>CM038214.1:192132282-192599090 GCA_021442155.1 Cymbidium sinense
CCAGTGGCCTGGGTGGTCTTTCCCAAGCAAACCCAGCTCAGTCCATCATCTTATTTTAGTCAGGTTTTATTTTTACTTTTTTTCTTTATTTATTTTATCTTATTTATTATTTATTTATCTTAGCACTTTTATATCTTATTTTATTATCTTTTTATAGGTTTTACTCTAGCCTGTTCCTTCTTTTATGTGGCTTAGCTCAGTTTTAGACTTAGGGCCTTTAGCCTCAGTTTGGCCTTTAGGGGTTTATGGCTCAGGCCTAGGCCTAATGCTCAGGCCCAGGCTAGATAGATCAGGTTTTTATCTTTTTTAAATCTCTTGTGGCTCAGTTCTGTCTTAGGTCTTTGGGTTAGTGGTCAGCTTTTAAATTGCAAACCGACAGCTTTAAGCCTTTTCTATTTCATTTATCATTTTGATTAGTTTTATCTTTTAGTTTTTGGTTTTATTTTTCTTTTATCTTTATTTGTTTCCTATCTATCTTAGCTTCAGGTTTTTATCTTTATTTTTTTAAGTTTATTCTTTAGTTGAACTATCTTTGCCTTAGTCGTCTAGGGTTATTCAGTAGGTCTTACTAGGGTCATTCTATGCTTCATGGTTTTGGGGTTTGTGCCTTTATTTTATTTTTAAGGCTTTGGGCTTTGGCTCAGTTTGGGGTCAGTCTATCAGTATTTTATTTATTTAGTATGGCCTACAGTGGCTCAGCCAGTTTAGATTTTGTATTTTTTATTCAGATTTTTTTTTTATTAATTACAAACCAAAGGTTTATATTTATTTATTTCTTTATCTTAGTCATTTAGCTCATTTTATTTATTTTATTTTATTTAGTCTTTATTTTATCTTTTTTAATAGTGTTAGATTAGTATATTCATGTTTAGTATTTTATATTTATTTTGGAAGTTTATTTTAGAGCCCAGGTTTATTTTATTAGTTAAGGTTATTATTTTAGTTTATTTTATTTTTATTCTAGGTTTAGTTTTATTTATTTATTTAAGCTCAGTTTAAGTATTTAGAGATTAGTTATTTATTTTTAGTTTAGCTCAGTTTAGTTTAGTTTTTTACTTTTAAATCAAGCAAACCCTTCCAGGTCATTTAGTTTATCCCTTATCATTTTATTTAGTCTTTATTTTATTTAGTTTATTTATCTATTTGGTTATATTATTTTTTTAAGTTTTATTTTAATTTAGTCTCTTATTTTATTTATTTTTAGGTTTATTTTATTTTTATTTTTAAGATTTGGTTTTATTTTATTTTAGGTTTAGGCTCTTAGTTCTAGATTTTGTATTCATTTTAGTCAGGCTCATTTGGGGTCATTTGCTCAGCTCAGGTTTTAGGGGGTTTAGGGCCTGTTAGTCAGGGCTTCCAGGCCTGCCTCAGGCCTTGGGCTCAATTTATCAGGGCTGTAGGCCTAGCTTTAAGGCCTGGTCAGTATCTCTGTGCCCATGGCCTTAGGCTTAATTTTAGTTATGGCTAGGCCTGCGGGCCTAGGGTCAGTTTAAATCAAGCAAACCCCAAGTTATTTATATTTAGTTTTTTATTTAGTTTATTTATTTTTTATTTTATTATTTTATTTTATTTAGTTTATTTATTTACTCTTTATATTTATTTTTGTTTTATTTTACTTTTAATTATTTTTTTTATTTTAGTTTTTTATTTTTTTTAGTTTAGTTTTATCTATTTTATATCTTTAGGTTTAGGTTTTATTTTTTTTTATTTTAGGTTTATGTTTTGGTTTTATTTTACTTTTAGTTTAGTTTTAGGTTTTATTTTTGTGTTTGTTTTGGTTTTTTTAGTTTATTTTAGTTTTTTTATTTTATTTTAGTTTTAGGGTTTAGGTTTAGTTTATTTTAGTTTAGGTTTTTTTATTTTAGTAGTTTAATTTTTTTTGTTTATTTTATTTTATTTTAGGTTTAGTTTTAAGTTTTTTTTTTTAGATTTTATTTTGTTTTATGCCACCATCCTTCAAGATCTTGATGCGCTTGGAACCCACAATAACACATTGCACACTTTGAGCCATTGTTACAACACTGGTGGCAAATGCACCTCTTTCCCTTTTCGCTAGCAATCATTAGTGTTGTGATTTGATATACCGAACCGCTAACAGTGGTGAAGACTTTGCTGAGTTGGAGCACCTCTTCATTAAGAGCTTTGTTGGAGCTCAACATAGTGTGATTGTAGCACCAGAGAGAAATATAAAGAGTCCATTGTTGATTACATTCTCATGTGCAACCCGAAAGGTGAAAATGTGAAACACAACTATCCCAACAACATGCCAGATTCCTCTAAGAATATCCATGGCCCCCACCTTCATGCTTAAGGGCTTTACCATCAAAATATTCAAGAAATTAATCAACAATGGCCTACAAGAGGAAGCCAACAGCTTTCACCAATCATCAAGCCGTAAGGTGTTTGAGAACAAGCTGGATATGTCGTGGATGAGGGAAGCAACCGAGTTTAGTATGAGACTACGATCTTAGTAGACTCCTGCCACCGCTCTTCCACTAGCTTAGCCATCATAATCGGTCATGGCAACGCCATAACGACCATTTTCACCACATCACAGCCTACCCAGAGTGGTATTCATATCCATCACCTTCTAGCTACTTTCCACCTACTCCGATAGATTGAATAAGCCATATTCATTCAAGAGGGAGGTAGTTAGAAATTCTTTAAGAATTTTTAAATAAACTTAACTTTCGCTACTAGAGCCCAAGAGGCCTGAGGAAGTGGGCAAGAATGATGATCCTAGCTATTGCCCCTACCACCGCATGTTAAAGCCATATCTTAGATGATTGTATCACTTTTATGGACTAGCTTAGCACTACAAGTTGATAGCCATAGTTATCCCTAAGTAATACTTATTAGAACACCCATCTAGTTCTTAGAGTAATCCTGGGATACTTACATCCTCTTAAGACCAAAGAAGGTTAAGATATCTCCTATCCCAACCTCCGAGAAAATCATTTCTAAGATCAAGAAGCTTTCCTTGCAAGTGCCAAGTAGCTCAAATCTACAACACCAAGGAAGGTTTTCTGATTGCAAAGGACAACTGGGAGGGTGATAGCAAAGAAGTGTGTCCCCATACTTGCCCGAGATAGTCAAGTAGCTAGCCATCATCCCAGTTCAAGACTACCTCAACCACAGCCTACCACCTATTCTCCTCTTCTACCTGTGTTATAAGCAGATAAGGGCACTAAATCCCTTACTATGCTTACTTTACTTGATTTCTATCATGTAGCTCTACCCAAAAAAGAAATTAATGAAGAAAGTTGATTCTACTTATATATTATCTGATGCTCTTGATTTTATTCTTATTGAAAGTTTTTGAGTCTAAAAAAATAATAGCTATAGTAGTTTAAATCCTTTCCTTTTGATTAGGACTATCCTTCTCAATTAATTAGGTTCACCTCTTGAGATTGACTTAGAGTCAACTCACTGAGGATCCCATAGGGTCAGTAGGTATTCCCATGAGAAGGTAGAACTTTCCACAAGCTCATCATTCCAAGAAGTCACCAAGCCAACCTATAGTGGCAAAGTTATACCTTAAGATAAGGGTCATTAGTTCCAAAGTGAGATAGCCCTCCATTGGATGCTCCACCCATGAATATGCTTATGGAGGACCAAGCCGAGTTGATTACAATGTCCTAGCACACCTTATAAAAAAGTTTCTTAAGTTATACATGCCCTTATCTTATCGAAAGAGATGAGAGAATCTCTAATCAAGGCCTTACTTTATCTAGGGATATGCTTTTCTCGTTGATTGTTAAAAGAGAAGCATGCTCAAGGACATCTTAGAGTTACATTCAATGATGTAGACTTACTCCCAAGTATGATCGAGAACAACCTCTTTACATTATGGATGTTGATAGATACAAGCTATCCAGAGATTTGGTTGACCCATGTGTGTCAACTTTATGAGTCTAAGAACCTTGCCTACTTGAGGATCAACATCTCCAAACTCCAAAATGAAAAGATGATATTGAGAGAGATTCAATGAACAAGGCAATAGGGCCTTGTTATTTTTGGAGAGGGGTGGGGGTACTTTTGAGGTGAACAAATACAACATTGAGGTATGACTATCTCAAAAAGATATAGATCACCCTATAATGGAACTAATCACAATAAGGACTCCTAAGGCATGATGGGTCTTGAATGTAGATTTTTCCCTACTTTACATGGATGGCAGTCCTATATTAAACTGTGTTCTGTTCCTATGGAGGCAAGCCTCCATAGTTAATTACATCTTATGAAATGAAATTTCCTAAGAATTCGATTAAAGTAGACAATTATCATCTCTAAAGATTTTAGGTTACACAATCAAAATATTGGTTGTATTTGGAAAATAATTGGGAAAGTTCAACAAGAAGACTTAGTTCGAATCCAAATGAAATAAGTAGAAATGCTCATGATACATGGAAGCCTAGTGAGCATCAATCTATCTTTATGGTAGGGATTTATAATTTTGAAGTTGAGGATTTATATGTTTTGAGTTGAAATTTAATTAGATTACTAGGGCTTATAATCCACCAACACAAGGTTGTGGGAAATCAAGAGGTGAGGATTTATGTTCTAGCAGAAGGAATAGCTACCTCTAATCTTAAATCTAGGGAGCTTTAGTATGAACTAAAGCATGATCTAAATCTAAGTGCCGGTATAAGGGTTTACTTCCATAAGTGAGAATAAATTGTCCGATTTCTAGACTTATAACGCCTAGAGTGGCGCCACTAACTCTCCTATGATTTTAAAACCATGTAGTCGATCTTATGAACTTCAAGATAGTTGGTCGTTATTTAATTAAAAGAGACTAAAGTCCTAAACATACTTCCTAAGAGACTAGAGCATGAGTGGTATGAGCATATGACTTAATCTATAGATGCAAAATCTTATCAAATTTTATTTCATTTTAGACACATCATTTTGATAGAGGCTTTAGTATTTCTTAAGCCTAAATGCATGATGAAATAGGTTATGAATCAAATCAACTAGAATAAGGTGTTCTCCACCACAAGGGATGCCCTCACAAGTCAAGCATTCCTTTATCGTGCAAAGATGGAGATCCTTCATGTTCAAGAGAGAAAGAATATGCTTGCATGATGTGAAACATAAACCATACATCTAATGGGTTGCTAAATCTTTTAATTATCTTAATTATGTTGTAGGCTTTATGATGAGATTATGAGTTGTTTAAAATTTAGTTATGAGTGATTAGTTGGGTAGAAACATTAGTTTTACCCTAAGAGCCTAATCATATCCAAGCCACATTAAAGCAATAATCATTTAAGAAATAATGAAAAGCATGCCATCCTAATGCACAATGATAACATCAAATAATTCTATAAACTATCATAAAAGAATGGAAGGTCGGTGTGATCAGTGCGTACAAGGAGAAAATATGGGTAGCCAGCTCTAACCTTATACAACCTTGAATATGAAAGAATAATTATAATTGTATTAAATGCTATGGGTGTCTTCTTTCTTCATATCTCCATTTATAATTTGGTTCCTTCTTTGATTTGGATGGTGCTTGCTTCAAAGACATCACAGGGGCACCCTAAGACAAAGCCTTGTGGCCCTTACTCATCCTAATCCCCATAGCACTAATCTAATTCCTATTGCAAAATTACATTTATGGTGGAAAAGTAAATCTAATTACACCAAAAATAGAGGTTAGCTAAATATACATATAATCCCAAGCAATTGTAATTATAATTTGGACTTAGCACCCTACACATGGTTAACTAAGTTCCACCTATCCTAACTTGGATTATGCTTAATGATTTAAGCAACCTATAAAGAGAGCATTCACATTTAATTTTAAGCATCTCTTATGCATAATCCCTACAAAAAACATGATTGGGCTACCATTGGCCTATCATCCAGTCTGAAGCATACACCCTAATATGCAATCTAAAATAATACATTAGAAAAAAAACATACATCACATCATACATCATCCTTACTTAGAGCTAGAAGTGGTGACTTAATTAATGTGTGTATTAAGGCTTGTGTGGTAAGTCTTGTTAGGCATTAGTGTTATATTTTTTAAGTGTAAAGGATTCAATTTAACATGAAAGGTTGATTTTACTTGAAGTAGTTTAAAATATTTGAGAATTTTAATTTATTTTTCTTTTGTTTCATTTGATTTCACTTAGTAACTAAGTGTTATAAAGAGAGGAAAAGAGGATTGCCCTCTTTCATCCCTACCTTAAGTCACTTTCTAAAGTATATTAATTTGATTTTCTCTCTTTAGTGAATGGCTTATTAAATGATTTAATTAATCATAAGTTTAGGTTCACTTTAAATAATCCTATTCAAAATGAAAGGCATTTTAAGATTAATTTAATTGAATTACTACCACATGACATATATTAAATCATTCCTTTCCATCACATCTAACATGCATATGATTTAATCCTAAGTGTATCTATACATGCCACATATTTTAGCATAATTAAATGATGAATGTATGTGTATGTTTAGAATTTATATTTTATTTGATTGAATTATTTAAACATATTAATTTAAAACTTTATCCAAATTCTTATACAAAAGGGCATAAGAATGAAATTAAATAGGCATGTGTCATTGTTAAACCAGAAAAGTGAGGTAATCAAATGACCTCCTTAGAGCTAGTTAAAGCCTCGTATTCTCGGATGTCCATACTATATACCCATTTGCATTCAAATATATGTAAATTCATTTACATGAACATAGGAACTAAGCTCCAAATCATGGCTAATTAATTTAACCACTTAGTCAATTTTGAATGCATGCAATTTTAAGGTAAAATGGGGTTTTCATTCACTAATCACATACACATATACATGTACAAAGATATAGCAAGTATGTGTAATTGTTAAACTAGGAAAGTGAGGTAATCAAATGACCTCCTTGTGGCTAACTAAAGCCTCATATTCTGGATGTCCGACTATATATACATGCTTTTTTTTGGACACATGGATGTATACATAAATGGGAAATAAAATCATGCAAAGATTGTATATTTTGTTTGCTTGAATCATTTATATATATGAATTAAAGCTCTATCCAAATTCTAATCAAATACATAAGAATGGAATCAAATGGGTACGCCATTGTTAAACTAGGGATGTGAGGTAATCAAATGACCTCCTTGGGGCTAGCTAAAGCCTCATGTTCTGGATGTCTAGACTATATACCCATTGCCATCAAATCTTATATAATTCAACACATGAATAGAGGAAAGAGAACTCAACATTCATACACTTAAGCTATAAGCACTTGCATTTTTATGTATTTATAGCTAGCATCATAACACATATTATTATTCATTTATAAGCTTATTAAAAATACATTTGGATTTAATAGTGATAATAGCCATATATATTAATGTAAATCAACACATGCAAGCTTACATAAAGGAAATCCATTTTATTTTACTTGATTTTGAAAAGATGGATGTATGAATTCAAATGAAATACCAAATTTAACATGATTGGAAAGAGGACAATCAAATATAAGCATGTGATTCATTCAACCAAACTAGTTCTTAAGAATAATCAAATTAAATAAGATTATTTAAAGCAAAACCAAAGCTTCTTTATTAATTAATTTTTGGATTTGATTTAAATTAAAGGGAGAAGATAAATCATCACTTGTTTTTTAAATCCAGTCCACATTAGTGATTTGATTTAATATATAGAAATATAATTAAGTTGATTTATGGGTTAATTAAGTTGAAACCTTAATTAGATGAATTAATTACCCTTACCTATGTCACCTTAAAGTAATTAACTAAATAATTATGAGCCAATATGATATGCATGGAAAATAAACTTGCAATGATCGAGGAAATAAAAGGGGCCTAATGCAATTGGCTCATGATTAATAGTTAATTAGATTAAGGGACTTAATTTATTATTGTTATGGTTTTCCATACATATGGACTAATGATAATTTAACCTTTTAGCTATTTAAACACCTAAAGTTCTACCCAATGATTTAATTAATTAAGGTTTGATGAGATTATAATTTTAATTTGATTAAGTGGTTTATTTAATTAGTTAAATTTTAATTAATTTCATTTTAAAAGGGTGAAATGAACTTGGGAAAGGGGTCCCAACCCTATTCCTTAGTTCACTTATCGTTGAATAGTGATTAATAAACTTAATTAACCAATTTATTACTATTCATGGGATTAATTAATTATTAATTAACTTTAAAATGTAGTTAAGGTATAATTAGTAATTTTCCTAATTAAGTGAGTAATAAGTCCCAAGAAAATCATGGGAGTTAGAGGTCATCCCATTAATCATGATGAAATCTCTTAATAAGTAAGAGAGCTATAGTTTTGGAAATCCGTGGAGATATTGAGTTCAAATTATTCTAGTTATGCACTACTTATTAAGAGATTCCATCAAATACAATTACTATTGTAAAATCTCTTTAAGCAATACTTTGCATCAAGTCTCCCTAATTCTCCAACATCTCGTGCACATCTCAAAGAATTGAAATCCTACTTAAGAGAGCTTTTAAAGCACAAATTTAGCTCCTCAAAATATCTACTAAATTGAAAGGGTCGTAATTAAGAAGAAAATATTGATTAGAGAGGAGTTCTATTATTAGATAGGTTATCTCATCTATAGAAGAGGATTGCTCATAGATTGTCACTTAGGTGTCTGAACTTAAGTATATTATTTCTTCATTTGTCCACTAACGGAAGCTACCCTTTAGCATCTCATGAAACTTGAGAGAGCGGTCTACTATGGCATATAAGCTCATACAATTTTATCCATATTAGAGAAATTGCTAATTATTTGTAGAAATCTCTTTATTTTTTTAGGTTTACCTTTTAGGTTTTTAGGGTTTAGGGTTTAGGGTTTGGGGTTTAGGGTTTAGGTTTGATTTTAGAGTTTAGGGTTTAGGATTTTGGATTTTAGGGTTTATGGTTTAGGGTTGGGTTTAGGGTTTAGGTTTAGGGTTTAGTGTTTAGTCTTTAAGGATTAGGGTTTATAGGGTTTAGGTTTTAGGTTTAGGTTTGTTTATGGTTTGTGGGTTTAGGGTTTTAGGTTTAGAGTTAGTTTATGGTTTGGTTTAGAGTTTTGGGTTTAGGGTTTAGGGTGGTAGGGTTAGGGTTTAGGGTTTAGGGTTTAGAGTTTAGGGTTTAGGGTTTAGGGTTTAGGGTTTAGGATTTTAGGGTTTAGTTTTAGGGTTTAGGGTTGTTTTTAGTTTAGGTTTTTTAGGGTTTAGGGTTTAAGGTTTGTGAGCCTTGAAGATTGTGATTTATAAAACTAAAACATAATGGTAATCAAAATCTACTAGATAGAAATTGAGAGAGAAGATTTGTATTAGAACAAGTTATTACATGGTTGAAATGAAATTGTTGTTAAAAAATACTTGTCTTTATCCTACTAAGATCAATTGTTTAGTGTTTTACTTGCTAAATCATAAAACAAAATTATAAATGAGTACATGAACAAATTTGAAATATTCTTCTTGTCTTCTAAAATTAGGAAAGATTAAACTAATTTTGTTTACGTTTAGATCAACTTGAGCCTTGAACTTAAAAGAGACACTTCATAAAATTAATTTGCATGTTTTTAACAAACTTTATATTTCAAATAACATCAAAAATTCTTGCACCTAAAAGAATGTCATCAAATGTAGAAATTATTCTTTCCACCACTAAATCAAATTCAAATGAATACATCTAAATGAAGTAACTTTACTAGCAATAAAAGAAAAATAGAAAAGATGATTAATATTATGTTGGGATCCAAAATCTCTAAAATTATATTTTAGATGTCAGAAAAAAATTTGTTAGTTTCCTAAATCTCTCACAACACTATGCCACCTATTTCTAAGGATTGACTTAGAGTTTTACTTGAGCTTTCTTTCTTTTATTAGAAGCAAATTATTTGTTACATTATGTTGTTGCATTGAGTCTCAAAGTAGGAGAGCTATAGTTTTGGAAATCCCTATGAGATATTGAGTTTGAATTATTCTAGTTACAGACTTATCAAGAGATTTGTTAGATACAATCACTATTGTAAAAATCTCATTCAACAATACTTCACATTAAGTCTCCCTAATTCCCCAACATCTCGATCACCTCAAAGAAATGAAATCTGCTAAAGAGACCTTTTAAAGCATATATTTAGCTCCTCAACATATCTACTAAATTGAAAGAGCAGAATTGAGAAGGCAATATTGATTAGAGAAGAATTCTATTATTAGATAGGTTATCTCACTATAGAAGAGGATTGCTCATAAATCGTCACTTAGGTGTCTAACTTAAGTAGATTCTTTCTTCATTAGTCCACGAATAGGAATCTACCCTTTAGCATCTCTATGAAACTTGAGAGAGGTCCTACTATGGCATATAAAGCTCATACAATTTTTATCTATATTAGAAAATTCAGCTAATCATTTGTATGAAATCTCTTTTATTTTTTTTAGGTGGATGTTTTTAGGTTTTAGGGTTTAGGTTTAGGGTTTAGGGTTTATGGTTTGGGGTTTAGGTTTAGGGTTTAGGGTTATATGTTTTATGATTTAGGTTTGATTTAGGGTTTTATGGTTTAGGGTTTAGAGTTTGGGGTTAGGGTTTAGGGTTTAAGGTTTAGGGTTTAGGGTTTTATTAAATTTTTTTTTAAGTTTTAGGTTTTATTTTAGGCTTATTTTTTAGGTTTAGGTTTATTTTTAGTTTATTTTATTTTATTTAGTTTAGAGTTTTGGTTTAGTTTATTTTAGGTATAGGTTTAGGTTATATTTATTTTAGTTTTGTTTATTTTAGTTTAGGTTTACATTTATTTTATTTTGTTTATTTTAAGTTTAGGATTTTTTTTTAGTTTATGGTTTTCATTTTTTATTTATTTTTAGATTTAATTTTTTAGGTTTATTTTAATGTTTTAACACATTTAATGGAGCAAAGCCTTTTCCAAACCAGAGAGTCACCAACTTTATAATCACGTTATGGGGTGTTTACCTTGGCAATATTTTTCCATCATAAAATAAGACCAAAGGCTATCATTCTTTCTAAATTCCACTAGAGCTTATGAGAGAAGGCGATAGCTTCACAAATAGCTTGCAACCAAGAGCACCTTCTCCCAAAGGACCACAACATTTATGCCAAGATGTCCAATGCATTCTTTTGGTAGAATTATTGGAGCCCCAAAAAATTTATTAAGCAAAAGATCAATTCGATAAGTGTAGATTAGCATATAATAGTTTAAATTAAATAAAATGGCATTGAGTTAAGAGTGCTTTTAAGAATAGTGAGCCTACAACTAAAGGAAAGTAAATGGAAATTTAAAATAGATATTTTATTTGAAATTTTTTGAATTAGCTCATCAAAAGAGATAGAACGTTTGGGCCTTTAAGAGTAGATGACCCAAGTACTTAAGAAGGCTATTGATGTTTAAAATTAGAGATATACATGATTTGATAGATTTTATTATTGTAGATACTAGAGGAAGTGATAAAATAAATTTTATTATCATTGATAGAAAGGCACTTTCTCTACCAAATTTATTTAAAAAGACTTGAGATGCTTGATGTGATGAATAGAAGCATTGCAAAAATAATAATGAAATCATCTACAAAACTTAAATGGGAAGTAGAAGACCATTAAGAGTTCTATAGTACATACTAGGATTGTTTAAGAATAAATCATTCATGCTCCTAGATAAGTACTCAACATTAATAATAAATAAAGCGGAGATAAAGGATCCCCTTGATGTAAGCCATGGGAAGAGGGAAAACCCAAGGCTTCACCATTAAGCAAATCAAAAACTAGACATTATTAATACAATTTGTAATAAGAAAAATAAATTTATCGAAAACCCAAATAAATTCAAAATATGGAAAAGGAAATCCCAAGAGATGTTATTAAGGCTTTGGTAATATCTAATTTGAAAAGAATGTTGCCACCTTTAGTCTTGGCATTAAGATCATGAATTAATTCTTGGGGAAAGAAAATATTATCGAAATGGATCTACCTCTAAAAACCAATTTGGTTGAGAGAGATAATTCTATTAAGTAAAGGAGTAAGTGTGTGGTAAGAAATTTTGGAAATCACTTATTGAAGGTGTAAAGACTAATAGGTCTAAAATCACTCTAATAGTGGATTATCTTTCATAAGTATGAGAATAATAAATACTAGAAACATATCTAGGTAAAGGGTAGGGTTAGGGATAGGGTTATGGTTAGGGTTTGGTTTAGGGTTAGGAGTTAGTTAAAGTTAGGTGATTAAGTTTAAAGGTTAGGGTTGATTAAGGTTAAAGTTAGGAGTTAAAGTTAGAGTTAAGGTTTAGGTTAGGGGTTTAGGAGTTAGGTTAAGTTAGAGTTAGGATTAAGGTGGATTTGATTAAAGATTCTGATTAGGGATTAGGCTCGATTAAAGGTTAAGTTAGTTTAGAGTTTAAGGGTGGAAAGATTAGGTTTGTTAAAGGTCAGGATTTAGATTAGATTATAGTTAAAGATTATAGTTTAATTTAGGAAGGTTTAAGATTAGGATTAAATATTATAGTGATTATAGTTAAATTAAGGATTAGATTAAAGATTAAGATTAATAAGGTTAGGGTCGTTAGGATTAGGTCAGATAATATTTAGTTAAGGTTTAAGGATTTAAAGTTTAAAGAGTTAAAGTTTAAGTTTAAGTTGGAATAAAGGATTGGATAAGGAGTTAAAGTTAAGTTATAGTTTAGGTCAGATTAGAGTTGGTTAAGGTTTAAAGGTCAGGTTTTAGAAGTGAGTTAAAGTTATTTAAGATTAAGATTTGATTAGGATTTAGATAAGGTCAAAATTTAAAATTAAAATAGATTGGTTTAGATTGGTTAGATTAAGATTAAGGATTTAAAAGATTTAAAATTCTCTTAAGGTCATTAGATTGGATTTAAAGTTTAAAGGTCAGATTAGATTTTAGGTTTATTAAGGTGGAGTTAAAGGTTAGATTAGTTATTAAATTTAAATTTAAAGTTCATCTTAAAGTTAAATTCAGTTAAGATGGTAAATTAAATTAAGTTTTTAAAATTAAAATTAAAATTAAATTAAAATTAATTAATTAAATTAAATATAAGGAGTTTAGGGTTTAAATTTATAGTTTAAGTTTAGATTTTAGTTTTAGTTTAGGTTTAAGGTTTAGTTTAGGTCATTAAGGTTAGGTTATATAATTAGGTTGAATTTAGTTTTGTTTAGGGTTTAAGATTGGGGTATAAGTTTAGGGTTTAGGTTTAGGCTTCATTTAGTTGAGGTTTGGGTTTTATGGTTTAGTTAGGGTTTAGATTTTAGGATTTAGGGTTTAGTTTAGGTTAGTTTTAGGGATTAGGGTTTAGGGTTAGGTTTTAATTTTTTAAATTTTTAGTATGTTTAGCTTTATTTAGATTTTTCATTTATTTTATTTTATTTTATTTTATTTTATTTAGGTTTAATTTTTTATTTAGGTTTTATTTAGTTTTATTTTATTTTATTTTCTTATTTTATTTATTTTAGGTTTAATTTTATTTTATTTTATTTTTTAGTTTAGTTTATTTATTTATTTTAGTTTAGTTTTTCTTTTTTATTTTATTTTCTTTTTTAGGTTCAGTTTTAGGTTTGGGTTTAGGTTTAGGTTTAGGTTTTATGTTTTATTTTATTTTATTTTTTATTTTATTTTGATTTAACTTTTTTTTTTTATTTAGTTTAGGTTTAAGTTTTTAGCTTTATCTTGTTTAAGGTTAGTTTAATGTTTAGGGTTTTGGGTATAAGTTTAGAGTTTTTTGGGTTTAGGGTTATAGGTTTTAGGGTTTACTATTTAGGGTTTAGGGTTTAGGGCTTAGGGTTTTATTAAGGTTTAGGGTTTAGGGTATAGGGTTTTACGGTTTAGTTTTAGGGTTTTGGGTTTTGGGTTTATGATTTAGGGTTAGTTTAGGGCTTAGGGTTTAGGGTTTAGGTTTGGGTTTTATTTTATTTTATTTTATTTTTTTTATTTAGGGTTTAGGGTTTAGGTTAGGTTTATTTATTTATTTTAAATTTATTTTAGTTTATTTTATTTTTATTCTTATTTAGGTTATTTTAATTTTTTTATTTAGTTTAATTTATTTATTTTAGTTTAGTTTTTTATTTTAGTTTATTATTTTAGTTTAGTTTTATTTTTTAATTTATTTTATTTTTAGGTTTAGATTTAGCTTTAGGTTTAGGTTATAGTTCAAATTTTATTATTTTTTATTTTGTTTTTTTATTAGGTTTAGGTTTTTTATTTATTTTATTTTTTAGGATTTATTTAGTTTTGGTTTAGGTTTTCAAGTTTTTTTATGGTTTAGGGTTTAGGGTTTGGGGTTTAGGGTTTGTGGTTTAAAGTTGTAGGTTTTAGGGTTTAGGGTTTTTTAGGGTTTAGGGTTAGTTTTAGGGTTTAGGGTTTAGGGTTAGGTTTTTTTTATTTTATTTTTAATTTTTTATTTTAAATTAAGTAAACTTAGGTTTATGTTTATTTAGTTTATTTTTTATTTTAGTCTATCTTTATTTTTATTTAATTTAGTTTATTTATTTTGGTTTATTTATTTTAGTTTATTTTTTAAGTTTAGGTTTAAGTTTATGTTTATTTTTTAGCTTACTTTTACTTTTATTTTATTTTTAACTTAGGTGTTATTTTTTTATTTTAAGTTTAGGTTTAGTTTTATTTTATTTTTTTAGGTTTAGGTTTTAGTTTTTATTTTAAGTTTATTTTAGGTTTTCTTTTTTTTTTAGTTTAGGTTTATTTTTTAGCTTTTTTTTAAGTTTATGGTTTAGGTTTAGGTTTTATTTATTTAAGTTTAATTATTTTAGTTTAGGTTTAGGTTTATTTTATTTTGTTTATTTTAGGTTTAGGTTTTTTTTTTGGTTTAGAGTTTAGGTTTTGATTTTTTCTTAAGGTTTATTTTTAGGTTTAGGTTTTATTTTGTTTTTATTTTATTTTATTTTAGGTTTATTTTATTTTTTATTTACATTTAATTTTATTTTATTTAGGTTTTATTTTTAAGTTTATTTTATTTTTTAATTTAGTTTAGGTTTTATTTATTTTATTTTAATTTAGTTTTATTATTTTTTTTATGTTTAGGTTTAGGTTTTAGTTTTTATTTTTATTTTATTTTATTTTAATTTATTTTTATTTAGGTTTATTTATTTATTTATTTTATTTTATGTTTTATTTGTTTAGGTTTAGTTTTTAGGTTTTTAGTCTAGTTTAGGGTTTAGGGTTTGAGGTTGTAGGTTTTAGGATTGATTTAGTTTAGGGTTTAAGGTTAGTTTTAAGGTTTAGGGTTTAGGTTAGGTTTTTTATTTTATTTTTTTATTATTTTTTATATTTTTTTTATATTAAGTAAACTAGTAGGTTTTAGTTTAGGGTTTAGGGTTTTGTTAGGGTTTAGGGTTTAGTGTTTAGGCTTTAGGGTTTAGAGCTTTGAGGCTTTAAGGTTTATGTTTTTGGTTTAGGGTTTATGGTTTAGTTAGTTTGGGGTTTAGGGTTTATGGTTTTAGGGTTTAGGATTTAGGGTTTAGGGTTTAGGTTTAGGGCTTAGGTTAAGGGTTAGAGTTTTTAGGGTTTAGTGTTTAGGTTTTTTTAAAGTAAGTAAAGCGGTAGGTTTAGGTTTAGTTAGTTTATTTAGTTTATTTATTTATTTGAGTTTATTTTATTTTTTTTATTTTTTGTTTACTTTTTTATTTTATTTAGTTTGTTTTATTTATTTTAGGAATTTTATTTTAGTTTAGGTTTTATTTTAGTTTATTTTTTTAGGTTTAGGTTAGGTTTATGTTAAAATTTTAACTTAGTTTTATTTTTATTTTATTTTTGGTTTAGGTTTAAACTTTTTTAAGGTTTAGGTTTAGGTTTTATTTTATTTTTTTTGTTTTAGGTTTTAGTTTATTTATTTTAAGTTTATTTTAGGTTTTATTTTTTAGTTTAAGTTTAGGTTTATTTTTAGTTTATTTTATTTTATTTAGTCTAGGTTAAGGTTTATGTTTAGTTTATTTTGGTTTAGTTTATGTTTTATTTATTTTAGTTTAGTTTATTTTAGTTTAGGTTTAGTTTATTTTATTTTATTTTAGGTTTAGGTCTTATTTTAGTTTAGGGTTTAGGTTATATATTTTATTTTTTTAGTTTTATTTTAGGTTTATTGTTTAGGTTTATGTTTTATTTAGTTTTATTTTATTTTATTTTAGGTTTTGTTTTTTTATTTTATTTAGGTTTTTTGTTTTAGTTTAGTTTAGGTTATTATTTTCTTTATTTTAGTTTTAGTTTTATTTCATTTTATTTTATTTCTAGAGGTTTATGTTTAGGTTATTGTTCATTTTTTTATTTTTTATTCTATTTTATATAGGTTTAGGTTTTTTTTATTTATTTATTTTAGGTTTTATTTAGTTTAGGTTTAGGTTTTTTTTTGGTTTATTTAGGTTTAGGGTTTAAGGTATTGGGTTTAGGGGTTTATGGTTTAGGGTTATAGGTTTTTTTTAAAGTTTAGGGTTTAGGGTTAAGGTTTTTTAAAATTTTATTTTTTTTTTATTTTTTTAAATTAAGTAAACTAGTAGGTTTAGGTTTATTTAGTTTAATTTATTTTTTATTTATTTTAGTTTATTTATTTTAGTTTATTTTATTTTTTTTAGTTTTATTTAGTTTAGTTTATTTATTTTAGTTTAGGTTTTATTTTATTTTATTTTAGGTTTAGGTTTAAGTTTAGGTTTATTTTTTAGTTTAGTTTTATTTTTATTTTATTTTTTATTTTTAGGTTTAGGTTTAGATTTTATTTTATTATTTTAGGTCTAGGTTTTAGGTTTTATTTTAGGTTTATGTTTAAGTTTTATTTTTTAGTTTAAGTTTAGGTTAATTCTTAGTTTATTTTATTTTATTTAGTTTAGGTTTAGGTTTAGGTTTAGTTTATTTATTTTAGTTTATTTTAGTTTAGGTTTAGGTTTTTTTTAGTTTAGGGTTCAAGTTTTATTTTGTATTTATTAGGTTTATTTTTAGGTTTAGGTTTTATTTAGTTTTTTATTTTATGTTTATTTTATTTTTATTTTAGGTTTAATTTTTATTTTATTTAAGTTTTTTATTTTTTAGTTTAGTTTAGGTTTTATTTATTTTATTTTAGTTTAGTTTTTATTTTTATTTTATTTTCTTTTTTAGGTTTAGGTTTAGGTTTTAGTTTAGGTTTTATTTTATTTTATTTTGGTTTAAGTTTTTTTATTTATTTTATTTTTTAGGTTTTATTTAGTTTACATTTAGGTCTTAGCTTTTTTAGGGTTTAGGTTAGTTTAGGGTTTGGTTTAGATTTTAGGGTTTGGGGTTTAGGGTTTAGGGTTTAGGGTTTTAAGGAAACCCATAGAGGAGAATTTTATTGCCACAAAGAAAGGGTTGGTCCTTAAGAAGGGATATTCTCTTACTCAGAGCTACATTCAACCTAGAGAAAAATCCTCTATCTAATACAATACAACAAAGCAATAAAAGACCAAAAAAACAAATAAGAAATAACATAGGAAACAAGATGATCATAAAGCCTACTAGTCAAAAGTCTTTTGAGAGTTGCACAATCCACATCTAGGATCAAACTTGCAGAGAACCTATAAAAGAATCAAACAACTAGAAATTATAATTAGCATAAAGAAAATCAAGCTTTAGCACATAATAAAGAGCAATATAAGAGAAAATTTCTAATAAGGCTCAGGCTCACACTGCATCTTTAGGGGCAACCACAAATGTGAGTATCCGGACTTCAAAAGAAGGGTTACAATCACATATGCTGCTACCAAAAGATAGTAGGAAATCATCCCACCATCATAGCCCACTTACCTTGATGAAGGCAATCCACCAAAGAGTGAAAGTCAACAATTCTCTTGTACCAGCAATAGAAAAAGTTGGCCCACAAAACACCTAACTAACTAAAGGCCACCGAAAGGAAGTAGCATAAACAAAACCACCATAGCATAAATGAAAAGAGCTACCAAGATATCACCGAAACAAAGCCATGGATAGGAACCAAACCCACTAGAGTCACCAGATAACCATAAGCAATAGCCCAAAACCAAAATAATAACCTACAACTAGCACTAAGAAACAAGCAATTCCAAACTAGATCAGCCAACACTAACGGTAGCCACCATCTCTAACAATAGAGGCAAGAAATAAAAGCGTCCAATACCTCCATCTGAAGAGACAAGAAAATAGCATCACCTAGCCACCATAAGGCCAAAACCAAAATAAAGAAAAGCCATCAAAAGGTCAACCCTACCAATAACATATCAGAAGAAAACCAAAAGAAAATCCAACCAAACCAAATAAGACCATCCATCCAATTAACAAAGCGGGATGAGCCAACTCCAATAAGGAGAGATCAAGGGAGGCAATCCCAACACAAAGAAAGATGCATTGTGTGACAACCAATAGGAAGCCACCCAAATAATTAAGAAACAAATGGTAATCACCCAATCGACAAAATCCTTAGCACAGGAGGACCACCCAACCACCAACAATTAGAGTGGCAAGGAAAATAGACCAAGGCACCATCGAGACACAAAACCACTAAAAGGCCTAGAAAAACACAAGAGTAAAAGATCGATAGCATCCATCAAATAATAGCCACCAAAGACATTCATGTAGAGTGTAGTAGCAAATAGAACCCAGCCCAAAATAGTAGTAGAAAAACCTCCCAATGTAAGAAAATAGCCAACCAAAACCAGGCAAAACCAAGACCAATTAAGAAAGGGGAAAATCAAAAGCAAGTTTAGGCATAACCCAAAAGGAGGGCACCCAGATCAAGGCAGACATGAAGAAATGTTGACATTTAGATCCCTAAATAAAATAGTCAAAAGAGAACACCTCTCCAACAAAAGGATGAACAACCATCCACCACCTCAAAAGATCTCCCAAGTATTACAACAAACCATACAAGCGAGTGAAATAGCTAGAAAAATGCAGCAAAATGAAAATGCACATAGAGAAAATCATAGAGAACCTAAAAAACACAAAGTAAAATTAATTTAGATAGGGTAATCCGTTCTCAGATTAACCAAGCCTCTCAATTGTCTAGGTAAATTAGATGATCATAAAGAGTGAGATCATTTAATTTAGCAACTAGATTAGAGATAATCTACAGAATTTCCTTCATGCCAAATATGAGAAATTTTAAAGCATACTTGAGAGTAGTGTTCTAGTATGATTAAGAAGGTAGAAATCGCATTCCCCATCTTAGTGGAAGTTAGCATGTAAATGAGTAACAAAGCATCAACTTCAATCCAAATATTGAAGAAACCTTTTGCAAACAAATGTCAATAGCTTTGTTTGCCATTAATTCAACATAGATAACAAAACAAGCTTTAAGAGGATAAGCAAAAGCAAATGACATTACCTTTAAAATCCCTAAAATACCACCACAACCAAATGTATTCTAGAGAGATATCCATCTATATTAATTTTAATAATATTATTATGAGGTTTTATCCAATATATAATCCTATCTTCTTTCTGAAGGTGATCTCAGGCAGAAAAGACCTTTTTTGGCCACAAATTTGCAACCTCTAAAATGAGTGTTACTAATTAAATTAACATTAAATAAAGCATGAATTTTTTCTTTGGTTCTAGCAATAATCCTTTTATGATTCATAGGAATACCATGATATTTAGCATCATTTCTATCCATCCATATGAACCAAATAAGGGTAATGGCAATTAAAAATTGATATGACCTTTCATAATTTTATGGAAATAAGCTTCAAGAAGTTGATATAAAGAAAGAAAACCATGGAGATGGTTAGTATTAAAAAGATCATCATACCAAAACTATAATTTGGAGGCAATAGCACCATTGACAAAACATGATTAACATTTTCAATATGAAAACAATGATAACATTTGGAAGGCAAAAGGAAAACCTTTATCCCAAAGCAAGGAATCAAAAGGAATAAAGTTTTTCATAATTCTCCAAGTAAGGATAGAATAAGAGATAGGGATGATATTATTCCAAAGTTTAATAAATACATTAGAAGAAATATGAGCATCTAATATAATTCCAAGCCTCTTTAAGAATAAAATCACCATTATAAGATAGCTTAAAAGAATTTGATCAGCTTGTTGGAAAGGATAAGAATATTAGTAAATTTATCCAAAAGAGAGATAGGAATAAATTCACTAAGTTTAGTATCATTCCACCTATTCTTAAGCCAAGGAGTTAACTTTAGTAGCGAGTAGAATGGGTAGATAAAAAAGAATTAATGAACCTCCACCAATCTAGTTGTCTTGCCAAAAGAAAGAAGATCCCCAAATTTATACCCCAAGATATCAATGATTCAACCTCCCATTTAATGGAGCAAAGCCTTTTCCAAACCGGGAGTCACCCTTTATAAGTAGAGATTACACGGTAGTATTTAGCTATCATAAAATTAGCCTAGGCTATCTTTTTTCTAAAATTCCACCGAGTTTATGTGAGAAGGCAATAATAGCATCTGAATAGGTTTGTAGCCAAGCCCACCTTCACCCGGAGGACCACAACATTTATGCCAAGAGGTCCAATGCATCCTTTAACCAAATTATTAGAGCCCAGAAAAATTTATTAAGGAGGCGATCAATTCTATTTAAGATAGAATTAGTAGGGATAATGGTTTGAATATAATATAAAGGCATCAAATTAAGAGTACTCTTAAGCAAAGTAAGCCTACCACCATAGGAAAGTAAGTGAAATTCCACTGAAATTTTATTAGAAATTTTTTTTGGATAAGCTCATCAAAAGATGGGATCTTTTTACCTTTAAAAGGGAGCACCAGATATGTAATAGGAGTTGTTGGTGTTTAAAGTTAGTGATTCTCAAGATATGATTTTGTTATTAGAAATTTTAGAGGAGGTAATAAAGCGCTATTGCTTTCATTAATAGAAAGACCACTTTCTCTACCAAAATTATTTAAAATTTCTTAAGTCTTTTGATATGATGAAAGGAAGCATTAGAAAGATAATGAAATCATCACAAAGCTAAGATGAGAAATAGGGATACCACCAAGAGCTAAAGTACATGCTAGATTGTTATTGAATAAATCATTTAATGTCTAGAAAGGTTTTCCACACAATAATAAATAAAGAAGGGGACAAAGGATCTCCTTGTCTCAAACCATAAGAAGAAGGAAAAAAGCCTAAAGCTTCACCATTAAAAAGATTAGAAACAAGGCATTATTAATAAAGTTTTTTTAATAATGAAATTATCGAGAAACCAAATAAATGCAGATATTTAAAAGGAAATCCCAAGATATATTATCAAAGGCTTTAGAAATATCTAATTTAAAAGGATGTTACCACCTCTAGGTGGAACATCCAAATCATGAATAAGCTCTTGAGCAAGAAGAATGCTATCAAATATAGATCTCCCTCTAACAAAACTAGTTTGGTTGAGAGAGATAATTTTTTGAAGCAAAGGACTTAGTATTAGCAATTAGAAATCAATTTATTAAATAAAGTGAAAAGACTAATAGGTCAAATCACTCCAAGAAATCATTATATTTTTTAGGTATGAGAATAATGGAAGTGCTTGAAAATATTTAGAGAGGATTACCAATAAAGAAATCAACAATAGCATCAACTAAGTCATGCTTAATAGTAGACCAAAATTTTGAAAAAATTGAGTTGTATAACCCTCAGGACTAGAAATGGAATCAATGTTCATGCTATTGAGAACTTTACCAATCTCATCTTTAGTAGCAACCTAGTAAGCCAATGATTGCCATCATTGGTTATAATAGATCAAATGAATTATAATAGCTTCATAAGAGTATTTTATTAAGCATATTTCTAAAGTGGTTAATAATAGAATCTTTAATAACATTAATATCAGTGATCCAATCTCCATTATCACTTTTAATTTTTTGGATAGAATTTAAAGCAATCTTTTATTAAATAAAGCATGAAAATACCTAGTATTCTTGTCCCCATCAATATATATTTACTAGCGACTTTTACCAATAGGTCTCTTCCATATTGATAATTAACAAGATTATCTTTTGCTTCATTCAAATCCTTAGCTTAGAAGAATCAATCAAAATAGCATTTTCAAGATCACAAACCAAAAGTTCCATGTTTTTATATTAGCAAAAGATTTTTAAAATAATGTTTGTTCCACCAAACCATTTTATTTGAGCCTATTAAGCTTAAAACATAATCTATGCATACCCCAAATCAAATTATCGGGTGTAAAGGGGCAATCCAATTAATGGCCACAACTTTAAGAAAATCAGATCGAATCCACATATTTTGAAATCAAAAAAAGAGGTGTTTAATCTTTTAGAGTTATATTTAATAGAAACCAAAAGAGGGGCATGATCAGATAAAGTTCTACTCAAATGGTCAACAGAGGTATGAGGCCATTGATTAATCCAATGAGAGTTGAAAAGAATTCTATCAAGATGTTGCTAGAGCTTAGAGTTTTCCAAGTATAATTAGAGCCTTTAAATGTCAATAAGAATGCAAACAAGAATCATATTTAAAATTCTTCCATATAATGAATATTAGAGAGCAACCACCCCTTCTTTCATATGAATACAAAAGGAGTTGAAATCACCCCAACCAACCAAGGTTTGTTATAAAAGAGCAAAACTTCTCAAATTCTTCCAAAGAACATTCGACTCTATTACAAGAAGTATAAACAAAAGAGCCCAACACACTAGAATCACCAAAAGAAATTTGAAGATCATCAAAAATTAAAACATTTAAGAAGCTATTCCAAAAGCACCAAATTTTATTACGATGTTAGAAAAATTCTGAAACCAAGCATTCTAGCAACATGATTGATTTTATCGCATGTATAAGAGGTTCAATAATAATAAGTAAAGAGATATTGTTAATTCTATAGAGATTTCTAATATGATTACAAATAGTGAGGTTACCATTCACTCTAACATTCCAAATAAGAGAATTAAACATAAAAAATTGTAAAGGGAATTAAATGATAATAATAAAGAGAGAAAGAATAACAAATCCTCTCTAAGCTAAAAATTTAAACAACACATTATTTATGTGAAGAGGATCCAGATCTAGTAGATCAGTAGAATTTGGAGGTTGCATCTTAGAGTTCTTAGTTTTCTTTTAAAGATAGTTTGGAATTTTCTATTTTTATCCAAAGTGTCACCATCAAAAGAGATTGATTAGAATATTAATAGGATAAGGATCAACAAGAACATCTTAATCACAACTTCCCCTCCAAATCAGTTTTTTATTGAAAAGTGGAATTAGAATGAAGATCAATCTTGGAATTAGGGAAGGAGAAGAAATTATACCATTCAAAGCACAATTGCCAATGAGAATCAATGTTTTGCTCAAGAATTTCACATTCAAGTTATCTTTCAAGTTATCACTTAAAACCTCATTCTCATCAATTAATGCCACAAAGAAGTAGGAATAGACTCATTATAGAATGAATCATCATTTTTTTTAGCCTCTTTGAATTTGGAATAAGCCATAATAGGCAAAATTCTCATGTAAAGAAAGGTTGTTGGACAAATCATCTTTTTTAAACATTATTAGTACCTTTGTCATGGTGAATGAGAAGTAGAAACAACAATTTTAGGAACATCAAGATTCAAAGAATCCTAATATCAACATTTAAGTTATTTTAGGCACAAAATAGCTTTATTAACTTTTAGTAGCTAATTTAGAGTTAGGATCATTCAAAAATTTTCTTTTAAGAAGCGGTGAAGAATAAAACACTCTAAATTATCATGACCATGTATCTTGCAATGGGAATGAAAATTGGAAAATTTTCAAATTTGAGCTTTATAAATAACTAAACTTTTCATATATAATCCAAAATCTTTAGGATGTTTTTTATATATGTCAAGTTCAACCAACATAACAAAGGGACAGATCTCACAGGTCATCGATTTGGAGCAACAAAAGACCAAAAAGAGATAGCAAATAAAACCTACTAGGTAACTTAATGGATTCTCATATTTGGAAGAGCTAACCACATAGGAATAATAGGTGATTCCTATTTTTATATCAAGAAGGGGAGACCACTTCAACAAACATTTAACAATTAAAGATAAAATAAGATTGAGAAAACCCTTGAATAATCCAAATCCTTCGTAAGTTGAATCGAATATGTCTTGGATCAATCACAATAGAGAAAGCACCTAAAAGTTTAAGGTTATAAAAAATGATTGAAACTTATCCAAATTTGGCACAAAGAAAAGTTTTCAATCAAAGTAAATTTAAAAAGGTTTTGCAAGCTTTTTTGACATCAAGATCTAAACACATGATCGCATGCATACCTTGAAAAGAAGTCAAAATCATTCATCGAAGGTAGAGCTCTTACCAAAAGTGCATCCTTAAAGGGTTTAATAGTAAGAATGGCATTGGGAATCCCACAAAATCGGATGCCCTAGCTAGATCATCCAAAATAGGGAGAAAAGTTGTTGGTTTGAGGTCATCAGCCATAATCAAAAGAGACATCACAAGTAGTGAGATTGAAAAACACTAAATCCATTAAGAATGATGAAGGATCCACCAAATGTGGAAGACAAGGATGGAAAATGAAATTGAAAGCCGCAAGGAGAGGGGGTTTAGGGGTTTATGTTTATTTTATTTAGTTTATTTAGTTTAGTTTTATTTTATTAGTTTAGGTTTAGTTTATTTTTTTAGGTTTTATTTTAGGTTTATTTAGTTTATTTAGTTTATTTAGGTTTTTTAGGGTTTAGGGTTTAGAATTTAGAGTTTTAGGGTTTAGGGATTTAGGGTTTAGGGTTTAGGGTTTAAAGTTTAGGGTTTAGGTTTAGGGTTTAGGTTTATTTTTTTTAGGGTTTAGGGTTTAGGTTTAGGTTTAGGTTTAGGGTTCGTGTTTTAGTATAGGGTTTAATGTTTTTGGGTTATTTCTTTTAATAAAGAATAAATTCATATTCGATATTTCTTCATTTCCTATCGACCAAGTAACGCACCAAGTTTTCTAAGACATAAGTGACAACATAGATAAAAATGAGCATGCATAGAGATCAAAACCCTAGATTACTAAAACCTTCTACTAAAGACACAATTCCATAAGTAGATTGGATGTTCCTCAATTTCTCAGCTCATCAAAACCACCTGGCCTCTTGAGTAGTGGGATCCACCATCATATCCGACCCTCCCTTCTCACCACCATGGCTATAACCATCATTGCTCCTCCCACCTCCATCCACCACCGCTGATGACCACCTCTATATCTACTAGCACCTCCAGATCCCCACCACCACTATGATAACCATCTCGCCACCACCCATATAGAGCGCTGATTGGTGATGTTTGCCGGCCATCATCCATTCTTAGGGTTTGGGATTTAGATTTTTTAATTTATTTAGTTTTAGGTTTAGTTTAGGTTTGGGGTTTGGGGTTTGGGGTTTAGGCTTAGGTTGAGTTTATGGTTTATGGTTTAGGGTTTAGGGTTTGTGGTTTAGTTTTTAGGTTTATGCTTTTAGGTGGGAGTTTGGGTTTATGGAGTTTGGGTTTTGGTTTTAGGTTTAGGTTTTAGGGTTTTAGGTTTAGAGGTTTAGGTTTAGTGTTTAGTTTGTGGGGTTTGGGTTTGGGTTTGGTTTGTGGTTTAGGGCCTGTGGATTTAGGATTTCAGGTTCTGTGGTTGAGGGTCACTTTGGGTTTAGGCAAGTTTAGGTTTAGGTTTATGTGGTAGGGCCTGGGTTTAGGGATAGCAGGTGTGGTTTTGTGATTTAGGGTCAGGTAGGGTAGGGATTTAGGGTTAGTTTGGGGTTTAGGTAGGGTAGTTTTTTTTAAAAAATAAACCAGTAGGTTTAGATTTAGTTTAATTAGTTTATTTTATTCATTTATTTATTTTATTTTATTTAGTTTATTTTTATTTATTTAGTTTATTTATTTTAAAATTATTTATTTTATTTAGGTATTTTATTTTAGGTTTAGGATTATTTTTAGTTTAGTTTTATTTTTATTTTATTTTTTTAGGTTTTATGTTTTACTATTAGGTTTAGGTTTGGGTTTTATATTTTATTTTTAGGTTTAGGTTGTTGTTATTTTAGGTTTATTTTAGGTTTTATTTTTAGTTTAGGCTTTTATTTTTTTAGCTTATTTTATTTATTTAGTTTAGATTTAAGTTTAGGTTTAGTTTAATTTAGGTTTAGGTTTAGGTTTTATTTATTTTAGTTTTGTTTATTTTAGTTTAGGTTTTGATTTATTTTATTTTGTTTATTTTATTTTTATTTTAAGTTTTGGTAGTTTATGGTTTAGGTGTTATTTTATTTACTTTGGTTTATTTTAGATTTAGGTTCTTTTATTTTAAATTAGGATTATTTTATTTTTATTTTAGGTTTAGGTTTTATTTTATTTAGTTTTTTTATTTTAGGTTTATTTTATTTTTTTAGTTTAGTTTAGGTTTTATTTATTTTATTTTAGTTTAGTTTTATTTTCTATTTTATTTAGCTTTAGCTTTAGGTTTAGGTTTAGGTCATGTCCAAGTTTTAGCTTAGGTTTTATTTTATTTTTTTTATTTAGGTTTAGAGGTTTATGGTTTAGTTTTTAGGGTTTAGTTAGTTTAGGGTTTGGGGTTTAATGTCCAGGGTTTAGGCTAGGGTTTAGGGATTAGGTTTAGCTTTTGGGTAGGGTTTAGGTTTTAGTTTAGAGTTTAGGGTTTTAGGCTGGTTTAGGTTTAAACTTTTTTAACAAAGTTTAGTTTAGTTAGGGTTTAGGGTTTAGGGTTTTAGGTTTAGGTTGAGGGTTTAGGTTTTAGACTTTAGGATTTAGGTTTAGTGTTTAGGTTTTAGGTAGGTTAGGGTTCTGTTTTTTTAGTTTAGGGTTTGAGTTTGTAGTATTTTTTTTAATAGAGAACAAATTCATATTCAACATTTCTTCTTTTGATTTCATCAACCAAGTAACACACCAAGTTTTTAAGACACTGCAACAACATAAATAAAAAATGAGCATGCATAGAGAAAATCAAAACCCTAGATAACTAGACCGCCTCTACTATAAAGACAGCCATAAGCAATAAATAGGATCGTTTCTTCTCAGCTTCCCATCAACCACCGCCTCTCGAAAGGATCCACCATCATATCCTCGATCTCCCTCCCCACCACCATGGTTGTAACCTCACACTCCTCTCACCTCCACCACCGCCTCACCACCACCTCCATATCCACCAACACCTACAAATCCCCACCACCACGCGATAACCATGCCTCCACCTTGCCTCCACCGCCGATCTAGAGAGCCTGTTGACGGTGATGTTCCTGCCATCAAGGTTCTCCATTCTTAGGTTTAGGTTTAGCTTATTAGGTTTTAGGGTTTAAGTATTTTTTTATTTATTTAGTTACTTTAGTTTAGTTTTGGGTTTGAGGTTTAGGGTTTAGGGTTTAGGTTTAGATTTAGGGTTTAGGGTTTTGTGGTTTTAGGTTTTATGCTTTAGGGTTCATGGGTTTAGTTTAGGTTTTAGGGTTTAGTGTTTAGGCTTTGGGTTTATGGTATTTTGGGTGTAGGGTTAGTTTAGGGTGGTTTAGGGTTTAGAGTTTAGGGTTTAGGGTTTAGTTTGTGTGGTTTAGGGTTTGTAGGGTTTTCTTTTTTTTGGGAAAGTTAGAATTTTATTACCATAAAGGAAAAGATACCATGTCCTTAAAAGGGGTAAAGCTCTAAAATTCTACTCTGAAAGCTACAATAAACTTAAAGAGCTAAACTCCCATCTAAGTACAAAAAGAAACAAAACAAAGAGCAAATACAATAAAAAAGCATAAGAGAAAAAGACATGAGTAAGACTAAACAAATCCTAAAAAAACATTAAAAGAATGAGTCGAATAGCTCATGATTTCTTGAGAAAGATAAGAAGGATCCACTACAACACTTGACTGAAAAAACATTCCCTCTATATAGTTCCAACCAAGAAAAAGAAATCTGCATCACACTATAAAGGAAAAAAAGTCATAGCTAAAATGGATAATGATAATGAAAAGGAAAAGGAGAGAGTTGAGAAAGAGAAGGCTTAGGCTGGGATAATCTCAAAAATAATACATATGACCATCCAAACTTCATAAAGAAGGATTAGAATCATATGTAATGCTACCAAAGGGGAGGTGAGTAACATCAAATCCATCATAGCCATACCGATACAAGAAAACATCCAAGGCCATCCATAAAGTTCTAGATCCTACACCATTTAACAAAGATTAACTAGCCAACCAAACGCCAAACCAAACCACCAAACAAATGCCAAAAACTAATCATAATAACCAAGAGAGAGGCTAGAATAATGTCGTAACACTAACAACAACCATTATCCAAATACCCATCCAAGCTAAAACCAGAAAACCATAACCAACCATCGCAAGCACCGCACCCATGCCAATTAATAGAGAAATAGCCAACAAAACCAAGATAGGAGCCCTCAAGCAAAGTCCCAACAAGTAGCATCAAGGTAAACTAGGTGAGCAACCACAAATGACTAAACAAAAATGAAACCATCAACTAAATGAAATAGAAGTTGCAGCAAATCACCAAAAGACAAAACATCCACAATAAAAGGGGCCAAAAACCAACCACCAAAACTAACAAGTCCAATCTAAAAGGATCAACAAAGGTTCACCAACACAACAAAAGGCTCCAAAATTGTTCAAGAAGAATGAAAAGACCAATAAGGAAAAATCAACCAACCAAGATTCCAAGGATAATTAAAATTCCTCCAACAAAACTAGCTAAGTAAAAGCCATAAGGCAACCAAAAAATAACCCATCATAAGTAACCAACAAAGGAAGCAAAAGGAAAACTAGAAAACCAACAAAAGCACCACACAATAGAGGCCCAAAATAAGCACACAATATAAAAGGCAACAATAAGGCAGACCGCCAAAAAATCAAACACTTTCAAAGACTAAACTAATAGATAGCATAACAATAACACAAAATGTGTTGCAAACAACAATAAAGGCTAATTTAGAAGAATAACTAAATGCAAAACCAAAGGAAAAAGAAGATTCCAATAAACAACAAAGAAGGGAGGAAAACCCAAAAAGTAGCCAAGAAATTTGCTAGAAGAAGTAGAAAGGTAACAACCAACAATAGTTCCCACTAAGAAGGCCACCCATCCAACCATAAAAACTAGCAAAAGTAATTCGAGTTCAAGAGGAGAGCCAACAAACCAACCAATGCGAAAAGAATAAAGCCAAAGCAAAATCATCTCATCCACCAAAGAACAGAGTAACAAGGAAGAGAAGACAACAACCACTGCCAAAAAAACCAAGCCAACCCGGCTAGAAAGAGAACCAAAGTAGCAACCACCCCAACCCAAAATCTAGTTAAAAATAAAACCCACAAAAAAAAAAGTGAAATAAATTTAGGTTTAGGGTTTAAGGTTTAGGTTTAGGGTTTAGGGTTTATGGTTTAGGTTTGTATTTTAGGTTTAGTTTTAGGTTTTTAGGGTTTTAGGTTTAGTTTGGAGTTTAGGGTTTAGGTTTAGGGTTTAGGGTGGGGGGTAGGTTTAGTGGGTGGGGAAGGTTTAGGGAGGGTTTAGTTTTTATGGTTTAGTTTAGTGGTTTAGGTTTAGGTTTAGGGTTTTTAGGTTTAAGGTTTAGTAGGGTTTAGTGTTTATTTAGGATTAGGTTTTTTAAATTAAGTGAACCAATTTTAAATTTATTTAGTTTATATTTATTTTATTTTAATGTTTATTTATTTATTTAGTTTATTTATTTTAGTTTAGGTTTTTTAGTTTATTTTAAGTTTATGTTTATTTTTGGAGTTTTATTTTATTTTATCTTGGTTTAGGTTTTATTTTTATTTAGTTAGGTTTTATTTTATTTTTTTAGGTTTAGGTATTAGGTTTTATTTTAGGTTTATTTTCATGTTATTTTTTAGTTTAGGTTTAGATTTATTTTAGTTTATTTTATTTATTTTAGTTTTTTGGTTTAGTTTATTTTAGGCTTAGTTTATTTATTTTAGTTTATTTTTAGTTTATTTTATTTTTATTTGTTTAGATTTTTAGTTTAGGGTTTAGTTTTATTTTTTTATCTATTTTAGGTTAATTTAGGATTAGGTTTTATTTAGGTTTTATTTTACTTTATTTTAGATTTATTTTGTTTTAGTTTAGTTTTTTATTCATTTTAGTTTATTTTAGTTTTTTTTTTTATTTTATTTTATTTAGTTTAGGTTTAGGTTTAGGTTTTAGTTTTGGTTTTATTTTATTTTATTATTTTATTTAGGTTTAGTTTATTTATTTTATTTTATTTAAGTTTATTTAGTTTAGGTTTTAGCCTTTGGGTAAGATGGGTTTGGGTCTGGAGGTCATGTGAGATTTAGTTTAGGATTAGGTTTAGGGGTTTTAGATATGGTTTAGGGTTTAGGATTAGTTTTAGGGTTTAGGTTTAGGTTAAGGTTTTTTAAATTTTAATTAAAACAGGTTTAATTTAGTTTATTTTTATTTATTTTAATTTTTTTTATTTTTATTTATATTTTGGTTTATTTTATTTTATTTAGTTTAGTCCATTTTATTTTAGGTTTATTTACTTTAGTTTAGGTTTTTTATTTTAGTTTATTTTAGGTTTAGGTTTAGGTTTAGGATTATTTTTAGTTTAGTTTTATTTTTATTTTATTTAGGTTTAGGTTTAGGTTTAGGATTATTTTAATTTAGTTTTATTTTATTTTATTTTTGTGGTTTTATTTTTTATTTTTAGGTTTAGGTTTTTTTTTATTTCATTTTTTTATGTTTAGGTTTTAGGTTTAGGTTTTATTTTTAATTTAGGATTATTTTAATTTTATTTTTTTTTTAGGTTTAGTTTATTTTTAGTTTATTTTATTTTATTTAGTTTTGGTTGAGCTTTATGTTTAGTGTATTTTAGTTTAGGTTTATTTATTTATTTTAGTTTATGTTATTTTAGTTTAGGTTTAGTTTATTTTATTTTATTTTATTTTAGGTTTTTTTTAGGGTTTAAGTTTTATTTTTATTTATTTTTTTTTTTAGTTTAGGTTTTATTTAGTTTTATTTATTTTATTTTATTTTAGGTTTATCTTATTTTTATTTTAGGTTTAGTTTTATTTTATTTTTTATTTTAGTTTAGTTTTATTTATTTTATTTTTTAATTTTGTTTTGGGTTTAATTTAGGTTTAGGTTTAGTTTAGGTTTAGGTTTTAATTTAGAGTTTTATTTTATTTATTTAGTATTTTTATTTATTTTATTTTTGTGTTTTATTTAATTTAGGTTTAGGTTTTTATCTTTTAGGGTTTAGGTTTAAGGTTAGTTTAGGTTTATTTGGTGTTTTAGTGTTTAGGGTTTTTATTTTTTTTTTATTTAGGAAAGTTAGAATTTTATTACCATAAAATAAAGGATATAATGTCCTTAAAGGGGTAAAGCTCAAAGTTCCACTTACAAAGCTACAAGAAACTTAAAGAGCTAAACCCCAATCTACACAAGTAAAAAAAAAAAATCAAAGAGCAAATACAATAGCTTAAAAGCAAATGAGAAAAAACACTAAATAAGACTAATATAACTCAAGAAAGCAAGAAAAAAAGACTAGTCAAGAGCTCATGATCCCTTTGAGAAGTCAAGATAAGCAAGATCCACATCAACACTTGAGTTAACTAAGTAAAGATTATTCCATCTGTGAAGTTCCAACCTCGCAAAAGAAATTGCAAAACACTACAAAGGCAATGGTCATAGCTCAAGGGAAAAAAGATAAAAAAAGAGATGAGAAAGAGAAGGCTGCTCGTTAAGATCATCTCAAGGGGCAACAATACATATGAGCATCCAAACTTCATGAGAAGGGTTACAATCATATGCATGCTACCAACTAGAGAAGATATGAGAAAACATCAAGGCCATCATAGCCAGATACCTAATATAAGCAACCATCCAAGGAAAATAGTCCATAGTGATCCGCTCGCACTAAACAGAAAAATAGACTAGCAGCCAACCCACCAACCAAAACCCACAACAAACCAACCACTTAAAGCCAACATCCCGGAAGTTACAGATCAATGGCGAGCTAAAATAAACCAAGCTAACTCCACCAAGCCACCACCAATAGAACATAAAACAAAAAGGGGCATAACATAAATGGGAATAACAACACAATCGAGCAAAAACATAAAGATAGAGGAAAGCCATAGCAATCCAAATCCAAGGGTAAAACTCCACCCAAATAGCAAAATAGTAGGAGATAAGCATTAAAGAGAGGAAAGCCATAGCATAGAAAGGCTAAGAGGGCATCTAGAAATTACCATCAAAACCACCACCAAGGCAAAAAAAAGAATAGAAATCCACCACCACCAACCAAATGGCAAAATATCATGAAATAAGGAGAGCCAAATAAACCAGAGGGAGTCAATACCAACAACCAACATAAATCCCAAAACACCAAGCCATGACACAAGCATCCAAGGCAAGACAAACCATAAAAACCCCTCAAGCCCAACCATGAACAACAAGTCCTAAAATAGACCAAAAAAACCATAAGAGGTCATATCCTCCACAAACAAAATAGCCAATAAAATAACCCAGCCAAAGCCAACAGGGATGAAGAGAAATCGAAAGCAAAAAATCAACACCCAAATCGAACAAAAATAAAGGAAAAGTAGTACCAAGAGATGATAACCAACCGTGAGCAAACTAAAACCCAACCAAAAGCACCTAAACCAACCATCAAAACCACATCCACCCAACCAACCAACCCACTAGCCAATATACCAACCATGCCCAACAAAAACTAACCAAGAGACAAAGCCAATACATAGCCCAAAAAGAGGGAAAGAACAACAACAGACAAATCCACAACCCACTTGGAGATCTCCAAAATAACCAAGAAACAAAATGGTAGTCACCTAGCTAGAAAGGCCAAGGAGGACCACCCAACCACAAGCAAAAGAAAGAAACAAGGCCAAAGGAAACAAAACCCCTTCCAAACCCAAAGAGACAAATCACCAAAGGAGAAAATAGAAGACACAACACATAACAATCCAATAAGAGAGGGAAAACCAACCAGTGAAGCCTCCAAGCCAAACCGGAAAGAAGAACAACAACCACCAAAAAACCCAAAACTAAGCAAGAGGCCAACAATATAAAAAAATATAACCACCCAAAAAATGTAGATGGATGAAGAAAATAGCAAAGAACAAGAACCAACCAGTAGCTAAAAAATCCAATTTGAATAAGGCCATAGCTAGCCAAAACTGGAGGCAAACCCAACATCCATTAACAAAAGGTAGGTAAAATCGAAATCCACAACCCAACAGAGACCCTCAAAATCAGTTATATAAAGAAGCATAACATGAGCCATAGAAAGAAAACCACCAAAGGATAGGGAAACCAAAAACCACTACAACCCAAAAAAAGGGTCACCAAGTATAGAATGGGGTTAAGAGGAAGGGGTTTAAGTATAGAAATAAACTCAAAAAAAACCACTTCTTGGTGAGGGAAGCATAAAATAAACAACCAAAAAATAGTCTAAATAAAACCACTATAAAATGATCAAATAAATAGAAGGCTAAAATGAGGTAAGGTAGTCAGTGTTATCCGATTGAGACCATAACGATATGCTTAGTAAGCTATGGTTATCAAATAAAGTGAGCTCATTTAATTCCCTCCTAAATTAGTTAGAAATCAAGATACAAGCATTACCTTCACAAAGAATGTGAAATTTTGTAGCAAACTTGAGAAAGAAGCTTTTAGTGTGATTAAGAAGATAAAATAAGTCGCATTCCCCATTTTATTATTATTGAGCATATCAAGTAATAGAAAAGTATCAACTTCAATCCAAATATTAAAGAGGCCTTTACTTAAACAAATATCAATAGCTTTGTTAACATCCCAAAATAAATAACAAGAACAAGCTTTGAGGGGTAGGCAAAAGCACAAATGATAGTACCTTTAGAATCCCTAAGAATTCCACCACATATATTTGTTTGGGGAAATAGAACCATCAATTTTGATCTTAATAAAATTTTGTAGGCTTAATCCAATGTATAATCATAATACTTTTGTAGGAAGGATCATCATGCAAAGTGATACCCAATTTTTAGCCACAAATTTATAACCTCTAAAGTGAAGATTACAATTAAATTTGCATTAAACAAAGCATGAATTTTTTTAGTTCAAGCAAGGATCCTTTTATGGTTAAAAGGGATACCACGATATTTAGCATCATTTCTATCCATCCAAATGAACCAAATAAGGGTAATAGCAATCAAAACATTGATATCACCTTTCACGCTTTTGTGGAAACAAACTTCAAGAAGTTGATAAAAAAAGAGAGCCATGAAAATAGTTAGTGTTAAATAAATCATCATACCATATCCAAAGTTTGTAAGCAAAACCATTGACAAAACATGATTAACATTTTCAATATGAAAGCAACAATATCACTTAGAAGGTAAATAAAACCCTTTAAGCCAAAGCAAGGAATCAATGTATGAAGTTATTCAAAATCCTCCAAGCTAAAATAGAATAAGAAATGGAAATGATATTGTTCCAAAGTTTAATGAAAACATTAGAGGTGTTTTGTTTATTTCTAATAAAATTCCAAACCTCTTTAAGAATGAAATCACCATTGTAAGAGAGCTTGAAAAGAATTTGATCTAGTTTATTAGAAAGATAGTGATGTTGCAAAACTTATTAAAAAAGAAATAAGAATGTAGTTCTCAAGTTTGTTTTCATTCCAATTTATTAAGCCAAAAGAGTTAACTTTGATAGCAACAAGGGGTGTGTAGATAAAAGGAGTCAATGAGCCATTGCCAAGCCAATTGTCTTGCCAAAAGAAAGAAGAACCAATGAATACCCCAAGATATTAAGGATTCAACAACCCATTTAATGGAGCAAAGCCTTTTCCAAAGGAGAGTCAAAAACTTTATAAGCACATGTAAGAGGGTGTTTACCTTGGCAATATTTTTCCATCATAAAATTAGCCCAAAGGCTATCATTCTTTCTAAAATTCCACTATAGCTTATAAAAGGCAAGTGATAGCTTCCGAATAGGTTTGTAACCAAGACCACCTTCATCCAAAGGACCACAACATTTATGCCGAAGTCCAATGCATTCTTTAATAAAATTATTGGACCACCAAAAAATTTATTAAGTAATCAATTCAGATAAGAGTAGAATTAGTGGGAATAATAGTTTGAATCAAATGAAGAGGCATTGAATTGAGAGTGCTTTTAAGAATAGTGAGCCCGCCACCAAAGGAAAGCAAATGGAATTCCCAAACATAAATTTTAATTAAAATTTTGAATTAACTCATCAAAAGGTGGGATCATTTTGGACCTTCAAAAGAGGAGCACTCAAGTACTTAAAAGGTAAGTGTTGATGTTTAAAATTAGTGATATGTAAGATTTGATTAATTTTATTATTGGAGATACTTGAAGAAGTAATAAAATAGTTTTTGTATCATTGATAGAAAGACCACTTTCTCCAAATTTATTTAAAAAAATCTTGAGGTTCTTAATATGATGAATAAGCATTATAAAAAAAATAATAAAATCATCGCAAAGCTTAAGTGGAAACAAGAAGACCACCAAGAGTTTTGTAGTACATACTAGATTGTTTAAGAATAACTCATTGATGCTCCTAGATAAGTACTCAACAACAATATTGTCCTAAGCCATGGGAAGAAGGAAAAAGCCCAAAGCTTCCCATTAAGAAAAAATAGAGAACTAGACATTATTAATACAATTTTAATAAGAAAAATAAATTTAGTAGAAAACCCAAAAAAAATTTAGAATATGGAAAAGAAAATCCCAAGAGATATTATCAAAAGCTTTGGTAATATCTAATTTGAAAAGAATGTTTCCACCTCTAGTCTTAGCTAAATCAAATTAATTCTAAGCAAAAATGTTATCAAAATAGATCTACCTCTAACAAAATTAATTTGAGAGAGATAATCTTATGAAGTAAAGGACTAAGCCAAGAATTTTGGAAATCAATTGAAGAAGGTGCAAAGACTAATAGGTCTAAAATCACCCAATAGTCTAGGTTATCTTTCTTAGGTATGAGAATAATAGAAGTGCTAGAAAAATATCTAGGAAAAGGATTACCATTAAAAAAATAAACCATGCCTCAATCCAATCATTTTAATAATAAACCAACATTTTGGAAAAATTTGGTAGTGAAACCATCAAGACTAGAATAGAATCTATGTTCATGCTATTAAGATCTTTAAAAATTTCATCTTCATTAGTACAATAGTAAGAAAATTATTATCATCATTGGTAATAATAGAAGGAATTAAATGCGATTTTGAAATAGCTTCAAGAGCAACTCTTATTAAGAATATTTCTAAAGTAATTAATGATTGAATCATTAATATCATTATTCTCTATAATCCATTCTCCATTATCATCTTTAATTTTTTGAATATTATTTAAGGCTCTCTTTTATTAACTAAAGCATGGAAATAGCTAGTATTCTTGTCACCATCCATAATGTGTTTACTAGCAGCTTTTTTCACCAATAAGTCTCATCCATATTTTGAAAATTAACAAGCTTATATTTCACCTCGTTAATTCCTTAATCTTAGAATGATCAAACATAAGAGACTTCAAAATCTCAAACTAATTTTTCCATATCTTTGATATTAACAACAAAGTTTTAAAACTAATGCTTGTTCCACCAACCCTAATTTTGTTTAAGCCTTTAAGCTTATACCAAAGTCTATTCATCCCCATAATAGAATTATCGGGATGTAAAGGAGCTTTCTAATTATTAGCCACAACATTAAAAAAAATCAATATGATGAATTCACATGTCAAAATTTAAAGGAAAGAATTTTTTTAATCTATTAAAATTATCTTTAATAGAAACCAAAAGAGGAGCATGATTAGAAAAGGTTTAGCTTAAATGATTGAGTAAGTAATAGGCCATTGAGTAATCTAATGAGTATTAAAAATAATTTGGTCCAACCTTTGCCAAAGTCTAGAGTTTTGCCAAGTATACCCTTAAAACTAATATTAATCAAATTACAATTAAGGATCATATTGGAAAATTGTTCCATGAAATGAATATTATGAGAGCAACCACCACTTTGTTAAGAAGAGAATAGAATAGTGTTGAAATCACGACCAACCAACCATGGTTTATTTTTAGAGGTGGAAAAATTAGTCAAGTTATCCCAAAGAAGATTTCTACCAGATCTATTACACGACATAAACAAAAGAGCCCAAAACACAATAATCACCATAAGAGATTTGAGCATTGACAACTTGAAGAAAATCATCAAGAATAGAAATGTCACAAAGTTATTCCAAAACACCAAATCTTATTACTAATATTAGAGAAAAATTTATTGAAACCGATCATTCTAGCAAGATGGTTAATTTTATTAGCATGAATAAGTGGCTCAAGAATAATAAGCAAAGAAATATTATGGATATGACAAAGATTTATAATGCCATTATGAATAGAGAGCATATCAATCCCTCTAACATTCCAAACTAAAAAATTATACATAAAGAAAAGAAAAGGGGGGGGGGGGGGGAAGTTAATTGAGAGAAGAGAGGGAGGCGAGTAGCACTAGTGTTTCTTAGAAATTTGGGAGAAAATTTTAACATTTTTTTCTTTTGAATAGAAAGATTGGAAGTGATTATCTTTTCCCTTTGAATCATCATTCAAAAGGATTTAGCAACATTATTCATAGATTAGGGAGAAATCTCGATGAGAAGTGAATTCTCCTTCTTCCAAGACACTAGAATTTATTAAAGACAAATGAGCTTCAAGAATAGCAAGGGAGGGAGCATAAACTAATTTATTAAGAAGGAAAGTGGGAACACCAAACCCTTCATCATCATTAGCCAAATTATTAGATAAAATCAAATCTTTTGAGAAGTTAGATCATCCTAATTTTGGAATATGGAATCAGTTTATCAACGATTATCATGAATTATTAAAGCCATAATCTCCATTGAATTAGAATGATGTATAATATTAAATTTCTTATTTATGTTCTCCATTAAAGTTTTATTTTCATATATCAAAGCCAGCAAGGATGTAAGTATCAATCGAGGAAACAAAATCCACATTCAAAAGTTTAAAAAAGCTATTATTGTTCATAATAAAGCCTTCAATTTCTTAGAAGAAGTAAAAGGTAAATTACCCTTATTAGGAACATTCAAAGAATCCTTTTTTTCCAAAGTAGTTTTTGAAATTTAATAATGGTCGGGCTAGAATAAGTTCTCATAAGAGGGATTTTTTTTAAGTAAGGATGAAGAATCAAACATTTAGAATTATCGCCCGTGGATTTTGCATTGAGAATAAAAGATGGGGAAATTTTCAAATTCAATTCTTTGCATATAACCATAATTTTAGATCCCAACCAGATTTCTTTGGGGTGTTTCTTGGAATTTTCTAAATCAACAAGGAATCTAATTAAGAACGAGATTTTATAGTTGTTGCTTGATCAATTTGTAATAGCCAACCAAATAAGGCACCCACAAAAAAAAAGTAATTCATGGTTAATGAAATGAATAGGCATATTGGGAGAGAAATCCAAACCGGAACAATTGGGAATTCTTTGTTAATATTAGATAGTGGAGAAAACAAAAGAGTAATCCAAATCATTCATCAACTGAATTAAAATGTTATGGGGATTAATTAAACGAATCATAAAAGCACCCAAAAGTTTTAGACTATGAAAGAAAGAGAATGTTTTCCAAATTTAGCCTACAAAGAGTAAACATTCCAACCAAAGTGAATTCAAAGCTTAGGAAGCTTTTCCAAAATCGATCGAAAGCACATAACTAGGCATGCCTTGAAAAGAAGGCAAAATAAGTTCGAGACTCACCAACAACCATCCTTACAAGGAGAACATCTTTGAATGATTTCAAAGTAGCCAAAGCTAGGGTAGATGATGCCCTAGCAGATCCATAGGATCTTTCAATTTTGCCAAAGGAATTATTAGAGAAGATGCCAAGTTGTGATGTCACCCAAGGAAGAGATGAAATTGGCTGGTCATCAATTTGAGAAGGAATCCAATGAGAATTGTTCAAAATAGCCTGCAAGATCAAAAAAGCTAAAATTAGAGGGGAAAGGAAAATAGAACATAAGGAGAGGACTAGGGTATGAGTTTTTTCCTTTAATTTTTTAATATTATTAGGGTTTAAGGTTTATGGTTTAGGTTTTAGGGTTTAAGGTTTAGGGTTTATGTTTTAGGTTTAGGGTTTAGGGTTTAGGGTTTATTGCTTGGGTTATGGTTATGGTGTTTATTTTGGAGGACACATGTAGATCTTGGGAGGTATTTATTGAAGTGATCAAGTACTATATTAAGGTATGATGCACTATCTTGAAAGATAGAAGTCATCACCCTATAATGGACCTAATCACCTAATAAACTCCTAAGGTATGATGGGTCTTCAAATGTACAAGAGTTCTTTCCTCGCTTTACATGGAAAAGTAAAGTAGGGTTTATATTAAGCCAAGTTTGTTAAGTTCCTTATGGAGGCAAGCCTCCATAGTTAATTACATCATAAGGAATGGAAATTCTTAGAATACTCTGATTAAAGTAGAAATTAAGTTCTCCAAATATTTCAAGGCTTGAATATGAAAAGATTATTTGTATTGAAAAATCAAATGGGATTGTTCAAGGAGAAGACTTATTATCAAAGCCAAAGAGAATGAGTAGGAAATGCTCATGATACTAGGAATAGTGAGCATTTCAATTTATCTAATGGTTTTCCTTTATATGTTTGAAGTTGAAGAGATTAATTTTATTGAAGTTGATATTTTATTAGAAAGTTAGAACTTATACAACATAAGATTATGATAATGCCTAAGAGGTGAGGATTTATGCTAGTAGCTGAAAGAAAGAGCTACCTCGGATCCTAAATCTAGGGAGCTTTGGCAAGCCAAAGCACAACCTAAGTCCGAGTGAAGATGGGTATGGTTTACCTCCATAGAGGATAAACCACCCGAGGGCTTACAACTTCTTGGAGTGGTAGCTGCCTAAGTCCCCACACTTTAAATTCATGTAGGCAAGTCTTGAGTTGCAAGATAGCTAGGGTTATTTAGAGAAACTAGAGTCCTTAAATCCACTCCCTAAGAGACTAGAGCATGAGTGGTGAGTAATGTCTTAATCTATAAATGTAAAATCCTTTCAAATTTTATTTCAATTTAGACTCTTTATTTTGACAAAGGGTTTAGGATTTTGATGCTTGTATGCATGATGAAAATAGGTTATGGGCCAAATCAGCTAGAAGAAGGTGTTCTCCACCACAAGGGATGCCCTAATAGGTTAAGAATTCCCTTATATTGCAAAGATGGTGAACCTTCATATTCAAGAGAGAAAGAATATGCATGCATGTTGTGAGAAATTCAACCATTCAACTAAGGGATTGCTAAATCTTTAATTATCTTATTTAGAACCTAGGCTTTATGGTGAGATTATGAGTTATTTTAAATTTTAATTGTGAGTTATTAATTATGGGTAGAAATTAATTTTATCCTAAGAGCCTAATCAAAGCAAGACACATTAAAGCATCAAACATATAAGAAACTAAGAAAGGCATGTTGTTTCTAATGCAATCTAAATATAACATCAAATAATTTTATAGACTACCATGAAAGAATAAAAGATCTGGTCGAGTTCCATCGTACACTTGAAAAGAGAAAATGGGTATGAGCTCTACCCTTGTATAATTGATATATAAAAGAATAATTACAATTACAAATAATAAATGCTATGGGGTTCTTCAAGTATTTATTATTCATGTCTCCTTCATTTCTTCATATCTTTGCTTCTTTTGATGTGGTAGGCTTCAAGGCATCACATCGCACCCCAAGAGTAACTGTAGCCAATGCTCATCCTAAACCCCATAGCACTAATCCTAATTCCTAATACAAAATTATATTAAAAGGAAAAGGAAAAGTAAATCTAACTACACCGAAAAAACAAGTGTTAGCTAAACACACATATAACCCAAATAGTTATATTTATAATTTAGACTTAGCACCTGCACATGGGTAACCAAACCCACTTGTCCTAACTTGGATTATGCTTAGGGGCTTAAGCAACCGAAAGAGAGCATTTATATTTATTTTAAGCATCTCTAAGCACAATCCTTTGCAAAAAAATAAAGTTAGACTATCAACCACCTAAAATCTAGCCTACGAGCCACATTCCTAACATCCAGCCTAAAAATATTACATCTCAAAATAAGACACAAGATCAACCATACACACATCTACCTAACCTAATTCTAGGGTTGGTGACCTAGTATTCTAGTGTGAAAAAAGGAATTGTGTGAAAAGACATTACTAGGCTTCTTTTGTTTAAGTTTCAATTTGGAGTTTGAATTTGTTTAAAATTTTCCATTGGGTGGTTTCAATTTAATTGATTTAATGATTTATTTTCCATTTTATCTTACTTTTATTTGGTTAAAGTGCTATTTAGACTTTCAAGAATGAAGAGTAGAATGAATTCCATTTTGGATGGAACTCACCATATTCTACATCCTAACTTTAAAGAGTCTAACTAAGGTCTTTAAGTATCTTGATTAGCCCATTTAAATTTATGTGATTGATTTGATTTGATTAATGTTTGTTTGATTTAAATTAGATTTTAAATTTTTATTTTACTTAGTCTTCGTGTATTTTGATTGATTAATTTTGGATTAGATATTTTGATTTAATTAAATTTTGACAATTCAATATCCTTAATACTAATGAAGTTTAAGTTTATTTAATTTCATATATTCTGATTGAATAATTTTGTATTAAATATTTTGATTTAATTAAATTTTGATAATTCAATTTCTTTAATATCTAATGCATTTTTTTGTTTTAATTTCATATGATTATTCTCATTTTGATGTTTTTTTAAATTCATTGATTTTACTATTTTATTTGAGTTTGATTTGGATTGGTGAATGTGTTTATATTACTTATGATTTATTTGAAGTTTATTGTGTTCTTTTATTTGAATTCCAATTAAGGGTTTAACTTATTAAATTTATCCATCTAGTTTATATGAATGATTATCTTTTTAGCTTAATGATTATTCTCTTATCTTGGTTCAATAGGTTTGTTTATTTAGATTTCATGTTTAACTTATTTTGATATTGATTGAAATTTGGAGTAATTGGATATGATTTAATAACTTTTGAGTTTATATTTAATTTAATGTTTATTTTAATTGATTATGATATTTAGAATATGAGATTTGAATTAGTTAAGAATTCCACCAAAATTTTATATGAATAACTAATCAAATAAAGCTTAGCCAATTGTAATAGTTGAGTTAATTATAATTAAGGATATGTCACATAACAAAATTTTCTTTTGATTTTAGAATCAACATATACCAATAAGAGATTAAATTGACTATATAATTGACTTTCATAAATTATGTTCAAACAACTTTTATATTCAATTATAATATTTATGATACTATTGGTTTAGTTAATTTTTTTCTTTTTATACTAAGTTTTACTTAGATTTTATGATATTTTAAATTGAACTTATTTTGTTTGATCACATATTATTTAATTTTTTCTTTTGTTTGGAATTCTAAAGATTCATTAACTCCTTTTTTTCTAAAATTTGATTGAATTTAATAATAAATAAAATAAGATGGATTAATCATGATCAAAATTAAATGACCCATGATTTAATCATGGATTGATGGAATAAAATCACTCCATCCAAACTAATTAAACTATTCATTTCAAAACATAAAATAAATAGTTTTGTCTCTAATCTCTCGCCAAAAGGACTAAAAAGTAAAGTGCATGGTGCTAAAGGTTGGATCCTAATGATGCTCACATTCAACACATCAAACATAAGATCCCTAAGGCTTTCTAAGCATTTTAGAATTATACCTCATCGAGCTAATGTCCGGTGGATTCCAATGAAGGGGTGGCTTTGTTTAGAAGAAATGAAGCCCTATTGAGATGCTTGTTGGGTTGGATCAATACTTCTAGCATACCTTTTCTTTACTCATATGGTTCTCTTCAAATGCCTTCTCACCGATTGAAGATAGTGTTCTCTAAATTGGTCAATTTGAACATCTTTCCTAAGGCATGAGGGAGCTTTGCCAGATGTTTCTAGGCTTGCCTCCTCACCAAGTATCCCATAAGCTCACTACCTTACTAGAGCTTCATCATTCTCATGGATAGAATACTAGAAGCAAGTCGGAGGAAATATCATCCTTACATGCTTGGGTTTAGAGAAGAGTTTTTCATATGCAGCCAATGGAGGAAAACCTAGATGGAGAATAGGAGGTAGTGGAATGCGCTAGATGAAGGAAAGGAGGTTCAACATATAAGGAGATTAAAGTTGTAGCATCATTTTATAAGGAAATATGGAGAATATCAAGTGTTGGTTGTTTAGTAGAGGAAGAGGGCAAGAGGAGAGAGGCTCGATGTTGTAACATGATACTTTTAAACTAAAATGAGAGGGATGAGAAGAATGACTATAACCCAAAAGAGTTTAAAGAGGACTGATTTTGCTTGAGTTGGAGCAACAAATATTCTCATAGGTTATAGTGCCTCTCAACCTATGGGCTCGTGAATGAAGCTTGCTTGTGGATAAGTGTGTTGGACATGAGTCTCTCTTGGTCTGCACAAGGAAAAGAGAGAGGAGGTGTGCTAGCTTGATTTGATTGGATGGGAGGAAGTACTAACCGGTAAGAGGATGAGACACGCTCATGTGCACTAATATGGAGAGTGAAGATGGACGAACAAAGGGACTCCAATCGTGAGGCTAGCCATCAATCAAACGGAATGAGATGCGGGATGGGTTTGATGCTCTGCATGAAGGAAGATTGAGAGAGGTCAAGCTTCTCTTAAAAAAAATGGCAAGGGTGAGAGGCTCTATGCAAGGGAGAAAAGGGCTTGCTTTCTCTTATTCTTGTCCACTCATGGGGATGAAAATGGAGGAGGAGATGGTATTCGAGTAGAAACATGGAAAGGAGTCTCACCTGATTGCTATTTTTTTTTTTTGTCAAGGATGGGAGGTAGATGGATATATATATATATATATATATATATATATATATATATATATATATATATATAGAGAGAGAGAGAGAGAGAGAGAGAGAGAGAGATGGCGTGTGCTCTAAGTGTAAGATAAGATATTTCATTTTATTTTATTTTTTATAGCGCAGAAGAGGTTTTCATTTGAATAGAAAAAAAAAAATTTATTAGAGATTCAATGAAATAAAAAAAGACTTGATGATTTTTCTAGCTTTAATAAAAGAATGATGTCCAAATTTATTATTATTTATATTATTTCTTAACGGGATAAATGTGGCATGAGAATGATAGCATACATGCTTATATATATATATATATATATATATATTGTCTTGGTGTCACATGACTAAGGATGGAATTTTTTTTTGTTATTGTTTTTTTTAGATTGCTTTTTTTTATTTTAAATCTTCATGATTTTAATAATTTTGATATTATAGCTTTAATTTAACTGAAGTTTTAAATTATATATACTATAATTAATTATTATTCAAATTGTATATTTATTATTTATTTAGTAGTTATTTATTTTGATTTAATTTTAATCAAATTTATATTTGATGTTCAAATTTAATTATATTTCTATTTTAATTATACAATGACAATGTTGATAATTTTTTTTGTTATATGATTGATTTTCTAATTTTTATAGTTTGATTAGCTTACTAATTATATTTTGTTTGTTGGGCTTAATTGATTTAAATGATCAATTTAGCTCAATTATGGTGTGTGTTTGTTACACTCACGTTTGATTAAGTGTTTAAGATGATTTGGAGTAATTGATCTCACTTCATTTGATGTAGATTTAGATTTAAGCCCATTTTGACCAAAATTAGGCTTAATGGGCCACATTGGACTTATTTGAGTTAAATGATCAAATTTATTAAATTAAACCCATTGGTTGGCTAAATTGTATCTAATTAAAAATTTAAAATGATTTTGGATGTTTGATTTCAATTTTCAATTTAATTTGAATTTAGATTTAATACGATCCATTTGGGTCTTCTTGGGTTAGGTGGCCAAATCAACCCATTTGGATTTAAATTTAGATTTGTTTAGTTTTAGACTCAAACATGTTCATTTGATGAATTTGACTCCTTGGAGTGACTCAATTTGATCAAATTTTAAGTTGTTGACTATTGTCTTAGTGGAGTTCACGTGGATCAACTCTAGGTGAAATGACCTCTTTGCTATTTTGTGTCCCATCTTGATTTTTTTTTTTGTTTGTGTTTATGCATTGATTTCATGTTTTAATTCAATTTAATTTAGTTTAATTTTGATTTAATTTTATTTTAATTGGACTTAGGTGATTTGGAGCTTATTTGAATATTTTGGGTCAAATGGGCTAGTTAGGTTTGACTTTGGCTTGATTGATTTGATTATAAATTTTGGTATGGCTTGAAGTGATGATTGAAGGACTGATTAATTTATGAGAAAATCAATTGAGTTAGGTTTGATTTGGATGAGATTTGGTTAAGTCCATGAAATTAGGGGTTTAGATTGATTTTGGTTTGGATCATGATTTGAAGTTGAGTTTGAGTTTCAATTTGATAAATTGATTGAAGGGTTGAATTGATCTTTGAGAAAATCAATTGAATTTGGATTAATTTGGATTTGGCTAAGGCTAAGTCCATAAGATAAATCATGGGCTTAGGAAGGATTTTGATTTTGGATTGATCATGGGCTTCAATCATTTGATTTGGATTTTAATATTTGAATTGAATTTGAGGTTAGGTTTGAGAAGGTAAACATAGTCGATGAAGGCTAGTGGTGAGTCTCCTTACTCCCAAGGCATAGCCTAATCCTATGGTTAACCCTCTAAGTCTTTAGGCTTAGGTTAAGTGTTCACCTAATTGCTATTAGTGTCTTATCACTAAGGAAGTCATAATGTTCAAGGCTCATAGGTCTAAAGAAGAGGTTGAGAACTCACTCCAAAGGTGAGGTCAACAAAGGCCCCCCAATAGTGTGGTGTAATTAACAAGGCACACCACACATATTGGCATTAACCAAGATGATCAACAACATCCAAAGGATTGCAAGTACAAACAAAATGATCTATGCCTAAGTCCAAAGGTAGATAAAATCATGATCTTAGTGCAATATAACTCAACTTATGCCAAGGGCATAAGAGAGCATAGATTTGGAATTTCATGTTAAGGACATGAAGGAAGATCAGTTCACACATGCATTGGGCATGACATGTGAGAGGTTTATGCTAAGGGAATAAAAGGAGAAATCCATTGAGGAATAAGTATATGAACCTTCCACTAGGGAAGCAGTTCAAGCTATCCATTGGGGATATGGATTTGAGTTTGATTGTGAATATGATTAGTTTTGGTGTGTCTCCACCGAGGATAAGAATCTATACCATTGGGGATCAAGATCAAATTAATTTTAATTTATTTTATTTTAATTGATGTGGAGGCATATCTATTAGGGATATAGATTTGAATCCAGGGATTGAGAATGTGAACCTTCCACTAAGGTGTTGGCTATCCGGGGATAATATTTTAATTGGATTTCTTATGGCTCCACCGGGGAGAATAATTTTGAATTGAAGGTACATCCACCGGGTCATAAAGTTAAATTTGTTAGATTTAGATTTTTATTTAGGCTCCACTAGGGAGATTAATGCTGCCTCATTGGGGTGAAGATTGGTTTGTTTGATATGTTTAATTTGACTCTAGTAGGAAGGTTGGTTGTAAATTTGGTTTGTTATGGGTGTGGTGTGATGGACCCACTAAGAAAGATCTATGGAGGCCTTGGCCTATCTTAGATTTACAAATCCAAAGGGGTAGTCCACCGCCATGGGTAGGGCTATCGACCTAAAGGTTGCCTTTCGATGCAATAGTTATACTTGGAAGAAAGCATAGCACTTATATATTCCAAAGTAGGGATAAATCATTAGGGAGATATGTTGATGGTATAGTAATTCAAACCCCACCTAAGGTGACTATTGATAGAGTGTCATTGGGGATCATACCTCAACTCAAGTGTAGTCCCGATGATTAATTTGATTTATATTGATTTGATTTAATTTAATTTAATTTGGTGTGTTATGTTGTATTTGTAGACCACTTGAGAAGGAGCTATGTTGGCCTTTCCCTATCTCAAATTTAAAAGTCCAAAGTGTAGTCACCAAAGGGTAGGACTATCTAACCCAAGGGTTGCCTTTCGGTGCAATGATTCCAAAGTGGGGAAAATCACCGGGTGACTAGTTGATGGTGTAACAAATCAAACCCGACCTAAGGTTACCGAGTGAATGTCACCGAGGACTTATGTCACTAAGAGTAATCGGATTAATTTAATTTGATGGATCCCATTGATGTGCAATAGACCGCACCGAAGGGGCTATGTCGGCCTTGGCCTATCTCAAATTTATCAATCCAAAGGTAGTCTACCGGCTTAAGGGTAAGACTATCCTACCTGGGGTGCCTTTTGGTGTGCAACGCTTGTACCATGAAGAAAGCATAGTAGACTTACATCTTCATAAGGGGACCACCAAGGGTGACCTATTGATGTATAATAGATCGAACCCAACCTAGGGCTTCCCATCATGGTGCAACGGTCATCTGGAAAGAATGCATAGTAGACTTACATCTTCCAAAGTGAGAATGACCATAGGGTAACCTATCGTGGCAAAATAGATTGAACGACTGGTGATTACTAGTAGAGTGTCATGGGGACTTATCTGACTCAAGAGTAGTCATGAGGGAGTTTTCAACCGCCTTTGTTGACCTCTTTTTTGGAGTGAGTTCTCAACTTCCTCATCATAAATCTAGAACTCTTGTAGACACTAAGAGCACCTTAATCTTAAGACACTTCTAGTGATTAGGTGAACACTTAACCTAAGCCTAGAGACTTAGAAGGGTTAGCCATAAGAATAGGTTATGCCTGGGACTTAAGAAGACTTACCTACCCCAAAGCCTAAACCCAATATATGCTTTCCTCCTCAAATTGAACCTCAAATCCAACTCAAATACCATTTCTAAATCCAAATTCCAAACTAAATGATTGAAACCCATAATCAAATCCAAAAAACAAAACCCTTCCTAAGCGCTTTGATTTCATGTTATGGATTTAGCCTTAACCAAATTCAATTGATTTTATCCAAGATCAATTCAATCCATCAATCATTTATCAAATCCAAATCCAAATTCCAAACCAAATGATTAGAACTCATAATCAAATCCAAAATCAAAATCCCCACAAAGCCTTATGGTGGAATACCATAAACCTAGCCAAATCTCTTCCCAATTTAACCCAAATTTGATTGATCTCTTCAAGATTCATTTATATCTTCATTTATACTCATAAACATAAATGAGATATAAACTCAAATAGCAAAACTAAATCAAACTAAATCAAACCAAGCCAAATTCCCTCTTAAGCCCTATGGACCTATCTCCATAAGCTTAGCCAAATCTCATACAAACCAAAATCAATTGGTTTCTTTATAAACCTATTACTCCTTCATTTTTTACTCATAAATATAAATGAAACCCACCTTCCAATGACCAAAAAAATAAAAACTAAATTAATTCCTACTTAAGCCCTTTTGACCTACATCCTTAAGCTTAGTCAAATTTTCTTCCAAACCACTCCAAACTCAAATGATTTTCCCATAAGTAATTTATATCTTCATTTATATTCCTAAATATAAATAAAATATAAATTCAAATAGGCAAAACCAAATCCAAAATCAAATTAAAATCCAATTTATACCCTTTAATCCAATTTCTTGGACTTAACTAAATCCTATCCAAATCAAGTCCAATGAATTTTCTCTTGAATCAATCCTTCAAACATCTATCCAAATATAAATGAAAACTATAATCATCAAGCCAAATCAAAATCAACTCAAGTCAAATCCAACCTAGCCCATTTGACTTGAAATATTTAAATGAACAAAACTCATTTGAACCCAAACCAATTGAAATTTAATTTATATGTCAATCTCAAATCCATATTTAAACTCACCTAAATCAAACTCAACTCAAAATCAAGCCAACTAAACCCAACTAGCTCACTTGACCCAAAGTGGCCAATTTGACCTACATGAAGCAAAATCCAATTCAATTCAAATCAAAGTGAATTATGCCAATCCAAACTTCATGTCATGATTGTTGATCATCCTAGGTTAATCAATTTTCATGAATTGGGTCAAACCAAGTCAACTAGCTGTTGACCAAGTCAACTCTTTAACCCATATGAACCCAAACTAGCCAAATTACAACTTAAATCAAATTGATTGCTAATGGCTCAAGTTCATTCCAAATTCATTATTGATCTTGAACAAAGCCATAATAAGCACACCAGTTGGTCAACCTAGCCCAAATTGACCTAAAGGATCAAATTGGCCAAAATCAAAATTAAATTAAATTAAATCCAAATTGATTAAACCAAAGCCTATAATCATTTTTAACCAATTGAACTTGAACCAACACCCAACCCAAGCCAATTTGGCCAATTTGGTCAAATTGGTCAACTTGACCCATTTGACCTATATGAATCCAAAAGAGCCAAAATCAAATCCAAAGCAAATTGAACCAAACTAATGATACCAATACACTCTAAATGGTCATGTGAACTTGACCAACCTAACCTAATTTGACCTAAATAGGTCAAATTAAGCCAAATCAAACCAAATGAACTCCAAATCACTCAAAAGTTGGGCTAACCCACTTTTGACTCATCTTAAATCTATCCAAATCAAATCCATTGCCAAATGACCAAGATACCTTGGGCTAGGGCATCACATGAGGCAAATCACTTGGGGAATGGTCATTTCTCTTCCTTGGAAACTTGGTACCCATCCATTGGTCCACTTAGGCACCAAGGGCATTGATTAATGTCACCCAAGGGTGGTTGGGTTTTCCATGGCTCATGGGGAAATTAAATCACCTCCCCATTCCTATTGGAACACAGCCATAGGACACCCACTATTCTCCAGCCACTCTCACACCCTCCTCTACTCAAGCTGCCTAAGGTGATTCCCTACCCAAATTGAGCTCCCCATGATAGCCATTTGATCAAAACAACTAAATAAGGCTAGCCATTCAATACAAAGAATGAGGGGTATACCCTCCTCATTCTCACTCAATTCAGAGACACTGATTCAACCCTAGCCAAATGCATGCCCCGAGTAATTTCCAAGGTTTCTCAAGCTCCCCAACTCTTCCTTTATCAATTTTAAAAAATTAAAATAGGGGAGCCACAATCCAATGCCATATCCTCAAACCTCCATCAAAGTGCAATTAACTTTGCACAAACCATCCTTGAGCTATAAGAGAAATAATGAATCATCCCCAATGATCGAAAGGTAGAGTTCAATCAAAGCTAACCACTCCTCCTATGCCTTGGATTTTCAAGCAATCCACCTCAAATCAAAGCTCATGTCGCTATGGTGAGAAATTTCTACAAGGGAGTCGCCTTTCAAATTTGTGGGGAGAAATGAAAGAGGAGCCCTTAAAAAAATTCATCTATGATGCCATGCAGATCCATAGATGTACTTATTGAGGTGATTGATACATCATCAAGGTATAGTGTACTATCTTGAAAGACAGTAAGTCGCTACCTTTAATGGAACCAATCACCTCAATAAAGACTCTAAGGATGATGGGTCTATATATACTAGAGATTCTTTCCCTACTTTACATGGAAAAGTAAAGTAGAATTTATTTTAAATCAAGTATAAGTTACCTATAGAGGCAAGCCCCCATAATTACATCCTAAGGGATGGGATCCCTTAGGAAAACTCTCATTAAGGTAAATGATCATTGTCTCTAAAGATTTCAATAGAGAAGGACTATCAATCAATTGGTTTATATTTTGAAGATCAAATGGGATTGACTAAAATAGGAGTTATTATCAAGCCAAAATGGGAAATAAGTAAGAGATGCTCACGATGCTAGGAAACCTAGTGAGCATCTCAAACTATCCTATTGTAGGCTTTACATTTTAGAAATTGATTTAGTTTATTTGAGTTGTTTTTTATTAGAAATTTAAGACTTAAGATTCCTTAACACAAGAATAAGGAAATGCCTAAGAGGTGAGGTATTATGCTTATGACCCACAAAGGGGAGAAGCAACCTCAAAACTAAATCTAGGGAGTTCGGAAGCATAACCTAAATCTAAGGCAAAAAATGGTAATTAGTTTGCCTCCATAAGAGAGGACAAACCACCGATAGCTTAGACTTATAACCACCTAGGGTGGCTACCAACTAACTCCTTCTATAATTTTAAATACATGTAGGAAAGTCTTTATGCTTATGCAAGATAGCTAGGTTGTTATTATTTAGAAAGAAGCTAAGTCCTTAAACTCACTTCCTAAAGAGACTAAATCATGTAAAGGGACATGCTTCAAATGACCTAAACCTAATACAATTCAAATTTCATTTTATTTTTATTTTGGACAATTATTTTGAGTCGCTTATAGGATCTTTATGACTAATGCATGAAAAATTAGATTATTGGCCAAAATGAGAAGAGAGGAGGTGAGTTTCCACCAAGACCATCAAAGGTCAAGCGTTCTCCCAGATAAAGGTGGAAGCCCTCCAATCAAGTGTAAAATAAGATGCATTTGTGCATGATATTATAAAGAAATGCTCATCCAACTAAGGGTTGCTAATTCTTTTATCTTGATTTTAATCCTAAGTTTTAAGTGAGATTATGAGTTGTTTAATTTTAATTTGAGTCATAAAATATTTATTTTTTTCTAAAGAGCCTAATCCACATCTAGGCCATACATAAAGCAAGGAATAAATTAGGAAAATCATGCCACTTAATGCAATAACTAAACAAATCATCAAATAATTTATAAAGCTAATCAAAAGAATAAGTGGTCGCTTGTGGTCGCACCACCGCACAAACCCAAAAATATCAAATGTGGTTAGAGCTCTATCCTTATACAACCCAGAATACAAATGAATTAAATTACAATTTAAGCAAAGGAATTCAATGTTGTGGTGGTCTTCAAGCTTTATTCTTCTTCTTCTTCTTCTTTCTTTCTTCTTCTTTTCTTTTTTCTTCTTGATCCTCCTTTGGAAGGTTGGATGGTAGATGCTCTGAGGTTTCATATGGTGCTTATGACCAATGCTCATCCTAATCCCCCATAACAAATCATTCCAAAATCCTACTTATACAAATTTTACATGAAAAGGAAAAGTATAAATCTAACTAACACCAGAAATAAAGGTTAGTTAAATCACACCACACACATCGCAGGTATATTGGACTTATCATCCCACACATGGGTGACTAAGTCCACCGCCTATGGATTATGCAAAGGGTTATAAGCACCGCAAGTAAGAAGCATTTATATTTTTATTTATGATAGCACCCCTTAAGCACAATCTCCTTAAAAGAATAATTAGATTGATAACATATCATTCATTCTATGAGCATACACCCTAACATCCAAATCTAAAACATTCATCATAAAATAAAATAAACATCAAACCATGCACTAACCTAACCTAAAGCTAGAAGTGGTGACTTAGGCTAATGTGTGCTTTGAAGATTTGTGTGGTATGCTTAGCTATAGCTTTAGGTTTAAATTCTCTTAGTGTGAAGAACATGTTCAACTTAGAGGATGATTTCATTTAAGTTGTTTAAGTGTTTTATTTTAGGGTTTAGGGTTTAGGGTTGTAGGGTTTAAGGTTTAAGGTTTATGGTTTATTTTAGGGTTTAGGTTAGGGTTCTTTTTATTCTTTTATTTTTTTTAAATTTTAATATTTTTAAATTAAGTAAACTGTTAGGTCTAAGTTTATTTAGTTAATTAATTATTTATTTTAGTTTATGTTAGTTTTATTCTGATTTATTTTCATTTTTATTTAGTTTAGTTTATTTATTTTAGGTTTATTTTTTTTAGGTTTTTATTTTAGTTTATTTTAGTTTATTTTTTAGGTTTAGGTTTTGATTTAGGTTTATTTTTTTACTTTCATTTTATTTTATTTTATTTTTGGTTTAGGTTTTATTTTTATATTTAGGTTTAGGTTTAGGTTTTATATTATTTTTTTAAGTTTAAGTTTTAAGTTTTATTTTAGGTTTATTTTTAGTTTTATTTTCAATAGGTTTAGGTATATTTAGTTTATTATATTTTATTTAGTTTAGTTTAGGTTTATAGGTTATAGGTTTATTAGTTTAGGGTTTATGTTTTATTATTTTTTAGGTTTATTTAGGTAGTTTATATTTATATATTTTATTTTATCTTAGGTTTATTTTTAATCTTGGTTATTTTTATTTTATTTTAGGTCTTTTTTAGGTTTAGTTAAAGCTCTAATAATTTTATTTTTTTTATTTATTTATATTTATGTTATATTTTATCTTATTTTATCTTTTTTTAGATCCATTTATTAATTTATAAGGTTTTATTTATTTTAGGTTGGTTTTAGCTTTTAGGATTTAGGGTTTAAGTTTAAGTTTAGTTGGGGCATGTGGCATGGAGGTGGGTAGGAGGGTTTAGGGTTTAAGGTTTAGGGTGGGTTTAGAGGGTTTAGGTTTATGGTTTAGGGTTTAGGGAGGGTTTTACCTGCCCAGGATTTTGGGTTTAGGGTTTAGGGTTTAGGTATTTTTAAGGTTTAGGGTCTGGGGTTTAGGTTTTAGGTTTGTGGTAGGGTTTTAGTTTAGGTATAAGATTTTCTCTTCTTTTAATAGAGAATAAATTTATATTTAACATTTCTTCTTTTGATTTCATCAACCAAGTAACACACCAAGTTTTCTAAGACACAAGTGATGACATTGATCAAAAATGAGCACACAAAAAATAAATCAAAAAAACTATCCATCTATTGTAAAGACACAGCTCCATATGCGAGATCGATCGATCTTAAGTTTCTCCAGCTCCCATCGAACCTCGAGGCCTCTCAAGTGAGATCAACCAGATCAACTGATCTTCGCTTCTGTTCTTATTATATCATCTCTCTCTATGCAACAGAACCTCTATCGCTCCTCCCACCTCCATAACACAACCACTAGTCCCACCACCTCCATATCCACTAGCACCTCCTGCATCCCCACCACCACTACAATAACCGCCGCCTCTGCCTCTACCGCTAGATCTAAACTAAGCTTGGTTGATGATGTTCATATCATCAAGGTTCTACCCATTCTTAGGTTTAGGTTTAGGTTTAGGTTTATTAGGTTTTAAGTTTTATATTTATTTCTTAATTTTTTTAGTTACCTTAGGTTCAAGTTTAGGGGGGGTCTAAGGTTTAAGGGTTTAGGGTTTGGGGTTTAGAGTTTAAGGTTTTATGGTTTATGCTTTTAGGGTTTATGTTTAGGGTTAGGGTTGAAGTTGTAGGGTCAGGTTTAACTTTGAGTAGGTTTAGGTTTAGGATTTTGTTAATGTGTTAACCCAGGTTTAGTTTAGTTAGTTTATTTAATTTATTTTTATTTATTTTAGTTTTATTTTTATTTTTATTTAGGTTTATTTTTTTATTTAGTTTATTTATTTATTTTAGATTTATTTATTTTAGTTTTTTATTTTAGTTTATCTTATTTTTATTTTTTTGAATGTTTTTTTATTTTAGTTGAATGTTATTTTATTTTATTTTCAATTTAGGTTTTATTTTAGGTTTATTTTATGTTTTATTTTTTAGTTTAGTATAAGTTTATTTTTAAGTTTTATTTTTAGTTTAGGTTTATATTTTATTTTTATTTTATTTTCTTTATTTAGTTTTGGTTTAGGTTTAGGTTTTTTATTTTAGGTTTAGGTTTATGTATTTATTTTAGTTTTGTGGGTTTATTTTATTTTGTTTATTATTATTATTATTATTATTTTGTTTATGTTTTTTTTAATTTAGGGTTTAGGTTTTATTTTTTATTTATTTTATGTTAGGTTTTACTTTATTTTATTTTAGATTTATTTTAGATTTATTTTACATTTAGTTTTATTTTATTTTTTTATTCTTAGGCTTATTTTATTTTTTTAGTTTAGTTTAAGTTTTATTTATTTTATTTTATTTTAGGTTTAAGTTTCTCTAGTTCAAGTTATTTAATTTTACTTTCTTTATGTTTAAGTTTTATATATATTTTATTTTTAGGTTTTATTTACTTTAAGTTTATGTTTTAAGTTTTAGGGTTTAAGTTTTAGTCTTTAGGATTTTAACATTTGGGTTTTAGGGTTTAGGGCTTAATGTTAGGTTTAGGCATTAACAGGGTTTAGTGTTAGTACAGGGTTTGTGATTTTAGGTTTAGGGTTTAGGGTGAGTGAGAAGTGGCTTTTTTTTTTAAATTAAGTAAACCGGTAGGCTTATTTAGTTTATTTAGATTATTTTTATTTATTTTAGTTTATTTTATTTTTATTTTATTTATGTCATTTTTTATTTAGTTTTAGTTTATTTATTTTAGGTTTATTTATTTTAGTTTTTTTAGTTTAGTTTATTTTTTAAGTTTAGGTTTCTAGGTTTATTTTATAGTTGAGTTTTATTTTATTTTATTTTTATATTTAAGTTTTATTTTTTTATTTTGGTTTAGGTTTAGGTTTTAGGTTTTATTTTAGGTTTATTTTTGATTTTATTTTAGTTTAGGTTTAGGTTTATTTTAGTTTATTTTAATTTATTTTAGTTTAGGTTTAGTTTATTTTTGGTTTAGGTTTAGATTTTATTTATTTTAGTTTAGTTTATTTTAGTTTAGGTTTAGGTTTATTTTATTTTTTATTTTATTTATAATTTAGGTTTAGTTTTTTTTGTTTAATGTTTAGGTTTATTTTTTATTTTATTTTTTGGTTTTACTTTTATATTTACTTTTAGTTTTAGTTTTATTCAGTTTTATTTTCTTTATTTTATTAGTTTATTTTAGGTTTATTTTATTTTTATTTTATGTTTTTTGTTGTTATTTTATTTTAGGTTTTTTTATTCTTTTTTTTATTTTTTAATTTAGTTTAGATTATTATTATTACAGTTTATATTATTTTATTTTATGGTTTAGGTTTATTTAGTTAGTTTAGTTTATTTTTATTTTATTTTATTTAGGTTTATTTATTTTATTTAGGTAGTATGTTATTTAGTCAGGTTTTGGCCTAAGTTTAGGTTTAGTTTATGTTTATTTTATTTTATATTATCATTGGTAGAATTTATCTTAATTCAGGTCTTAGGCCCAAGTTTAGGCTTTGGCCCAGGGCTCAGGCTCAGTGGATCAGGCCTAGAGCACAGCATCAGGGCCTGGGGCCTGGTGGCTCAGGGCCCATGCCCAGGGGTCCTGAGCCTGGCCTGAGCCTGTGAGCCTGTGATCTGTGGCCCAGGGATCAGTGGCCTGTGAGCCCAGCACTCAGGTTTGGGGCCTGGGCCTGGATCAGGGCTCAGCCCATAGCCCAGGGTCTGAACCCTGCCCAGGAGAGCCCCAGGGCCCAGGATCCAGTGGCCCAGGCCTGTAACCAGTGGCCTGGCAAGCCAGGGTTTAAGATCCAGCCTCAGCCTGGCTCAGTGGTCATGGTCCCTGGGAGAGGGTAGTAGCCCAGGTTTGGGCCTAGGAGGGCCCAGAGCCCAGGGTAGGTAGGTGACATGTATAAGACACGAGCCTAGTGGCTCAGCCTTATGGTCTTGGGTTGGGCCAGCTAAGGGTGTGGGTTAAGGTCAATGGTTTAGAGTTTATGGTTTAGGGATGATAGGGTTTAAAAAAAATTAAAACTTATTGACATTTATTTATTTTATTTATTATTATTTTATTTTATTTTTATTTTTTATTTATTTATATTTTATTTTGTTAATCCATTTTAGATTTATTTTAGTTTAGTTTTTAGGTTTAGGTTTAGGTTTATATTTATTTTTTTGTTTTGATTTTATTTTATGTTTTATGTTTAAGTTTTATTTTTTATTTTAAGTTCAGTTTAGGTTTTTATTTTATTTTTTTGGTTTATTTATGGTTTTATTTTTAGTTTAGTTTAGGTTTATTTTTAGTTTATTTTATTTTATTTAGTTTAGGTTTAGTTTTATTTAGGTTTATGTTTTATTTCCTACTTTAGGTTTATTTATTTTATTTTAAATGCTAGGTTTTTTTTTTAGTTTAGGGTTTAGATTTAATTTTATTTATTTTATGTTTTATTTTAGGTTTAGGTTTTATTTAGTTTTATTTTATTTTATTTTAGGTTTATTTTATTTTATTTTCATTTAGTTTTACTTTTAGGTTTATTTTCTTTTTTTAGTTTAGTTTATTTTTTTTTTTTGTTTTAGTTTAGTTTTATTTTAATTTTATTTAATTTTAGTTTAGGTTTTAGTTTAGGATTATTTATTTTATTTTAGAGTATTTATTTTATATTTTATTTTATTTTATGTTTAGGTCTTATTTTTTTATTTTATTTAAGTTTATGTTATTTTATTTATTTTACTTTTGGTTTTATTTAGTTTAGGTTTAGATTTTAGGTTTTAGGTTTGTGGGTTTAATATTTAGTGGTTTAGGGTCTGGGGTTTAGGACAATTTAGTGGAAAGTAGGGAGATTTAGGGTGGTTTTGATTTAGGGTAGGATTTTAAAGTGTTTAGTTTAGGGTGGGTTTAGTTGTATAGTTTAGTTGGTTTTTGGGCTAGGTTATTTATTTTATTTTAATTTTTTTAATTTTTTTCCCTTTTTAAATTATGAACTCAAGTTTAGGTTTTTATTTAGTTTATTTTATTTATTTATTTTATTATTATTTTATTTAAGTTAATTTTTTATTTTATTAAGTTTATTTATTTTAGTTTATTTATTTTAGTTTAGATTCTTTATTTTAGTTTATTTTTTTTTAAGTTTAGGATTAAGTTTATTTTTAGTATAGTTTATTTTATTTTATTTTTGGTTTAAGTTTTATTTTTTTAATTTAGGTTTAGGTTTATATTTCATTTATTTTATTTTAGGGTTAAGTTTAGGTTTATTTTAGGTTTTATTTTTAGTTTCACGCTTTATTTTTAGTTTATTTTATTTTAGTTTAGGGTTTAAGTTTAATTTATTTTAGGTTAAGGTTTAGGTTTATTTATTTATTTTAGTTTAGTTTATTTTATTTAGGTTTTGGTTTATTTTATTTATCTCTAAGTTTGCTTTAAGTTTAGGTTTTATTTATTTATTTTATTAATTAGGTTTTGTTTTAGGTTTATTTTATTTTTTAAGTTTAGTTTTGGTTTTATTTATCTTAGTATTTTATATTTTTTATCTATCTTATTTTAGGTTTAGGTTTTGGTTTAGGTTGATTTAGGTTTAGTTTTAGTTTATGTTTATTTAGGTTAAGATTTATTTATGTATTTTATTTTAAGATTTAGATTATGTTTAGGTGTTTAAGTTTTAGGGTTTAGGGTTTATGGTTTTGCTGGGTCTGGGCCTAGGGTGTAGGTGGGGTGGGTTGGGTTTAGGGTCTAGTTTAGGTTTAGGATTTAGGATTTAGGGTTTTAAGGTTTAGGGTTTAGGTTTAGGTTTAGTGTGTAGGTAGGTTTAGGTTTAGGTTAGGGTTTTTTATTTTTATTTTTTTATTTTTTTATTTTAGGGTTTAGGGTTTAGGTTTGTTGTGGTTTTAGTTGTATTAGCATTTTAGTTTTTTTTAATAGAGAACAAATTTAGATTCAACATTTCTTTTTTTTGATTTCATCAACCAAGTAGCACACCAAGTTTTCTAAGAGATAAGACATATAGAAAAATGGGCATGGGCATATAGAGTAAAATAAAACCCTAGAACTAGAATCGCCTCTAATGACATAGTTCCGTAAGTCAAATCATCCATTCTTCAATTTCTCCAATTCCATCAAAACTATCCTCTTGAGTAACGAGATCCACCATCATATCCTGATCTCCCTCCGCCACCACCAGCTATAACCTCCTGTTCTTCCCTCCATAACCACCACTATTCTTACCATCACCTCCATATCCACTAGAACCTCTAGATCCCCTCCACCGCGATAACCTCTCGCCTTCCCTCCACGCCAACTCTGGCTGACTGTGATGTTCCTTCCATCAAGGTTCTGCATTCTTATGTTTAAGTTTAGGTTTGTTAGGTTTTAGGGTTTAGTTTTTTAATTTATTTATTTAGTTTAGGTTTAGGCTTTGGATTTAGGGTTTAAGATTTAGGGTTAGGGGGTTTGAGGGTTTAGGGTTTAGGTTTAGGGTTTAGGGTTTAGGGTTTTAGGGTTTATTCTTTCGTTTTGGGGTTTAGGTTTAGAGTTGAGGGGTTTTTTTTTTGGGAAACCCCATATAGGGGAATTTTATTGCCAAAAAAGAGGGTTACAAGATCCTTAAGAGGGGATAAACTCCAAAACTATCGTCAAAGAGCTATAATCGCCTAGATAGTAAATCCCCATCTATGTACAACCAAAAGGAAAAGATACAAAGTGATTAACATAGATAAGCCAATGGATAAGCTCAGATGACATAATGCATAGAGAGAGCAAACCTCCAAGAGAAAATAAGTGCATCTAAAATGAAGAAAGAAATTAAAATAAAAGTAGTATAGAGAAAGTGAAAGTGAGAAGTAGCATAAATTGAGGAAAATTATAAAGAAGTGTGTGAAAGAAGGCTCAGCTTAGTCACAAAATTGGGGATGCAAATATGAGCATCCAAACTTCAAAGGAAGGGTTACATCACAAGAGCTACTACCAAACCAAGAAGGAGTGAAATCCTCACATCATAGCCTACAAACTTGTGAGAAGAAAATAGCCATTTGTTGAAAGTCTTATGGGCCTTAGTACCGAAACCTAAACAAAGCCATATATAATATAGAAAGGAGATAGCAAAGAGAAAGATATGGGGTCCCATGTAAAAATTATCATCAATATAGTCACCATAGCATGAGAATCCCTATACATATGAGAATGAGCCATCTTGCTAGAATCCCTTTAAAACCATAGCCAAGAGTATAATTAGGCTAGCATAAACCCACCACAAGAGAATAAAAAGCAACCCATAAAATCCGCTAAGCAAATCAATGAGCCAAACATATGAGACATATATGAAACTTTGAGGCCGAGTATAGCCTGAGTGTAGTCTAGAAAAGAAACCTAATCATAATAAGCAATGCAAATGTTAACAACCCCTTTATTAATAACCATTGTAGAAGTTAAAAAAGCAAATGTAAAGCAAGAAATGTAACCCAAACCCAAATACAACATGTGATTCAAGTCTAGTAGGACCAAGGTGAAATGCAAAGAACAAATTAATTGTATCAAAACCACAAGAAATATCGCATCCCACCGAAAAAGACCAAATAAAGACGTCGAGTGAATAAAGATATAAAACTTGATAATCTAGATCGAAACAACCAAGATAGTAAGACAAAGACAAGAGTCGCTCATAGAACCACCCATTCGTAATAGACAATGTTTAAGATAATAACCAAGTAGATAGAAGCATAATCACTGTGGATCTACACAAGTATAACTAAACCAAGATGGAAAAGTAGTAGTAGATTAAGTAGTCCAAAGAAATCGTGATAAGCAAAAAACAAACATCAAAGATAATCGAAGACCCATAAGTAGTTGGACATAGACCCTAAAGTCCCATAGTCAACTAATAAAACAACAAAACAATTGTTGCACCCACCATAAGAAAATCCAATATAAAATAGAGAAACAACATAGAACTAAGGGGTTCAAAGGAGAGCCAACATTGGAATCCAAAAAACCAAGACAACTAATAACCAAGACAACAAACAACCAAGACAAATAATAATATAGCCACCCATTCAGATAGTGCATTAAAACCAAGTAGGTAGCATAATCACAGAAAAAATAAAATAGCAAAGCCATTATTGCACCCACCATAAGATAAACCAAAATAAAATAGTGATACAACATAGCATAAAGGAGATGTTCAAAGGAGAGCAACAAAGAAAAGTAGACCAGTAGTTAAGAGCATTAAAGAAATTAGTAAAATTGGAAAGAAGACAAAAAAAAGTCCAACTGAAGGAGAAAATAATAATAATAACAAGGGTATAATAGTGTCTCCATGTCTCCATAGTTGGGGAGATGAGATTAGCAAGAACAATCAAAACCAAGACAAGAAATAACCTAGACAACAAAGCCAAGACAATAAATAATAGCTACCATAAAACCACCCATTCGTAATAGACAGATAACATAGGGATCTGCACAAGTCTAATAACCGTGATGAAATAAATAATAGTATTAAGTAGTCCATAAATATTAGATGATAAGTAGTAGCCTAAAACAAACAACAAAGACAATCAGAAATAACCCTAGAATCACCGCTAGACTAAAGACCATAATCCAACAACCAACAATTAAAGTAGAAAACAATTGTTGCACCCACCATAAGATAAATGAAGGAATGGGGAGACAACATATACTCAAAAGGGGTTCAAGAAAAACCATCATTGAAATTCTTCAAGATAAAGAAAGTAAGCCAAGATCACCAAGAAAATAGGGTGAAATGAAATCAAGAATAAAATCCCATCCCAAGTAAATAGTAATAATAGCAAGGTTGTTGCTCTCCATACGTAATGGAGGTGAGGTTAGAAAGCATAGGAAGGGGCACAACCTTATTAAGAGAGAAAAGACATAAATTGAGCCGCCATGAACCTACAAAAAATTATAGCAATTACATAATGATATAGAAAAGTCATGAGGCCATGAACAAATTTCCATTAAGGAAAAGAGAAAACATAGCCTTAATCATATAATGGAAAATTACAATACCCATAAACATAATTAATGTAATAATGATAGCAAGAAGTATGTCCCTCAGAAAGCGAAAGAAAAGCATATAATCCATCTCCTCCAAGAGACAAGAGAAACCTTACCAAAAGTAGTGGTTTATGAAAATAGAATAGTAAAACCCCAAATAAGGTTTGGGTAAGTAATCCAACACAGATGCCATAGAGATCAACTAACTAGAAAGGGGTAATAGGAATTAGCATTAGCAAAATCCAGAGAAACATCAAAACTAAATGAAGTTGATCAGCAGCTAAATGTAATGCCCAAACCAACAGGATGGATTAATTTTTAGGTAAGTTAGTATTGTCCAAATTAACCAAACCATGATGTTTAGGAAGTGTAAGTTGATCAAAGAATTTTATGCCATCCAATCTAGATTAGTAAGGTAATCAACACATGCATTACCTTCATGCCATACTGAGTGATTTTAAAATAGAATTGAGAGAGGAGAGCTCTAGTCGCTTTAGAAGGTAGTACAATTTTGTATTGCCCATTTTGGTGGAAGTCAAAAGATCAATAGGCATCCACCATAATCCAAATATTGAGCCAACCTTTTGAAGGCAAATCTCAATAGCTTTGTAAACCCCCATTAACTCAAAGAAAAGGAATAGAGCAAGTATTAAAAGCTCATAAGACTTTAACATTAAGGTTTTGAAAATTGCACCACGTAAGTATTTTGAGAAATAGAGCCATTAGTGTTAATTTTAATAGTATTAGCATGAGGTTTTACCCAATAAACAATCTTGTCATCCTTACCATTGGGTGGATCCAAAGAAGTTAAAACCTAGTTTATTGGTCACAAATTTACAACCTTTAAATTGATTGTAGTTAATTAAATTGGCATTAAACAAGTCACATATTTATTTTATTCTAGCAATTATCATGTGGTTCATAGGAGTCCCACTGATGTTTTGCATAATTTTGTCCATCCATATGAACCAAATAAGAGTGATAGTAGTTATGACTTTAATGTGGCCTTTAATAGTGTTTTCAAAATAAACTTCAAGAAGTTGGTATAAAGTTAAGGAGCCATTGAATTTATCAATGTTAAAGAGATCATCATACATACCAAATCCAATGTTTGGAAGCAGTAATGGTCTGAAAAAATATGATTCACATTCTCAATGTGAATGCAAGATTTTTGAAGGTAAGTAAAACCTTTACCCCATATCAAGGAGTCGATAGGGATGAAGTTTTTAGGATATACCAAGTTAGAATAGAATAAGAAATAGGAATAGAGTTATTCCAAATTTTGAAAATACATTGGAAAAGTCATGAGCTTCTTTAATATGAATCCAAATATTTTAAGGTTGAAGTCACCATTTTGAGAAAGCTTAAAAGGATCCGATCATGATTGCTAGGAATGATAGGAATAGTGGTTATTTAAAAGAGAGAAAGGAATATAATTTAAGCTTACTATTGTTCCACATATTATTCGTAAAAGAGTTCACTTTAATAGCATCTGGAATGGGTTGAAAGTAAGTCATCAATGGACCCACCTCTACTAGCTTATCTTACCAAAAGAAAGAGGTACCAGTTAATACCCCCCAAGATATTAATGATTTGGCTTCCCATTTTATGGAACAAAGTATTTTCCAAATAGGAGAGTCTCCCACTCTATAGGGGCAAATGAGAGGGTGCTTACCCGGCAAGATTTGGCATTCATGAAATTAGCCCCAAGGTTTGTTGCTCCAATCCCACCAAAGTTTATAGGAAAAAAGTAGTGATAGCTTCCTTGATTGGCTTACATCCAAGACCACCTTCAAAGAGTGCCACCTTTTATACCAAGAGGTCCAATGCATTCTTTTAGAAGAATTGTTAGAACCGCATGAATTTGTCGGAGGCGCCACCGCTAATGGTAGAATTGGTTGGCAATGGTTTGAATGAGATATAGAGGCAGTTAAGGGTGAGCCTACCCAAAAGAGAGTAAATGAAATTCCTAAACGTAAATTTTATTAGAGATGATTAGCTCATCAAAGAGATGTGATCTTCTTGGACCTTTAAAAGTGGAGCACCAAGATAGGAAGTTGAAAGTTAGTAATTCTCAAGATTTGTTGATCCTATTACTAAAGGGAATGAAAGCTTTTACCTTCATTAAGAAAAAGACCACTTTCACCAAATTAAAATTCAAGCAAAATTAAGATGAGAGACAGAAGACCACCTTGAGTTCTAAAAAATATGCTAGGATTATTGTTGAAAAGATCATTAAGGCTCCTCAAAGATATTCAATAGCAATAAAAAAGAGAGGGTGATAAGGGATCTCCTTGTCTCAAACCATGCATCAAGGGAAAAAACTAAGGGACTCACCATTCATGATAATGATAACCAAACCAAATAATGATTTTTTAATGAGGTGGATAAAATAGTCAAAATACTAAACAAATGAAGAATTTGGAAGAGGAAATTCCAAGAGAGGTTGTCAAAAGCTTTAGAGATGTCCAGCTTGAAAAGGATGTTACCACCTCGGTAGAAGCATCAATGTCATGAATTAGCTCTTGCAAGAAGAATGTTGTCGATATAGCTCTACCTTTAACAAAGCTTGGTTGGGTGAAATAATTTTAGGTAGTAGACTAATTCTATTGGAAATTAATTTAGCAATGAGTTTATGAAAGAAGGTGCAAAGGTCGATAGGAAATCACCCCAAGATCCGTGATTAATTTTGGGAATGAGAACAAGTGCTAGTTCTAAAAGTATCCATAAAAAAATCACCAAAAAATCAACAACATCAACAAGGTCGAATAATAGCCAACAATGCTAAGAAATTAATTTGTGTAGCCTTCAGGCCAACAATTGAATCGTTCATGCTATTTAGAATATAAACCAATCTCATCTTTCATAGGACTAAACTAAGCAAGTAATTGTCATCATTAGTAATCATTGAGGGAATGTGAGTTGGAAAGAGCTTTAAGGAAGGGTTGTTGTTTAATAAATTTTAAAATGATGTATGACGTAATCTTTAATATCATTATTATTAGTGATCCAAATGTTATCTTTTAATTTTTTTAATAGAGTTTAAGGCTTTCTTTTTTTTGAAAAGAGCATGGAAGTACCTAGTATTTGCACCATCAACAATATGTTTTCCAGCCTTTTGTCGCCAAGTAGGTTTCTTCCATATTATGATATTTAACCATATTATCTTTAGCTACATTCAACTCCTCAAGTTTAGTAGAGTTAAAAACAAAGATCTTCAAGAGAACAAATTAATTGCTCCATATTTTTGAGATTGGCAAAAGATTTTAAAATGATGCTAGTTCCACCAATTTAGGTTTTGTTTAAGCCTTTAAGCTTAAGCTAGAGGTGAATCATTCCCTTAATGGAATTATCCGATGAAGAGGGGCCATCCAATTAATTGATACAACATTTATGAAATCAATGTGTTGGATCCACATATTTTGGAATCTAAAAAGAAGTGGGGAGGATAATCTAGTGGAGGGATTTTGAGAAATCAAAAGCGAGCATGATCAAACAAAGTTTTACTCAAATGTTCAATAGAAGTAATGGGCCATTAATCTATCCAAAGAGAATTAAAAAGAGTCCTATAAAACCGCCAGATTCTAGAGTTATGCCACGATAGTGAGTCCCAGAAAGCCAATATCAATCGATTGCATTCAAGAATCATATTAGAAAATTCTTCCATGGAATGAATGTTAGAGAGAAACCTCCCTTCTATCCAAGGAAGAGAGAATAGTGTTGAAATCACCCCAACCAACCAAGGTTTGTTGACCGAGGAGGTAAAAAGTTCTTAAGTGATCCCAAAGGATGTTCCTATTATAAGAAGCATAAATAAAGGAACCAAGAATAGAAAATTCACCTAATGAGATGTGGACATTAACCAATTGTTGAAGATCATCAAGGATAGAGATGTTGACTAAATTATTCCAAAACACCAAATTTTATTGCTAATATTATAAAAGAAATTTTGAAAGCCAAGTGTTCTAGCAACATGGTCGATCTTAAGAATGTAGTGGTTCAATAACAACAAGTAAGGCTATATTCTGAAAGTAGACAAAGACTTTAATATGGTTACAAACAATGAGAGTCCCAATACCGCTAACATTCCAAATAAGTAAATTGATCATAATAAAAAAAGGAAGGAAAGGAAAAGAGATAACTAAAGAAATAAAAATCAAGAAGAAAAGAAAAGTAGAGCGCTATTTAAAGGAATTTAGAGAAGATCTAGTAATTTTAGTGGAGCTATTATTAGTGAACATTCTAGCTTTAAAGGATTTCTTTTAAAAATAGTTTGAAAAGGTCTATCTTTGTCCAAAGTATCCCATCCGAGAGTGAGTGATTTGTGATATCTAATAGGACCTATACCCAAAGCATTCCTAATGGTAATTTCCTTCTTAGAATTGAGAAAGAGGCTTAGCATGTGTAACACTTGAAGGGTAGTAGAAGGAGGTTGTGATGCCATTAATAGCATAGATTTCATGCTCATTTTAGAATTACTTACAGATTTTGTTCCATCATCAAAGGATCAATAGTTTTAGATTTTGCTCTTTCATCAAAGGATCAATTTCAAAATTTGTCTCCGAAGTTCCCAGCCAAAGGGGAATGAGAAGGGTGAGGAGCCAATTTATTACAATTAGAAGTAATGAAGTTCTCATAAGTATTATTTGATAGTAACATGCTGATTTACAAAATGAGGATGATTCCCATTTTGACTTTAGGCACATAAGCAAATTTATTGATTTGATAGAGATTAGGATCTGGAAATTTCAACACAAAACATTCAGCATGGCCATGTATCTAAATTTTAGGAAATTAAATCCACTGATTCAAAACCAAATGCTGATCTCTAAGTGCTCATCAATTTGAAGAGGCCAACCAAAGAAAGCCCCAACAAAGAGAACCCCATGTGTAAATATAATGTATTCTCTTAAAGAACCATAAAGAAACATTGGGGATTCCTCTTTATATAAAAAAGAGGAGACCATTTCAAAAGTCACATTTGATTAAAACATAAAGTAAGAGCGACGGCAAAAACTCTTGAGTAATCTAAGTAATTAAAGAGAATTAAAATATTCCTAGATCAATAATCCGATAGTGAAAATGCCCCGAAAGTTTAAGGCTACAAAAAATGATCCGATGTTATAGTGAGTTGAAGGAAAATTTACCCACTACCAAAGAGAATTCAAACTTTCCAACTTTTCCACCTAGATCCGAGCACATAACAACAGCATCCCACAAAATGAGGTCAAATTCACCGGGCAAAAGATTCTTACTAGATAATGCATCTTTGAAGGACTTAACTATAGGAAGAGTAGCGATGATTTTGGTTCCATAATTCCATGTAAACGATGCCCAACCGACGCCCAAGTTTGAAAAGCTCGATCGTAAAGCTGCCCTCCCCATTGAAAGAGCAAATGGAAACTCACATTAGCCAATCGAGACAAATATCAAAAAATTATGATCAAGAATGATCAAAATTGGCCAAGATGCAATGAAAATGAAAGGAAATCACAATCATGAGAACTCTGAGAGAGGAGGTTTTTTTAAGTTTCTCTATTCTATTCTAGTCTAGGTTTAGATTTAGGAGTTTTAGATTTAGGAGTTTAGGTTTAGGTTTAGTTTAGGTTTAGGCTTTAGCCTAGTTTAGGCTTGGTTTAGCCTAGTTTAGGTTTAGCAGTTTAGATCAGATTTTTTAGGTTTAGGTTTAGCCCAGGTTTAGTTTATAGCCCAGCCTAGGTTTAGGTTTAGGTTTAGCTTTAGTTTATTTTTTTCAGCTTAGGCCCATTCAGCCCAGTTTAGCCCAGTTTAGCCTTTAACCTTTAGCCCAGCCTTAGCCTGGCAGGCTAGGGCCCAGGCAGCCAGGGCTCAGGCTCAGGCCTATCTTATCAGCAGCCTGGGCCCAGGGCCCAGGCCCAGGCCTTACTCATCTAGCCTTCCTAGCCTTTAGCCTAGCCTGGCCTAGCCTTAGCCCATCTCTTTTATCTTCTCATCTAGGCCTGGGCCCAGGGCCTAGGGCCCAGCTCAGCCCAGGCCTTAGCCTCAGGCCCAGGGCCCAGCCCAGGGCCTCAGCCCAGGGCCTGCAGGCCCAGCCCAGCCCAGGCCCAGGGCCCAGGGCCCAGGCCCAGGGCCCAGCCCAGGGCCCAGGCTCAGCCCAGGGCCCAGCCCAGGGCCCAGGGCCTCAGCCTAGCCCAGGGCCTCAGCCCAGGCCTAGGGCTCAGGGCCTAGCCCAGGGCCCAGGGCTCAGGCCCAGGCCCAGGGCCTCAGGGGCCTAGCCTCAGGGCCCCAGGCCTATCCTCAGCCTTATCCCATCTTAGCCCAGGCCAGCCTAGCCTTTCTTTAGGCCTAGGATCAGCCCATTATCTCTTCCTAGCCTATTCATCTCTATCTTAGCCCAGTAGGCCCAGGCCCAGGCTCAGCCTATCCATCTTATCTTTAGCCCAGGTCCCACTCAGGCCCAGCCTAGCCCAGGCCTAGCCTATCTTAGCCAGCCTAGCCTACCTCAGGCCCAGGCCTAGCTCATCTAGGCCCAGCCCAGCTCAGCCCAGGCTCAGGCCCATTCTTACTCAGGCCCAGGCAGGCCTCAGCCCTCAGCCCACTCCAGGCCCAGGCCCAGGCCTAGCCCAGCCTCAGCCCAGGGCCCAGCCCATCTCCCAGGCCCAGGGCCCAGCCTCAGGCCTAGCCTCCCAGCCCAGGCCTAGCCCATCCAGGGCCTCAGCCTAGCTCAGGCCTAGCCTAGCCCAGCCCAGCCTCCTGACTCAGGGCCCAGCCCATCTAGCCCAGGGCCCAGCCCAGCCTTCTCTCCCCAGGCCCAGCTCAGGGCCTGTCTAGCTGGGCCCAGCTACTCCAGCCCAGGCCTAGCCCAGCCTAGCATCTCATCTTATCTTATCTAGCCTAGCCTAGCTCAGCCTAGGCCTAGCCCAGGCTCAGCCTAGCCTAGCCTACAGGCCTGTGGCCCAGCTAGCCTCAGCCTTTAGGTCGGCCCAGGCTCAGCCCAGGCCTAGCCTCTTTAGCCAGCTTAGCCCAGCCTAGACTCTCAGCCTAGCTCAGTTTAGCCCAGCCTCAGGCCTGCCTCAGCTAGCCCAGGCCTCAGGCCCAGGGCCTGAGGCTCAGCCCAGGGCCTAGCCTTAGCCCAGGCCTGGGGCCTAGCCTAGCTTAGCCCCATCTAGGCTCAGCCTAGCCTCAGGGCCTCTGGCCTAGCTCTAGGCCTAGCCTTTCATCTAGCCTAGCCCATACTAGCTCAGCCAGGTCCAGGATCTAGCCTCAGCTCAGGCTCAGCCTAGCCTAGCCTAGCCTTGGTCTTGGCTCATTTTATCTAGTCTTTTAGCCTCTAGCTCAGCCTAGGGCCCAGGGCCTAGCCTAGCCCATTAGGCCTCAAGCCTCAGCCTAGCTCCTCCTAGCCTTGGCCATCTAGCCTCTTAGCTCAGCCTAGGCCCAGGCTCTATTTATCATCTTTAGCCCAGCCTAGCCTAGCCCAGCCTAGCCTAGCCTAGCCCAGGGCTCAGCTCAAGGCCTAGCCTAGCCTAGCCTAATCTTAGCCTAGCCTAGCCTTTAGCCTCCATCTCAGGCCCAGCCTAGGCTCAGCTCAGGGCTCAGCCTAGGCTCAGGCCTCTCCATGCCTCCTTAGCCTAGCCTAGCCTTAGCTCATCCTCAGGCCTAGCCTCTCAGGCCTAGCTCTCCTAGGCTCAGGCTAGCCCAGGGCTCAGCCTAGCCTAGCCTTAGCCTAGCTCTCTCATTTAGATCTTATCTTCAGGCCTAGCCTAGTCATCTTTAGCCTTTCAGCCCAGGCCCAGTTTAAGGCCTAAATTTTATCTTAGCCCATCTAGCTCAGGCCCAGGGCCTAGCCCAGCCTCTTCATAGCCTATCAGCCTGGGCTCAGCCCAGGGCCTTAGCCTATTTAGCCTAGCATTAGCCTAGCCTAGGGCCCAGGCTCAGTGGCTCAGCTCAGGGCTCAGGCCTAGCTATCCAGGCTCAGGCTTAGTTTATTATCTTATTCTCAGCCTAGCCTAGCTATCAGGCCTAGGGCCTAGGCATTAGCCCAGGCCTGTGGCCCAGCCTAGCCCAGGTCAGTTAGGCTAGGGCCTAGCCTTTAATCCCATTTAGGCCTAGTTCATCTTATCTTACTCTCTTGGCTAAGCCTTCTTTTATTTTAGCCTAGATATTCTTTAGCCTAATTATCTTATATCCTTAGGCAGCCTAGCCTAAGCTCAGGGCCTAGCCTAGCCCAGGCTCAGGCTCATCTTGTCTATCAGGTTAGCCTAGCCTAGCTTTAGCCTTTAGCCTAGCCTAGTTTAATCCAGGCTCTAGCTCAGGATCAGCTCATTTAGGCTCAGGCCTTTATCTAGCCTAGCCTAGCCAGGTCCAGGGCTCAGCCCAGGCTCTGCAGGCCTTCATCTAGCCTCAGCTAGGGCCCAGCTCATCTAGCCTAGCCTAGCCCATCTAGCCTAAACCCCAGGGCCTAGGCTCTCAGCCCAGGTCACTCTAGCCTAGCCTAGCCTAGCCTAGGCCCAGGGCCCAGGCCCTGGCCTAGCCTAGGCTCAGCCCAGGCTCAGTCAGGCCCAACCCAGGCCCAGCCTGGGCTTCAGGGCTCAGCCTAGCTCAGCTCTCCATCAGCCTAGCCCAGGGCTCAGCCCAGCTCAGCTCAGCTCAGGGCCTAGGCCTCTAGCTTAGCCTAGCTATCTTGTGCCCCAGGGCTCAGGGTCTGGCCTTAGCCAGCTATCTTTAGCCTAGCCTAGCTCAGGCCCATTTAGCCTTTATCTAGCCCAGGCTTGCCTTAGCCTAGCCTATTTAGGCTAGGCCCAGGCCTGGCTCTGGGCCCAGCCTAGCCTAGTTATCTAGGCCTAGCCCATTTAGGCTCAGCCTAGGCTCAGCTCAGCCTAGCCTTAGCTCATTTAGCCCAGCCTAGTCTCCATCTACCTAGCCTAGCCTTAGCCTAGTTTAACTAGCCTTAGTCTTAGCCTAGCCTAGCCTAGCCCATCTACCATAGCTCAGGCTCATCTAGTCTTAGCCTAGCTTAGCCTAGCTCATTTAGCCTTCCTAGCCTATTCTTATAGCCCATCTAGCCTTAGCCCAGCCTTAGCTCATCTAGGCTCAGGCCTTTAGCCTAGCCCATCTAGGCCTAGCCTAGTCTAGCCTCCCAGTTAGCCCAGGGCTCAGCCTCAGCAAGGCCCAGTGATCTGGCGGCCTGGGGGCCCAGGCCAGGATGTGTGCCCAGCCTGGGTGGGGTCAAGGCCCAGGGCCTCCCTGTGGCCAGAGCTCTGTATTCAGTGATCTTGGCCTAGTCAGCCTAGATCTTTAAACGATCACTTTGGCCCAGTGGCCTCTGGCCCATGGCCTGGGCCCAGTCACCATCAGCCAGGGCCTGGGCCTGGCCTGCTAGGGCTATGGGCTAGGGCCCAGCGCTAGTGGCTCAGGGTCTTCAGGATCCATGCCTGGCTCATGACTCCAGGTCAGGGCCTGTGGCCCAGGGCCCATGGCCCAGCTGCGCCCAGGGCCTGGTCAGGCCCAGGCCTGTCTGCCAGGGCCCTGGGTCTGGGCCTGGCCTCAGTGGCCCAGTGGCCTCAGGTGGCCCATCTCATGGCCTGCCCAGGGCCTAGGGCCTCAGCCCATGGCCCAGTCCAGGGCCTAGGGCCCAGGGCCTCAGGGCCTTCAGGGCCTGGCTGGCCCACGCTCAGGTCAGCAGGCCTAAGATCCGCCCAGTGGTAGGGCCCAGGGCCTGGGCCTGGCCCAGGATCCAAGGCCCAGCCTGGCATGCCGCAGGGCCTAGGATGGCCTAAGATCCCCAGTGGCCTAGTGGCCCAGGGCCTGCCCATTGCAAAATAAGCAAACCAATAGTTAGGTCTTTCTTTTCATCTATTATTCTTTTATCTATCTTAGTTTATTATCTTATCTCATTTTATCTTGTCTTTATTTAGTATTTTATTTATTTAGGCTTTATCTAGTCCTTTAGCCTAGTTTAGCTCAGTAGTTTATGTTATCTTAGTTTTAGTTTATCTTAATCTTATTTTTTAGATTTTTTATTCCTTCAGTTTTAGGTTTATCATTTTCTTTTAGGCTAGATCTTAGGCTCTTTCTTTATTTTATTTAGCCTAGTTTAGGTTTATCTTTAGTTTATCTTATCCAAGATGTATTTAGGCCTAGTTAATCTTAGCCTAGGTAAGTTTATCTTAGTCTATTGTAGTAAAAATTTATATTCCTTATCTAGGTCTTGGTTTTTTTTCCTTTAGCTGGCCTCCTTTATTTTATTTATTTTGTGGGTTTTTCTTTTATTTTTCAGTTTAGGTTATTTTTAAGCCTTTAATTATTAGCTTAGGTTTTTATTTTGTTTATCTAAATCAGGATCTTTAGTAGTAAGTATTTATTTATTTTTTAAGTTTTATTTAGGTTTATCTCAGTAGGGTCTTTATTTAGTTTATCTTTTATCAGTATGTTTTATTTTATTTTATAGTTTATTATTTAGTCTTTATTTAGGTTTATACTTAAATTAGTGGGTTTATTTATTTATCTTAGTTTAGTTTTATTTTTTATTATTTATCTTAGGCCCAGCCTAAGTCAGGTTTTATTTTATCTTTTATTTTTTTTTTATTTTATTTATCTTATTTTATTTAGTGTTAGTTTAGGTCAGGTCAGGGTGGGAGGGTCATGGCCCAAGGTTTAGGGTTTGTGGGGGTGGGGGGGGGGGTTTAGGGGCCTAGGGTAAAGTCAGGTTTAGGGTTTAGGTTAATTTTAGGTTAGGGTTTTATTTTATTATTTTATGTATTTTAGGGTTTGTAGGTTTAGGTTTAGGGTCGTGGTTTTAGTTTAGGGGTTTAGGCTTTTATTTTATTTTAATAGAGAATTAATATTCAACATTTCTTCCATGTTAATTACATCAACAAAGTAAAACACCATGTTTGTTAGATAAGAGATGATAAAAAATGTACAACATAGGCAATTTAAAAAAGAACTTAGATAACTAGAATCATCCTCTACTCTAAAGATGTATGTCCTGTCGCTCTTAGTTTCTCTAGTTCCCATCAAAACCACCCCAGCACTCTATTTGGGAGGGTTTGTGGGTTAGTTTAGGGTTTAGGGTTTATGGTCAGTGGTTTATGCTTTGTGGTTTAGGGTTTAGGTGGTGGTGCCTAGAGTTTAGGTTTTAGGGTTTTAGGGTTTAAGGTTTAGGGTTTCTGGGTTTGGGTTTTATTTTATTTTATTTTTTTTTTTTTTTTATTATTATTATTATATTATTATTTTATTTTTATTTTTTTTTTTCTGGTTTAGGTTTAGAGTTTGTGTCAGGTTATGGTAGGGTTGGTTTAGGGCATAAGGTTTAGGGTTATATTTTTTTTATTTTTTAGTGGTTTAAAGTTTAGGGTTTAGGTTTAGGATTTAGTGTTTAGGGTTCAAGTTTTGGTTTAGTTTAAGGATTTTATTTTTTTTAATAGAGAACAAATTCAACATTTCTTCTTCTTGATTTCATAAACCAAGTAAGTTTTCTAAGACCCAAGCAATGACAGATCAAAATGAGCTCACATAGAGCAAATCAAAAGCCCTAGATAACTAGAACCATCTCTACTATAAAGACACAGCTCCATAAGCAAAAGTAGCCTTTCTTTTAGTTTCACCCATCGATCCACCCTGCCTCTCAGTAGAGGGATCCACCATCATATCCGGATCTCTCCTCCGTCACCACCATGGGTGTAACCTCCATTGTTCCTCCACCTCCATAACCACCACGCTCACCACCACCTCCATATCCACCAAAGACTCTAGATCCCCCCCACCAACACTATGATTACTGCCGCCTTCACCTCCACCGCTAGATCTAGATTGCCTGCTGATGATGTTCCCGCTATCAAGGTTCTCATTTTTTAGGATTTAGGCTTAGGGTTGTGGTTTTAGGGTTCAAATTTATTTTTTAATTTATTTAGTTATTTTAAGTTTAGGTTGGTGTTTAGGTTAATGGTTTATGCTAAGGCTTAGGGATTTAGATTTTATTAAATTTAAACTTAAATGATTCCATAGACAAGAAGAAATTACCAAATCAAATAAGTCATTATCCTCAACAACTAATAAAATAGGATAAAATAAAAAGTAATTCAAAAATTCACAAAAATAGTATTTCAAAAATTGATTTAACTCCAAGAGATATTAAAATTTTATTTTACAAAAGGACAACAAAGGTTAGAACAAGCGTAAACCCATATCATCATCGATTGCTCAGGCTCTTCCTTCTTTATTCCATTACAAGAGAGCAAGAAGAGTAGTAGAAGCATCAAAGCGCAGAGCCACATCAAATTTACTAGATCTTTCAAATACCCTTAACCTTCTCGCCCGTATGTGTAATCGCTGGCAATCATGATGGTGAGGACATTCTTGTAAGCATTGATGAACATGTGGGATGATGTAGAAAGGGTGGGATAAGAGAGGCCAGAGAGAGAAGTGATCATTTAAAGGGTCGCTAAAAACTTCTCGATGAGATCATCTTTAATGAGGTCAAGCACCTCGTGATCAACACAACCATCATAATACAGTCGGATGATAAGGCCATAAGAGAATGGCCTAGTCCTCGCTTAGCGAGAGAGAGCATCCTTCAAAGATCCCACCTTATCACCTTTTTAATCATCAACCGGGTGATAATTTCAATAGAAGAAGAAAGAGGTCTATGAAGGATCCAAACCAATGCTACCTGGGGAACCACAACATCAATAGGTGCAACAAGACCAACATGGGTTTAGAGCACCAACTTTGTATTTCTCAACCTCTTCGCTTCTTTAAGATTAACTTTCATAAAAATTAGCAAAATCATGGTTTAGGGTTTAGGGTTTAGGCTGGTTTATGCTTTATGGTTTAGGGTTTAGGATTTAGGGTTTAGAGTTTAGGGTTTACGGTTTAGGGTTTAAGTTTTAGGGTTTGGGTTTGGGTTTAGGTTTAGGGTCAGGTTTAATTATGTATGTTTAGGATTTAGGGTTTAGGGTTTAAGATTTATGGTCTAGGTTTTTTATTTCTAAATTAAGTAAACCTGCAGGTTTATGTTTATTTAGTTTATTTAATTTATTTTCATTTATTTTAATTTATTTTATTATTTTTTTTAAGTTTTTTTATTTAGTTTAGTTTATTTATTTTGATTTATTTATTTTTAGTTTAGAGTTTTATTTTACTTTATCTTTAGGTTTAGGTTTAGGTTTATTTTTAGTTGAGTTTTATTTTATTTATCTTTTAGGTTTAGTTATATTTTGACTTTAGGTTTAGTTTAGGTTTATATTTTATTTTTTTTCTCATTTTAGGTTTTTTATTTTAGTTTTTAGATTTTATTTTTTTAGTTTAGGTTTAGGTTTATTTTAATTTAATTTATATTTTATTTAGTTTAGGTTTAGGTTTAGGTTTAGTTTATTTTAGCTTTAGGTTTAGGTTTTATTTATTTTAGTTTAGGTTTTGGTTTATTTTATTTTATTTTATTTATTATATTTTTATTTTAGGTTTAGTTTTTATTTAGTTTAGGTTTTATATTTTTTTCAGTTCATTTTAAGGTTTAGGTTTTAATTTATCTCATTTTAGGTTTATTTTATTTTTATTTTACATTTAGTTTGTATTTTATTAAGTTTTTTATCATGGTTTATTTTATTTTTAGTTTAGTTTAAGTTTTTATTTATTTTATTTTAGTTTATTTTTATTTTTATTTTTTTTTAGTTTAGGTTTTCTTTTAGTTTAGGTTTTAATTTTATTTTATTTTATTTTATTTAGTTTTAGGTTTTTATTTATTTTATTATTAAGTTTTAGGTTTTGGTTTAGAATTTATGATTTGTGGATTGTGGTTTAGGGTTTAGTGGTTTAGGTTTAGGGTTTAGGGTTTGGGATTGGGTTTTAGGATTAAAAGTTTAAGGTTTGGTTTAGGATTTAAGGTTAGTTTTAGGGTTAGTGTTTTTATTATTATTTTTTTCATTTTTTAGGATTTAGGGTTTAGGGTTTAGGGTTCACGCTTTAGTTTAGGGTTTGTTTTTTGTTTTTTTCTAACCAAGAGCAAATTCAAATTCAACATTTCTTCTTTAGTGTTTCTCAACCAAGTAACACATAAAGTTTCTCCTGTTCTATCAACCACCTCCTCTCGAGTAGTGGGATCCACCATCATATCCTTGATCTCCATCTACCACCACACCATAGTAACCTTGTCATAGTTCCATAAGTTTTAAATTTATTTTATTTTCAAGTTTTATTTAGTTAATGTTTAGGTTTTTAGGTTTTATGGGTTTATTTAGGTTTAGGGGTATAAATTTAGGGCTTAGGGTTTAGGGTTTGGGGTGGCCAGTAGGTTTGGGTTTAGGTTTTAGGTTTGGGTTTAGTGGTTTAGTTTTAGGTAGCCATGGGGTTTAGAGTTTTAATTTTAGGGTTTATTTATGATTTAGGGTTTGGGTAGGTTTTGGCCTGGGGTAGGGTTTTATTTAGGTCACTGCAAAAGGTCAGGTTGGGTAGTTGGGTTTTATTGACTATATCTCTTTATTTTTTTTATCTTGTTAGGTTTAGGGCAGTTTTGGATCTGTCATTTTAGTTTAGGTTTATTTTAAGTTTTTTTTGTTTTTTTTGGTCATGGTTTAGCTCAGTTTATTTAGGGTTTATGTTCTTTCTAAATAACAACCCAGGTTTTTATTTAGTTTATTTAGTGTATTTTTTTTATTTATTTGAGTTTATTTTATTTTATTTATTTATTACTTTTATTTTAGTTAGTTTTAATATATTTATTTTAGATTATTTATTTTAGTTGAGGTTTTTTAAGTTTATTTTAGTTATTTATTTATTTATTTTTTTAGGTTTATTTTATTTTGTTTATTTTAGGTTAAGTTTTTTTTAGTTTATTGGTTTTATTTTTTATTTATTTTTTTTTAGTTTATTTAGTTTTTATTTTATTTTAGGTATTTTATTTTAATTTTATTTTATGTTTTTTTATTTAAGTCTATTTTAGTTTATTTTATCTTTTAATTAGGTTTTATTTTATTTTATTTAGTTTTTTTGTATTTTATTTTAGGTTTAGTTTAGTTTAGGTTTAGGCTCTGCTTTTAATTTAGGATCTTATTAATTTATATTTTTTTAAATTATTTCTTAGGTTTTATTTTAGGTAGATTAGTTTTAGGTTTTGCGTTGTGATTCAGTTTGGGGTCCAGGCTCAGGGTTGTTTAGGGTAAGGTTATGAGTTTTGTGTTTAGTGGTCAGGGTTTCTAGGGTAGTGTAGATTTTTTTTATTTTAATTTTAAATCAAGCAAACCCAGTAGTTTATTTAGTTTATTTATTTTATTTATTTAATTTAGGTTAATTTTATTTTATTTTAATTTAGCTTATTTATTTGGTTTATTTATTTTAGTTTAGGTTATTTTTTAGGTTTATGTCTTTATTTTAGTTTAGTTTTATTTTATTTTATTTTTTAGGTTCTGATTTTATTTATTATTTTTTAAGTTTAGGTTTTATTTTATATTTTATGTTTAAGTTTTTACTTTATTTTATGTTTATTTTTAGGTTTTATTTTTAGTTTAGGTTTAGGTTTATTTTAAGTTTATTCTATTTATTTTAGTTCGGGTTTTAGTTTAGGTTTAGTTTTATCTTTAGGTTTAGGTTTAGGTTTTATTTATTTTAGTTTAATTCTTTTAGTTTAGGTTTAGGTTTTTTTTTTTTAGGTTTTGGTTCTTTTAGTTTAGGGTTTAGGTTTTATTTTAGGTTTAATGTTTAATTTAGGTTTTATTTAGTTTTTATTTTATTTTTTTATTTTTTTATTATACTTTAGTTTATCCTTTTTACTCATTTAAGTTTTTTTTTTTTTTTAGTTTTTTTATTTTTTTTATTTTATCTTTTTATTTTTTATTTTATTATCTTTATAGTTATGTTTAAGTTTAGTCCAGCTTAATTTTAGTTTGTTTATTTTATTTTATCTTTATTATCTCTTTAGTAAGTTTTATTTTTTTATTTTAGGCTTTATTTAGTTTAGATTCAATTTAGCTTTTTGGTTAGCCTAGGGTTTAGGCCTAGGGCTGATCTGGGTTAGGTCAGCCTTTTAGGGTTTAGGGCTTAGTGTGTAGGTTTTTTGTGGTTTAGGTGGCCTAAGTTTTAAGCCTTAGTCTCGCCATGGTTTTGGGGTTTTTTCCAAGAGAACAAACCAGATCCAACATTTCTACTTTGTTTAAGTTTATTTTTTTTATTTATATTTTATTTTAGTTTATTTTATACATTTTATTTTAGCATTTAATTATATTTTTATTTTATTTTAGGTTTAGGTTTTAGTTTAGTTCTTATTTTATCTTTATTATTTTATTTTATTTTGTTATTTTAATTAGGTTTAGGTTTTTTAGGTTTTAGGTTTTTATGGTTGGTAGGGTTTTAGGGTTTAGTGTTTATGGTTTAGTGTCAGGTTTAGGTTTAGTAGGGTTTGTGGTTTTGCTGGGTTTAGGGTTTAGGCTTAGGGTTTGTGGGATTTTGGGGTTTAGGATTAGTTTAGGGTTTAGGGTTTATGGTTTAGTTTAAGGTTTAGTAGGGTTTAATGTGTGGGGTTTAGGACTTAAGGTTGTGATAGCAGCTCACCCTTATACAACCCGAATATGAGAGAATAATTATAACTGTATTAAATGCTATGGGGGTCTTCTTTCTTCATATCTCCATTTTGATTTGGTTCCTTCTTTCATTTGGATGGTGCTTGCTTCAAAGGCATCCGGGCACTCTAGGATAAAGCCTTTGTCCAATGCTCATCCTAATCGCTCACATCACTATTCTTAAATCCTATTGCAAAAATTACATTTATGTGGGGAATGTAAATCTAACTACACCGCAAAATAGAGGTTAGCTAAATATAACTATAATCCCAAGTAGTATTCATAATTTGACTTAGCACCCTACACATGGGTAACTAAGCCCAATGTCCTAACTTGGATTATGCTTAAGGATTTTAGCAACTTGCAAAAGAGCATTCACATTTTTTTTTTTAAGTATCCCATAAGCATAATCCCTTGCAAAAAATATGATTAGGTTAATTTTGGCCTATCATCTAGTCTAAGAAGCATACACCCTAACATCCAATCTAAAATAATACATCATAGAACAAAACATACATCACAAAGATACACCGCCCTAACTTAGAGAAGTGGTGACTTAATTCTAATGTGTGTATTAAGGCTTGTGTGGTAAGTCTTGTTAGGCATTAGTGTTGTATTTTCTAAGTGTAGAAGGATTCAATTTAACATGAAAGGTTGATTTCACATGAAGTAGTTTAATTGATTTGAGAATTTTAATGTGTTTTTTTCATTTGATTACACTTAGCAACTGTTATAAAGAGAGAAAAAGGATTGCCTCTTTCATCCCTACTTTAAGTCACTTTTAAACTATATTAATTTGATTTAGTTCTCTTTAGTGAATGACTTACTAAATGATTTAATTAATCCTTAGTTTAGCTTCACTTTAAATAATCATATTCAAAATGAAAGGTGTCTTAGACATTAATTTAATTGAATTACTACCACATGACATATATTAAATCATTCCTTTCCAACACATGTAGCATGCATATGATTTAATCCTAAGTGTATCTATATACAACATATTATAGCACACTTAAATGATGAATGTATGTGCATGTTTAGAATTTATATATATTTGATTGAATTATTTAAACATATTAATTTAAAACTTTATCCAAATACTTATACAAAAAATGACATAAGAATGAAATTAAATAGGCATGTGCCATTGTTAAACTGGAAGTGAGGTAATTAAATGACCTCCTTGGAACTAGCTAAAGCCTGTATTCTTGGGATGTTTAGATCAGATACTTATTTGCATTCAAACATATGTAAATTTGAATACAAGAATAAGAAGTAAGCTCCAAATCATATGGCTAATTAATTCAACCACTTACTTAATTATGAATGCATGCAATTTTAATGTAAAATGGGATTTCCATTCACTAACCACATATATACATGTACAAAGATATCGGCAAGTACATGTCATTGTTAAACCGGGAAGTAACCAAATGACTAAAGTCTGTATTCTGGATGTCTGGGACTATATACTTACTTTCTTTGACACACATGGATGTGTATATAAAATGAGGAAAAGAAAACCATGCAAAGATTTTATATTTTTTTTGATTGAATCATTTATATATATGAATTAAAGCTCTATCCAATATCTACTATTGAAAATCATAAGAATGAAATAAAATGGGTAATCAAATGACCTTCTTGGTGCTAACTAAAGCCTCATGTTTCCTGGATGTCCACTATATACCCATTACCATTCAATCTTACATAAATCAACACATGAATAGAGGAAAGAGAACTCAACATTCATACACTTAAGCTATAAGCACATGCATTTCTTATGTATTTATAACTAGCATCATAACACATATTATTCTTTATTTATAAGCTTTTGAAAATTACATTTGATTTAATAGTGATAATAGCCATATATTAAATTAAATCAACACATGCAAGCTTACATAAAGGAAATCCATTTTATTTTACTTGATTTTGAAAAGATGGATTCATGAATTCAAATGACATACCAAATTTAACATGATTGGAAAGAGGACAATCAAATATAATCATGTGATTCATTCAACCAAACTAGTTCTTAAGGACAATCAAATCAAATAAGATTATTTAAAGCAAACCAAAGATTCTTTATTAATTAAGTGGATTTCATTTGGTTTAAAGAGGAGAAGAGAAATCATCACTTGCTGTTTTAAACCCATTCCCACATTAATGATTTGATGTAATTTAAGGAAATATAATTAAGTTGATTTTATGGGTTAATTAAGTTGAACCTTTAATTAGATGAATTAATTACCCTTACCTATGTCACCTTAAAGTAATTAACTAAATAATTTTGAGCTAACATGATATGCATGGAAAATAAACTTGCAATGATCCTAGGAAATAAAAGGGGCTTAATGCCATGATTAATAGTCATTAGATTAATGGACTTAGTTAATTACTCTTATGGTTTTCCCACATAAATGTGTACTAACCATAATTTCATTAAACTCCTTTAGGTTTTAAACACCTAAAGATCTACCCCATGATTTAATTAATTAAGGTATGATGTGATTATGATTTCAATTTACTTAAGTGATTTAAATAATTAGTTAAATCTTAATTAATTTCATTTTAAAAAAGGGTGAAATGAACTTTGGAAATGGGTCCCAACCCTATTCCTTAGTTCACTTATTGAACAATGATTAATAAACTTAATTAACTAATTTGTTACTATTCATGAGATTAATTAATCATTAATTAACTTAAAAGAGTAGTTAAGGTTTAGTTTGTTAATTTTCCTATTAAGTGAGCAATAAATCCCAAGAAAATTATTGGAGATAGAGGTCATCCCATTAAATTAACCCACAAAATTTGGGATTAATTCCTCAAATAATTAAGTAATTAAGCTAATAAATTTTGTAATTAAACTTTAATTAAACCTTAATTAATGTTCAAAATTAGTTAATATAATTTTAGTTAATTATATTCTAAATACCTTTAAAAAAGTATTTATTTGTATTTTTTATTTCTCTATGATTTTTATGATTTTAGAATTTCATCCATTAAAAATCATTAATTAAGCCCAATTAAAGCCTAATCCTTTCGCCATGTGGATGCTTTCCATGTGGTGTAGCTAGATTGGCTACTTAAAACTTATCTACTCAACGCTATGTGGCGAACGCAGCTTCCATTCGAGATCGACTTACCATTAATCCCATAGCTTAATAGATTAAATTAGATCGATCTAGTGATCTAATCACGATGACCCATTCCAATCATGTGGAAGGGATGGCGTGATTTAACATCATGCTAGTGAGGGAGAATGGAGTCCGTCCATTGCTCACTTGATCCAAGCTTACACAACTGAGATAAACTCCAAAAGGATCCCACACCGCACACATCGATAGAGGGGATCTAACGATCAAGATTACATGAGATCAAGTTTTCTTTAAAATGCTCCAACCCATTTTGCCTAAAGATCGGTTTTGGAAGCATACCTCATCTGAGCTCATAATCAATGGCTCAATGATTGAGGAAGCTTCATCTAGTGGAGATGTAGCCTATTGAGTAGCAATTGGATCACTCGATGTTCAAAAGGCCATGAACTGATGATTTAGAGCTCCTTGATCAAAGTCCCACCTCTGCTCGTGAAGCTTGGGAGATGGTTTGTTCGCGGCCTAGGGAAGGTGTGTGCAAAGTTAATTTGAGTTTGATGGAGAAATGGGGATGTTAGGTTAGAAATTTGAGTGTCCTATTTTGGGACAAATGGAATGGCATTTTTTTGATCGAGGAACAAGCATGGGAGCTTGGGAATGGCTCGAACTCATGAGTAGCTATGATCTGAATGATTCCCCCCCCTCTTCATCTTGATGATAGGATCGATATAGTGGTCGCCATCTCAACGTCTGGTGGAGGAGGTGAGGGTTGGTTGAAGGCTGGAGGTGCCAAGGAGGAATCATGGGTGTCTTATGGGTTTCAAATGCTCTAATGGAGAGGGTGAGGTATTTCACATTCCATGGGTCATGGTTAACCCAACCACCCTCAGTCAAGGTCAGTTCCTAGTGGACCAAGGAGAGAGTACCAAGTGGACAAGGATTGGAAAGATCACTGGGTGATTTTTCTCATGTGATGCCCTTGACCCAAGGGTAGAATGGTCATTTGGTATTGGATTTAATTTGGGCAGATTTGAAATGAGCCAAAAGTGGTTAGCCCAAACTTCAAGTCAATTGGAGTTGATTTGGTTATTTTGGATCAATTTGACTCATTTAGGTCAAATTAAGTTGGGTCAAGTTGACCAATTGGTCAAATTATCAAACCAAGGATTAGTCAAGTTCATATGATCATTTTGGGATGTTTGGTTCCAATTGGTTTGGTTTAGTTTGGCTTAGATTTGATTTTGGCTCATTTGAATTCATTTGGGTCAAATGGGTTAAGTTGACCAATTTGATTGTCCAAGCTTGGGTTTAGTTGACCAATTGAAGATGATTGTAGGCTTTGGTTTCAATTAATTTGGATTTGGTTTTGATTTAGGCCAACTTGAACCTTTAGGTCAATTTGGGCTAAGTAGATCAATTGGGTTCAATTGGGTCCAATCATGGCTTTGGTAAAGTTCAACAATCAATTTGGAATGAACTTGAGCCATTGGTAATCAATTTGGTTTATATTTTGATTTGACCAATTTGGTCTTTTAGGTCAATTTGGGTCAACTTGGGTCAAGAGGCCAAGGGTTTGGTTGACTCAATTGAAGGTCAAGTCATATTCAAATATTGATTTTTTATTTGGTATGAATCATTGGTTTCAAGGGATTTAGCTTAGGTTGCAATTTAAGTTTGGTTTGGGTTCATATGGGTTAAGGGTTGACTTGGTCAAATGTCCAAGTTGACTTGGTTTGACCTAATTTATGACAATTGATCAACCTAGGGTGATCAACAATCATGATGGGAGGTTTTGATGGGCTTAGTTCAATCCAATTTGGGTAGGATTAGAACTTGGCTCAAATAGGTCAAATTGGCCACTTTGGGTCAAGTGGACCAATTGGGTTTAGTTGGCTTGATTTTGGGTTGAGTTTGATTTAGTTGAGTTTATATATGGATTTGGGATATATAAATTCAATTGCAATTGGGTTGGGTTCAAATGGGTTTTGGTTCATTTGAACATTTCAAGTCAAAAGGGTTAAGTTGGGTTTGACTTGGGTTGATTTTAAATTTGGCTTGATGATTGTAGATTTCATTTATATTTGTGAATATGATTGAAGGTATGATTGATTCATGAGAAAATCAATTTAATTTTGAATTTGGAATGAAGGAAGTTCTAAGTCCATAGTTGGGTCATGTGGCTTAGGTTTGGATTTTGATTTGGTTTGATTTAGTTTTAATGATTTAAATGTATATTTCATTTAAATTTGTGAAGATGATTGAAAATATGATTGATTTATGAGAAAATCAATTGAGTTTGACTTGATTTGGATTAAAGATTTTGCTAAGTCCATGGGATAGTCATATGGCTTAGGAAGGTTTTATTTAGTTTGATTTAGTTTTGATCATTTAAATGTAGATTTGATTTATATTTAGGAAGATGATTGAAGATATAAATTTATTATGAGAAAAATGATTTTGGATTGATTTAGATTAATATTTAGCTAAGTCCATGGGATAGGTCATATGGCTTAGGAAGGGTTTGAAGTTTGGATTTGATCATGGGCTTCAATCATTTAGTTTTGGAATTTGGGTTTGGATTTGGATTTGGATTTGATGCTTCAATTGAACTTGAGGTTTGGTTTGAGAAGGTGAACATGTATTGGATTTGGGTTGTGGTAGGTGGATTATTCTAATCCAAGGCATAACCTAATCTATGGTTAACCCTTCTAAGTCTTTAGGCTTAGGTTAAGTGTTTACCTAATTGTTAGAAGTGTCTTATGATTGGGAAGTCTTGGTGTATAGAAAACTCCAAGTCTAAGATGGGAAGTTGAATCCACTCAAGTGAGGTCAAGCCTTTGGCTCCATAGTGTTTCCCTTGGAGATAGATGATTGGAAGACCAAAGCCAAGTTTCATATTATAGACTTCAGATACATCTTTCAATGCTTTGCTTGGGAGACTATAGATGCATGAGAATAACATAGTTCCATCCTCTCTACATCGTGTATGAAGTTTGTGAGAGGTGGGATCATCTCACAGGAGATCTCAAGCCATTTATAGTTTATGAGGTGGCATATATGAGGATGCGACTTACTACCTCCCTCAAAATCAATAAGTCTATTCTCACGAACTTGGCCAAAGTTAAAAAAAAAAAAGAAATAGAAAAGAAAAGAAAAGAAAAGAGAAAAAATGAAATAAAAGCTGAATAGACTTGGAGGAGGAAGTGGAGCGTTAAATTCCACCCACGGTTTGTTAATCCATTCGAACATATGGGTAGGATGACGACCTCCACTAGAAGGAAGAGGCCAGTTCAGGTAATCTAGGGTAGAAAACCTCCTTATTGGCCACCTAAAATGAAAATATGTCCCAACTACTAGGGTACACACTATCCATATAGACTTAGAGTCTAGTTCATAGGATGAGTCTTATATGGTTAACACACCCACTCTTCTCAAATAGATTCCCTTGGAGGTGACACTTGAGCAAATAGCGATGAAGACCGGGATCCAAAGGAAAGCATAGTGTATCCAAGTCTATATGTGAAACTATTGGGGGTTGAACCTTAGCTCTAACCCCACTTTCTCTCAAAAGTTGAGGGATTGGTTTAAGGAAGCCCTAAGTCATCCACATGTGTGAAGATGAGGTTCTTTTGGGAGCATCATCCTCAAGTCAAGTTGATGTAGAACTTTAGGATGATTCATATAGAGATTTAATAAAATTACCTTTTGATTGGTACTTGGCTTGTGTTCAAAATTTAGTAAAGAAAGGTTAATCCCATACTTGGTCAAAGCACAGGTTAGACTACTTTGAAAAAAATATGGAAGAACAAATGCAAGATCTCTCAATTAAGGCTAGATTGGGATTTGGTATAGTGGGTCTAGTCAATGATGATGATTGCTTAGTCATCACCAATCATTTTGAATCTAATAGTTTTTTTTTAAAATCACATTAACTCATATGAGGAGCTGCTTAGAAACATTAGATGATGATGATTTTAAAGTCAGATGCACCGCGAGTTTGAAGAAGAGATCAAGTCAACCATTGATGAGCTCAAGGAAATCAACTTAGGAACTGAAGAAGATCCACGCCCATACATCGTTCTTTATTGAATGAAATTGAAATGACTTAGCTGGAGGTTAAGGACTACTTTGCATGGAGCTATGAAGAGATGCCTGATTAGCTCTACATAGATCCACAAACTAGCAATAGAGCTTACTACTAACCCTATCAAGCAAGCTCCTAGATGCATGTAATTAGATAGAACAATATGGTCATTTATGAAGTCAAGAAAGCGATCGATGGCTTCATCCAGAAGAAAAATACCCAACGGTTACATTGCTTAAGTTAAGAAAAGAATGGCCAAATTCACATATGTGTCAATTTTAGGGATTTAAATAAGGCATGTCCAAAAGATGAATTTCCACTACCAATCCCAAGTGATGGTGGACATTGCCTCATCTCATGCAATATTCTTTTTCATGGATGGCTCATCTAGATATAACCAAATAAAGATGGCCCTAAAGATGAAAGAAACACTTTTTTAGAACCCCATCAAAATCTATTGCTATAAGGTCATGCCTTTTACCTTAAATGCTTGTTAAATACCGGGCTATGACATGAATCTTCGATGAACTCATTCATCATCAAGTCAAGTGTTATGTCGATGATCTCATGGTGAAAAGTAGAGAAAAAAGACCATCTCTTTGACTTAGTAGTTTTGAAGTTAAGATAATTTAACCTCAAAATAATTCATAGTAGCTTCAAGGAAATTCTTTGGGTTTGTTATTTGACAAATTGATGTGGAGAAGATCAATGTGATATTAGAAATGCCACCCCTAAAAGTTTAACTCAACTCGGATCATTCCAATGGAGCTTAGCATATCTAAGATGCTTTATATCCAACATGAAGATGTCATCCATTCTCAGCACTTATCAAAAGGATGCCAAGTTCAAGTGGGATGGCAAGTGTGATGCAAAGATATCAAAAATTACTTGATGACACGCCGGTTCGACCTCTTTCTTGGGCAAGCCGCTCATACTTTACATTCTACGTTAGATGACTCCTTGGTGCTTTGTTGGCCCAAATATGATGAAGGGAAGAAAAATGCACTCTACTATCTCCCATCATCTAATCTCTATTAAGATAATTATCCACCCATTGAGAAGCATTGCTAGCTTTAATCTTTGCATCCCAAAACTACAACACTATATGCTTACTCATAAGGTGAACTTAACCTCTAGGATCAATCCACTACATTATCTCATGACTACTATCCGGATGGTTGGCATGATGGTCCATGATCCTCTACAATTTGACATTACCTTCCTTCATGGCGATGATAGGATAAGCTCTAGCAAATTTCTTCACACACCCACTTCTTTCTCGACTTAGTGATGATCTCCGATGAACTAATCATGAACTTAGGGGATACTAGCATTCACCCGGTAGATGTACTTTGATGGTGCGGCTTCTTCAAAGGAGAAGAACCATAATCTACTAGTAGAAAGGCAGGGGTAGGAATAGTTCTCTTTAACTGGACCATGATGTGATGAGATTCTCATATTATCATCTAATCCTTGCACCAACAATGAAGCAATATGAGGAGCGATTGCCGGTCTAGGTTATCCATTACTCTAAGCATCCAAAACATCAACATCTTTGGGGATTCTGTAGTTATCAACCAAATCGAGGTCTATTAGGTTATAAAAGCTCCATCACTACCATAATACCATGGGTTGTTGGCCCAAATCCTAGAGGTTACCATTTATAAGATTCCTCGAGGAGAGAATGCCATAGTGTATGCTTTAGCCAAGCTTTGAGTTGGCATGAGGATGAATCCATATAATAAAGGTCAAAAAATAGACAAGTCTTATCTTTTATTGGTATTGAACTCATCAAAAGCACTTAAAGGAGAGATTTCCATTGCCAAGAAGGAGGAGTTAGATTGGAGGCAACCATTCATGGAATACCTAAATAACTACCTCGAGAAGTCCCAAGCCTATCGATGAAGTAGAGTACTTTCTACACTCTTGGATGGTGTCTTATATGGTCCTTGATCATATGTGGTTACATTGTTTAGACAAGTATGAAGCCCATAAGATCATGAGGTACACAGGATTATGTGGAGCCAACCAATCGGTCCAAAGATAAAAAGTTTAAGAGACTAGGATACCACGGATGATCAAAGATTATGTGGATATGACTAGGCGATGCCACCAATGTCAAATACATGGTGTGGTCTACACCAATCTACATCCTATATTGGCCTCATGGACATTAGTGTTGGGTTTTGACATAGTGGGTTTGCGATTCTCCTTCTTCCAAGGGTCATCGGTTCACCTTAGGCATTCACTACTTTTCCAAATGGGTGAAGGTGATTCTAGAGGTCATAGCTTAGTTTGTACTCCAATTTTTTAGGAACCATATCATATATAGGTTTGGAGTGCCTCGATAATACATACCGATAATAATGTACATTCAAGAACGAGATCAACAACTTTGCCCCGACACTATAGATTGGAGATATTCTACCATCAACTAAGGGCAAATGGCTTAGCATAAGCCTTCAACAAAACTCTCATCCAAATACTAAAGAAGACACTCAACAATAATAAGCGATAGTGGCATGAGAAGTTAGTTGAAGCCTTGTGTACCACACCACATATATAGAACTCAACTCAGTTTTCTCCTTTCTCCTTAGTGTATGGGTTTGAATCTACCATTAGAAGTCCAACTCCCATCACTAAGGATAGGCTGGGTAGCAAGATCAGAGTAGAATGCTAAGTTAGTTAAAGAGCTAAGGTTTGGAGAGATGCCTACAAGCATGCCAAAATCTTGAGTTGTACAAAGCTAAAATGATTCAAGCTCACAACATGTTGGTCGTCCTAGAGCTATTCAAGTAGGAGAGCTTATTTTTAGTTATGAGATAAATTTGTCCATCATAAGATGGGAGGCAAGTTTGAACCCACTTGGGAAGGCCCTTTTTCATAGAAAGGCCTACCAAGGAGGATCTTATCGATTTATTTATCATAAGAGAGAGCATCCAATGCTTCCAATCAATTGGCTCTACTTAAAGAAATATTATAAATTATGTTTGAAAATAATTATCATCAATGAAAATTCCATTTTGAATTCAATCTCTTCCATGTTGAAAGTATTCTTGTTTGTGAATCACCATAATGTGTTTAGTTGTGTAAGGAACTCGGCGGTGTCCTATCCTTCATCGACATAAAACAAATACAAACATATAAAATAAACACATATATATTTTGTCTCGAACTACTTTGAGTTAAGATAACATAACCTCCGATGTTTTAGGTTGGGTTGACGTGCTACCCTACTATGTGTCACCCAGTGGTCTTCTTGCTTTAAAGAATGTAAGTATGCTATGCTTTCCATCCATAAGCCATTACACAATGAGCACCTTATTAGTTTGGTAGGCCTTACCTGGTGGGTAAGCTACCTCATGTTGGCATCATTTAAGAGGATGTGAGTCGCTTATTCTTGGATTAACCTTCTTGTGGGTTGAGTATATTTGAGGTTTAGGATAAGTCCCTAGCGGCTCCTTCCCTCGATTACTTCAAGTCCCAGGTCAGTCCTTCCTGTGCAGTAGTCTCTCTAGGTTAGATAACATTTGTCCCACTGGACTATTTTGATGATGTCTTAAAAGTTGTAAGCTACACACTTTCTTTTGATCATTACATAACACCTTAGGTTGGTTGGTTCTCACTATCGATGGATACACTCATGAATACACCTTAGGTTGGTTGGTTCTGCCTTAGGATACCACTCATGGCATATGTAAGTCTACTACACTTTCTCCTTAAGTTTGCCATACCTATCTTTCTTTCCAGGCTCAATAATGCCCCCTACACTTCCCCTTATATTTGGATCACATTCTTTGTGATCCCATTTAGACACTACTTGGGTTACTCAGTTGGATAGTCCCTTTAACCACCCTGGTTGGAGAATTCGTCCTCCCTTGGTCCAATAAATCGAGATATGTCAAGGCACATAGCCTTCTTAGTGTGGTCCATCTAGGTCCATGAAACATATAAACAAAATATATATTCACTTATGAATTAGCACACTAGTGGTACTTTTTTTAGAAGGTTTTTATCTTTGCTGTTAGCAAAACTCCCTATAAGAATCATTGATAACTCTTGAGTTGATATAAGTCCCAAAGACATTCACTCATTAATTTGCTAAGTCATGTTCAATTTGTTGTGCTACCAAACATAGCTTGTTCCCTCCTTTAGAAGATGTAAGTCTATGCCTTCTTTCTAGCATAACCATTGCACATCAAAGATATGGTTATTTAGTTCTATCCCATGACCAATATCCCTTTGGATTTATAAATCAGATAGGACAAATTGATATAGCCCCTTCTCTGGATCCATCACACATATTGGTATAAATTAAATCTATCAAATTTCACTAAGTCCATAGTGGATATGCCTCAATTCAAAATAAAAATATATAAACAAACCATATTAAATCACATGATATTAAGATAAAATTAATCTTACTTTTGAGTTGACATAAGTCCTCATACAATGTCACTTAGGTTGATTTGTTGTGCATCCAACGGTCACCCAATTGGTTATTCCTTTTGGAAGATGTAAATTTCACCTTTTCCTAGCATTGCATGCAATACTTAATTGGTAGCTTAATAGTAGGCTATCCTTTATTTGTAAACTAGAGGTAGGTCAATGATATACCCCTTCTTATGGGTTATGCATCCATAGATAACTCAAATTAAACAATAAATTTTTCCATGTGGAGTTAAATCACACCCTTCTCCCCAATGGAGCCCATCATATATAAATAAGTCAAACAAATCAAATCCAAAATAACCTCTAATGGAGCAAATAAAAAACTATATATTTTAGTCATATCACTTACATATTTTAAATTGAAATATATTATGATGCCATGTTCTACATATTATGAATTTGGCCAAATTCCACCATTTTAAAGTCTAAGTCAACATTTTATAAATAATGCTAGTGTAGGCTTGATTTGCATGATTATAAAATAAAAAGAATTTAAAATGCATAGAACAATATATTATGATATATGATGATCTATACTATCTACAACATATAATAGTTATTTTGAACATAAAATCTTACTTTTTAGACTACAAGTGGTGTAGCACACCTTTTACTATAACCTAATTCCCACTTCAAATTTAACAAATTTCATCTTTGATTTATTTAATCAATATTTTTTTCTGATTTATATTAATATAGATTATAGGGCACAATACCATAATATACTAAAACATTTCAAAACATTATATAACATCCAAAACACATTATTACATGCTCAAATATATGATGATCTTATACTATAAAATATGATTATATAAATTTATTTAGGGTTAGGGTTTAAGGTATTCAAATATAATAGTCAAGGAAAGCCTCTTGAAGAAATTTTCTTTAGCTACCATAACTATGTTAGGATTAGGTCATTCTTTAGATCTACTCTTAATGACATCTTTATTCAAGGTTTAGGGTTTAGGGTTTAGAGTTTAGGGTTTAGTGTTAGTTTAGGGTTTAGAGTTTATTGGTTTATTTATAGTTTAGGTTTAGGATTTGGGGTTTAGGGTTTAGGTTTAGGATTATGTTTTAGGTTTAGGGTTTAGGTTTATGGTTTATTTTACTATTTAGGGTTTTAAGGTTTAGGTTTAGGTTTAGGGTTGTGGTTTTAGGTTTAGGGTTTTATTTAGTTTAGTTTTGTTTAGGGTTAGGATTTAAGGTTTTTTAATAGAAAAAATTGATTCAACATTTCTTCTTTTGATTTCACAACCAAGTAGCAGTTTTTAAGACACAAGCGATGACATAGATAAAAATGAGCACCCATAGAGCAAATCAAAACCCTATATAGTTGTCTACTATAAAGACACAGTTCCATAAGGTATAGATCAACCATTCTTGAGTTTCTCGTTCCCATGGAACCAACAGCCTCTCAGTAGCGGGATCTATCATCGTATATCTCTCCCTCGCCACCACCACGTAACCTTCATTGCTTTCCTACCTCACCACACCACTCCAATCCCCACCTCCAAATCCCCCACCACCCTTTATAATTTCCTCCACCATCCTCCACCACTAGATTAAGCCTGGTTGATGATGATGTTCCTCTCAAGGTTCCCATTCTTAGGGTTTAGTGTTACAGGGTTTTACTTGGGGTTTAGGGTTTGGGGTTTTAGGTTTAGGGTTAGGGTTTAGGTTTAGGTTTAAGGTTTAGGGTTTTGGGTTTAGGTTTAGGGTTTAGGTTTAGGGTAGGTTTAGGGTTTGTAGGTTTAGGAGGGTTTAGGGTTTAGGGTTAGTCCAGTTTAAGCTTTAGTGTTTAGGGTTAGGGTTTTTTATAAATTTAAGTAAGGTAGGTTTAGGTTTATTTAGTTTATTTTTTATTTATTTGAGTTTGTTTTAATTTTATTTTATTTAGTTTAGCTTTTTTTAAGTTTATTTATTTGGTTTAGGTTTTTTATTTTTAGATTATTTTTTTAGTTATTTTTTTGTTTTTTTTTTAGGTTTAAGTTTATTTTCTAATTTAGGTTTAAGTTTGTTTTTTATTTTATTTTTAGGTTTAGGAGGTTTTATTTTAGGTATTTTTTTGGGTTTTATTTTTTAGTTAAGGTTTTGGTTTATTTTTAGTTTATTTTATTTTATTTAACTTAAATTTAAGTTTAGTTTTTAGGTTTAGGTTTAGGTTTTATTTTTATTTAGTTTTTTGGTTTGTTTTCTTTTTATTTTATTTGATTTTTAATTTTAGGTTTAGTTTTTTTTATTTTGGAGTTTAGGTTTATTTTTATTTATTTTAGGTTTTTTTTATTTTAAGTTTAGGCTTTTATTTAGTTTTAATTTATTTATTTTAGGTTTATTTTATTTTATTTTAGTTTATTTTATTTTATTTTAGTTTTATATTTAGGTTATTTTATTTTAGTTTATTTTAGCTTTTATTTTATTTTAGGTTTTTTATTTCTATTTTATTTTTTTCTTTTATATATTTAGAGGTTTATTTATTTATTTATTATTAGGTTATATTTAGTTTAGGTTTATGTTTTATTTTAGGTTTAGTGGGTTTATGGTTTTTTAGGTTTAGGGTTTTAGGGTTTATAGTTTATTAGTTTAAATTTTAGTTTATTTTGCTTTAGGGTTTAGATTTTTGAGGTTTAGGTTAGTTTAGTTAGTAGTTTTAGTTTATAGTTTAGGTTTAGGGTTTTAGATTTAGGGTTTAGAGTTGAGTTTTAGGTTTTAATTTAGGTTTGGTTTTAGGTTTAGGTTTTAGGTTTATTTAGTTTAGTTTTAGGAGGGTTTAGGGTTTAAGTTTAGTTTAAGGTTTTAGGTTTAGGGTTTTAGGTTTAGGTTGAGTTTAGGGTTAAGTTTAGTGTTTGGGGTTTAAGGTTAGTTTAGGGTTAGTTTTGGGTTTAGGGTTTAGGTTTAGTGTTTATGATTTATGGTTTAGGGTTTTTTTAGGTTTTGGGTTTAGGGTTTATGGTTTAGGGTTTAGGATTTAGTTTAGGGTTTAGGGTTTAGGGTTTAGTTGGGTTTATGGATTTTTTATTTAAATTAAGTAGTAGGTTTAGGTTTAGTTTAGGTTTAGTTTATTTTGGGTTTTTTTATTTATTTTAGTTTAGGTTTAGGTTTATTTTATTTTTCTTTTAGGTTTAGTTTTTTTAGTTTAAGGTTTAGGTTTTTTTATTTATTTATTTTTAGGTTTATTTTTAGGTTTATTCTTTAGGTTTAGATTTTCATTTAGTTTTTTTATTTTTTTAGGTTTATTTTATTTATATTTTAGGTTTAGTTTTATTTTATTTAGGTTTTAATTTTAGTTTAGTTTAGGTTTTTATTTTATTTTATTTTATTTTATTTTTATTTTTTTTTATTTTTTTTTAGGCTTAGGTTTAGGTTTAGGTTTAAATTTAGGTTTAGGTTTAGGTTTAGTTTATTTTTTATTTATTTGGTTTAGGTTTTTTATTTATTTTATTTTAGGTTTATTTAGTTTAGGTTTAGGTTTTAGCTCTTTAGGGTTTAGGGATTAGGTTTAGGGTTTAGGTTAGTTGAGGGTTTAGGTTTAGGTTTAGGTTGTAGGGTTAGGGTTTATGGTTTTGGTTTTAGGGTTTAGGGATTAGGGATTAGGTTTTAGGTTTAGGTTTAGGGTTTAAGGTTTAGGTTTTAAGGTCTAGGTTAAGTTTTAGTTTTAGTTTTAGGGTTTTTTTTAGAGAACAAATTTAGATTCAACATTTCTTCTTTTGGATTTCATCAACCAAGTAACACACCAAGTTTTCTAAGACACCTGTGACAACATAGATAAAAAATGAGCATAACAAATCTAAAACACTAGATTAGAACTGTCTTTATTGTAAAGACAGTTCCATAAGCATATCGGTCATGTTCTTCAATTTCTCTAGTTCCCATTAGAACCACTCTCTATCCCCAGTGGGGATCCCCATCATCTCTTTATCTCTCACTCCATCACCACCATGGTGTAACCTTGCGCTCCTCCCACCTTCATAACCTGCTGCCCACCACCCTCCATATCTGGCACCTCGATCCCCACCACCACTAGATAGCCTCCTCCTTCACCTCCACAGATCTAGACTAAGCCTGGTTGATGATGTTCCCTACGTCAGGGTCATTCCATTCTGGGGTTTAGGTTTATGTTTTTTTTAGGGATTAAATTTATTTTTAATTTATTTAGTTACTTTAGGTTTAGGTTTAGGTTTGGGGTTTAGGGTTAGGTTTAGGAGTTTTTATGGTTTAGTTAGGGTTTAGGGTTTAGTTTAGGGTTGAGGTGTAGGTTTAATGTTTAGGGTTTAGGATTTTGATTTATACTTTTAGGATTTAAGGTTAAAATTAGGGTTTTAGGTTTTGGTTTTAGGGTTTAAGGTTTATGGTTTTAGGGAGGTTTAGGTTTGCAGTTTAGTTGTAGGTTTAGGGTTTAGGTTTTGGGTTAGTTTTAAGATTTAGGGTTTTATGACTTTTGTTTAAATTAAGTAAGGTTTAAGTTTATTTAGTTTAGGGTTTAGGATTTTGGATTTAGGATTTAGGGTTTTAAAAATTAAAAAACCAGTAGGTTTAGGTTTATTTAGTTTATTTTTTTTATTTATATTAGTTTATTTTATTTTTATTTTATTTAGTTTAGTATTTATTTTAGGTTTATTTATTTTAGTTTAGGTTTTTATTTTAATTTTTTGGGTTAAGGATTAGGTTTAGGTTTATTTTTAGTTGAGTTTTATTTTTATTTTATTTTTTAGGTTTAGGTTTTATTTTTTTATTTTAAGTTTAGGTTTAGGTTTTATTTTATTTTTTAGGTTTTATTTTAGGTTTATTTTTTAGGTTTTATTTTTAGTTTAGGTTTAAATTTATTTTAGTTTATTTTTTTTAGTTTAGGTTTAGGTTTAGGTTTTATTTATTTTAGTTTTGGTTTAGATTTATTTTATTTTTTTGTTTTAGGTTTAGGTTTTTTTTAGTTTAGGGTTTAGGTTTTTATTTATTTATTTTTAATTTTATTTTAGGTTTAGGTTTTATTTAGTTTTTTATTTATTTTATTTTAGGTTTATTTTTTTATTTTTTTTTTATTTAATTTTATTTTATTTAAGTTTTTTATTCTTTAGTTTATTTTATTTTTTAGTTTAGTTTAGATTTTTTAGTTATTTTATTTAGTTTATTTTATTTTATTTTATTTTAGGTTTAGGTTTAGGTTTTACTTTAGGTTTTATTTTATTTTAGAGAGAATCTTTGAACTCATTCATGATCACGTCGAGTGCTATGTTCTTGATGCTCAAAGTAGAGAAAAGGAAGACCATCTCTTTGACTTGAGAGTATTTTTTGAAGTTAAGACAATTTAACCTCAAAATGAACCCCAGTATGCATTTGGAGTAGCTTCAAGGAAATTCCTTGGGTTTCTTGGCGACACCGGTGTCGAAATCGATTTGATAAGATCAAGGCCATATTAGAAATGCCACCCCTAAAGTTTAACTCAACTCGATCATTCCAAGGCGGTTGGTCTAAGATGCTTTATATCCAACTATCGAGAAGATGTTAGCCATTCTCGCTCTTATCAAAAGGATGCCATGTTCAAGTGGGATGACAAGTGTGAGCATGCCTTGAAGGCATCAAGCATTATGATGCCATCTACTCTTATCGGGCAAGCCTCTCATACTTTACACTCTGCGTTAGATGACTCCTTTGGTTCTTTGTTGGCCCAAGCTAATGAAGGAAGAAATGCACTCTACTATCTCAGTCATCTAATCCCTACTAAGGCTATTTATACACCCATTGAGAAGCATTTAGCTTTAATCTTTGCATCCCAAAAGCTATGACACTACATGCTTCCTCATAAGGTGAACTTAATATCTAAGATCAATCCACTACTATCTCATGACATGACCAACGCTAGTCGATTTCTTAATAGCACACCCACTTCTTGACTTTCCTTAGTGATGATCTCCCCGATGAATAAATCATGAACTTAGGGGATACAAGCATTCACCACTAGGAGATGTACTTTGATGGATGTGGCTTCCTCTCAAAGAAAAACAAAAATATACTATTTTAGGAAAGCAAGGGTAGAATAGTTCTCTTCACTGGGCAGTGTGATGAGATTCTCATATCATCAAATCCTTGCACCAACATCAAAGCGATATGAGGTTCGATTTTGGTTAGAGTTACTCTAAGCATCAGAGCATCAACATCTTGAGATTCTAAGCTAGTTATCAACCAAATCGTTGGGTCCTATATAAGGTTATAAAGCTCAAGCCTATCACTACCACAAGTACACCATTGAGTTATTGCCCCAAATCCTATAGGTTACCATTTATAATATTCCTCGAGGAGAGAGAACATCATAATGTATCTTGAGCTAAGCTTGCCAAGGACTTGGCATGTCGAGGATGGTCCATATCAATAAAGGTCCAAAATAGACAATTCTTATCCCTTATTGATATTGAACTCATCAAAAGTACTCTCTTGAAGGGAGATTTCCAATGCAAGAAGGATGAGGAGTTAGATTGGAGGTAACCATTCATCAATTACCTAATAAAGGCAAACTACCTCAAGTCCCAAGCCTATAAGCATAGCACTTTCCTATGCTCTTGTGGATGGTGTCTTGTAGGTGGTCTTTCAATCATATGTGGTTTTTTGTTTGACAAGCATGTAGCCCATAAAATGTGACCCAAGTACACTCAAGATTATGTGGAGCCAACAAATCTAGTCAAGATGAAAGCCAAGATCAAGAGACTAGGATACTATTACTGATGATTAAAGATGTATGGATACTGGCGAGGCCACCAATGTTAAATACATGGGGTCCTACACCAACCCATAATCTACATCATACATTGGCTTCATGGCCATTCGGGTTTACCAACATAGTGGGTCCGATTGATCCTCCTTCTTCCAAGGGTCATCAATTCATCTTAGCTGCTAACTACTTTTCTAAATGGGCGAAGGTGATTTCCACTCGAGAGGTCACATCATCTGCTCCAATGTTTTAGGAACCATATCATATTTATTTTAGTATCTTGATGAATTATATCGATAATGGTATGCGTATTCAAGAACAGATCAATAACTTTCCAGACACAACATAGATTGAAGATATTCAATCAACTACAGAGGAAAATGGCTTAGTAGAAGCCTTCAATAAAACTCTCATCCAAATACTAAAGAATACACTTACAACAAGCAATAGTGGCATGAGATGTTAGTTGAAGCCTTATGGGCTCGCACTACATATAGAACTCAAACTCAATACTCCTTTCTCCTTAGGTCTGAGTGGTATTCTACCATTAGAAATCCAATTCTCATTACTAAGGATAGTTGTGGGTAGCAAGATCACAACAAAGCATAATGCCAAGTTGTGATTAGAAGAGCTCAAAGGTTTGGAGGAGAGACTCTACGGGCATGCCAAAACCTCAAGTTGTACAAAGCTAAAATGATTCAAGCTCACAACAAGTTGGTCCATCTAGAGCCTTTCAAGTAGGAGAGCTTATTTAGTTCTAAGGAGACCGATTGCTTGCTTGTTGTAAGATGGGAGGCATGTTTGAACCCACGGGAAGGCCCTTTTGCCATAGGAAAGGCCTACCAAGGATGATCTTATTAGCTTATTAATCATAAGGGAGGCCAAATGCTTCCAATCAATGGGCTCTACTTAAAAAATATTATAAATCATGTTTGAAAGCAATTATCATCAATTAAAATTCCATTTCAAATTTAATATCTTCATGTTGAAAGTATTCTTATTAGTGGCCACCACGATGTGTTTAGGGTAGGTGTAAGGAACTTGAGCGACATCCTATCATTCATCGACATAACACAAACACAAACTATACACAAACATATAAAATAAAACATATACTCTCGCTCTACGGTTGAGATGCTGACACTCACTTTCGGTAGGCTCTAGGTTGGGCTGATGTGCTACCCGTGTGTAACCTCGATGGTCTTCTTGGTTTGGAAGATGTAAGTCCTATGCTTTCCTTCCTTACTTGGCCACATTGACAAGCTTGTTAGTTTTGGTAGGCCTTACCACATGGTAGGTTACCTCATGTTGGCTTCATTTAGAGGATGTGAGTCTTGCTTTCTTCTTGGATTAGCCTTTGTGCCTAACTAGGTCAAGTATATTTGAGGTTTAGGATAAGTCCCAAGTGGCTCCTTCCCTCTTAACTACTTCAAGTCTAGGTCCAGTCCTTCCTCTCCCGCTTAGTAGTTCTCTAGGTCGATATATGTCTTGTCTGATGATGGTATCCCATGATCAATTCTACTTGGAAAGTTGTAAGGCTACAAGTTTTCTTTTTTTTGTTGATCATTGCACCAATGGGCACCTTAGGTTTGTTGGTTCTCACTATGCTATGGATATACCACTCAATGCTTGGATACACCTTAGGTTGGTTAGTTCTCACCTTAGAATACACCAAGATGTAAAATCTATGCTTTCTCTTTGAGTTGGCCACCATTTATAGGCTATCTTTTCCAAGGCTTAGGATAACTATATTTGGATGACATCCTTTGTGACACCATTTAGACACTACAGGTTACTATCGGTTGACGTTTTGCTTTAAGTAACCACTCTATTGTTGGAGAATCCTGGATGTGCGATTTACCCTTGAAATAATCTAAGATAGGTCAAGGATGACATAACCCCTTAGTGTGGTTCCTTGTACACAGGTCCATGCAAACATATAAATGAAATATATATTCACTCATAGAGGACACCCCAATGGTACCATTTCCTAAGTAGGTATCCTCTCTTTAGTGTCACAAAACTCCCTATAATCTACTCTTAGTTGATATAAGTCCCTGGCATTCACTTAGTACTCAAGTGGGTTTGATTTGTTGTGCTACCAATATAGTTGTTCCTACTTTAGAAGATGTAAGTCTACTATGCCTTCTTTCTAGCCATTGCACAAAAAACAACCCCTTAGGTTGGCTAGCTCACATCTATGCCCTCAATTCAAAATCAAACTAAACCAAATAAACCATCAGGTTGGTAGCTACACCCGTGGTGGTGGACTATCCTTTTGGATTTGTAACCTAAGGTAGGCCAAATGATATAGCCCCTTCTCGGTGGCTCCATCACGCAAAGGGACTATACATTAACTTCAGTTAAATTAAACCCTTTTGATTTTCCCGTGGAGTTAAATCATGCTTCTCACCGTGGAGCCTAATCATATATAAATAAGTCAAGAAAATAAATCAAATTCAAAACCAACCTCCCTAGTGGAGCCAAATTAAACCAACTCCCCAATAGAGTCTAAATCAAAGAAATCCAACGAACTCTTATCCCAGTGGATACATCCCCAAATAAATCTATGAAATCAAACTCAAATCTGTCCCCAGCCCAAACTACTTCTAGTGGAAGGTTCATATACCCGATCCCTAGTAGACTCGAGCCCATATCTCTAGCATATATGCCTCCACATCAATTAAAATAGAACAAATTAAAGACAATTGATCTTAATCATGTGGATTATAGATTCTTATCCCCGATCTTCTTTCCACAAATCATATAATCAAATCAAAATCAAACCTTATCCCTAGCAAATTTTCTTCTTCTTTTCCCTTGACATAGACCACTCACATGTCATGTCCAATGCATGTGTGATCCCTTGTGATCTCCCTCCATGTCCTTGGCAAGGAATTCTCATCAAATTCTATTTCTTTTCTTATGCACACCTTTAATACTTCAACCAAAAGCCTAACAATGTATTCATTCAAATTACATCATCTTAACATTATAATCAACATTTTATGATTTGTGATGGTGCAAGCTCAAACTAACTATACAATATCATGCTAAAGATATTATAGTGTGAATTAACACACTATATTATAATATAATATATGATGTTATATTATAATTTCTATAATATAATATATTGTCTAACATTACACCTCATTAGAATCACTTAATTGGAACAAATAACAAAGTTTTCTCAAAATATGAATAATGTTCATTTTAGATGTAAAATTATTATTTTTCTATTAGAAATGGTACAAAATAGCATAATTTTAGTGTTGCTTCTTGGTGTGAATTTGGCCAAATTCTTCCATCTCAACCTTCAAATTAACATTTTTGAGTTTTGACCCAATGTATTATAACAAAAGAAAAACATGCTAAAATGTACAATAACACTTAGTAACACACCACCACATTCATATATATATGAAGTTATATTTTTATGTACATTATATTTTAATATGCTTTCATATAATATATTATCTTACATTACACCTTAAAATGAATCACTCTAAGCAAAAAAATTTATAAAATTTGGTTGAAAAGTGAACATTTATTTTGGATGCAAAATTAAATTCTTTTGATTAAATGACACACCATAGCACACCCCAATGATGTTCCCTAAATATTACCTTAAATTTGGCCAAATCCCATCATCTCGACCTATTAATCAAGTACTTTTATGAATTATACCAAACTCTACTACATCATATTATAACAAACTAAAATATGCTAAACAACAAGTAGTAATGCATAATAGTATGCTATAATGCATGATGCTACACTATGTTATGTCATCCTATATTATAATACACTATGACATTATATTATATTATATTGCATATCACATCACAAGGGATTGCTTAAGATAAAAAATCATAAAATTAGTCTAAACAATAAAAAACTATATATTTTAATTGTATCACTTACATATTTTAAGTTGAAATAATATATTATGTTTCCATGCTCTACCTATTATGAATTTGAAAATTCACCATTTTAAAGTCTCTGATGCTACAACATATAATATTTATTTTGAACATAAAATCTTACTTTTTTAGACTACAAGTGTGGCTTAGCACCTTTGGTACTACAACCTAATTCCCAGTTCAAATTTAACAAACTTCATCATCGATTTATTAAATCAATATTTTTATGATTTATATTAATATAGACTATAGGGCACAACACCATAATATACTAAAACATTTCAAAACATCTTATAACATCAAAACACATCACTACATGCTCAAATATATGATGATACATTATACTACAATATATGGTATTATAATATGATTTATGGTTAGGGTTTAGGGTATTCAAATCTCTAATAGTCAGAGAAGTCTCTTGAAGACATTTTTTTTAGCTACCATAACTATGTTAGGATTAGGTCATTCTTTAGATATACTCTAATGACATCTTTATTCAAGGTTTATGGTTAGTTTAGGATTTAGGGTTTGTTTAGGGATTAGGGTTTGGGGTTTGGGGTTTAGGGTTTAGGGTTAGTTTTAGCATTTAGGGTGTATAGTTTTATGGTTTATGGTTTAGGTTTAGTTTGGTGTTTTAATGTTTAGTGTTTAGGGTTTTTTAGGTTTAGGGTTTAGGTTTAGGTTTAGGGTTGGGTTTTAAGGTTTAGTGTTTAGGGTTTAGGTTTTAAGTTTAGGTTTAGTTTTAGTTTAGTTTAGGGTTTAGGGTTTAGGGTTTAAGGTTTTTTTAACAGAAATTCATATTCAATATTTATTCTTTTGATTTAATCAACCAAGTAGCACCCCAAGTTTTTAAGACAAGCAATGACATTGATAAAAAATGAGCACCCATAGAGCAAATCAAAACCTTAGATAAGTAGAATTTCTTATAAATATACTATTCCATAAGCGTGGTCAGATTCTTTCACTTTCTAGTTTCCATCAAACCAACCCCACCTCTTGAGTAGTATAATCATATCCCTAATCTCTTCTTCCTCCACCACTATAACCTGGGTGCTCTCTGCCTCCATAACCACTACCACCACCTCCATATCCACCACCTCGATCCCCACCACCACTATGATAACCACCTCTGCCTTCACCTCCACTGATCTAGGCGCCAGTTGATAGAGATGTTCACCTCAAGGTTCTTCCCATTCTTAGGGTTTAGGTTAGTTTGGGGTTTAATGTTTAGGGTTAGTTTAGGCTTAGATTTTAGTTTAGATTTTGGGGTTTAAGTTTAGGGGTTTTTTTAGGGTTTAATTTAGGGTTAGGTTTAGGAGGGTTTATAGTTTAGGTTTAGTTTAGGTTTAGGGTTTTAGGGTTTAGGGTTTAGGTTTAGTTTAGATTTAGGTTTAGGGTTTAGGGTTTAGGGTTTAGGTTTAGGGTTTTAGTTGTAGGTTTAGGTTTAGGTTTAGGGATAGTTAGGTTTAGGGTTTAGGGCAAGGTTTAGGATTTTAATTTTTTAAATTAAACTAAGGTTTAAATTTATTTAGTTTATTTGACTTTATTTTAGTTTTCTTTTATTTAGGTTTATTTATATTTATTTTAGTTTATTTTTATTTAGGTTTTAGTTTATTTTAAGTTTGGGTTTATTTTTAGTTGAGTTTTATTTTTATTTTATTTTTTTTTTTAGGTTTGGGTTTTAATTTTATTTTATTTTTTATTTTTAGGTTTAGGTTTTATTTTATTTTTTTAGGTTTAAGTTTTGTTTTACTTTAAGTTTCTTTTAGGTTTTATTTTTTAGTTTAGGTTTAGGTATATTTTAGTTTATTTTATTTTATTTAGTATAGGTTTAGATTAAGGTTTAGTTTATTTTAGGTTTAATTTATGTTTTATTTATTTTAGTTTATTTTATTTTATTTGTTTATTTTATTTTTTATTTTAGGTTTAGTTTTTTTGGTTTAGGGTTTAGGTTTTATTTATTATTTAAGTTTAGGTTTATTTTTTAAGTTTAGGTTTTTTATTTAGTATTTATTTTATTTTATTTTAGGTTTAGTTTTATTTGATTTAGGTTTTTTTTATTTTAAGTTTAGTTTAAGTTTTCACTTATTTTATTTTAGTTTAGTTTTATTTTTTTATTTTATTTTCTTTTTAAGTTTAGGTTTAGGTTTTAGTTTTAGTTTTATTTTATTTGATTTTATTTTTTATTTTCATTTAGGTTTTTTTTATTTCTTTTATTTTTCAATTTTATTTAACTTTGGTTTAGGTTTTAACTTTAGGATTTAGGACTTAGGGTTAATTTAGGGTTTAAGGTTTGAGGTTTAGAGTTTAGGTTTAGGGTTTAGGTTTTAGGTTTAGGGTTTAAGTTTTAGTTTAGGGTTTTTTTTTTTTTAAGAGAACAAATTTAGATTCAATATTTTTCTTTTTTATTTCATCTACCAAGTAGCATCCCAAGTTTTTAAGACACGACAAAGATAAAAATGAGCACCCATAGAGCAAATCAAAATCACATAAGTAGATCCATCTACTATATAGACATAATTTCATAGTCAAAGATTAGATCAACTCTTGGTTCTCTATTTCCCATCAACCACCTCCTCCTGCCTTCGCCTCCACCAGATCTAGAGCTAGTTGGGATGTTCCCGCCATCAAGGTTCTACATTCTTAGGGTTTAAGTTTATTTTTTAATTTATTTAGTAACTTTAAGTTTAGGTTTAGGGTTTGGGGTTTAGGTTTAGGGTTTAGGGTTTAGGGTTTTAGGTTTTATGCTTTATAGATTTATGGATAGGGTTTAGGGTTTTAGGGTTAGGTTATAGGGTTTAGGATTTAGGGTTCAAGGTTTAGGTTTATTGTTTGCTTTAGGGTTTAGGGTTTTTTTTGAGGTTTAGGGTTTAGGGTTAGTTAGTTGGGTTTATGATTTTTTAGGGATTAGAGTTTAGGTTTAGTTTTTATGTTTAAGGATTAGTTTAGGATATTGTTTAAAATTAAGCGATAGGTTTAAATTTATTTATTTAATTTTTTATTTACTTTATTTTATTTTTTATTTTTATTTAGTTTAGTTTATTTATTTTAGTTTAGGTTTTTTATTAGCTTATTTTTTAGGTTTAGTTTAGGTTTATGCTTATTTTTTTAGTTTAGTTTTATTTTAATTTTATTTTTATGTTTAGGTTTTATTTTTTTATTTTAGGTTTATTTTATTTTTTATTTTTTGGTTTAGGTTTTAGGTTTATTTTTATTTTATTTTATTTTATTTAGTTTTGGGTTTAGGTTTATTTATTTTAGGTTTAGGTTTTATTTATTTTAGTTTAGGTCAGGTTTATTTTATTTTTTTTTTTTTTTATTTTAGGTTTAAGTCTTTTTTTTTTAGGTTTGGTTTTTTTTTAGGTTTAGGTTTTTTATTTGGTTTTATTTTATTTTATTTTAGGTTTATTTTATTTTATTTACATTTAGTTTTTATTTTATTTATTTTTTAGATTTTAGGTTTATTTTATTTTTTTAGTTTGTTTAGGTTTTATTTATTTATATTTTAGTTTACTTTTTAATATTTATTTTATTTTATTTTATGTTTAGGTTTAGGTTTAGGTTTAGGTTTAGGTTTTAGTTTAGGTTTTATTCTTTTATTTTATTTTATTTTTTTTTAGGTTTAGCCTTTTATTTATTTATTTTTTAGGTTTATATTATTTATGTTAGGTTTTTTTTTTTTTTTTTGGGTTTAGGGTTAGTTTAGGGTTTGTGGTTTAGGGTTGAGGGTTTAGGGTTCTGGTTTTAGGGTTTAGGATTTAGGGTTTGGTTTAAGGTTTAAGGTTTGGGTTTAGGGTTTAGGTTTTATAAATTAAAATAACAAGGTTTAGTTTTATTTAGTTTATTTTTTATTTTGTTTATTTTTTATTTTTATTTTATTTAGGTTTATTTTATATTTTGTTTAATTTAGTTTATTTATTTTATGTTTATTTATTTTAGTTTAGGTTTTATTATAGTTTATTTTTTTGGTTTAGGTTTAGGTTTATGCTTATTTTTTAGTTTAGTTTTATTTTTAGTTTTCCTTTTATGTTTAAGATTTATTTTTATATTTTAGGTTTAGGAGGTTTTATTTTCTTTTAGGTTTAGGTTTTAGGTTTTATTTTAGGTTCATTTTAGGTTTTATTTTAAGATTATTTTATTTTATTTAGTTTATGGTTTAGGTTTAGTTTATTTTTGGTTTAGGTTTAGATTTTATTTATTTTAGTTTAGTTTATTTTATTATGGTTAAGGTTTATTTTATTTTTGTTTATTTTGGTTTAGTATTTTTTTTAGTTTATTTAGATTTTATTTTTAATTTATTTTTAAGTTTTATTTTTTGGTTTATTTTTAGGTTTAGGTTTTATTTAGTTTTATTTTATTTTATTTTAGGTTTATTTTATTTTTATTTTACATTTAGTTTTATTTTATTTAATTTTTTTTAGTTTAGGTTTATTTTTTTTAGTTTTGTTTAGGTTTTTTGTTTATTTTATTTTAGTTTTTTTATTTTATTTTATTTTTTTACATTTAGGTTTAGGTTTAGGTTTGTTTTACTTTAGGTTTTATTTTATTTTATATATTTATTTATTTTTTTTAGTTTGTTTTTTAGGTTTTATTTAGTTTAGGTATAGTTCAATTTTAGTGTTTAGTGTTTATGGTTTTAGGTTTGGGGTTTAGTGTTTATGGTTTAGGGTTAGTTTTAGGGTTTAGGTTTAGGATTTAGGGTTTAGGATTAGGGTTTAGGTTTAAGGTTTAGGGTTTAGGCTTTAGGCTTGTAGGTGTAGGGTTTAGGGTTTAGGGTTTAGAGTTAGTTTTAGGGTTTAGGGTTTAGGCTAGGGTTTTTTTTTTTAATTTTTTATTTTTTATTTTATTTTAAATTAAGTAAACTCATAGGTTTAGGTTTATTTAATTTATTTAGTTTATTTTTATTTATTTTAATTTATATTATTTTTATTTTTATTTAGGTTTATTTTTATTTTTATTTAGTTTAGTTTATTTTATGTATTTATTTTAGTTTAGTTTTTTATTTTAGTTTACTTTTAGGTTTAGGTTTAGGATTATTTTTTTTTAGTTTAGTTTTATTTTTATTTTATTTTTTTGGTTTAGGTCTTATTTCTTATTTCTAGGTTTAGGTTTAGGTTTGTTTTTTTTTTTAACTTAGTTTTAGATTTTTTATTATAGGTTTATTTTTATTTTAGGTTTTATTTTTTAGTTCAGGTTTAGGTTTATTTTAGTTTATCTTATTTTATTTAGGGTTTAACTTTAGGCTTAGGTTTAGGTTTATGTTTTTTTTTAGTTTAGTTTATTTTTTTTTAGGTTTAGGTTTATTTTATTTTATTTTAGGTTTAGGTTTTTTTAGGGTTTAGGTTGTATTTTGTATTTATTTTTAGGCTTATTTTAGGTTTAAGTTTTATTTAGTTTTATTTATTTATTTTAATTATTTTATTTTCTTTAGGTTTAGTTTTTATTTTATTGAGGTTTTATTTTTTAGTTTAGTTTTATTCTACTAGTTTAGTCTTTAATCTTATTTTATTTTTAGCTTAGCTTTATTTCTTTTATTTTATTTTCCAGGTCTTTAGTTTAATTTTAGTTTTATGTTTCATTTTATTCTTTATTTATCTATCTTTAGCTTCATTTATTTTAGTTATTTAGCTTTATTTGAATTTTAGCCTTTTTTAGTTCAGTTTAGGTTTAGTTAGGGCTAGTGTTTAGGGGTTTAGGTTTGGGGTTTATGATTTAGGGTTTTGGGTTAAGGGTTAAGGGTTAAGGGTTTGGTTTTAGGTTTTAGATTTTAGGGTTTAGGTTTTAGGGTTTAGGTTTAGGGCTTAGGGTTTTAGGGTTTAGGGTTTAGGTTTAGGGTTTAGTTTTAGGATTTTGGTTTAAGGTTTAGGTTTTATTCTAGAGTTTAGGGTTTTATTTATTTTAACGAAAACAAATTAACTTCAACATTTCTTATTTTTGGTTTCATTAACCAAGTAACACACCAAGTTTTCTAAGACAATGGACATAGATCAAAAAATGAGCATGCATAGAGCAAATCAAAACCCTAGATAACTAGAGGTGTCTCTACTAGAAGAAATAGTTCAATCGCGCTGATCGATCTAGCATTCTTCAATTTGTCCACCCATTAACTACCCCCGCCTCGAGTATGGGATTCACCATCATATCCCCGATATCTCCCTCGTGCACCACCACCCGTAACCTACATCGCTCATTCGACCTTCATAATAACCACTACTGACCACCACCAATATCCACTAGCACCTCTAGATCTGCCACCACCACCTGGATAATCGCGCTCTACCTTCGCCCCACCTAGATCTGACAGCCTAGACAATGATGTTCCTACCATAAAGATTCCCCACCATTCTGGTTTAAGTTTATTAGGTTTTAAAGTTAAAGTTTACTTTAATTTATTTAGCTACTTTAGATTTAAGTTTAGGGTTTGGGGGTTTAGTGGTTAGGTTTAGTGTTTAGGGATGCTGTGATGGGTGGAAGGTGGGTTTTAGGGTTTAGGGTTAGATGCCCAGTTTAGGTTTAGTCAGGATTTAGGCCCAGGCCTTTATATGACTCGGGCTCAGTGGCTCATGGTCTGGGGTCACCATGATCATCAGGGCCTCAGGCCTGTGGCAGGCAGTGGGCAGGGCCTCATAACCCAGGGCTCAGTCCCAGTGGCCTGGCCAGTGGCCCAGGTCAGCTCTGCCCAGGTCAATTGGCTCAGGCTTGGCTGCCTCAGCCTTGTGGCTCAGCTCAGTGGCTCAGGTGGCCTGGCCCCAGCCTAGCCTGTGGCCCAGGGCTCTGGGGCTCAGGCAAGGCTTAGGTCAGCTAGGGATCTGGCCAGTGGGTCAGCCAGGGCCTGGGCCCAGGCCCCTGCCAGGGCATGCCTCTGGGCTCAGGGATCAGGGCTCAGTAGCCTAGTGGCTCTTGTGGCCTAGGGCTTTCAGTGGACTCCAGGGTCAGTGGCCCAGGGTCTTGGGAAGGCTCAGGATCCAGGTAGATTCATGGTCCTGTTAGCTATCTTTTTTCAAAACCAACCAAACCAGTAGGTCTGGTATTTTTAGTTTATTTATTTATCTTTATCTTATTTTATTTTTATTTAGGTAGTTTATTTATCTTTAAGTTTATTTATCTTAGTTTATGTTTTAAACTGATCTTATTTTAGGTAAGTTTAGCTCATTTATTTGTTTAGTTTATTTTATTTTATTTTAGGTTTAGTTTTATTTTATTTAAGTAGTTTAGGCTTTTATTTTATTTTTAAGTTTAAGTTTAGGTTTTATTTTAAGTTTATTTTAGGTTTTTTTAGTTTAGATCAATTTTAGTATTTTTTTTATTTAGGGTTTAGTTTTTTAGTTTATTTTAGGTTTATGCTTAGTTTTTTTATTATTTTAGTTTAGGTTTTATTTTATTTTGTTTATCTTTTTAGGTTTTAGTTTATGGTATAGGTTTTATTTTATTTATTTTTGGGTTATTTTTAGTTTATTTTTAGTTTAGGTTTTTTATTTTTTTTATTTATTTTTTATTTTATGTTTTTTTATTTAATATAGATTTTATTTTAGGTTTATTTTAATTTATAGATTAGTTTGTATTTTTTTATATTTTGTTTTATTTTAGTTTTATTTTATATTTATTTTATTTTTACGATTAGGATTATGTTTTAGGTTATTTTATTTTTATTTGGTTTTTTTTATTTATTTCATTTATTTTTTAGGTTTTAGGCAGTGGTGGCTAGGGTCTGAGTTTGTGGCTTATTCTTTGGGTTATAGACCCTTGGCTTTAGGTTTTGGCAGTGTTTGGCCTAGGGTTAGTGCTAGGCCTAGTGTCTTAGGCCTAGGGCTCAGTGCCTAGGGCTCAGGGTTTTTAAGGTTTAGGGCAGGATTTAAGGATAGAGTCTTTAAATTTTTCTATTTTAATTTTAAAACCACCAAACCAAGTAGGTTTATTTATTTTATTTTTTTTATTTGTTTTATTTTAAGTTATTTTTTATTTTATTTAATTTAGTTTATGTATTTTAGGTTTATTTATCTTTAGTTTAAGCTTTAGGATTATTATTTTTTTTTAGTTTATTTTATTTTATTTTTTTAAGTTTTTTTTTTTATTCTATTTAAGTTTATTTTATTTTTAGGTTTTTAGGTTTTATTTTAGGTTTAGTTTTAGGTTTATCTAATAGGTTATTTTAGTTTATTTTATTTTATTTTGGTCTTTTAGGTTTAGGTTTGTTTATCTAGGTAGGTTTTATTTATTTTAGTTTAGATTATCTTAGTTTAGCTTTATTTATTTTATTTTATTTTAGGTTTATGTTTTATAGGGTTTAGGTTTTCTTTATATTTATTTTAGGTTTAGGATTTTAGCCTTTAATTTAATTTTTTTTATTTTAGATTACCCTTTATTTTATTATTTTAGTTTTACTTTAGTTTAAATTTTATTTATTTTATTTTTATTTTAGTTTTATTTTATCTTTAGGTTTAGGTTTAGGTTTAGGTTTTAGTTTAGGTTTTATTTTCTCTTTTATTTTATTTATTTTAATTTTATTTTGGGATAGTTTTATTATTTATTTTGTTTTTTGATCTTTTAGTTAGTTTAGGGCTCAGTTCACTGAGGGGTTTAGATTTAGGATTTGGGTTATGAGGGTTTAGTGGTGTGAGTTTGTTTTGTGGTGGGCTCAGTTTTGGGTTTAGTTTAGAGTTTAGCTTGGGTTTAGGAGGTTTAGGTTTAGGGTTTTGGGGTTTAGGTTTGGGGGTTTAGGTTTAGTTTGGTCTAGGGTTCGTGTTTTAGTTTAGGCTTAGGTTTTAGTTTTTAATTTTTTTAACAAAGAACAAATTTAGATTCAACATTTCTTCTTTCATCAACCAATTTTTTCTAACACGTTTACACATAGATGAAAAATGAGCACACATAGAAGAAATTAAAGATCCTATATAACTAAAATCATCTCTACTATAAAACACAGCTCCATAAGCATTGGATCAACATTCTTTGGTTTCTCCAGCCAGACGTAACCACCCCCTCTCAAGTAGATCCACCATCATATCCCCGATTCTCATCGCCACCACCACTTATAATCCCTGCCGCTTCCTCCCTCCATAACCACCATCGCTCACCACCACCTTCATATCCACCAAGACTTCCAGATCCCCACCACCATTACGATAACCGCCGCTTCCTTCACCTCCACCGCATCTGGGACTAAGCTTTGACTTGATGTTCTAATTGTCAAAGTTCTCCATTCTGGGGTGTAGGTTTATTTTTAATTTATTTAGTTACTAGTTTAGTTTGGGTTTGGGTTTAGAGTTTGGGTTTAGAGTTTGTGGGTTTAGGGTTGGGTCAGGTTTGGTTTAGGGTGTGGGTTTAGGGTTTAAGGTTTAGGGTTTAGGATTAGATTTAGTGTTGTGGTTTGGGATTTAGGGTTGTGGTTTAGGATTTAGGGTTTTGAGTTGTAGTTTGGGGCAGGTTTAGGGTTTAGGTTTAGTGTTAGTTTAGGGTTTGGTTTAGGTTTTGGGGGTTTTTTTTAAATTAAGTAAACTCATATGTTTAGGTTTATTTATTTTATTTACTTTATTTGTAATTATTTTAGTTTATTTTAATTTTTTTATTTTATTTAGTTTTATTTATTTATTTTAGTTTAGGTTTTTATTTTAGTTTATTTTTACTAATTAGGTTTAGTTTTTTTTGTTGAGTTTTTTTTGTAGGTTTAGATTTTATTTTTTTATTTTTGAGTTTATGTTTAGGTTTTATTATATTTTTCAGGTTTTAGTTTTAGGTTTATATTTTAGGTTTATAATTTATTTTTATTTCTTAGTTGATTTATTTTTTTATTTTAGTTTATTTTATTATATTTAGTTTAGCTTAGTTTATTTTAGGTTTAAGTTTAGGTTTTATTTATTTTAGTTTAGTTAATTTTATTTTATGTTTAGGTTTATTTAATTTTATTTATATTTTCGCTTTAGATTTGTTTTAATTTAAGTTTTATTTCTTTATTTTAGGTTTTGGTTTTATTTAGTTTTATTTTATTTTATTCTTAGATTTATTTTATTTTAGTTTAGTTTAGTTTTTTTTATCTATTTTAGATTATTTTATTTTTATTTTATTATTTTTAGTTTAGGTTTAGTCAGATTTTATTTTATCTTATTTTATTTATTTAAGTTTAGGTTTTTTTATTTATTTTATTTTATTTATTTAACCAGGCTTCAGGGTCTGTGTTGGAGTGTCTTAGGGCTCAAGATCAGTGGCCTGGTGGGAGTTTCAAGATCTGTGGCCCACGCCAGGCTCAGCCTCAGTGGTGTAGGATCTTTGTGGCTCACCCCTGGCCACCAGGTTTATGATCATGGCTCAGCCTGTGGCCCATGGTCAAGTCACTTCAGTTTAGGCATAGGCTCATGGTCAGTGTGGACTCAGTTAGGGCCTAGGGTTTCTAGTTTAGTGACCGGCCTTTGGGCCAGGTCAGTGGTCAGTTTAGGGTCTTGGCTCAGGATTTTAGAATTAGAGCTGCCATGTTTTTTTAAAACGAACTAAACCCACATGTTTTATTTATTTAGTTTATTTTATTTATTTTAGTTTATTTATTTTATTTTATTTTTGTTTTAGTTTATTTTTAGGCTTTAGCCAGTTTTATTTTTATTTTTAGGTTTAGGTTTAGGTTTTTTATTTTATTTTTAGATTTAGGTTTTATTTTCATTTAGTATTTTTTAGATTTTATTTTTACTTTAGGTTTAGGTTTATTTTAGTTTATTTTATTATAGTTTAGTTTAGTTTTATTTAGTTTATTTTAGGTTTATTTAGTTTAATTTAGGTTTATTATATTTTATTTATTTTAGGTTTAGGGTTTAGTCTTATTTTATTAATTTTAGGTTTTTTTTAGGTTGAGGTTTTATTTTTTTATTATATTATATTTAGGTTTACTTTATTTATTTTTATATTTTAGTTTTATTTTATTTAGGTTTATTATTGTTAGATTTATTTTATTTTATTAATTTAGTTTAAGTTTTATTTATTTTATTTTTTTTAGTTTTATTTTTATTTTATTTCTTAGTTTATGTTTGGATTAGGTTTAGTTTTAGTTTAGGTTTAGTTTATTTTATTTTTATTTTATTTTGTTTAGAATTTATTTATTTTATTTTGTTTTATTTTAAGTTAGTTTTGTGGTTTAAGGTTTGGCCTAGGGTTTGGGGTTAGGGCTTTGTGGGTAGGGTTGTCAATTTTAGGATTGGTTAGGGTTTAGGGTTTAGGGTCAAGTTTAGGGTTTTATTTATTCATTTTTTTATTTTTAAATTAAGTAAATAGATTTAGGTTTATTTAGTTTTTAGTTTATTTTTTTTTATTTATTTTATTTTATTTTTTTTATTTTTATTTAGGTTTATTTTATTTTATCTAATTTTAATTTATCAGTTTATTTATTTTAGTTTATTTTTTTGGTTTATAGGTTTAGGTTTATTTTTTTGTTTAGTTTCATTTTTTATTTTATTTTTGGTTTAGTTTTATTTTTTTTTAGGTTTATGTTTAGGGTTTTATTTTATTTTGTCGAGGTTTTTTTTTATTTTATATTTATTTTAGGTATTATTTTAGTTTAGGTTTATTTTTTTTTAGTTTTTTTTTTTTATTTTAGGTTTATGACTAAGTTTAGTTTATTTTAGGTTTAGGTTCAGGTTTTATTTATTTTAGCTTAGTATATCTTATTTTCGGTTTAGGTTTATTTTATTTTTATTTTAGTTTTAGTCTTTTTAGATTAGGGTTTACGCTTTATTTTTTATTTATTTTAGGTATAATTTTCAGGTTCAAGTTTTTATTTAGTTTTCTTTAATTATATTTTTAGGTTTATTTATTTTATTTTAGGTTCGTTATTATTTTATTTAAGTTTTAATTTTTTAGTTTGTTTTAAATTTTTATTTATTTTATTTTAATTTAGTTTTAATTTTTATTTTTTTTAATTTTAGGTTTAGGTGTTGGTTTAGGTTTTAATTTATGTTTTATTTTATTTTATTTTTTCATTTTATTTATGTTTAGATTTTTTCTATTTATTTTATTTTAGTTTTATTTAGTTTAGTCTAGGTTTTTTAGCTTTTTAGGGTTTAGGGTTTAGGTTATTATAAGTTTTAAATTTAGGTTTATTTTAGGTTTTATTTTTAAGTTTAGGTTTAAGTTTATTTTAGTTTATTCTATTTTATATACTGAGGTTCAGTTTAATTTATTTTAGGTTTAGGTTTAGGTTTTATTTATTTTAGTTTAATTTTAATTTTATTTTAAGTTTATTTTATTTTGTTTATTTTATTTTTTTATTTTAGGTTTAGTTTTTTATTATTTAGTTTGGTTTTATATTTTATTTATTTTTTCATTTTATTTTAGGTTTATTTATTAGGTTTATGTTTTTATTTTATTTTATTTTTTTTTTTATTTTATTTTATTTTTATTTTATGTTAAGTTTTTATTTTATTTAGTTTTTTTTATTCTTAGGTTTATTTTATTTTAGTTTAGTTTATTTTATTTATTTTAATTTTATTATTTTACTTTATTTTATTTAGGTTTAGGTTTAAGTTTTAGTTTTTATTTTATTATTTATTTTATCTTATTTAAGTTTAGGTTTTTATTTATTTTATTTTTAGTTTTTTTAGGTTTAATGGGTTTTTTAGAGTTTAGGTTTTAGGTCAGTTTAGTTTAGGTTTAGATTTAGGCTTTAGGGTGCATGGTTTATATTTTGTATTAGGGTTATTAGGGTTGCAAGAGTTTGTGGTTTAAAGTTTAGAGTTTAGATTAAGTTTGTGAGTTTTAAGGTTTAGTTTAGCATTAGTTTAGAGGGTTTAGTTAGTTTAGGTTTAGAGTTTAGGGTTTTGTGGTTATTTATGGTTTAGGGTTTAGGTTTGTGTTTTTTAGGTCTGTGTTTTAATTTAGTATAAAGTTTTGATTTAATTTTTTTAATGAGAACAAATTCATATTCAACATTTCTTATTTTGATTTCATCAACCAAGTAACACACCAAGTTTTCTAAGACAAGTTTACGACATAGACAAAAAATGAGCAAGCCTGAGCAAATCAAATGCTCTAGATAAAATCATCTCTATCAGAAAGACATTGTTCTATGAGTAGTAGATCGATTGATCATTCTTTCTCCAGCTAATCGTAACCACCCCAGCTTCGAGTAGTAGATCCACCATCATATCCCCAATCTCTCGCCTCCACCACGATCAATCGTAACCTTCGCCTCCCCATAACAACCATTGCTCACCACCACCTCCATATCAACTAGCTCTAGATCCCCACACCACCATGATAACCGTCTCTCTTTCTCCCTCCATCGCTAGATCTTGACTGCCTAGTTGATGGTGATGTTCCTGCGGCATGGTTTTTTCCCATTCTTAAGTTTCGTGTTTAGTTTATGATTATTAGGTTTTAGAGTTTAAGTTTATTATTTAATTTATTTAGTTACTTTTGTGATTAGGGTGGTTTATTTAGTGCTTGTGATTAGGCTTTAGTTTAGGGTTTAGGTTTAAGGTTAGGGTTCTTGCTTTTAGGGTTTAGGATTGTGGGGGTTAGAGCTTTAGGTGGGTTTTGTGTTGCAGGTTTAGGGTTTAGGGTTTAGCATTTGGGTTTAGGGTTAGGTTTATGGTTTTTAAAAAAAAAAGGAAATGTAGGTTTATTTATTTTATTTAGTTTATGTTTAATTTATTTTGTTTATTTTATTTTTATTATTACTTAGGTTTATTTTTTATTTTATTTAGTTTTAATTTATATTTATTAGTTAGTTTTATTTTAGTTTATTTTTAGTATTAAGATTATATTTTTGAGTTTTATTTTTATTTTATTTTAGTTTAGGTTTTTATTTTATTTTTTTTAGGTTTTATTTTAGTTTTATTTTTGATTTTGTTTAGGTGTTTATTTGTAGTTTATTTAGTGTTTAAGTTTAGGTTTCTCTGATTATGTCCAGGTTTTATTTTATTTTAGGTTTAGCTTTATTTTATTATGATTTTATATATTATTTAGGTTTTAGGTTTTAGGTTTTATTTTATTTTAGGTTTACTAAGGTTTATTTTGTTCAGGGTTTTATTTAGTTTTATTATTTATTTTATGATTTATTTTACTTTAGTTTTAATTTTATTTAGGTTTTAAATCTTTTATTTGTTTAGTTTATTTTATTTATTTTATTTTATTTATTTTGTTTTAGGTTTATTTTAGTTAGGTTTTATTTTATCTTATTATTTTAATTCAGATTTAGGTTTTATTTATTATTTTATTTAGCTGGGTTTAAATTTAGGGTCAGTGGAGTAGCCAGGATTTAGGTTAGTTTAGGTTTTGGGCCTGGGCTCAGTTTAGATTTAGGTCAGTTTGGTTTTTGGTTTAGGGTTTAGTGTGGTAGGGCCAGTTTAGGAGGGTGGTAGGTTTAGGGTTAGGTTTAGGAAGTTAGGGCCAGTTTAGGTAGAGTGGTTAGTGGCCAGGGTTTAGGGTTTAGGGTTTAAGGTTTTTTTTTTAAATTAAGTAAACCAAAGAGTTTAGGTTTATTTAGTTTATTTTTTTATTTATTTTAGTTTAATTTATTTTATTTATTTTAGGTTTATTCTTTATTTTTTATTTAGCTTAATTTATTTTTTAGGTTTATTTATTTAAGTTTAGGTTTTATTTTAGTTTTTTTTAGGTTTTGGTTTAGATTTGTGTTTATTTTTAGTTTAATTTTATTTTATTTTATTTTAGGTTTAGCTTTTTTGTTATTTTTGGTTTTCTTTACATTTTTTTACATTATTTTTTTGTGTTTTAGGTTTTATTTTAGGTTTTATTTTTTTAGTTTAGGTTTAGTTTATTTTTTTTATTATTTTATTTAGTTTTAGGGTTTTTTTTATTTTTTAGGTTTAGGTTTTATTTATTTTAGTTTAGTTTATTTTAGTTTAGGTTTATATTTATTTTATTTTATTTATTATTTTAGATTTAGGCTTTTTTTTGTAGTTTAGGGCTTAGGTTTGATTATTTATTTATTTTTGGTTTTATTTTTTAGGTTTATTTTTTAAGTTTAGGTTTTTATTTAGTTTTATTTTATTTAGTTTTTTGTGCCACCATCCTTCAAGATCTTTGATGAAAGCACGACGATAACACACTTTAGAGAACTATTGCAAAACAAGGGCAACACACTCCTTTTCACCTTTTGATAGCAACTGTTAGTTGTATCATTTGATTGGTACACCAAACTTCCCAATGGTTCGTGCTCAAGAAGACTTTTGTTAGAAACCTCTTCATCAAGAGGGTTGCTAGAGCTCAGAGGGTGACTATAGGGACCTTATTTTAGAGAAACAAACTCAACGAGTCCCTTGATTGATTATATTCTCAACTGAGCATGAAATGCAAACTATAGTTATCCTAACATCATGCCATTGAGATTCTTCTCAAGAATATCCATGGCCGCCACCTTCATTTTTAGGGCTTTACCATCATAATATTTGAGAAATTAATCAACAAGGTGGCTAGCTTACAAGAGAAAGCCAAATAGTTTTCCTTTCTTGGCCAATCATCTAGTCCCAAGATTGAGAAGATTTCAGAAGAACAGGCTAGTGGATGAGGGAAGCAAATGCCAAGTTCAATAAGAGAGACTACGAGCTCAACAGCCTCCTTTGACACACCCCTCTTCCACCACCTGGACATCATACCACCCATCGCAATGCCACAATGACCATTTCCACCACCTTAGTAGCCTACCCAGAAGGGTATTCATATCGATCACTAGTCTACTTTCCACCTACTCATGCCGATAAATTGAATAAGCCATATTCATTCAAGAGGGAGGCGTTAAAATTTTTTAAGAATCTCTTAAAGATGCTTGACTTTCGCCACTGTGAGCCTAAGAAGTGGGCAAGGATGACAGATCCTTTAGATTTGTATCAATTTTTTGCTGACTAGCTTTAGTGTAGCTACAAGTTGAGAGCCATAGTTATCCCTAAGGAATACTTATTAGGAACCATCCATTTATGTTATAGTAATCCTTGGGGATACTTACATCCTCTTAAGATAAAAAAGAAGTTTAGGATATCTTCCCATCGAACCTCTAAGAAGATCATTTTAAGATCAAGAAGCTTTCTGTGTGCTCAAGTAGCTCAAACCTCCAACACCAAGGAAGGTTTTCTAGTTGCAAAGGACAATAGGGAAGGTGACATCCCAATAGCAAAGAAGAACTCACCATACTTGTGATAGTCCAAGTACAACCACCATCCCAGTCCAAGACTCTCGTTATACTACCACCTCTTCTACTAGCTCCTCTTCTACCGGTAGAGCATAGTATCTACTGAGAAAACATTAAATCCCTTACTCTACTTACTTTATTTGATTTCTATCATGTACCTCCACCCAAAAAAGAAATTAATGAAAAAGCGATTCTACTTATATATTGTCTACTGGTGCTCTTGATTTTATTCTTATTGAAAGCTCACTACGTAAATAAAAATAATAGCTCTAGTAGTTCCAATCCTTTCCTTTAATTCATTCGACTATCCTCTAATCAACCTAGTTCACCTCTTGAGATTGACTTGGAGCCAACCACTGTGAGGATTCCATAAGAAAAGTCGTAGGTATGCCTGATGAGAAGGTAGAATTTTCCACAAGCTCATCATTCCAAGAAGTCATTGAAGTCAACCTATGCATGGCAATGTTCTACCTCCATGATAACACCTCGTGATAAGGGTAAGCAAGTAATTGGTTCCGTGAGATATCCCTCCATAGAATGCTCCACCCATTGATATGCTGGAGGACCAAGCTAGAGTTGATTACAATTTCCAAGCTCACCTTAGAAAGTTTCCAGCTAAGCATATGCAACTTATCTTATCCAAAGAGATGAGGGAATCTCTAATCAAGGCCTTACTTGATCTAGAGATATGCTTAGCTCACTGACTACAGAGGAGGCATGCCACTCAAAGGACATCTTAAGAATTACATTCAATGATGAAGACTTACACCTGTGGGATGACCGAGCACAACCGCCTCTTATATTATAATGGATGTTGGCGATATAATATCTAGAGTTGCTGACGGTGTATCAATCAACATTATAAGTCTAAGAACCCTACTTGAAGATCACATCACCAAACTCAAAAAAGAAAGGATGATGTTGAGAGGATTCAATGAACAATGTGAGAGGGCCTTGTGGTGTTTATTTTGGATTTATGGGGCTGGGGGGGACACCACACGATCATAGGTACTTTTGAGGTGATCGCAATATTGAGGTATGATGTACTATCTCAAAAGATAAAAATCATCACATAATACTAATCATGTAATAAGGACTCCTAAGGCATGATGGGTCTATGAATGTTCCAGAGATTTTTCTACCACTTTACATGAATGAATAAAGGGTTTATTTTAAACCGTTCTTGTTCTCTATGGAGGCAAGCCTCCATTGTTACCTATATCTTAGGAAATAAAATTTCTTAAGAATACTCGATCAAAGTAAACAATTATCATCTAAAAAAGATTTCAAGGTTAGACTATCAAAGGATTGATATATTTGGAAAATCAATTGGGAAAGTTCAAGGAGAAGACTTTTTTGAAATCCAATTAAAATAAGTAGGAAATACTCATGATATTAGAAAGCCTAGTGAAGATTCCAATCTATCCTATGATTGGCTTTATAATTTTGAAGTTGAGGAGATTTATATATTTTGAGTTGAAATTTAATTAGATTACTAGGGCTTGTAATCCACCAACACAAGGTTGTGGGAATGCCTAAGATGAGTGTTTATGCTCGTAGCTTGAAAAAAATAGCTACCATGGATCCTAAATCTAGGGAGCTTTAGTATGAGCTAAAGCACGACCTAAATCTAAGTGATAGGTGGACATAAGGGTAACTTCCATAAGAGAGAATAAATTGTCCAACTTCGGACTTTTAATAGCGAGTGGTCACCTAACTCCTCCTACAATTTTAAAACCTTATAATCCAATCTTATGAATTGCAAGATAGCTAGGGTAGTTATTTAATTATAAAGAGACTAAAGTCCTAAACACACTTCCTAGAGACTAGAGCATGAGTGGTATGACATATGACTTAATCTATAGATGCAAAATCTTTTCAAATTTTATTTCTTATGGACAAATCATTTTGAGAGGCTTTAGGATTTATTATGCTTAAATGAATGATGAAATAGGTTATGGATCAAATAAACTAGAAGAAGGTGTTCTCCACCATAAGGGATGCCCTCATAAGTCAAGCATTCCTTTATCGCTCAAGGATGGAGATCCTTCATGTTCAAGAGAGAAAGAATATGCATGCTTGATGTGAAACATAGAACCATACAACTAAGGGGTAGAAAAATATTTAATTATCTTATTTATGTCTTCAGCTTTATGATGTGGTTATGAGTTTTTTTAAAATTTAGTTATGAGTGATTAGTTGGTTAGAAATGTTATTTTTACCTAAGATCCTAATCATATCCAAGACACACTTAAAGCATCAATCATTTAAGTAACTATCAAAAAGCATGCCATCCTAATGCATAATGTAAACATAACATCAAACAATTATATAAACTATCATAAAAGAATAAAAGGTTGGTGTCGAGTACCACCGCACAACTTGAAGAGAGAAAAGATGGGTGAAGCTCTACCCTTATACAACCCGAATATGAAAGAATAATTATAATTGTATTAAATGCTATGGGGTCTTCTTTCTTCATATCTCCATTTTGATTTGGTTCTTTCTTTAATTTGGATGGTGCTTACTTTAAAGGCATCACGGTACCCCAGACAAAGGCTTCTAGCCACTACTCATCCTAATCCCCACAAAGCACTAATCTTAATTCCTATTGCAAAAAATACATTTATGTGGGAAAAGTAAATCTAATTGCACATGTAAAATAGAGGTTAGCTAAATATACATATAATCCCAAGCAGTTGTATTTATAATTTAGACTTAGCACCCTAGACATGGGTAACTAAGCTCACTGTCCTAACTTGGATTATGCTTAAGGATTTAAGCAACCTAAAAAAAGATCACTAACATTATTTTTAAGCAACTCTTAAGCATTATCCCTTGAAAAATACATGATTAGGTGAAAATTAGCCTATCATCCAATCTACAAAGCACTAACATTCAATCTAAAATAATGCATGCACATATATATCATACACCATCCTAACTTAGAGCTATAAGTGGTGACTTAATTCTAATGTGTGTATTTAGGCCTATGTGGTAAGTCTTGTTAGGCATTACTATTGTATTTTTAGTGTACAAGGATTCAATTTAACATGAAAGGCGATTTCACTTGAAGTAGTTTAATTGATTTGAGAATTTTAATTTGTGTTTTCTTTTATTTCATTTGATTACACTTAGCAACTAAGTGTTATAAAGAGAGGAAAAGAGGATTGCTCTCTTTCATCCTACCTTAAGTCACTTTCTAAAGTATATTAATTTGATTTAGTTCTCTTTAGTGAATGTCTTATTAAATGATTTAATTAATCTAAGTGTATCTATACATGCAACATATTTTAGCATAGTTAAATTATGAATGCATGTGTATGTTTTAATTTATATTATATTTGATTAAATTATTTAAACATATTAAATTAAAACTTTATCCAAATTTTTATACAAAAAATAACATAAGAATGAAATTAAATAGGCATGTGCCATTATTAAACCAAGGAAGTGAGCTAATCAAATGACCTCCTTGGAGCTGGCTAAAGCGTCATATTCTCGGGATGTCCAACTTATATACCCATTTGCATTCAAACATATGTGTATACATGAATATACAGTAAGCTCCAAATCATATGGCTAATTAATTTAAACACTAAGTTAATTATGAATGCATACAATTTTAATGTCAAATGGGATTTACATTTACTAATGACATATACATATACAAAGATATAGGCAAGTATGTGTCTTTATTAAACCAAGTGAGGTAATCAAATGACCTCCTTGGGGCTAAAGCCTCATATTCCTAGGATGTCCAAACAATACTTGCTTTTCTTGGACACACATGGATGTATACATAAATGAGGAAAGAAAACCATGCAAAGATTGTACATTTTTTATTGAATCATTTATATATATGAATTAAAGCTCTATACAAATTCAAATGTTGAAATACATAAGAATGAAATCAAATGGGTATGTGTCATTGATAAACCAGGGAAGTGAGGTAATCAAATGGCCTCCATGGCACTAGCTAAAGCCTCGTATTCCCTAGATGTCTAGACTATATACCCATTACCATTCAATCTTATATAAATAAACACTTGAATAGAGGAAAGATAACTCAATATTCATACACTTAAGATTTAAGCACATGCATTTCTTATGTATTTATGTCAAAACATCGAGAACAAATTTAATTATTCATTTATAAGCTTTTGAAAAATACATTTGGATTTAATAGTGATAATAGCCACATATATTAAATGAAATCAACACATGCAAGCTAACATAAAGGAAATACATTTTATTTTAATTGATTTTGAAAATATGGATGCATGAATTGAAATGACATAACAAATCTAACATGATTGGAAAAGGATAATGAAATATAAGCATGTGATTCATTCAACCAAACAAGTTCTTAAGGACAATCAAATCAAATAAGATTATTTAATGCAAACCAAAGCTTCTTTATTAATTAAGTTTTATATTTGATTTGATTTAAAAGAGAAAACAAATCATCACTTGCTATTTTAAACCCATCCCCACATTAGTGATTTCATTAAATTTAAGTAAATGTAATTAATTTGATTTTATGGGTTAATTAAGTTGAACCCTTAATTAGATGAATTTATTACCCTTACCGATGTCACCTAAAAGTAATTAACTAAATAATTATGAGCCAACATGATATGCATGAAAAATAAACTTGCAATGATCCTAGAAAATAAAATGGGCCAAATGCAATTGGCTCATGATTATTAGTTAATTAGATTAAGGGACTTAATTAATTACTATTATGGTTTTCCACACATGTGGACTAACCATAATTTTGTTAAATGCCTTTAGGTTATTAAACACCTAAAGATCTACCCCATGATTTAATTAATTAAGCTCGATGTGATTATGATTTCAATTTGATTAAGTGATTTAATTAATTGGTTAAATCTTAATTAATTTACATTTTAAATAAGGATTAAATGAACATAAGAAAAGGGGTCCCATCCCTATTCCTTAGTTCACATATTATTGAACAATGATTAATAAACCTAATTAACCAATTTATTACTATTCATGAGATTAATTAATCATTAATTAACTTAAAAGAGTAGTTATGGTTTAATAGGCAATTTTCCTAACTAAGTGAGCAATAAATTCAAAGAAAATCATGGGAGGAGGTCATCCCAATAAATTAACCAAAAAAATTTGGGATTAATTGCTTTCTAATTAAGGAGTAATTAAGCTAATTAATTTTGCATTTAAACCTTAATTACTATTCAAAATTAGGTAAGATCATTTTTAATTGATTTTCCTTCGAAATACATTTAAAATGAGTATTTATTTACAATTTTTTTATTTTCTATGATTTTTTATGATTTTTAGAGGTTTCAACCATTAAAAGATTAATTAAGCTGATTGAAGCCTAATCATGTTGGCATGTGGAGCCGATACGGTGTGCTTTCCACATGGTCTTTGGCTACTTAAAACTTATCTACTTACATGTGCGATGGGGTGCTTTCTCATCCACCATTCGATCTAAGATCGAATGATGATAATCCCACTACTTAATAAGATTAAATCGGTCGATCTAGTGGATCTTATCACGACCATCCGTTTGATCATGCAGATGATGCGTGATCTAATGTCACATAAGTGTGGGAGAATGGAGCTCATTGCATTGCTCACTTGATCGAGCTACAGATCAACTCAAATCCACACCTCCATCAATCGGAGATCCAATTAAGATTACACAAGATGCAAGTTTTCTTAAAAAAGCTTCAACCCATTTTTTCTTAAGGATCGATTTTGGAAGCATACCTCACGAGCTCAATCGGTGGCTCAAAGCGATTGAGGAAGCTTCATATAGTGGAGACAAAGCACTTTTGACTAGAAATTGGATCAATTCCTTGATGTTCACTTAGAAGGCCATGAACGACAATTTGTAGCTTGACTTTGATTGAAGTCCTACATTTGATGCTTGGGAAGCTTGGGAGCTAATTCGTTCTTTCTTGATGAGGCCTAGGAAGGTGCATACAATGTTAATTTGAGTTTGATGGAGAAATGGGGAAGTTAGGTAAAAAAATGGGAGTGTTTTATTTTGATTGATGGGAATGGAATTTTTGATTGAGGAAGCGATTTTTGGAGCTTAAGGAATGGCTCGTCACAGTAGTTAGGGCTCTTAGGAATGATTTTGTGTGTGTTTGAGTGAGGGGTGCCCGCCCCTTCCCTTCATCTTGATGGACGGTGGGATGGGTTTGGCTTAGTGGCCGTCCAGATCTCGAGTGTCGTCGGGGGAGGAGGTGAGTTGGCTCGGCTTGGTTGGTTGAAGGAGTGGAGGTGGTTTCCAAGGAGGAATCATGGGTGTCCTAAGGGTTTCAAATGCTCCAATGGAAAGGGTGAGGTGATTTCACCTCCATGGGTCATGGTGACACAACCACTCGGGTTGGGTAGTGTCTTAGTTGCCTAAGACCATTGGGAGTACCAAGTGGCCAAGGAATAGAAATGACAACTTACATAGGTGATTTGTCTCATTCGATGCCCTTGACCCAAGGGTAGAATTATCATTTGGTATTGGATTTGATTTTGGAAGATTTGAAATGAGAAAATAGTGGGTTAGCCCAAACTTCAAGTCAATTGGAGTTGATTTGGTTAGGTTTGGCTTAATTTGACTAATTTAGGTCAAATTGGGTTAGGTTTGGTCATGTTGAACAATTGGTCAAACTAGGTCAAACCAATTGGTCAAATTCATATGATCATTTAGGATGTTTTAGTTCAATTGGTTTGTTTTGGCTTAAATTTGATTTTGGATCATTTGAATTCATTTAGGTCAAATAGAGATTGACCAATTTGACCAAATTGGCCAAATTGGTTGGGTGTTGGTTTGGGTTTAGTTGACTAATTTATGATGATTGTAGATTTGGATTTGATTTAGGCCAACTTGAACCTTTATGTCAATTTAGACTAAGTAGGTCAATTAAGTTTAATTGGGTCCAATCATGACTTTGGTCAAGTTCAACAATCAATTTGGAATGAACTTGAGCCATTGGTTTCAATGAATTTGGTTTATATTTTCATTTGACCCAATTTAGTCTTTTAGGTCAATTTGGGTCTACTTGGGTCAAGAGGGCCAATTGGGTTTGATTTAACTCAAATGAAGGTCAAGTCATATTCAAATATTGATTTTGGTTTGGTATGAATCATTTGTTTCAAAGGATTTGGCTTGGTTTAATTTGCTAGTTTGGGTTCATATGGGTTAATGGGATGACTTGTTCAAATGACCAAGTTGACTTGGTTTGACCCAATTTGTGATAATTGATCAACTTAGGGTGATCAACAATCGGGAGGTTTTGATCGACTTATTTCAATCCAATTTGGGTAGGATTAGAACTTGGCTCAAATAGGTCAAATTAGCCACTATGAGTCAAGTGGACCAATTGGGTTTAGTTGGTTTGATTTTGGGTTATGTTTGATTTAGTTGAGTTTATATATGTATTTGGGATTGATATATAAATTCAATTGCAATTGGCTTGGGTTCAAATGAGTTTTGGTTCATTTGAACATTTCAATCAAGAGGGTTAAGGTAGGTTTTACTTGAGTTGATTTTGGTTTGGCTTGATGATTATAGAATTTATTTATATTTGTGAATATGATTGAAGGTATGATTGATTTATTAGAAAATCAATTGAATTTAGGTTTTGGATTGAAGGAATTTGGCTAAGTCCATGGAGTTGGGCCATGTGGCTTAGGTTTGGATTTTATTTTCATTTGATTTAGTTTTGATGCTTTAAATGTATATTTCATTTATGAAGATAATTGATAATATGATTTATTTTGAGAAAATTAATTGAGTATGAATTGATTTGGATTATGATTTGGCTAAGTCCATGGGATATGTCATATGGCTTGGGAAGGGTTTTGATTTAATTTGATTTAGTTTGATTTAGTTTTGATCATTTGAATGTAGATATGATTTATATTTAAGAAGATGATTGAGGATATCAATTGATTATGAGAAAACCAATTGATTTTGGATTGATTTAGTATGATATAGCCCCTTCTTAGTGGGCCCATTGCATAGTCCATAAATTAAATATATCAAATTTGATTGAGCTCATCTCCAATGGATATGCCCTAAATTTAAAATCAAACTAAACCAAACAAACCATATCAAATAACATGAAATTAAGATAAATTAATCTTGACTACTTTTGAGTTGATATAAGTCCCTGACATTCACTTGTAGTCGGCTTGAGGTTTGATTTGTTGCATCTAACAGTCACCCGTGGTTGTTCCTTTGGAAGATATATGCTGCCTTCTTCCAGCATAGTCGTTGCACTCGAAAGGCAACCCCTTAGGTTGGCTAGCTCTACTTGGTAGACTATCCCTTTGGATTTATTAACTGAGGTAGGTCAAGGCGATATAGCCCCATCTTAGTGGGTTCATCGCACCAATCGGGTCATACATTAACTCATATTAAATTAAAACCAATTTAGTTTTCCCGGAGTTAAATCACACCTTCTCCTTAGTGGAGCCTCAAATCATATATAAATAAGTCAAGCAAATAAATCAAATTCAAAACCAACCTCCCAGTGGAGCCAAATTAAACTAACTCCCTGGTAGAGTTAAATCAAAGAAATCTAACCAAACTCTTATTCTGGCACATCCCCAAACAAATCTAAGAAATTAAACTCAAATCCAAATCCATAGTGGATAGCCCAAACTTTGGAAGGTTCATATACCCGATCCCAGTGGGCTTCGAGCCTATATATCTAAATGTTCCTCCACATCAATTAAAACAAAACAAATTAAAGTCAATTGATCTTAATCCCGGTGGATTATAGATTCTTATTTCCAATGGATCTTTTTCATAAATCATATAATCAAATTAAATTCAAACCTTATCCTCAAGATTTTCTTCTTCTATTCGACATAGACCCCTCACATGTCATGTCTAATGCATGTGTGATCCCCTAACGATCTCCTCCATGTCCTTGACATGGAATTCTCATCAAATCTTATTTCTTCACTTACCTTTAATACTTCAATCAAAATCTAACAATGTATTCATTCAAATTACATCATCTTAACATTTTAATCAACATTTTATGATTTGTGATGGTGCAAGCTCAAACTAACTATACAATATCATGCTAAACATATTAGGGTTTAGGAATTAACAAACTATATTATATTATAATATATGATGCTATATTATGATTTGTTATAATATAATATATTGTCAACATTAGACCTCATTAAAATCATTTAAAAGGAACAAATAACAAAATTTTCACAAAATATGAATAATGTTCATTTTGGATGTAAAATTTTATTTTTTTTATTAGAAATGGTACAAAACAAATAAATTTTGGTGTTGCTTCTTGGTTTGTGCCATGAATTTGGCCAAATTCTTCAATCTCAACCTTCAAATTAACATTTATGTGAGTTTTGACCCAATGTATCATACAAAAGTAAAACATGCTAAAATGTAGAAAAATAGTTAGTAACACACCACCACATGCATATATATATGTGAAGTTATATTGTTATGTACATTATATTTTAATATTCTTTCATATATATATTATCTTACATTACACCATAAAATGAATCACTCTAAGCAAAAAAATTTTATAAAATTTGGTTGAAAAATGAACATTTATTTTGGATGCAAAATTCCATTCTTTTGATTAAAATGACATAGCATAGAACACCCCAATGATGTTCCCTAAAGCTTACCTTAAATTTGGCCAAATCCATCATCTTAGGATATAAATCAATATTTTTATGAATTATACCAGTACAAATTATACTACATCATACTATAACAAACTAAATATGCTAAATAACAAGTAGTAATACACAATAGTATGCTATAATGCATGATGCTACACTATGTTATGGCATCCTATATTATAATACACTATAACATATTATATTATATTATATTGCATATCACATCACAAGGGATTGCTTAAGATAAAAATCATAAAATTAGTCTAAATAATAAAAAACTATATGTTTTAGTCATTATCACTTACATATTTTAAATTGAAATAATATATTATGATGCCATGCTTTACTTATTTTGAAGTTGGCCAAAATTCCACCATTTTAAAGTCTAAATCAACAATTTTATAAATAATAATGCTAGTGTAGGCTCAACATGATTGTAAAATACTAAAAGAATTTAAAATGCATAAAATAATATATTATGATACATGATACTATACTATGCTACAACATATAATATTTATTTTGAACATAAAATCTTACATTTTAGACTACAAGTGGCAAGCACACCTTTGGTACTACAATTAATTCCCTTCAAATTTAACAAATTTCATCATCTAATTTATTAAATCATTATTTTTATGATTTACATTAATATAAACTATAGGGCATAATACAATAATATACTAAAACATTTCAAAACATCTTATAACATCCAAAACACATGACTACAAGCTCAAATATATGATGATACATTATACTATAATATATAGTATTATAAAATGATTTAGATTACATTTTAGGGTAATTCAAATCTCCAATACTCAAGGAAAGTCACTTGAAGACATTTTCTTTAGCTACCATAGCTATGTTAGGATTAAGTCATTCTTTATTTACCCTAATGACATCTTCATTTAAAGTTTAAAGTTTAGGGTTTAGGGTTAGTTTAGGTTTAGGGTTTAGAGGCTAGTTTTTGGTTTAATGTTTGGGGTTTAGGGCTTAGGGGTTGTAGATTTTAGGGATTAGGGTTTATGGTTTTAGGATTTGAGTTTTAGGGTTTAGGGTTTAGGGTCTTAGGGTTTTGGGTTTAGGATTCAAAGTTTAGGGATTAGGGTTTAGGGTTCATGGTTTAGGGTTTGGGGTTTAATGTTTATGGTTTAGGATTTTAGGGTTTAGAGTTTAGGGTTTAGGGTTTAGAGTTTTATTTAGGTTTATGGTTTATGGTTTATGGTTTAAGTTTTAGTTTAGTGTTTAGGGTTTAGAGTTTTGGGTTTAAAGTTTAAGGTTTCTTTTAATAGAGAATAAATTCAAATTCAACATTTCTTCTATTGATTTCATAAACTAAGTAGCATCCCAAGTTTTCTAAGACAGCGATGACATAGATAAAAATGAGGACTAATAGAGCAAATCAAATACACTAGATATATAATCATCTCTACTATAAAGACAGTCCATAAGCATGGATCGACCATTATTTAGTTTCATATTCCAGAACCACCCCTCTCAGTAGCAGGAGCCACCATCATATCCCGATTTCTCTCTTTGCCACCAGCTATAACCTCCATCGCTCCTCACGCCTCCATTATCACCTCTTGACCACCACCTCCACATCCACAAGCACCTCTAGACCCCCCCACCACCACTATAATGCTGTGCATTAGCCGTCACTACGGATCTAGATTGAGCCCAATTGATGATGATGTTTCATCAGGTTCGCCATTCTTAGGGTTTAGGGTTTAGGGTTAGCAGGGTTGTAGGTATCTTTAGGGTCTAGGGTTAATTTTAATTTTAGGGTTTAGGGTTTAGGATTTAGTGTTTAGCGTTTAGGGTTTACTATTTAAAAAAAAAAAAGCTTGGTAGGTTTAGGTTTATTTAGTTTATTTATTATTTATTTTAGTTTTTTTTTATTTTTTATTTTTTATTTTGGTCAATTTTTATTTTTATTTAGGTTAATTATTTATTCTTATTTAGTTTGGTTTATTTATTTTAAATTTATTTATTTTAGTTTAGGATTTTTATTTTTTAGGTTTAGGTTTAGGTTTACATTTATTTTTTCAGTTTAGTTTTATTTTTATTTAATTTTTTAGGTTTAGGTTTAGGTTTTTTCTAGGTTTATGTCTAAATATTTATTTTAGGTTTATTTTTAGGTTTTATTTATTAGGGTTTAGGTTTATGTTTAGTTTATTAGTTTATTTAGTTTATTTAAGTTTAAGTTTAGGTTTTACTTATTTTAGTTTAGTTTATTTTAGTTTAGGTTTTGAATTATTTTTTTTTATTTTAGGTTTAGGTTTTTTTAGTTTAAGGTTTAATTTTTTTTTATTTATTTTAAAGTTTATTTTTTAGATTTAGATTTTATTTAGTTTTTATTTTAGCTTTATTTTTTTATGTTTAGTTTTTTTATTTAGGTTTTATTTTTTTTAGTTTAGTTTATGTTTTAATTTATTTTATTTTAGTTTAGTTTTTTATTTTTATTTTATTATTTTTTTTAGGTTTAGGTTTAGGTTTATGTTTAGATTTTAGTTTGGTTTTATTTCATTTTATTTATTTTATTTAGGTTTATATTTTTTCTTTATTTTATTTTTGGTTTTATTTAGTTTAGTTTAGGTTTTAGGTTTTTTAGGGTTTATTTTCTTAGGGTTTAGGGTTTGAGATTTAGGGTTGTAGATTTTATGGTTTAGGGTTCTAGGTGTAGGGTTTAGGATTTTTTATTTTTATTTATTTATTTTATTTTTTTTAAATTAAGTAAACTGTAGGTTTATGTTTACTTAGTTTATTTAATTTATTTTTATTTATTTTAGTTTATTTTATGTTTTATTTTTATTTAGGATTAATTTTATTTTTATTTAGTTTAGTTTATTCATTATGTTTTATTATTTTTTAGTTTATTTAGGTTGAGGTTTAGGTTTTGGTTTATTTTTTTTACTTATATTTTATTTTATTTTTTAGGTTTATGTTTTATTTTTTTTTATTTTAGGTTTAGGTTTATTTTTTTAGGTTTATTTTTTTTATATTATTTTGTCTTTAAGTTTAGGTTTATTTTATTATATTTTATTTTTTAGGTTTAGCTTTAGGTTTATTTATTTTGTTTAGTTAGTTTATTTTTATTATATTTTTTTATTTTGTTTAGCTTATTTTATTTTCTTTATTTATTTTGGATTATTTAGTTTTTTTTATTTAGGTTTAGGTTTTAGTTTAGCTTATTTATTTTAGTTTATATTATTTTGTTTATTTATTTTTTATTTAGGTTTATTTTTATTTTAATTTTTTGTTTATTTTTTTTTTTATTTTAGGGTTTGTTTAGGTTAGTTTTAGTTTATTAATTTTTCTTTATTTTATTTTTTTAGTTTTTTATCTTTTTATTGTATTATTTTGTTTTCATTTTAGTTTATTTAGGTTTTGGTTTAGGTTTATTTATTTAGTTTAGTATATTTAGTTTTATTTTATTTTTTAAGTTTGATTTAGTTTAGGTTTATTTTTTTATTTAGTTTATTTTAATTAATTTATTTTATTTTATTTTTATTTTATTTTTATCTTATTTATTTATTTTTTAGTTTTAGGGTTTATTTTTTTTTAGTTTAGTTTATTTTATTTATTTTTATTTATTTAGTTTAGTTTAGGTTTATTTAGTCTATTTTTTATTTACTTTATTTATTTTAATTTTAATTTTTTTATTTAGTTTAGTTTAGGTTTAGGTTTAGGTTTATTATTTTTTATTTATTTTATTTTTAATTTAGTTTATTTAGGTTTATTTTAATTTATTTTAGGTTTAATTTATTTATTTAGTTTAGTTTTAGGATAATTTATTTATTTTAGTTTATTTTTTTATTTTAGATTATTTATTTATTTTATTTTTATTTTAGTTTATTTAGCTTCTTGGTTTTATTTTTTTAAATTTATTATATATTAATTATTTTTATTTTAGGTTTATTTTAGTTTAGTTTAGGTTAATTTAGTTTAGTTTAGTTTATTGTTATTTAGGTTTTTTAGGTTTATTTTATTTTATTTAGTTAATTTATTTTAGGTTTAGGTTTAAGTTTATTAGTTTATTTTGTTTTTTAATTTAGATTTTTTTCTTATTTTTATTTTAGGTTAATTTATTTTTATTTTTTATTCATTTATTTTAGTTTAGTTTATTAATATTTTTTAGGTTTCTTTTACTTTGTTTTTTAGGTTTATTTTTTTAGTTTATTTTAGTTATTTTATTTAGTTTAGATTTAGGTTTATTTAGTTTAGTTTAGGTTTAGCTTTTGGTTTAGGTTTAGGTTTATTATTTTTTGGGTTTTGTTTTGTTTAGTTTTTTTTTAGTTTATTTATTTTAGGTTTAGGTTTATTTTATTATTTTTAATTTAGTTTATTTATTTTAGATTAGTTTATTAATTTATTTTATTTAGTTTATTTATTTAGTTTTATATTTTATTTTATTTTTTTTTATTTAGTTTAGTTTAGTTTAGTTAATTTTATTTTTTATTTTAATTTATTTATTTAGTTTTATATTATTTTTTTATTTAGGTATATTTAGTTTATTTTAGTTTATTTATTTATTTAAGTTTATTTTATTAGTTTATTTTATTTAGTTTAGGTTTTCTATTTAGTTTAGTTTATTTATTTAGTTTAGTTTAGTTTATTTTAGTTTATTTATTTAGTTTAGTTTATTTATTTTTAGTTTATTTTATTTTTTTATTTAATTTTAGTTTAGTTTTGGTTTAAGTTTATTTCTTTATTTATTTAGTTTAGTTTAGGTTTATTTTATTTATTTAGGTTTAAATTTTTATTTTATTTTATTATTTTTTTTAGGTTTAGGTTTAGGTTTATGTTTAGATTTTAGTTTTGTTTTTTATTTCATTTTATTTATTTATTTAGGTTTATATTTTTTCTTTATTTTATTTTTAGTTTTTTTTAGTTTAGTTTTAGGTTTTAGGTTTTAGGGTTTATTGCTTATTTAGGGTTTGAGATTTAGGGTTTAGATTTTATGGTTTAGGGTTCTAGGTGTAGGGTTTAATTTTTATTTTATTTTATTTATTTTATTTTTTTTAAATTAAGTAAAGTAGGTTTATGTTTACTTAGTTTATTTAATTTATTTTATTTATTTTAGTTTATTTTATGTTTTATTTTATTTAGGATTAGTTTTATTTTTTTATTTAGTTTAGTTTATTCATTCTATGTTTTATTATTTTAGTTTTAGTAGGTTGAGGTTTAGGTTTGGTTTATTTTTTTTTTTACTTTAGTTATATTTTTTATTTTATTTTAGGTTTATGTTTTATTTTTTTATTTTAGGTTTAGGTTTATTTTTTAGGTTTATTTTATATTATTTTGTCTTTAAGTTTAGGTTTATTTTTTATTTTTTTAGGTTTAGCTTTAGGTTTATTTATTTTGTTTAGTTTAGTTTATTTTGGTATATTTTATTTTAGTTTAGCTTATTTTATTTTCACTTTATTTATTTTGGATTATTTAGTTTATTTTATTTAGGTTTAGGTTTAGTTTAGCTTATTTATTTTAGTTTATATTATTTTGTTTATTTATTTTTATTTAGGTTTATTTTTTATTTTAATTTTGTTTATTTTTTTTATTTTAGGTTCGTTTAGGTTAGTTTTAGTTTATTAATTTTTCTTTATTTTATTTTTATTTAGTTTTTATCTTTTTTTTTGTATTATTTTGTTTTCATTTTAGTTTATTTAGGTTTAGGTTTAGGTTTATTTATTTAGTTTAGTATATTTAGTTTATTTTATTTTAGTTTGATTTAGTTTAGGTTTATTTTTTTATTTAGTTTATTTTAATTAATTTATTTTATTTTATTTTTATTTTATTTTTATCTTATTTTATTTATTTTAGTTTTAGGGTTTATTTTTTTTTTTAGTTTAGTTTATTTTATTTATTTTTATTTATTTAGTTTAGTTTAGGTTTTAGTTATTTTTTATTTACTTTATTTATTTTATTTTAATTTTTTTTTATTTAGTTTAGTTTAGGTTTAGGTTTAGGTTTATTATTTTTTATTTATTTTATTTTAATTTAGTTTATTTAGGTTTATTTTAAATTATTTTAGGTTTAATTTATTTATTTAGTTTAGTTTTAGGATAATTTATTTATTTTAGTTTATTTTTTATTTTAGATTATTTATTTATTTTATTTTTATTTTAGTTTATTTAGCTTCTTGGTTTTATTTTTTTAAATTTATTATATATTAATTATTTTATTTTAGGTTTATTTTAGTTTAGTTTGGTTAATTTAGTTTAGTTTAGTTTATTTATTTAGGTTTTAGGTTTATTTTATTTTATTTAGTTAATTTCTTTTAGGTTTAGGTTTAAGTTTATTAGTTTATTTTGTTTTTTAATTTAGATTTTTTTCTTATTTTTATTTTAGGTTAATTTATTTTTATTTTTTTTTATTCATTTATTTTAGTTTAGTTTATTTAATATTTTTAGGTTTCTTTTACTTTGTTTTAGGTTTATTTTTTTAGTTTATTTTTTTTAGTTATTTTATTTAGTTTAGATTTAGGTTTATTTAGTTTAGTTTAGGTTTTAGCTTTTGGTTTAGGTTTAGGTTTAATTAGTTTTTTTGGGTTTTGTTTTGTTTAGTTTATTTTTAGTTTATTTAGTATAGGTTTAGGTTTATTTTATTATTTTTTTAATTTAGTTTATTTATTTTAGATTAGTTTATTAATTTATTTTATTTAGTTTATTTATTTAGTTTATATTTTATTTTATTTTTTTTTATTTAGTTTAGTTTAGTTTAGTTAATTTTATTTTTATTTTAATTTATTTATTTAGTTTATATTATTTTTTTATTTAGGTATATTTAGTTTATTTTAGTTTATTTATTTATTTAAGTTTATTTATTTATTATTTTTTTTATTTAGTTTAGGTTTCTATTTAGTTTAGTTTATTTAGGTTTATTTAGTTTAGTTTAGTTTATTTTAAGTTTATTTATTTAGTTTAGTTTATTTTTTTTAGTTTATTATATTTTATTTTATTTTTTAGTTTAGTTTTTTGGTTTAGTTTATTTTTCTTTATTTATTTAGTTTAGTTTAGGTTTATTTTAGTTTAGTTTAAATTTTATTTACTTATTTTTTTATTTATTATTTTATTTAGGTTTAGGTTTATATTTTAGATTTTAGTTTTAGTTTTATTTTAGGTTTATTTTAGTTTAGGTTTAAATTTTATTTTATTTTATTTTAGTTTAGTTTTTTTTAGTTTATTAATTTTTTAGTTTTATTTTTATTTTTTGTTTATTTTATTTATTTAGTTTAGGTTTAAGTTTAGGTTTAGTTTATTTATTTATTTTAGGTTTATTTTTATTTTATTTATTTAGTTTAGTGTTTATTATTTATTATTAATTTTTATTTTATTTTATTTAGTTTATTTTATTTATTATTATTTTAGTTTAGGTTTAGTTATTTTTAAATTTATTTTTTTTTAGTTTTTTTATTTTTATTTAGTTATTTATATTTTCTATCTTTTAATTTTTAGTTTATTTTTTTAGGTTTTTTAGTTTAGTTTAGTTTATTTATTTTTAGTTTAGGTTTTATTTATTTTCTAGTTTATTAATTATAATTATTTTATTTTATTTTTATTTTGTTTTGGTTTAGATTTAGGTTTAAGTTTATTTATTTTATTTTTAGGTTTATTTATTTTTAGCTTATTTTAGTCTATTTAGTTTGTTTTTTATCTATTTATTTTAGGTTTAGGTTTTATTTATTTATTTATTTTAGGGTTAGTTTAATATTTAGTTTATGTTTTTTGTTTAGGTTTAGGTCTAATTTATTTTATTTAGTATATATTTTAGGTTTATTTTATTTAGGTTTATGTTAATCTTATTTCGGTTTATTTATTTTAATTTAGTTTATTTTATTTATTTTGGTTTATTTATAAATTTTAGTTTATTTATTTATTTATTATTTAGTTTATTTTTTGTTTAGGTTTAGGTTTAATTTATTTTAGTTTATTTTTTTATTTAGGTTTAGCTTTATTTATTTTAATTTATTTTTTTTATTTTTTTATTTTATTTAGTTTAGTTTATTTATTTATTTAAATTTATTTTAGTTTATTTATTTTATTTATTTAGTTTAGTTTTATTTTCGTTTATTTATTTTAATTTTTACTTTTAGTTTATTTAGTTTTTTATTTTTTTGTATTTATTTTTTATTTTAGGTTTAGGTTTATTTTTATTTAGTTTATTTATTTAGGTTTTTTATTTATTATTTCTTTAGGTTTATTTTTTTTTATTTATTTAGTTTAGTTTCTTTTAGTTTAGTTTATTTTAGTTTATTTATTTATGTTTAGGTTTTATTTTTTATTTATCTTAGGTTTATTTATTAATATATTTTATTTAGTTTAGTTTATTTATTTTATTTATTTACTTTATTTATTTTAGTTTAGTTTATTTTAGTTTAGGTTTATTTATTTAGTATATTTTACTTATTTTTTATTTTATTTAGTTTATTTTAGTTTATTTAGTTTAGGTTTTATTTAGTTTATTTTTATTTTTATTTATTTGGGTTTATGTTTATTTTTTTTAGTTTATTTAGTTTAGTTTATTTTAGGTTTAGTTTTATTTAGTTTATTTAATTTAGTTTTTACTTTATTTTATTTATTTTATTTTAGTTTAGTTTAGTTTAGTTAAGTTTATTTAGTTTATTTTATTTATTTATTTAGTTTATTTATTTTATTTATTTATTCAAATTAGTTTATTTATTTATTTTATTATTTTACTTTATTTTTGGTTTATTTTTTATGTTTTATTTTTTTGGGTTAGGTTGTGGTATAGTTTATTTTATTTAGTTTAGTTTTTCTAGTTTTAGGGTTTAGGTTTTATTTTAGTTTATTTTTTTTTGGTCAGTTTTTTTTATTTACTTTAGTTTTATTTTATTTATTTTAGTTTGTTTTATTTATTTTAATTTATTTTAGGATTATTTTAGTTTATTTTATTTATTTGGTTTTGGTTCATTTTATTTATTTAGTTTATTTAGTTTACTTTATTTTTGTTTATGTAGTTTATTTATTTTTTAGTTACTTAGTTTATTTTGGTTTAATTTAGTTTAGGTTTATTTATTTATTTTAATTTAATTTAGTTTATTTATTTAGTTTATTTTAGTTTTTTAGTTTTATTTAGGTTTATTTTTTTATTTTGTAGTTTAGTTTATTTATTTTAGTTTAGGTTTTTTATTTTAGTTCATTATTTGGGTTCCGGTTTAGGTTTATGTTTATTTTTTTGTTTATTTTTATTTTTATTTTATTTTTTTTTTGTTTAGGTATTTTTTTTAGGTTTAGGTTTAGCTTTTATTTTATTTTTTTTAGGTTTAGGTTTTAAGCTTTTATTTTAGGTTTATTTTTAGTTTATTTTATTTAATTTAGTCCAGGTTTAGGTTTAGTTTATTTTAGGTTTAAGTTTAGGTTTTATTTATTTTAGTTTAGTTTATTTTTTAGGTTTAGGTTTTATTTAGTTTATATTATTATTTTATTTTATGTTTATTTTTTATTTTAGGTTTAGTTTTATTTCATTTAGGTTTTTTATTTTTTAGCTTGTTTGGGTTTTATTTATTTTATTTAATTTAGTTTTATTTATTTTTTTATTTTTCTTTTTTAAGGTTTAGGTTTTACTTTAGGTTTTATTTTATTTTATTTTTTAGGTTTAGGTTTAGGGTTTAGCATTTTATTTTGGGTTTAGGGTTAGGATTTGGGGTTTAGGGTTTTAGGGTTTAGGGTTTAGGGTTTGTGTAGGTTTAGGCAGGGTTAGATTTTAGGTTAGTTTATAGTTAAGTGTTTAGGCTTTAGGTTTAGGGTTTTTTAGGGTTTAGGATTTATGGTTTAGGGTTAGTTTAGGGTTTAGGGTATAGGGTTTAGTTAATTTAGGGTTTAGGGTTTTAGGGTTTTATTATTTTGTTATTCTTTTATTTTTTATTTTTATTTTTAGGGTTTATTTGTTATTTATTTATATTTTTATTTTAGGTTTAATTTTATTTTTTAGGTTAATTTTATATTATTTTATTTTTTAGTTTAGGTTTTTTTTTTTTAGTTTTAGGTTTAAGTTTATTTAATTATTTAGTTTAGTTTATCTTATTCTTAGGTTTATTTTATTATTGTTTGGCTTATTTTATTTTTTACATTATTTATTTAGGTTTATTTAGTTTATTTTTATTTCTTTTATTTATTAGGTTCTAGTTTAAGTTTAGTTTATTTTTATTTCATTTTGGTTTATTTAGTTTATTTTTTATTTTATTTTACTTTATTTATTAATTTAGGTTTTATTTATTTATTATTTTATAAATTATTTATTTATTTATTTCAATTTAATTATTTATTTTATTTTATTTTTATTTTAGTTTATTTAGATTAAGTTTAGGTTTATTTAGGCTTATTTATTTAGTTTAGGATTATTTTTTTAATTTAATTTATTTTATTTTATTTTATTTATTTATTTTAGGTTACTTTATTTTTATTTTTTTTATTTATTTTATGTTTAGGGTTTGATTATCTATTTTTTAGTTTAGTTTAGTTTATTTTATTTATTATTATTTATATAGTTTAGTTTAGGTTTATACTTTAGTTTATTTTTATTTAATTTATTTAGTTTAGTTTAGTTTATTTTTATTTTTATTTTAGTTTAAGTTTAGGTTTATTTAGTTTATTTTAATTACTTTATTTAATTATTTATTTTATTTATTTAATTTCTTATTTATTTATTTTTATGTTTATTTTTTTATTTAGTTTATATATTGTTTATTTATTTTAGTTTAGTTTAGGTTAAGGTTATAGGTTTAAGTTTTAGGGTTTATGGTTGTGGGTTTAGGGTTATAAGTTTAGGGTTGGAGTTAATTTTAGGGTTTAGGGTTTAGGATTTAGGTTTTTTTTTTAGGGTTTAGGGTTTAAGGTTTTGGGTTTTTTGGCTTGGCTTCTGATTTAGCATTTTAAGGTTTAATTTTTTAGGGTTAAGGTTTAGGGTTTGGGTGTAGTGTTTTGGCATTAGGGTTTAGGTTTTAGGGTTTAGGATTAAGGTTTTAGTTTAGGGTTTAGTTTAGCATTTAGGTTGTAGGTTTAGGTTTAGGGTTAATTTTAAGTTTAGGTTTTATTTTATTTTAGGTTTTATTTACTTTAGGTTTAGGTTTTAGATTTTTTATGGTTATAGGTTTAGGGTTTATGGTTTATGATTTAAGGTTTTAGGGTTTAGGGTTTAGAGTTTAGGGGTTAGGGTTTAGGGATTAGTTTAGCATTTAGTGTTTAGGCTTTATAGAGTTTTAAGTTTATTTAAGTTTAAGGTACTAGGGTTTAGGTTAATTTAAGGTTTAGTGTTTAAGGTTTAGGTTTAAACTTAAGGGTTTAGACTTTAGTTTAAGTTTAGGTTTTGGTTTAGGTTTAGTTTAAGTTTAGGTTTTAGGGTTTAGGTTAGAGTGGGTTAGGTTTAAGGTTTAGGTTTAGGTTTAAGGTTTAAGGTTTAAAGTTAATTTAGTTTAGGTTTAAGGTGTTTTAGGGTTTAGTGTTTGCTTTCTTTAGTTTCATGTTTATGGTTTAGGGTTTTAGGGTTTAGGCTTTAGGATTTAGGGTTGATTTAGGATTAAGGGTTTAAGGTTTAGGGTTTAGTTTAGGGTTTTTATTTTATTTAATTTAATTTATTTTATTTAAATTAAGTAGGTTTAAGTTTATTTAGTTTATTTTTATTTATTTAGTTTATTTTAATTTTATTTTATTTATGTTTTTTAAATTTTATTTAATTTAGTTTATTTATTTTATTTATTTATTTTAGTTTAGGGTTTTATTTTAATTTATTTTAGGTTTAGTTTAGTTTTGGTTTATTTTTAGTTTAGTTTTATTTTATTTTATTTTTTAGGTTTAGGTTTTATTTTTTTTTATTTTAGGTTTAGGGTTAGCTTTATTTCATTTTTTAGGTTTAGGTTTTAGGTTTTATTTTAGGTTTATTTTAAGTTTTATTTTTAGTTTAGGTTAAGGTTTATTTTATTTGAATTTATTTTATTTAGTTTAGGTTGAGGTTTAGGTTTAGTTTAGGTTTAGGTTTAGGTTTTATTTATTTTGTTTAGCTTATTTTAGTTTAGGTTTAGGATTATTTTATTTTGATTTTCTTTTAGGTTTTATTTTAGTTTAGGGTTTAGATTTTATTTTTTATTTATTTTTAGGTTTTATTTTTAGGTTTATTATCTAGATTTAAGTTTCTATTTAGTTTTTTTATTTTATTTTATTTTATTTTGATTTTTATTTTTGGTTTATTTTTTTATTTTATTTAGGTTTTATTTTTAGTTTAGTTTAAGTTTGTTTTATTTTCTTTAATTAAATTTTTATTTTTTATTTTCTTTTAAGTTTAGGTTTAAGTTTAGGTTTAGGTTTAAGTTTATGTTTTAATTTAATTTATTTTTATTTATTTTGGTTTAGGTTTTTTATATTTTTTTTATTTTAGGTTTTATTTAGTTGAGGTTTAGATTTTTAACTTTTAGGGTTTAGGGTTTAGAATTAGTTTAGGATTTTTGGTTATTTTTACAGAGAACAAATTGATTCAACATTTATTCTTTTCAATTTCATCAACCAAGTAACACATCAAGTTCTCTAAGACACAAGCAACGACATAGATAAAAAATGAGCACGCATAGAGCTAATAAGAAAACCCTAGATAACTAACAATCTACTATAAAGGCACAATTTATAAAGGTCGGATCGACCATTCTATAGTTTCTCCAGTTCCCATTAGAACCAACTTGGCCTCTCAGTAGTGGGATCCACCATTGTATCCCCAATCTATCCCTCCACCACCACCATGTAACCTCCATGCCTCGCCTCCATAACCACCATACCACCACCTCCATATCCACCCGCACCTAGATCCCCCACCACCACTAATGTGCCTCGCTTGCCTCCATCGCCATCTACACGGTTGATGGTGATTTTCTTATAAGGTTCAACCCATTCTTTGGGTTTAGGTTTTGGTTTAGCTTTATTAGGTTTTAGGGTTTAGGTTTATTTTTAAATTTATTTAGTAACTTTAGGTTTAGGGTTTGGGGTTTATGTTGGCTTAATGAGCCTATGTTCAATCCAATCAATTTTGATGATAACAAATAAATGCTTGGATGTTCTATGTATGTTTTATGTGTTTCACATATATTAATTGCTAATTACATATTCAATACATCTCATAATATATTTGAGGAAGTTGCTTGAAGTATCAAAATGGATAATGTGAAGCTAAAGATATAATATTTTTGGTTATATGCATTTATAACTATCTTAGAAATTCATATAAGTTCATTGGCATGAATCAATTTGCTCACAACTTAACATATTATTTTTATTTAATTGAAATAATGATAATTAGGTTAATTTATATAAATCTCTATCTAATTAACATTCAATTATATGTTTCATACGCATTTGAATTATCAAAATAAGATATGATAATAAATTATGATTATTAAGTTTAATTAGTTTATATACTTAATATAATTAAATATTTGAATTTAATTTTAAGGTTATATGATAACATATGCATGATTATATATAAATTATATCATAATATTTAAATGTCATATTTCAAAATTAACAAAAATATGTTGAATGTAGTATTTTAGTCAAAGTCATTTTATAATCAAGGAATTTATATCGATTTCATCTAATGAATTCCTTGGATTTTTTCCTTAAATGGATTGGTTACATGACCCACGTTTGACTAAAATTGAATTTATTATGACTTTTCAAACATTAGTTTGGTTTTAATAATTAATGCATGCTACATGCTTCAAATATATTAAGAGCCATATTTTATTATTTTTGACTTGCCCATGTGAATAACTAAATTTTGGCTATTTGAGTTTAACATTTATTTATTATAAATTATATTTTTATTAAATATTAAATTATTATATGATAAAATGATGTTAGAATAATATATTTTTTGAAATAATTCAAAATGACTTTCTTGCTTATAAATAGCCCTCATTCTCTTCATGAAAGCATTCCTCATTTCAAATTCAAAATCCTCTAGCAAATCTAAGAGAAAATTTCCTAGATTTTCCTCCAAGTGTTCTCCAAATATTGCAAGATCAAATCCTTGGTTTGGAAGCTTCAACATATTCAACTAAGTGAGCTTTCTCAAATTACTTGAGTTTGTTTTCTTGATCTTAATCTATTTTAGTTGTTCATACTATTTTCACCATCTATTTATTCTTTCCAATTTATATTTTTTTTGGATTAGTCTTTCGACATCAAAGTCAAAGTTTTTCACCTCAAAGTTTCTTCAATCATTTTTTTATGAAAACTCTTGTGATAGTTTGTAGGATTTTTTTTCAACTTGTTGAAATTTTTATCTTCCTACAAATTTCTTTTGGTTTCTTGAAATATTTCTTCATTAGTCTTATTTGAAAGATCATTTATTCTTAGATCTATTTAAGAAGTATATTTTAAGCATTTTAAATTAAATTATTTGCTGAAATTATTTTCATATTTGTTAGATCTCTCTTTTTAATTAAAAGCTTACTAGCCTACTTAGATCTATCATATACAAATTTTATTTAAGTATTTTGTGATCATTTGCATTAATTGAAAGTATCTTTTGGTTAGAATAAAATAAATTATTCCTTGCTGAAATTTATTTTATTGTGCAAAAGAATATTGTGAATTTATTTTGAAATCATTTTTTTTATTAGTCTACAAATTGTAATAACATAAACATCTTAGTAAGATCACTTTAAGATATTTATTTTATTATTTCTTATCAATATTAATGAGCATTTTATCTTGCCAAAAGTGATATGATCATTTGAATTGGATAGCTTGGTATATTTGTGAGAGATTTATTTTATCAAAATTTATTATTTTGTATTTTTCTTTTTGCTATAAAATTTATATTGGGGTTGTATTTGCCCCTTTGTAGGAGAGTACATATTGTTGTAGGGTTGTGCTCACCGTTATAGGGAGTACTACTTATAAGCTATTTTTCATTTAGTGGATTCTTAGTCGGGTGGCTAGGTGTGGATGTTGGTAGATTTTGGGTTTGGCTAAACCACGTAAAATTGTGTGCCTATTATCTCTCTTTACTTTCTTGTACTTTTATTTTTGCTGCATTAAGAATTGTATCTTATCATTATAAAATCTAAAATTAATTTTCTACTAAAACTTAAAATTTAAGTTTTAAGTTTTAAAATTTTTAATATCACCCAATTCACACTTTGGTGCTATAGCTTTTTTTGGCTTAACATCAAAAGTAGATCTTTTCACTATGGTACATGGTTTCCCAAAGGGTTCACTACCAGGGACAATCCACTCATAGACCTCCACTTTTAGATAGTGTACCATTTGATTATTGGAAAAATAGAATTAGTTCATTTTAAGAGGTCAAGATGCACGCATGTGGTACATGTTGACACATCAATATCATACACCCATAGTAGAAGTAAATGGGTTAAAGTAAAAACCTTTTGAGGAATGGACTGTAGTTGAAAGAGAACTTGATGAATTAAATGCTAGGGCTTGTAATACTTTACATTGTGCTTTATTACGATGATTACATGAAAATTTCTAAGTTAAGTATAGCAAAAGAAATATGGATAAACTCATTATAACTTATGAAGGAACTAGTGAAGTTAGAGATGCTCACATAAACAAACTTGTTCATGAATATGAGTTATTTCATATGTCTCCTTCTGAATCTATTTGATATGTATACTAGATTCATGAAAATAATTAACACATTGCATTCTCTTGGAAAACATATAGGAATCAAGACTTAGTCTATAAGATTCTTAGATGTCTTCCAAAAGAATGGGAAGCTAAAGTAACAATTATTAGTGAAACTAAGGATTTATCTACTTATCCACTTGATCAACTTTTGGGTTCTTTTAACACATGAACAGGTTATTGCTCAAAGGGATAAGATGGATAACTCGGCAAAAAGGGAGAAGGAGAAAGGAAAATCCATTGCATTATAAGTTGATGATAGTGATGAGCATAACACCTCAAGCTTGGATGGTGATAGTGATGAGGTGGTCATGCTATCCAAAAGCATGGGAACTTGTAACGAAGAAGAATCAAAGGTATACAAAATTTAAAACTATAAATTTCAAACTAAGAAATTTCCCATAGGTGAAGGGAACATTTGCTACCAATGTAACAAGCTTGGACACAAAAGAGGTGATTGTCCAGAACTTGTTGAATAAAAGAAGAATAAGATTGATGTGGAAAGAGAAAAATATGAAGGAGAAAAAGTACCATAAGAAGAAGAAGAATGCTTTATGGGCCAACCTAGATTCAAATGAATCAAGTACTTGCTCATCGATGAAGAGGTCAACATATGTCTTATGAAAATGGAGAATCTTAGATTCTCAAGAGGTATGTAATGATATATCTTATGATGAATTATATGATGCCTTTAATGATTTAGTTATTGAATATAAAAATTAAAAAGAAAAATACAAAACCATAGAAAAATATATAAAATTTAGATATGAATTTTGTGATTTAAAAAATGAATGTGATAATTTAAAAGTAAAACTAATTTTTTATTAAATTGTTCCTTACATGTATGTAAACTTGAAGAGAGAATATCTTGTTAAAAGCAAGATTAGAATTATGTTTGAAATCACAAGTTCATTATAATGCTTCATCAAGTAAAACATTTAATAAAATTATTTGCATCATACACATCCCACTCATATACCTTATAATTATCTGCTAAGCCATATGCAAACACTAATGTTTGGTGCAACCATTATGATAGAAAAAGGCATATTTCATTTGATTGCACGTAAATTACAAAACACTAAGAAATCATCTTATGTTTGGGTACCAAAAGGTACAAGCACTACACAAACCACACATGTTAGATATCTTGCTTCAAATTTATAATGTGGACTCAAACATGTTTGGGTTCGAAAAGTTAACATGTGATTTTCTTTTGTAGGAATGCCTTCAAAGAAAATCAAAGAAGGCATGTGGTACTTGGACAAGTGGATGTTCAAGACATATGATAGAGATAAAGATAAATTCACAACTTTAGAATCAAGTGATGGAGGATATGGAGATAATGCAAAGGGAAAGATCATTGGCATTGGTTCTATTGGTAAGAATTCTATCACTTTAGATAAAGTTTTTCTAGTAGATGGATTAAAACATAATTTAATCTCTATTAGTCAATTATGTGATAATGGTTTGAATGTAGTATTTCATACATCATATTGTATTATAAAAAATAATGAAAATGTTTTCTTAGTAGGACAAAGACATAAAAATATTTATGTCATTGATTTAGATAGCTTTCATGATGTTAATTTGAATTTACTTTATTTTAAAAGCACTCATGATGATATATGGTTATGGCATAGACTATGTCATATGAACATATTACATGACTTGATTTAATAGTTGGACCTAAATTAAATAAATTATGATGAAATTAAATTTGTTCATTCAACATTTTTTATCTAGGTTGAATAAATTTAAGAAGCATTAAAAGATATTTTGGATTATTCTATGGAATTGTATTTTGTATGATGTTTGGGTTAGAAAGATCAAAAATATATTTGAACATGATTTGATAAACTAGATTATTGGTTGTATTTTAGAAATACTGGTTAGTTTGATAACATAAGTTGAAAGATTTTGAAGAATTTTTGATAGATGATAGAAGCTAATAGGTTATTTGATGCTTATTTTGGGATTTTAAACTTTGTTCAAATGGATTATTGAGTGCATTTTGAATGGATTTATTGACCAAGATGTATTTGTAGAGAAAAGAATTTATTGATTGTAAATCATGTGGATAAATTAAAGAAAATTATATGGTTTAAAAATCTATGCTTGATGATATTAAATAACTTTTGATAGATCATGGATTTAGAAGGCTAGAGTAGATACAATTATTTTGAGCATAAATGATGATTTGATTTGGAAAATTATGTAGATGATATATTATTTGGAAGTACAAATGAATTTATGATGAGTTCTCATCTTTGATTATAAATAGTTTAAAGAATCTATGATGGGAGAACTATTTTTTTTGGGTTTAATTGAAGAACAAGAAAATGGATTCATATCAAAAATACAAAATAATTTTGATTTGACAAAAAGATTAAAATCTAGTAAAAACTTATGAGATCTATAAAATTGATTTAGATGAATTAGGTATATCTTTGATCAAAATTTATAGAGTATGATAGGTTCATTTTATATTATGATAGGAAATATTATATTTGATGTTTGTTTATTGTGCTTATTTTAGAAATGAAAAAGAATCTCATTTTATACCTTGATATTTGATAGGATACTAAGAAGTTAGGTTTATGGTATCCAAATGCTTTATCATTTGATTTGGTTGTTTAGGTTGATTTTAAGATGAAAATATATAAAAAAGCACATCAAGACATGTAAATTTTAGGATCATAAATTGTGTCTTATCTTGAAACAAATTTTGTAGTTTAAATTTGAGGATGAGTACATAGATGGTAGTTATTGTTGTTTATCTTTGTTAAAGAAATTATTGAATTTATTTTAAGTAAGATCACATTCTAGTTATTTATGATAATACTAGTATTAGTTTAACCAAAAAATTATAGACTCATGAACCAAGCTATAGAAATTAGACATCATTTTTATTAGGATCATGCTTTGAAAGGTAATGTTAATATTAATTCATTAGTACCAATTTATAAATTACGATATTTTTTCAAAACCATTACCAAAGAACATTTTGAAATGCATGCTTGGAATGTTGATCTAATATTTAAAACTATATGTAGTTTGTTCTCACTTTTATATTGTAAAAGAGAAAATTAAAATGTGGCTTATATTATGTTTATTTCAAGCATACATTTAGGGGAGCAATTATTCAACTCTTGTGCATAAATTTTTTTTAAGAAGAGAATTTTTTTCAAAAACTATGATGAAAGTCAATCATCAAAATTTTATACCCATTAGGGAGATTGTTGGCTTAATGAGCCTCATGTTCAATCAATCAATTTAGATGATAATAAATGAATGCTTAGATGTTTTAATATATGTTTTATGCATTTTAGATAAATTAATTGCTAATTACATATCCAATTTATCTCACAATATGTTTGAGGAAATTGCAAGAATGGAAGAATGAAAGATTGATCAAAATGGATAATGTGAAGCTCAAGATACAATATTTTAGGTTATATGCAATTATAACTATCTTAGAAATTCATATGAGTTCATTGGCATGAATCAATTTGCTTACAAGCATATTATTTTTCTTTATATGAAATAATGATAATGAGGTTAATTTATATAAATCTATATCTAATTAACATTCAATTATATGTTTCATACATAGCATTTGAATTGTCAAAAAAATAAATGATAATAAATTATGACTATTAAGTGTAATTATTTTATATACTTAATATAATTAAATATTTAATTTAGTTTTAAGGTTATATGAAAACTAACATATGTATGATTACATATAAATTATATCATAAAATTTAAGTATCATATTTCAAAATTAACAAATATATGTATAATTTTATATTTTAGACAAAGTCATTTTATAATCAAGGAATTTTATCTGATTTTATCTCCAATGGATTCCTTTGATTTTTTTTCCATTAATTGGATAGGTTACATGACCCATTTGATTAAAATTGAATTTTTTTATGACTTTTTAAACATTAGTTAATTTTAATAATGAATGCATGCTACATGCTTTGTATATAGTTAAGAGCCATATTTTATTATTTTGACTTGCCCATGTGAATAGTTGAATTTTGGCGTTTGAATTTAATATTTATTTAATATAAATTATTTTTTATTAAACATAAATTATTATATGATAAAAAGATGTTAGAATAATATATATTTTGAAATAATTCAAAATGACCTTCTTGCTTATAAATAGCCCTCATTCTCTTCATGAAAGCATTCCTCATTTAAATTCAAAATCCTCCAAATCTAAGAGAAAATTTCCTAGATTTTTTTCCAAGTTTTCTCCAAATATTGCAAGATCAAATCCTTCATTTGGAAGCTTCAACATCTTCAACTAAGCAAGCTTTCTCAAATTAGTTGAGTTTGTTTTCTTGATCTTAATCCATTTTTAGTTGTTCATACTATTTTTAGCATCTATATATTCTTTCCAATTTATTTTTTTGGTAGATTTGTCTTTGGACATCAAAGTCTAAGTTTTTCACATCAAAGTTTCTTCAATCATTTTTTTGTGAAAACTCTTGTGATAGTTTTTTATTTCAACTTGTTGAAATTTTTATCTTCTTATAAATTTCTTTTGGTTTCTTGAAATATTTCTTCATTAGTCTTATTTGAAAGATCATTTATTCTTAGATCTATTTTAGAAGTATATTTTAAACATTTTAAATTAAATTATTGTACTAAAATTATTTTCATATTTGCTAGATCTCTCTTTTAATTAAAAGCTTACTTAGATCAATCATATACTAATTTTATCTAAGCATTTTGTGATCATTTGCATTAATTGAAAGCATATTTTTGGTTAAAATAATATAAATTATTCCTTTGAAATTTATTTTATTATGTAAAAGAATATTGTGAATTTATTTTGAAATCATTTTTATATTATTCTACAAATTGTAATAACATAAACATCTTAGTAAGATCACTTTAAGATATTTATTTTATTGATTCTTATCAATATTAAGTGAGCATTTTATCTTGCCAAAATTTTAAGTTATAAAGTGATCATTTATAAGTTGTGAGATCACTTTTGAATTGAATAACTTGGTATATTTGGCGAGATTTATTTTATCAAAATTTATTATTTTGTATTTTTCTTTTCATGCTATAAAATTTATATTGGGGTTGTACTCCTTTGTAGGAGAGTACATATTAGTTGTAATCACCCCGTTATAGGGAATACTATTTATAAGCTATTTTGCATTTAGTGGATTCCTAGGCAGGGTGGTAGTGTGGGCGTAGGTAGATTTTGAGGTTTGAACCACATAATTATGTGTACTATTATCTCTCTTTACTTTGTACTTTTATTTTTATTCGTTAAGAATTATATCTTATCATTATAAAATCTAAAATTAATTTTCTACTAAAACATAAAATTTAAGATTTAACTTTTAAAATTTATAATATCAATTCACCCACCTCTTGGGTGCTAGTGACTCAATTTAGGGTTTATGGTTTAGGGTTAGTGTTTAGGCTTTAGGTTGTAGGGTTTATGCTTTTTGTTTAGGGTTTAGGGTTTAGTGTTTAGCATTTATGGTTTTAGGTTGAGGGTTTAGGGTTTTTTTTTTAAATTAAACCGTTTGTTTTGGTTTATTTAGTTTATTTAGTTTATTTTTGTTTTAGTTTATTTTATTTATTTTATTTAGGTTTAATTTTTTTTTGTTCAATTTAGTTGGTTTATTTTAGTTTAGGTTTTATTTTAGTTTTTTTTTAGTTAGGTTTTGGAGTAGGTTATTTTTGTTGAGTTTAATTTTATTTAATTTTGTAGGATTAGGTTTTACTTTTTTCTTTTAGGTTTAGGTTTAGGTTTTATTTTATTTTTTTAGGTTTAGGTTTTAGATTTTCATTTTTGGCTTATTTTTATGTTTTAATTTTAGTTTAGGTTTAGGTTTATTTTAGTTTATTTTATTTTATTTACTTTAGGTTATGTTTAGGTTTAGGTTTAGTTTATTTTAGGATTAAGTTTAGGTTTTATTTATTTTAGTTTATTTACTTTAGTTTAGGTTTAGGTTTATTTTCTTTTGTTTATTTTACTTTTATATTAGGAATTTTATTTTTTTTTTGGGTTTGGGTTTTATATTTTATTTATTTATAGGTTTTACTTTTAGGTTTATTTTTAGGTTTAGGTTTTATTTACTTTTTATTTTATTTTATTTTACATTTAGTTCTTATTTTATTTAAGTTTTCATTCTTAGGTTTATATTATTTCATAGTTTAGTTTAGTTTTATTTATTTTAATTTAGTATATTTTCATTTATTTTATTTATTTTATTTTAGGTTAGGTTTATTTCTTAGTTTATGTTTCTTTTTTTATTTTATTATTTAGTTTAGGTTTATTTATTTATTTTACTTTTAGGTTTATTTACATTAGGTTTAGGTTTTATGTTTTTTGGGGTTTAGGTTTAGGGTTTAGGGCTTAGGGTTTAGGTTTAGGCTTAGGTTTTATTTGTTTTAGCTTAGTTTATTTTAGTTTAGGTTTAGGTTTATTTTATTTTATTTTAGGTTTAAGTTTATTTTTGGTTTAGGTTTAGGTTTTATTTTTATTTATTTTATGTTTTATTTTTATGTTTGCTTTTAAGTTTAGATTTTTATTTAGTTTTATTTTATTTTATATTTATTTTAGGTTTTTTATTTTTAATTTAGCTTAAGTTTTATTTATTTTATTTTAGTTTAGTTTTATTTTTTATTTTAGGTTTAGTTTAGGTTTAAGTTTAGGTTAGGTTTTATTTTATTTATTTTATTATTTTATTTTAGTTTAAGTTTTATTTATTTTACTTTTAAGTTTTATTTAGTTTGGGTTTAAGTTTTAGCATTTTAGATGTTAGGGTTTAGGGTTTAGGTTTAGGTTTTTTTGGGGTTTAGGGTTTAGTTAGGTTTTAGGGTTTAGGGTTTAGGGTTTTAGGGTTTATGGTTTAAGGTTTAGAGTTTAGGTTTTAGGTCTAGGTTTAGGTTTTAGTTTGGGGTTTAGGGTTTTGGTTTTTTTTACAGAGAGAAAAAATTCAACATTTCTTCTTTTCATTTTCATCAACCAAGTAACACACAAAGTTTTCTAAGACACAAAACGACATACATAAAATATGAGAACCAATAGAGCAAATAATAAACCCTAAATAATTAGAACCATCTCTACTATAATGACATAGTTAGTAAGTAGTAGATCAGTTGGCCATTTTTTAATTTTTCCAGTTCTCATCAAAACCACCTGGCCTTTTGAATAATGGGATCCACCATCATATCCTTGATTTCTCCCTCCACCACCAGTTTGTAACCTCGTCCTCCTCCCTGCCTTTATAACCACCCTTGCTCATACCACCACCTTTATATCCACCAACATCTCCAGTTCCCCACCACCACTGTGATAACCACCTACCTTCTCCACCAGAGCTGAGCCTAGTTGGCGATATTGTTCCTGTTGAGGTTCTTCTCTTCTTAGGGTTTAGATTTAGGTTTAGGTTTATTTTTTTATTTTATTTAGTTACTTTATGTTTATATTTAGGGTTTATGGTTTATGGTTTAGGGTTTAGGGTTTAGGGTTTAGGGTGAAGGAATATTGTTTAGGATTTTTTTTATGGTTTTTTAGTTTATGCTTTTAGGGTTTATGGTTTAGGATTAGGGTTTTGGGCTTTGGGTTTTAGGTTTTCAATTATTTAGGGTTTTGGGTTTTGGGATGTAGGTTTAGGGTTTAGGGTTTAGGCTTAATTTTGGGTTTGGGTTGAGATTAGGGTTTAGGGTAATTTAGGGTTTAGGGTTTTAATTTATAAAATTAAGTAAACCACAAGGTTTAGATTTTGTTTATTTATTTTTTATTTATTTTTTTATTTTTTTTTTTTTTTTATTTAGTTTTTATTTTATTTATTTTAGGTTTATTTATTTTAGATTAAATTTTTATTTTATTTTATTTTCTAGGTTTAGGTTTAGGTTTAGTTAATTTTTTAGTTGAGTTTTATTTTTATTTTATTTTTTAAGTTTAGGTTTTTTTTTATTTTTAGGTTTAGGTTTAGGTTTGTATTTTATTTTTTTTAGGTTTGGGTTTTGGATTTTTTATTTTGGTTTATTTTACATTTTATTTTTTTGGTTTAGGTTTAAATTTATTTTAGTTTATTTTATTTTATTTAGATTAGATTAGGTTTAGGTTTAGGTTTAGTTTTTGAGTTTAGGTTTAGGTTTAGGTTTAAGTTTAGGTTTTATTTATTTTAGTTTAGGTTTAGCTTTATTTTATTTATTTATTTTATTATTTTAGGTTAAATTTTTTAGTGTTTAGTTTTATTTTTATTTATTTTAGGTTTTATTTTTATTTTATTCTTAGGTTTAGGTTTTTTATTTAATTTTATTATATTTTATTTTAAGTTTATTTTATTTTATTTTTTATTTAGTTTTATTTTATTAAGGTTTTTTATTCTTAGGTTTATTTTATTTTATTTAGTTTAGGTTTTCTTTATTTTATTTTAGTTTAGTTTAATTTTTATTTTTTTAGGTTTAGGTTTAGGTTTTACTTTAGGTTTTAACTTATTTAAGTTTATGTTTTTTAATTATTTTACTTTAGGTTTTTTTAAGGTTTACATTTTAGGTTTTAGGGTTTTAAAGTTTAGGGTTTAGTATTTTGGTTTCATTAGTGTTTAGGCTTTAGGGTTTAGGTTTTAGGGTTTAGGGTTTAGGGTTTATGGTTTAGTTAGGGTTTTAGGTTTAGTTTAGGGTTTAGGTTTAGGTTTAGGGTTTAGCTTTAATGTTTAGGATTTAGGTTTAGTTAGGGTTTGAGTTAGGTTTAGGGTTTAGTAAGGGTTAGGGGTTAAGTTAGTTTAAGTTTAGGGTTTAAGGTTTATGGTTTAGGTTAATTTAGGGTTTAGGGTTTATTTTATTGGTTAGGGTTGTTTAGGATTTAGGTTTAGTGTTAGTTTAGCTTTATGGTTTAGGTTTTAGAATTTAGGGTATAGTTTAAGTTTAGGGTTTAAGGTTTTAAAAAAAAATTAAGTATGGTTTAGGTTTATTTATTTATTTTAGTTTATTTTATTTTTATTTTTTTATTTAGGTTTATTTTTTATTTTATTTAGTTTGGTTTATTTATTTTAGTTCATTTATTCTAGTTTGGCTTTTTTTCTTTAGTATATTTTTTAAGCTTTGGCTTAAGTTTATGTTTATTTTAGTTTAGTTTTATTTTATTTAATTTAGGTTTAGGTTTATATTTTATTTTTTGAAGGTTTTAAGTTATTTTATGTTTTATTTTTTTAGTTTAGGTTTAGGTTTATTTTTTAATTTTGATTATATTTAGTTTAGTGTTTAGGTTTTATTTATTTTTTATTTTTTTATTTCGGTTTAGGTTTAGGTCTATTGTATTTATTTATTTTTTTATTTTAGGTTTAATTTTATTTTAGTTTAGGATTTGGGTTTTATTTTTTTTATTTATTTTAGGTTTGGGTTTTATTTAGTTTTATTTTATTTTATTTTAGGTTTATTTTATATTTTACATTTAGTTTTTTTATTTATTTAGGCTTTTTATTTATAGGTTTATTTTATCTTATAGTTTAGTTCAGGTTTTATTTATTTTATTTTATTCTAGTTTTATTTTATATTTTTTTCTCTTAAGGTTTACGTTTAGGTTTAATTTTTTTATTTATTTTATTTTAGGGTTTTATTTACTTTAGGTTTAGGTTTTTTGATTTTCAATTTTAGGTTTTAGGGTTTAGGGTTTAGGGTTTAGGGTTTAGGCTTTAGGGTTTAGGTTTGGGGTTTAAGTTTTAGGGTTTAGTGTTAATCGTTAGCTTTAGTTAAGGTTTTTTATATTTTTAAATTTTTAAATTAATAAACTTGTAGTTTAAGTTTATTTAATTTATTTTTATTTATTTTAGTATATTTTAATTTTAATTTTATTTTTTATTTTAGTTCATTTTATTTTTTTAATTTAATTAAGTTTTTTAGATTTAGGTTTAGGTTTAGGTTTATTTTTAGTTTAGTTTTATTATTACTTTATTTTTTTATTTTTAGGTTTAGGTTTAGGTTCTTTTTTAGGATTTGGTTTTAGAATTTTATTTTATGTTTATTTTTGGTATTATTTTTTAGTTTAGGTTTAGGTTTATTTTTAATTAATCTTATTTTATTTATTTTAGGTTTAGTTTATGATTTAGGTTTAGGTTTTATTTTAGTTTTGTTTATCTTAGTTTAGGTTTAGGTTTATATGATTTTTTTATTTTAGGTTCAATTTTTTAACATTTTAGGGTTTAGGTTTAGGGTTTAAGTTTTAGGTTGTTATTTTAAGTTTATTTTAGGTTTTATTTTTAGTTTAGGTTTAGGTTTACTTTTAGTTTATTTTATTTATTTAGTTTTTTTGGTTTTGTTTATTTTAGGTTTAGGCTTATGTTTTATTTATTTAAATTTAGTTTAATTTAGTTTAGTCTAAGTTTATTTTATATTTGTTTATTTTATTTTATTTTAGGTTTAGTTTTATTTTTAGTTAAGGATTTGGGTTTTATTTTTTATTTATTTCTAGGTTTTATTTTTAGGTTTGTTTTTTAGGTTTAGGTTTTTAATTTGTTTTATTTTATTTTATTTTAAGTCTATTTTATTTTTATTTTATGTTTAGTTTTATTTTATTTTGGTTTTTATTCTTAAGTATGTTTTATTTTTTTGTTTAGTTTATGTTTTTTATTTATTTTATTTTATTTTATTTTATTTTTTTTTAGGTTTAGGTTTAGGTTTTAGTTTAGGTTTTATTTTATTTTATTTTATTTATGTTTAGGTTTTTTTATTTATTTTATTTTTAGGTTTATTTACTTTAGCTTTAGGTTTTAGGTTTTCAATGTTTAGTGTTTAGTGTTTAATGTTTAGGGTTTAGGGTTTAGGGTTTTATGGTTTAGGGTTCTTTAGGATTAAGGTTTAGGGTTCAGGTTTAGGCTTTAAGGTTTTGGGTTAAGGGTTTAGGGTTTTACAACTTTGTTTTAGGTTTAGGTTATGATTACGTTTAGGGTTTAGGGTTTAGAGTTTAGGATGTTTAGGGTTTAGGCAGTAGGTTTAGGGTTGTGGTTGGGGTTTGGGGTTAGCTTTTAGGATTTAGGGTTTAAAATTTAGGTTTTATATTTTGGGGTTTTTTACATTAAATAAAGGCATGTTTGGTTTTAATTTATTTAATATATTTTTTCATTTTAGTTTATTTTATTCTATATTTTAATTAGGTTTATTTATTTATTTTAGTTAGTTTATTATTTTATTTTAAGTATTTTATTTTAGTTCATGTTTTATTTTAATTTATTTTAGGTTTTGGTTTTATTTTACTTGAGTTTATTTTTATTTTATTTTATTACAAGTTTAGGTTTTAGGTTTAGGGTTTAGGGTTTAGGGTTTAGGTTTAGTGTTTAGGTTTAGTGGGTTTTAGGTTAGTTTAGTTAGGGTTTAGGGTTTAGATTTAGCTTTAGGCTTTAGGGTTTTAGGAGGGTTTGGAGGGGTTTAGGGTTTTAGGTTTAGGGTTTAGGGTTGTAAGTTTAGTGTAGGGTTTAGGTTAGTTTGGGCTTAGTCAGTGTTAGGGTTTATTTTTTTTAACTTGTTATATTTTTTTTTATTTTTTTTATTTAGGGTTTAGGGTGGAGGATTTAGGTTTAGGATTTAGGGTTTAAGTTTTAGGTTTAGGGTTTTAGGGTTTAGAGTTTAGGTTTAGGGTTTAGAAGTTTTAGTTTAGAATTTGGGGTTTAGGGTTTAGGGTTTTAGGTTTATTCAAGACACCAAGTTTTCTAAGACACAAGTGATGACATAGATCAAAAAATGAGCACATATCCACCAGCCTACTCTAGATCCCCACCATTCCTCCTCCTCCATAACCATGCTCACCACCACCTCCATATCCACCGTACCTCTAGATCCCCACCATCACTATGATAACCTGCTTCATGCGCCTCCACAGATCTAGATTGAGCACGGTAGACGGTGATGTTCTTGCCCTCAGTTCGCCCTTTTTTAGTTTGGTTTAGGTTTAGGTTTAGGTTTAGGTTTAGTAGGCTTAAGGGTTTAGATTTATTTATTAATTTACTTATTTACTTTAAGTTTAGGTTTAGGTTTAGGGTTTGAGGTTTAGGGTTTAAGTAGGTTATGGTTTAGGGTTTAGGCTTTATGGTTTAGGGTTTAGGGTTTAAGGTTTAGGGTTTTAGGGTTTATGCTTTTTTAGGGTTTAGGGTTTTTAAGGTGTAAGGTTTACGATTTAGGTAGGTTTTAGGATTTTGGGTTTAAGTTCTTTTTTTAAATTAAGTAAATTAGTGGTAGGTTCATTTAGTATATTTAGTATATTTAGTTTTTTATTTATTTTAGTTTACTTTATTTTTTATATTTATTTAGTTTATTTTAATTTTATTTGTTTATTTTATTTATTTTTGGTTTACTTATTTTAGTTTAAGTTTTTAAATTATTTTAGGTTTAGGTTTATTGTTTAGTTGAGTTTTTTTTTAATTTATATTTTATTGTTATTTTTTAGGATTAGGTTATTATTTTATTTTACTATTTTAGGTTTTGCTTTTAGGTTCTTATTTTAGTTTTATTTTAGGTATAGTTTTTTTGTTTTTTATATATTTGTAGTTTATTTTATTTTATTTAGTTTAGGTTTAGGTTTAGTTTTATTTATTTTAGTTTAGTTTATTTTAGTTTAGGGTTTATGTTTTTTTTTTGTTTATTTTATTTTTGTTTAGGTTTAGGTTTTTTTTTTTTTTTTTTTTTAGGTTTTATTTTTTTATTTTTTTTTATTTTAGTTTATTTTTTTAGGTTTTATTTATTTCTTTTATATTTATTTATTTATTATTTTTATTATTTGTTTATATTTTTATTCTTAAGTTTATTTTATTTTAGTTTAGTTTAGGTTTTTATTTATTTTATTTTATTTTATATTTATTTTATTTTATTTTATTTTAAGGTTTTATGTTTTAGTTTAGGTATTTATTTTATTTTATTTTATTTAGGTTTATATTTATTTTAGGTTTTCTTTAAGTTTAGTTTTTTTGGGTTTAGGGTTTAGGGTATAGAGTTTAGGGTTTGGGGTTAAAGTTTAGGGTTTGGGGTTTAGGGTTGTAGAGGTAGGGGTTTTCTTATTTATTTTTATTTAGTTTAGTTTAGGTTTAGGGTTTTAGGGTTTTTTTTTTGTGTTTAGTGTTTAGGTTTCTTTAGGTAGGGTTTAGGGTTTAGGGTTTAGGGTTTGGAGTTTAGGGTTTAGAGTTTAGCAGGGTAGTAGGTAGTGGAGAGTTTTGGTTTAGGATTTGGGGCTTAAGGTCTTTATTTTTAAAATTTAAATGACAGTTTTAGGTTTAAGTATATTTAGTTTATTTATTTATTTTAGTTTACATTATTTTTATTTTATTTAGATTTATTTATTTATTTAATTTAGTTTATTTATTTTAGTATAGGTTTTTATTTTAGTTTATTTTAGGTTTAGTTTTAGGTTTAGGTTTATTTTTATTTGAGTTTTATTTTATTTATTTTTTTAAGGTTTAGGTTTATTTTTATTTTTAAGTTTAGGTTTTTTTTTTTATTTTTTTATGTTTAGGTTTAGGTTTATTTTAAGGTTTTATTTTAGTTTAGCTTAGTTTCTTTTAGTTTATTTTATTTTATTTAGTTAAGCTTTAGTTTAGGTTTGGTTTATTTTAGGTTTAGGTTTAGGTTTTATTTATTTTAGTTGAGTTTATTTTGTTTAGGTTTAGGATTTTTATTTTGTTTATTTTATTTTATTTTAGTTTAGTTTTTGCTTAGGGTTTAGGTTTTATGGTTTATTTATTTTTAAGTTTTATTTTAGGTTTATTTTTAGGTTTAGGTTTTATTTTTATTTTGGTTTATTTAATTTTATTTTATGTTTAGTTTTATTTTATTGTTTTTTTATTCTTAGGTTTATTTTATTTTAGTTATTTTAGGTTTTATTTATTTTATTTTAGTTTATTTTATTTTATTTTATTTTAGGTTTAGGTTTAGTTTAGTTTTATTTTATTTATTATTTTATATATTTAGATTTAGGTTTTTATTTATTTTATTTTTAGGTTTATTTAGTTTAAAGGTTTAGATTTTAGGGATTTTGGTATGGTTTAGAGTGTAGGTTTAGGTGCAAAGTTAGTTTAGGGTTTAGGAGGTTTAGGGTTTAGAGTTTAGGTTTAGTCAGGGTTTAGGTTTTAGGGTTTAGGTTTAGGTTTAGTTTTTAGGTTTAGGGTTTAGGTTTTAGGTTTAGGGTTTAGGGTTTATTTTAATTTAGTGGTTTAGGGTTAGTTTAGTTTAGGATTTAGGATTTTTAGGTTTAGGTTTAGGGTTGTAGGTTTAGGGTTGGTTTTGGGGTTTTAGGAAATTAGGAAATTTTATTGCCACAAAGAAAAGGTACAAGTTCCTTAGAGGGGTAAATCACTAAGCTAATGCTCAATGAGCTACAAAGAGTCCTAAGGAGAAAAGCCTCTAACTAATACAATAGTTAAGGAAAGCAAGCTAAGAAAAGAAAGAGAATCAAAAAAAATTCCCATGAAATTAAAAGAACTTCTTCGCTCCTTTTGAAACTAACACAATCCAAGAAAGCATTAGTCTCCGACCTATACCGTGAGATGCAACATGATTAAAGGGATGAGTACAGAAAATGAAATACTTAATCAAGCATAAAGAGTAAGAGCAGATAGAAAAATAACATAAAGAAAAGGCTCAGCTCGTTATCAATCTTAAGGAGCGACCATATCTATGCATCCAAACATCAAGTGTTTAGGTTTATTTTTTGGGTAGGATGATGTAAAGCAAATTTTTTAGGTTTAGGTAAATTTTTTATGTTATCCTACTTTGGAGAATATTAGATCATTTTTCCATAGCTTGAAACTCTATGGTATCTTTTCTAGAAATGATTGATTCCCTTCATGTCTTGATTCACTTTCAAATGATTATTCTCGAGTTTTCTCGATGCTCATATTTTGTTTTCAATTGTCGATGATTGTTAAAATGGAGGCCCCATTTTAATATTAAGGAGGAATATCATATGTTCTTTTGGATCTCTCTTCCCAATTTGCATGTCCATTTCATTTCTTTTCTGTGTGCTATTTAGTCATCCTCCTCAAGTTGATATGGCAGCTATAATACTTGGCCATCTTGGTTGGATTGTAGTCAAGTTGGACTAAAAAATTTCCAAAGAAATTTGGCTAGGATCGTGAAATATGGATATTTGCAAAGAGTGGATTTTGAGAATTTTCCTTTTTTTTGTTCCCATTGTAAAATTCATGGTCATGGAGTTTGAATTGCATTGTGGTTCACCCTCACCTTAAGAAACCCAAACCCATTCATAATAACTCATATCCCAATCTTAAGGCCTTGGTTAAACCACAGAAAGTTGTTCCAATGGATAACTCTTTACTTGAAGCCAGGGTCATTGCCTTGATCCTCCCATTCCTTTGGACAATGCTTTGCGATTCTTAAGCCCGATCAACTTTTGGATGTCATGGTAATAAGGATGCATTATTTTGTAATGGGCCTATACGTTTATATCCCACGATATTGGTAATAATTTGGACAATAATATGTTTTCAAAACTTATGGATGATGATTTTATCTCAAATGATTCCATTCACTTCTTTACCACCTTTAATTGAAGAAAATGTGATCCTTGATGAGGACTTGAATGGTGAGCAAACTAAGGATAAAGTTTCTGATTGGGCTCACGCTTTAAATGGTTCTAATCCTTCTCCCTTCTTCATCTAATTTTGAACTGATTTCTAATCCAATACTTCAACATAATAATGATTTGGAAGAAGGTGAAGTGGCATGCAATGATGGTTTAAATGTGCAACCTTATTCCAAACATTTAAACAATCTCTATCGAAGGTGATGTTGTCGATATGATTAATAAATTACAAATAGTTTTAGAAAGAAAAATAAAACTCCTAAAACTAAATTTCATAACTTTGCCGAGTTACTAGATCTCTTCCTTCTAAAATAAATGGTTTCTTTCTTAATTTGGAATGTGAGAGGGATTACCCTCAATGTTAGAAATAGAATTAGAAATTTATTTCTTTATAACGTTTCCTTTTGGCTATTTGGGAACCTTTTATTCTTCCTTATAACTTTTCTTTTGTTGTGAGAATGATTGGTTTTTAATTTTTTTGCTAACTCAGTAAAATTTGGATTTTTTTGGAATAGTCCCTATGTACTATAGGTTTTGGATGATTTATCCCAAGTTGTGAATGTTAAGATTACTTATGATAATTGGTGTTGTTTTGGCTCATTTGTTTATGTTCTTGTAATAGAAATGGTATCTTTGGAAGGATCTTATTAGTTTTCTTCTATTGATGCTCCTTGGTTTGTGGATGGGGACTTTAATACTATCTCTTCATCCTCTAAGCGGGTTGGTGGTAATGCTCAACTTATTTTCTATGGAAGATTTTAATAACATGATCCTTGATTGTCATCTTATTCATATTGGCTTTAGTTGGTCTCAATTTACTTGGAATAATTATAGACTGGCAAAAGCTAGATCGTTCTTTTAATCATTTATGGATTAATATTCTCCTAGTACTTTGTGGAGCACTTAAGTAGAACCCTTCGACTATTCTCCCTTGCTTATCCTTTGTGAATTTTATTGCTAGTAAAACCTCTTCCCCTATCCCTTTTTTGGTTCCAAATTATGTGGCTCATGGATGATAAATTTTGGATGTTGTTGCAACTAACTGGGGTGAACCTCTTCATCTAATGATTCTATTTTTGGGAAGGGGAGATTGTGGTTCAAATTAAAAAGGATTAAAGAATGCCTTACTTGGTGGAATTAACATTATTTCAAGAACCTTTTGTCAATATCAAAGATATGGTGAATGAGGTTATAGTTTTGGAAGATGTTGTTGTTAATAATCCTTCTAAAATCCATTTGTTGGCTAAGCTAAAGATAGGTTAGCATGTTTTCAAGACATGGGGAGACCTATTGGAAACAAAAGCTCCTATGAAATGGATCTCTAATGGTGATCATAATACTAAATATTTTCATGCCATTGTTAAAAGAAAAAGGCTATAAATCACATTCACAAAATGAATATTAATGATGGAGTTTGATGTTTGGATAAAAGGAGCTTATTGATTCTCTTGTTTCTTTTTTTAAAGAGCTTGAATAAAAATTTTGCTTATGATGATATTTCATGACCTAAAGTTATTCTAATCTTATTTCTAATGATGATAACATTATGCTTTTCTTGTTAAATTCTTGATACTTTTGTAGAGTATGAATAAAGACTCGTATCTGATTATTATACTACCCTCTTTTTCCAAAATGTTGATTATCATTAAAGAGGACTTAGCTAAAGTTGTCCTTGATTTCATTAAGGGTAGTACCCTTCCTAAATATTTTGCTAGAACCTCCATTATTTTAATTCTAAAAAAGACAATCCTAAAGTTTGGAGTGATTTTAGGTGATTAGCCTTTTCTTTTTTAATAAACTTATTTATAATATTTTGGCTAAAAGCTTGACTATCTTGCTTTCTATAATTATCTCCCCAATCAAACAAGTTTTGTTAAAGGGAGATCCATTTCATAATGTTTTTTAGACCAAGAGATGATCCATGACTTAAATGCCAATGTTCATGATCAAAACCTATTTTTTTTTGACATTTCCAAAGCTTACGATAATATTGGTTGGGTTTTCCTATATAAAATTTTGGCTTTATTTGGATTCTCTAACCAATTTAATGCTTTAATTAAGAATGGGATTGAGAATTTTTGGTTTTCTTTGCTCTCAATGGTGAAGTGCATGGTTTCTTCTCTTCTTCTCATGAGCTAAGGCAAGGGACCCTCTCTCTCCTACCCTTTTCATTATTAATGTGGAATATCTTTCTAGATGTATTTAGTAGATATTTAGTAGAATGCCTAACATGTACTAGAACTATTGGTGGGCTTCCCATTTCTCACCTTAGTTTTGTTGAAGATTTCATTATATTTTGCAATGCCTCTACTCTTTATATTAAAAAATTGTAAGTTCTTAACTATTTTTGGTAAGAGAGTGGCTTGAATATTAATCTTGATAAAGTTGTTTTATTACTAGCTCTTCTATTTCCTTATCTAAGATCAATGTTATAAAAAAATATTCATCTCCATTTGTCTTATTATTATGATTTTCATTCAATTCAGTGTACTTAAGGTCATTTTTTATTGTCTTTTGGTCTACCTCTTACATAAGGCTAATGCATCTACTCTTCTAAGTCATTTGTGGTGACGCTTTATGTGGCCAAACCATCTAAGGTTACTCTCTAATTTTATCTACTCAAGACATTTCACATTTTCTCTAAGAGTAAAGCCACTAATCCACGAGCATCCTCATCTAACACTTAACTTAGTCTCATGCTTCTATTTTTGTTAACAACATTCCCATATAAATCGCGGTCTTACCACCATCTTATAAAATTTTTCTTGAAGTTTAAATACTTTTCTATCACACATCAAGCTAGATGCATTCCCCACTTCAACCATCCAACTTGAATTCTACTAATAACATCTCCATCAATTTCATCACATTGAACAATAGAGCCTAAATATCTAAATCACTAACTCTTATTAATGACTTGTTCACCTAATGTCACAACACTATCTCTATAACTTCTACAACTAAAATTAATCCATAAATAAATTAAACTAAATAAAATAAAAATAAAATAAACTAAAATAAAGAAAAAAAAATAAATTAAATAAACTAAACTTAGTTTACTTAATTTAAAAATAAAAAATAATAACAAAAATAAAATAAAAAAACCCTAACCCACAAGCCTGAACCCTAAACCCTAAACCCTACTTACAACCCTAAGCACAAAAACCTAAACCTTAAAACCATAAACCCTAAAACCCTAAACCCTAAACCCTAAACCCTAAAACCTAAAACCCTAAACCCTAAACCCTAAAACCTAAACCCCAAACCTTAAATAAGAAACCCTAAACCCTAAAACATAAAAAATGAAATGTAAACTAAATAAAACCTAAAAATAAAAAAAATAAGAAAACTTAAACCTAAATAAAATAAAATAAAACCTAAACTAAAACCTAAACATAAACTTAACCCTAAACCTAAACCTAAACCTAAAATTAAAATAAAATAAAATATAAAAACTAAACTAAAAAAATAAAACCTAAACTAAACTAAAAAAAAAAACCTAAAATAATAAACCTAAATATAAAAAACTAAACATAAAATAAAAATAAAGAAAAAATAAAACTAAATAAAAACATAAACTTAGAAATAAACCTAAAAAGTAAACTAAATAAACTTAAACCTAATGGTTTACTTAATTTTTTAAAATGCCCAAACCTTAAATCAGAAACCCAAAATCCTAAACCCTAAACCCTAAACCTAACTCTAAACCCTAAACCTACAACCCTAAAACCCTAAACCCTAAACACTAAACCCTAAAACCCAAAACCTAAAACCAAAAGTAAATAAAACCTAAAAATAAAATTAACAAAACCTAAACTCAAATAAATAAAACAAAATAAAATAAAACCTAAACTAAAACCTAAACCTAAACCTAAAAATAAAATAAAATAAAATAATAAAAGTAAACTAAAATAAAATAAATAAAACCTAAACTAAACTAAAAATAAAATAAATATAAGAATAAAAAACATAAATAAAATAAATACTAAATGTAAATAAATAAAATAAAATAAACCTAAAATAAAATAAAATAAAAACTAAACTTAAAAAATGAACCTAAAAATAAAACCTAAATAAATTAAAAATAAAACCCAAACCCTAAACTAAAAATACTTAACCTAAAATAAAATAAAATAAACCTAAACCTAAACTAAAATAAGCTAAACTAAAATAAATAAAACCTAAACCTAAACCTAAACCCTAAACTAAATAAAATAAAATAAACTAAAATAAACCTAAACATAAAAAAATAAACCTAAAAAAAACTAAAATAAAACCTAAAACCTAAACTTAAAAAATATAAAATAAAACTAAAGCTAAACCTAAAAAATAAAAAATAAAACCTAAACCTAAAAAAATAAAATAAAATAAAAATAAACTTAAAATAAACATAAACCTAAACCTAAACCTAAAAAATGAATTAAAATAGAAAACCTAAACTAAAATAAATAAACCTAAAATAAATAAACTAAACTAAATAAAATGAAAATAAACCTAAATAAAAATAAAAGTAAAATAAACTAAATAAAACTAAACCTGTTTACTTAATTTTTTTTAAAAAACACTAAACCCTAAACCCTAAACCCTAAAACAAACCCTAAACCTAAACCTTAAACCTACAACTTTAATCCTACAACCTAAACCCTAAACCAAACATAAACCTAAACCAAAATAAATAATGCCTAAAAAAAAATAAAGTAAATAAACAAACCTAAGCATAAATAAAATAAAAAATATAATAAAATAAAAAAAACCTAAACCTAAACCCAAAAATAAATCAAAATAAAAAAAGAAAAATAAACTAAAATAAAATAAATAAAACCTAATCTAAACTAAAAAATAAAATCAAGCTAAGAATAAAAAACCTAAAAAAATAAAACTAAATGTAAAATAAAATAAAATAAACCTAAAATAAAATAAATAAAAACTAAACCTAAAAAAAAAAAAAAACCAAAAAAATAAATAAAATCAAACCCATAAAAAAATAAAACTAACTAAAAATAAAATAAAACTTAACCTAAAATAAAAAATAAAATAAACAAAATAAAATAAACCTAAACCTAAACTAAAATAAACTAAACTAAAATAAATAAAACCTAAACCTAAACCTAAAGTAAACTAAACCTAAACCATGAACTAAATAAAATAAAATAAACTAAAATAAACCTAAACCTAAAATAAAAAATAAAACATAAAATAAACATAAAACCTAAATCCTAAACCTTAAACCTTAAAAAAGCTAAAAACATAAACCTAAACTAAATGAAACCTAAAATAAAATAAATAAAAACCTTATCCAAAATAAAATAATCAAATAAAATAGAATAAAACCAAACTACAACCTAAACCTAAACCTAAAAAAGAAAAAAAAACTAAACTAAAATTAACTAAATAAAACCTCAACTAAACTAAAAAAAAACCTAAACTCTAATCTAAAAAAATGTAAACCTAAAATAAAGATAAAATAAGCCTAAACTTAAACTTACACCTAAACCAAACCTAAATTAAATTAAATTAAATAAAAATGAACCTAAACCTAAATTGAAAAATATCTAAAAATATACTTACAATAAAACCTAGAACATAAAAATAAAAATAAAAATAAAAAAAAAATTAAACCTAAACCTAAAAAATAAATATCAAATCTACACCTAAAAAAGTATAATAAAAAATAAAATTAAATGAATAAAATAAACCTAAACCTAAAAAATTAAACTAAAATAAATAAACATAAAATAAATAAATTAAACTAAATAAAAAAAATAAACCTAAATAAAAATAAAAAATAAAATAAACTATAATAAATAAAAAATAAACTAAATAAGCTAAAACCTATGAGTTTACTTTAATTTAAAAAATAAAACAAATAGAAAACCCTAAACCCTAAACCTATAACCCTAAACCTTAAACCCTAAACCATAAACCCTAAACCCTAAACCCTAAACCCTATAACCCTAAACTGAGCCCTAAACCCTAAATCTAAAACCCTAAACACTAAAACCTACAACCCAAAACTCTAAACCCTAAAACCTACACCCTAAACCCTAAATCCTCAACCCTAAACTCTAAACCCTAAACCCCATACCCTAAACCCTAAACCATAAACCCTAAAAAAACTAAAATCAAAACATAAACTAAATAAAACCTAAAATTAAATAAATAAAAAGACTAAAAAATAAATAAAAACCTAAACCTAAACCTAAAAAAAAGAAATTAAAATAAAAATAAAACTAAATTAAAATAAAATAAAAATATACCTAAACTAAACTAAAAAATAAAACCTAAATAAAATAAAACTAAACCTAAAATAAAAATAAACTAAACCTAAAATAAAATAAAATAAAGTAAAACTAAATAAAACTTAAACCTAAAAAATAAACCTAGAAAGATAACCCAAAATAAATAAAAAATAAAACCTAAAGCCTAAACTAAAGAAAAACTTAAACCTAAAATAAAAAATAAAATAAACCTAAACCTATACTAAAATAAACTAAACTAAAATAAATAAAACCTAAGCATAAACCTAAAATAAACTAAACCTAAACCTAAACTTAAGCCTAAACCCTAAATATAATAAAATAAATTAAATATTAACCTAAACCTAAACCAAAAAATAAAACCTAAAAGTAAACCTAAAATAAAAAAACCTAAAACCTAAACATAAATAATAAAATAAAACCTAAACCTCATCCAAATAATAAAAAATAACCTAAACCTAAAAAAATAAACTAAAATAAAAACTTGAACTAAAATAAATAAACTAAACTAAATAAAAATAAAAAATAAAACTAAATAAAAATAAAAAAATAAAGTAAACTAAAATAAATAAAAAATAAACTATATAAACTAAATAAACCTAAACATAGTTTACTTAATTTAAAAAAGAATTAAAAAATAAAATAAAAAGTAAAATAAAAAATAAAATAAAATAATCCCTAACCCTAAACGCCTAAACCCTAAACCCTAAACCCTAAACCCTAAACCCTAAACTAACTAAACTAACCTTAAACCTAAAATCTAAACTAGCTCCAAACCTTAAACTAACCCTAAACGGAATGGGTGAACCTTGACAGAACATCACCCACAACTTGGCCAAGATCTAGTGGTGGAGGTTGAGGCATCACTTATCATAGTGGTGGTGGGGATCCTGGAGGTGCTAGTGGATATGGAGGTGGTGGTGAGCAAGGGTGGTGGAGGTGCGAGAAGTGATGGAGGCCCATGGTGTCAAGGGAGCATCGTGATATCATGGCGATCCCGCCACTGAGAGGTGGGTTCTCGATGGGAACTGGAGAAATCAAAGAATGACCGATCCAACTGGTACTTATGGAACTGTCTTTACAAGAGAGATGGTTCTACTTATGTAAGGATTTTGATTTGCTCTATGGGTGCTCATTTTTTATCTATGTCATTGCCTATGTCTTAGAAAACTTGGGGTGGTACTTGGTTGATGAAATCAAAAGTAGAAATGTTGAATTTGAATTTGTTCTTTGTTAAAAAAAACCTTAAACCTTAAACTAAAACTTAAACACCAAACCTTAAACCCTAAACCCTAAAACCTAAACCCTAAACCCTAAGCCCTAAAAAAGCTAAAAACTAAACCTAAACTAATTAAAAAACCTAAAAATAAAATAAATGAAAAACTAAAACCAAAATAAAATAAAAAATAAAAATAAAATAAAACATAAACTAAAACTGAAACTTAAACCTAAACCTAAAAAAAAAATAAAACAAAAAAAATAAAATTAAATTAAAATAAAATAAATAAAACCTAAACTAAAAAAAATGAAAAACTAAATAAAAGAAAAATTAAACATAACATAAAAAAAGTAAACCAAAAATAAAATAAGATAATAACTAAATAAACACCTAAACCAAAAAAATAAACCAAAAAAAAAAAAAAAATAAAACCTAAAATTAATAAAAATAAAACCTAAATCCTAAACTAAAAAAACCTAAACCTAAAATAAAATAAAATAAACAAAATAAAATAAATCTAAACCTAAACTTAAATAAACTAAGCTAAAATAAATAAAACCTTAACTTAAACCTAAAATAAACTAAACCTAAACCTTAAATTAAACTAAATAAAATAAAATAAACTAAAAATAAACCTAAACATAAAATAAAAAATAAAATTAAAAATGAACTTAAAATAAAACCCTAAAACCTAAACCTAAAAGTAAAAAATAAAACCTAAGCCTAAAATATAAAATAAAAATAAAACTTAACTAAAAAATAAACCTAAACCTAAAAAAATAAACTAAAATATAAAACCTAAACAAAATAAATAAACTAAACTAAATAAAATAAAAAATAGAATAAACTCAAATAAATAAGAAATAAACTAAATAAACCTAAACCTACTAGTTTACTTAATTGAAAAAAAAACCTAAACCTAAAATCCTAAACCATAAACAGTAAACCCTAAACCTTAAAACTAATCCTAAACCCTAAAACTCTAAACCCTAAACCCTAAACTCTAAACCCTAAAACCATAAACCCTAAAATACTAAACCCTAAACCCTAAATAAACCTTAAAACCCTAAGCCCAAAACTCTAAACCCTAAACCCTAAACCCTAAACCTTAAAGCCTACAACTAAAAAACCTTAAACCTAAAACCCTAAACCATAAACTAAATTAACACTAAACCCTACAAATGGGCAAAACATTGATGACAGAACATCATCACCTAGTCGAGATCTAAGGAGGCTAAGGCAAGGTGGTTATCGCAGTGGTGGTGATCCGGAGGTAGGTGGTGGATATGGAGGTGGTGGTTAAAGTAGTGGTGGTATGGAGGAGTAGCAAGGTTAGTGGTGGTGGCGAGGGAGAGACCAAAGATATGATGGTGAATCCCGCTACATAAGCGGGGTGGTTTTGATGGGAACCGCAATCAAGAATCGATCTAATTTGTTGCTTATGGAACAGTGTCTTTATAAGAAAGATGGTTCTACTTATCTAGGTTTTGATTTGCTCTATGTGTTCTAATATTTTATTTATGTCATCGCTTGTATCTTAGAAAACTATGCTAACTTGGTTGATGAAATAAAAAAAAGAAATGTTGAATATGAATTTGTTCTCTATTAAAATAAACCCTAAACCTTATACTAAAACTTAAACCATAAACCTTAAACCTAAATCCTAAACCCTAAACCCTAAACCCTTAAAACCCTAAACCTAAACCCTAAACCCTAAACCCTAAACCCTAAACCCTAAACCCCAAAAGCCCAAAACTCTAAACCCTAAAACCCAAAACCCTAAAACCATAAACCCTAAACTCTAAAACATACAAACCTAAACCATAATCCCAAAACACTAAAACCTAAACCTAAAATAATCCTTAACCTAAAACCTAAACCTTGAATAAAGATGTCATTAGAGTAGATCTAAAGAATGACCTAATCCTAACATAGTTATGGTAGCTAAAGAAGATATCTTCAAGAGTCTTTCCCTTGACTATTAGAGATTTGAATACCCTAAACCCTAACCTTAAATCATATTGTATTACCATATATTATAGTACAATGTTGCATCATATATTTGAGCATGTATTGATGTGTTTTAGATGTTATAAGATGTTTTGAAATGTTCATGGTATTGTGCCCTATAGCTATATTAATATAAATCATAAAAAAATGATTTAATAAGTCGATGATGAAATTTATTAAATTTGAAGTGGAATTAGGTTGTTGTTCCAAAGCTATGCTACGCACTTGTAGTATAAAAGTAGGATTTATGTTCAAAATAAATATTATATGTTGTAACATAGTATAACATCATATATCATAATATATTGTTCTATGCATTTTAAATTCTTTTAGTATTTTATAATCAAATGAGCTTGCACACTAGCATTATTTATAAAAATGTTGATTTAGACTTTAAAATGGTGGAATTTGGCCAAATTCATAATAGTAGAGCATGGAATCATAATATATTATTTCAATTTAAAATATGTAAGTTCTATGACTAAAATATATAGTTTTTTATTATTTAGACTAATTTTATGATTTTATCTTAAGCAATCCCTTGTGATGTGATATGCAATATAATATAACATAATATGTTATAGTATATTATAATATAGGATGTCATAACATAGTGCAACATCATGCATTATAGCATACTATTGTGTATTACTACTTGTGTTTAGCATATTTTAGTTTCTTATAGTATGATGTAGTAGAGTTTGTATTGGTATAATTTATAAAAATACTTACTTATAGGTCGAGATGATGGGATTTGGCCAAATTTAGGGTAATCTTTAGGTAACATCATTGGGGTGTGCTATGGTGTGTCATTTAATCAAAAGAATGGAATTTTGCATCCAAAATAAATGTTCAATTTTCAACAAAATTTTATAATTTTTTGCTTAAAGTGATTCATTTTAAGGTGTAATGTAAGATAATATATTATATGAAAGCATATTAATATATAATGTACATAATAATATAACATCACATATATATGAATGTGGTGGTGCATTACTAAATATTATTGTACATTTTAGTATGTTTTACTTATAATACATTAAATAAAATTCAAAAAAAGTTAATTTGAAAGTGGAGATGGAAGAATTTGGCCAAATTCATGGCACACTAAGAAGCAACACCAAAATTATGCTATTGTGTACCATTTCTAATAAAAAAAATAACAATTTTACACCTAAAATGAACATTAATCATATATTTAAAAACTTTTATTATTTGTTAATTTTAAGTGATTCTAATGAGGTGTAATGTTAGACAATATATTATATTATAACAAATTATAATATAACATCATATATTATAATATAATATAGTGTGTTAATTCACACTATAATATGTATGTATGATCAGATAGTTAGTTTGAGCTTGCACCATCACAAATCATAAAATGTTGATTACAATGTTAAGATGATGCAATTTGAGCAAATACATTATAAGGCTTTTGTTGAAGTATTAAAGGTGTGCATAAGAGAAGAAATAAGATTTGATGAGAATTTCATGTCAAGGACATGGAGGAGATTGCTGGGATCACATGCATTGGACACACAAGTGAGGGGTCTATCGAGCAGATGAAGAAAATTTGGGGGGATAAGGTTTGAATTTGATTATATGATTTATGGAATGAAGATCCGGGATAAGAATCTATAATCCTCAGGGATTAAGATCAAATGAATTTAATTTGATTTGATTTATTAATTGATGTGGATGCATATATGCTAGAGATATGGGCTCGAAGTCATTAGGGATTGGGTATATGAACCTTCCATGTAGGTTCTATCCACTGGGATTAGATTTGAGTTTGATTTCATTGATTTGTTTGGGGATGTATACACTGGGATAAGAGTTTAGTTGGATTTCTTTGATTTAGACTCTACTAGGGAAGTTAGTTTAATTTGGCTTCACCGGGAGGTTGATTTTGAATTTGATTTGTTTGCTGACTTTTTATATATGATTTGGGCACCACTTAGAGAGAAGGGTGATTTAACTCCACTAAGGAAAGTTATATTGGATTTAATTTAATTAATGTATGGATCTTGTGTATGATGGACCCAATCGAGAAGGGCTATATCCACTTTGACTTACCTCAAGTTTATAAATCCAAAGGGATAGTCTAACGATTGTGGGGCGAGCTAGCCAACTAAAGGGGTTGCCTTTGCAGTGCAATGAGAAGAAGAAGAGACTGGTGAACATGATGCACAAAAATTGACCTAAGGATTGAGTGAATGTCATTGGAGAGTCAACTCTCAATTATTAAATTTCATGTGATTTGATGTGATTTATTTGGTTTAGTTTGATTTCAAATTTTGGGCATATTCATGAAGATGTGAGCTGGCCAAATTGATTTAATTTATGGACCACGTCGGGTGTAATGGACCCATTGAAAAGGGGCTATATCGACTTGTCCTATCTAAGATTTACAAATCCAAAGGAATAGTCTACTATGGGTAGAGCTAGCCAACCTAAGGGTTACCTTTAAACAGGATAAAGGCATAATAGACTTACGTCCCTAAAGCGAGAATAACCATTGGGGTGACAGTAACAAATTGAACCCGACTTTGGGGAAACTAATGAGTGAATGTCGCTGGGGACTTATATCAACTCAAGAGTAGAGATTCCTATAGGGAGTTCCATGACACTCTAAAGATAGTACCGCTGGAAAAAGTATCGCTAGGTGTCCTCCTAATCCCCAAGTGAATATATATTTTTATATGATTGTGTGGACCTTGTGCAGGGACCACAAGAGAAGGGGTATATCGCCTTGACCTATCTTAGATTTACTAGACCAAGGGAGAATTTGCATATCCACAGGAAGAATTCTCTAACCACATGGGTGGTTAGAAAAAGGGAACTATTCAATCCACTAGTAACTGGTACTAAATTGGATCACAAAGGACGTGATCCAAATATAGTGCCTATAGGGGAGGTGTTGCTAGAGTTATCCTAAGCCCGGAAAATAAATCTTGTAATGCTGGCCAACTCAAGGAGAGAAAGCATAGGCACTTACATCCGCCATGAGTGGTGTATCATAAGGTGTAAGAACCAACCAACCTAAGGTGTATCCAAGATGAGTGTGTATCCACGATAGTGAGAACCAACCAACCTAAGGTGCTCATCGTAATGATCAATTTGGGAAGAAAGCGTAGGCTTACAACTTTCCAAGCGAATAGATCGATAGTCTATCATTGTTGGGATAGATGCTATCCGACCTAGAGCAACTATTAGCAAGGAGCCCGAGGAAGGACTAGACCTTGACTTGAAGTAGTCATGAGGGAAGGAGCCGCTAGGGAACTTATCCTAAACCTCAAATATGCTCGACCCCAATGTGTGAATTCAAGAAGAAAGTACTCACATCTTCTTAAATGAAGCCAACATGAGGTAGCTTATCAACCACATAATAAGGCCCCAAACTAACAAGACAATTTTGGTGGATAACCAAGGAATGAAAGCATAGTAGACTTACATCCTCCAAAGTAAGAAGACCACTGACACACTAGGGTAAGACATCACCGACTAGAGAATCAACTAAGTGAATGCCATTATCTTAACTAAGAGTATATAAAAGATATGTGTTTATTTTATATGTTTGCATATATTTTATGTTTGTGTTGTGATGATGAAGGGTAGACGCCGGTGCCTTACAGCCTACCCTAAACTCATCGTGGTGGATTTACAAACAAGAATACTTTCAAAGATGAAAGATATTAAATTTGAAATGAAAATTTTATTGATGATAATTATTTTAAAACATGATTTATACTATTTCTTTAAGTAGAGCCCATTAATTGGAAGAATTGGGTGCTATCCATTATAATTAATAAGCGATAAGATCCTCATTGGTATTCTTCTCTATGGCAAAATGGTCTTCCAAAGTGGGTTCAAACATGCCTCCCATCCTATGATGGGCAATAATCGGTCTCCTTAGAACTAAAATAAGCTATCCTACTTGAAAATCTCTAGGATGAGCTAACTTTTGTGAGTTTGAATCATTTTATCTTTCTAGAACTCGAGATTTTGGCATGCCCGCAGGTGTCTCTCCTTCAATCCTTCAAACTCTTCTAACGCAACTTGGCATTCTACTTTGCGTGATCTGCTACCCATAACTATCCTTAGTGTCGGAGTTGGACTTCTAGAATGGCTCGACCCATACACTAAGGAGAAAAAGAGTAGAGTGAGTTGGAGTTCTATATGTGGTGTGATAGGCCCACAAGGCTTCAACTAACTCATGCCACTAATTATTTTAGTATTTGTATGAGAGTTTTGTTGAAGGCTTTTGCTAAGCTATTTAACCTCAAGTAGTTGATGGAATAATATCTCCAAAATATGTTGTGTCACGAGCAAAGTTGTTGATCTCGGCTCTTAAATGCAATACCAATATTAGTTATAATTCATCGAGGCACCAACCTATATATGATATGGTTCCTAAAAAATTAGAGCACAAGATGAACTGTGATCTATTCGAGTGAAATCGCTAACGCCCATTTTGGAAAAGTAGTAAATAGCTAAGATGAACCGATGTCCCTTGGAAGAATGAGGATCAACCCACTATGTTGGTACCCCAACACTGAATGGCCATGAGGCCAATGCAAGATGTAGAATGTTTGGTGGTTGGTGGACCAAACCATGTATTTGACATTAGTTCTATATCCATGTAATCTTTAATCATCGACTACCTAGTATCCTAGTCTCTTGATCTTGGCTTTCATCTTTGAATCGATTGGTTGGCTCCACAAATAGAGTGTACCTTAGTCATGATCTTATGGGCTTTGTGCATGTATAAACAAACTTATAATCAAAAGACCGCCGATATAAGACACCATCCATAAGAGCATAGGAAAATGCTCTCTACTTCATTTGATGGGCTTGGGACTTCTCTTGAGGTAGTTTTCCTTTATTTAGGTAATCCATGAATGGTTTGCCCAAATCTAACTCCTCATCCTTAGAAATGGCAACTTCCCATTCAAGAGAGTACTTTGATGATTTCATCAATAAGAGATAATACTTGTCTCTATTTGGACCATTATTGATATGGTCTCATCCTCCAACATGCCAAATCTTTGGCAAGCTTGGCTAAAGCATATGCTATGATGTTCTCCTCGAGGAATCTTATAAATGGTAACCTCTAGGATTTGGGCAAATAAATCCATGGTGTAAATTTATGGAGTGATGGTTTGTAACCTTATAAGACCTGTGGATTTGGTTGATAACTAGCTAAGAATCCAAGAGAAGATGTTGATGTTCGATGCTTAGAGTAATTTAACCCTACACCAAAAATCAGTGCCTCATATTCGACTTCATTATTGGTGCAAGGATTGGATGATGATATGAGAATCTCATCACATCATGGTCTTGAGTTAAAAGAACTATTCCTACCTTTCTTGGAGTAGTAGATTATGGTTCTTCTTCTTTAAGAGGAAGCGCATCAAAGTACATCTCCTGGGGAATGCTAGTATCCTTTAAGTTCATGATTTATTCAGGAGACCATCATTAAGAATAAAGTTAGAAGTGAGTGTTTTGCTAATAAATCTAGTACTTGTCCTTTCACCGCATGAAGGGGTATGAAGGTAATGTCAAACTCAGAGGATCATGGACCATCATGCCAACTATCCTGAGAGCGGTCGTGTCTGACATCAGAGTGGATTCATCCTAGAGATTAAGTTCACCTTATGAGGAAGCATGTAGTACTATAGATTTTATGATGCAAAGATTAAAGCTAGGCAATGCCTCTCAATGAGTGGATAATTAGCCTTAGCAGGATTAGATGAGAGGTAAGGTAGTAGAGTGAATTTTCCTTCCCCCTTCATCATTGGCTTGATGTCTTCAAAGTACTAAGGGAGTCATCTAACATAGTAGTAAAGTATGAGTTGCTTTCCCGTGATAGGTTACTAGAACTACATCATCGTGTAATGCTTGATGTCTTCAAGGCATGCTCACACTTATCATCCCACTTGAACTTTTTTTTTTTTTACAAGTGTCGAGAATGGTTGACATCTTCCCTATAGGTTGGATATAAAGCATCTTAAATATGCCAACCCTCTTGGAATGATTTGAGTTGAGTTAAACTTTTAGGGGCATTTCTAATATCACCATGATCTTCTACAATTGATTTCAATTCCTTGGTGTCGAAAAAAAACACAAGGAATTTCCAAGCAACTAAAATGCACATTTTAGGGGTTCATTTTGAGGTTAAATTGTCTTAACGTTCAAAAACTACTCTCAAATCAAAGAGATGGTCTTTTTCTCTACTTTTGATCATAAGATCATCGATAGCACTTGACTTGATGATGAATGAGTTTGTCAAAGATTTGAGTCGTGGCCGGTATGTAGCACGCCTTTTTTAAGGTCGAAATGACCTTATAGTAATAGATTTTGATCGTGGTTCTAAAAGTAGTATTTCTTTCATCTTTAGGGGTCATCTTTATTTGGTTATATATAGATGATCCATCCATGCAATAAGACGCATAAGTTGAAGCAATGTCCACCATCGCCTCGAGATTGATAGTGGAAATTCAACTTCTAGTCATGCCTTATTTAAATCCCTAAAATAAATGCATATGTGAATTTGGCCATTCTTTTCTTAACTAGGATGACACTAATTAACCATTTAGGTATTTATCTTCTTGGATGAAGCCAACATCGATCGTTTACTTCATAAATGACCTATTGTTCTATGTCACATTACGCCTAGGAGCTTGCTTGATAGGTTAGGAGGCTCTATTGCTAACCGCTACATTAGAGCCAATCTAGGCATCTCTTCATAACTCCATGTAAAGTAGTCCTTAAACTTAGTCAATAGCCTAACTAAGTCATTGGTTACAATTTCATTCAAGAAAGAACCATGTATGTCGCATGGATCTTCTTCAATTCTTAAGTTGATTTCCTTGAGCTCATCGATGGTTTACTTGATCTCTTCTTCAAACTCTAGTGGTGCATCTTTGACTTCAAAATTATCTGATCATCCAAGTTTCTAAGCACGCCTCATATAAGTTAATGTGATTTGAAAAGAACCTATCAAATTCCAAATGATTAGTGAGGACTAAGGTAATCATCATCCGACTTGACCCACTATACCGAATCCTAGTCCCGGTCTTGATTGAGAGCTTTAGCATTTGTTCTTCCATATTCTTTCAAAGTAGTCCACTTGCTTTTGACCAAGTATATGGAATTAACCATTTCTTTACTAAATTATGAACACAAGGAAAGTACCAATCAAAAGGTAATTCTATTAAATTTTATATGAATCATCAAGTTCTACATCAACTTCTTGACTTGAGGATGATGCTCCCTAAAAGAACCTCTTAGTCTTCACACCTATGGATGACTTAGGGCTTCCTTAAGTACCAAACCATCGCCTTTTGAGAGGAAAGTGGGGTTAGAGCTAAGGTTCCCAACCGATGCCTAACTATTCACATATAGACTTGGATACACTTACGCTTTGCTTTAGAGCCCGCCTTCATCGCTATCTCAAGTGTCACCTCCAAGGGAATTCTAAAAAAGTCGGGTGGTGCTAACCATATAAGACTCATCCTATGAACTAGATTCTAAGTTTATATGGATAGTGTGTATACCTTGTAGCTAGGACATATCTTCTATTAGGTGGCCAATAATGAGGTTTTCCACCACTATGACAACCTCTAAACGGCCTCCTCCTCTAGTGGAGGTCGTCGTCCTACCCATGTGTATTTCAAATGCTCAAATCAAATTCAATGCTAAATAATCATTTTACCCTTAGGTCAAGGGCTTCATATTGACAAATCACCCATGTAAGTAGTTATTTCTATTCCTTGGCCACTTGGTACTCTCCCAATGGTCCACCTAGCACCTAGGACACCGCCCAACCACGTAAGGAGTGGTTGGATTGGCCATGACCCATGGGATGTAAAATAACCTCACCCTCCCCATTGGAGCATTTAAGACACTTAGAACACCCATTATTCCTCCTTGGCCACCTCCACACCTTCAACCAACCAAGCCAAGCTCTCACCTACTCCCCGCCACCCACGACTCGAGATGGCGGTCAACCACTAGAAGACAAATTTGATTCGACCGTCCGATCAAGATGAAAGGGGTATACACCCCTCATTTTCACTCAAACACACACAAAATCATCCCACGAGCCCTAGCTACCCAAGATGACCCGCTAGAATCATTCCCTAAGCTCCCAAATTGTTCAACGATTGAAAAATCCATTCGGATGTCACAAAATAGACACTCCCATTTCTAACCTAAGTTTCCTATTTCTCCATCAAACTCAAATTAACTTTGCCCTAGGCCTCATTGAGCAAGAATGAATCATCTCTCAAGCTTCCCAGCACTAGAGGTGGGACTTCAAGTCAGCTCCAAATCATTGGTTCTTGGCCATCTGAACATCAAGGAATTGATCTAATTATTTTCAATAGGACTTCATCTCCACTAGATGAAGCTTTCTCAATAGTTTGAGTTGCCGCCTTGAGCTCGGATGAGGTATGCTTTCAAAACCAATCCTTAGGCAAAAAATCAGGAGCTTTCTCAAGAAAACATGCATCTCGTGTGATCTTGATCATTAGATCGATCGATGTCATGAAGGTGTGAGATCCTTGATCGAGCTCGTAAGCTCAAATCAAGTGAGCAATGGAAAACTAACTCCATTCTCCTCACTGTGGATGTTAGATCACACACCTAAAGGAGTTTAATGAAATTATGGTTAGTCCACATGTGTAGGAAAACCATAAGAGTAATTAATTAAGTCCTTTAATCTAATTAACTATTAATCATGAGTCAATTGCATTGCACCCATTTTAAATTCTAGGATCATTACAAATTTATTTTCCATGCATATCACGAAAAGCACATAATTATTTAGTAAATTACTTTAAGGTGACATAGTTAAGGTTAATTAATTCATCTAATTAAGAGTTCAACTTAATTAACTGATAAAATCAACATAATTACATTTTCTTAAATTAAATCAAATCACTAATATGGGAATGGGTTTAAAATAATAAATGATGATTTCTCTTCTCTTTCTTAAATCAATCAAATCCAAAACTTAATTAATAAAAAAGCTTTAGTTTGCTTTAAATAATCTTACTTGATTTGATTGTCCTTAAGAACTATTTGGTTGAATGAATCACGTTTATATTTGATTGTTCTCTTCCAATCATGTTAAATTTGGTATGTTATTTGAATTCATGCATCTATGTTTTCAAAATCAAGTAAAATAAAATGGATTTCCTTTATGTAAGCACATGTGTTGATTTAATTTAATATATGTGTGGCTATTATCACTATTAAATCTAAATGTATTTTTCAAAAGCTTATAAATGAATAATAATATGTGTTATGATGATAGTTATAAATACATAAGAAATGCATGTGCTTATAGCTTAAATGTAGAATGTTGAGTTCTCTTTCCACTATTCATGTGTTGATTTATGTAAGATTGAATGGTAATGGGTAGTCCTGACATCCCGGAACATGAGGTTTAGCTAGCTTCAAGGAGGTCATTTGATTACCTCCTGGTTTGTGACTTGGTTGATAAAATCAAAAGAAGAAATGTTGAATCAGATTTGTTCTCGTTAAAAAACCAAAATCCTAAATCATAAACTAAAACTTGAACCCTAAACCCTAAACCCTAAACCCTAACCTTAAACCCTACACCCTAAACCCTAAAACCTACAAACCTAAACCTAAAACCTACCCAAACCCTAAGCCCTAAAACCCTAAACCATAAAGCCTAAACACTAAACCCTAAACCCTAAACCCTAAACCCTAAACCCTAAAACCATAAAACCTAAACCTAAAATAAAGATAAAATAAATAAAAAAAATAAAAACTAAACTCAAATAAAATAAATAAAACCTAAACTAAACTAAAGAAAATAAAATAAACCAAAAAATAAAACCTAAATAAAATAAAACCTAAATGAAAATAAAATAAAATAAACCTAAAATAAAATTAAATAAAACTAAATATAAACCTAAACCTAAAACATATACCTAAAATCAAACATAAAATAAATAAAAATAAAACCTAAACGATGAACTAAAACCCTAAACCTAAAATAAATAAAATAAAATAGACCTAAACCTAAACTAAAATAAACTAAACAATAATAAATAAAACATAAACCTAAAACTAAAATAAATTAAACTTAAACCCTAAACTAAATAAAATAAAATAAACTAAAAATATCTTAAACCTAAACTAAAAAATAAAACCTAAAATAAAATAAACTAAATTAAATAAAATTAATAAAACTTATACTAAACTAAAACTAAAAAAAATTTAAATAAAATAAAAATTAAACCTAAAATAAAAAATAAAATATAATAAAATAAAATAAAATAAAACCTAAATTTAAAAGTAAACTTATAAATAAAACCTAAAAATAAATAAATAATAAAACCTAAACTAAACTAAAAAAAATCTAAACATAAAATAATAATAAAATACACCTAAACCTAAACTAAAATAAATAAAACCAAAACCTAAACCTAAAGTAAACTAAACCTAAACCTAAACCTAAACTAAATAAAATATAAATAAACTAAAATAAACCTAACCTAAACTAAAAAAAATAAAACCTAAAATAAACATAAAATAAAACTTAAAACCTAAACCTAAAAAATAAAATAAAACCTAAACCTAAAATAAAAAAAACAAAACTAAAACCTTAACCTAAAAAAATAAACATAAACCTAAACTTAAACCTTAAAAATAAATTAAATAAAAATCTAAACTAAAATAAATAAACCTAAAATAAATAAACTAAACTAAATAAAAATAAAAAGCAAACATAAATAAAAAAAAAAATAAAATAAACTAAAATAAATAAAAATAAACTAAATAAACTAAATAAACCTAAACCCACTGGTTTACAAAATTTAAAAAAAAACCCTAAACCTAAACCTAAGAAAATAAAATAAAAATAAACCTAAACCTAAAAAAATAAAATAAAAATAAAACTAAACTAATAAATAAACATAAACCTAAACTTAAAACAAAATCAAATCAATTAAAATAAAAAACCTAAACTAAATTAAACTAACCTAAATTAAACTAAATAAAATTTAAAATAAACCTAAATAAAAATAATAAATAAAATAAACTAAAATAAACAAATAAAACAATTATAAATAAAAAATAAACTAAATAAACCTAAACCTACCGCTTTACTTAATTGAAAAAAAATCAAACCTTAAACACTAAACCTAAACCCTCAACCCTAAACATACAACCCTAAACCTACAACCCTAAACCCTAAACCCTAAACCTTAAACCCTAAAAAAACCTTAGACTAAACAATAAACCAAAACCCTAAACTAACTAAACCAGAATCCTAAACCCTAAAACCTAAACCAAAACCCTAAACCTTAAACCTAAAAGAACCCTAAACCCTAAACCTTAAACCTTAAAAAAGAACCCTAAACCCTAAACCTAAACCCCAACCCTAAGCCCTAAACCCTAAAAGGCTAAAAATCTAAACCTAAACTAAATATTACTTAAAAATAAAATAAATGAAAAATCTAAACCAAAATAAAATAAAATAAATAAAATAAACTAAAACATAAACTAAAACCTAAACCTAAACTAAACAAAGAAAATAAAATAAAACTAAAACTAAACTAAAATAAAATAAATAAAACCTAGACTAAACTAAAAATAAAAAACTTAAATAAAATACAAACTAAACCTAAAATAAAAATAGAATAAACCTAAAAAAAAAAAAACTAAATAAAACCTAAATCTAAAACATAAACCTAAAAATAAAACCTAAAAAATAAATAAAAAATAAAACTTAAACCCAAACTAAAAAAAAATCTAAATCTAAAATAAAATAAAAAAAAAGCCTAAACCTAAACTAAAATAAACTAAACTAAAATAAATAAAACCTAATCCTAAACCTAAGGTAAACTAAACCTAAACCAAAGCCTAAACTAAATAAAATATAATAAACTAAAACAAACCTAACCTAAACTAAAAATTAAACGTAAAATTAAATCTAAAATAAAACCTAAAACTTAAACCTAAAAAAAAATAAAATAAAACCTAAACCTAAACTTAAAATAAAAATAAAATCTAAACCTAAATAATAAACTAAACCTAAACCTAAACCTAAAAAAAAAACTAAAATAAAAAAACCAAAACTAAAATAAATAAAACTAAAATGAATAAGCTAAATAAAATAAAAAGTAAACATAAATAAAATAAAAAAATAAAATAAACTAAAATAAACTAAACTAAACTAAATAAACTAAATAAACCTAAACCTACTAGTTTACTTAATTAAAAAAACCCTAAACCCTAAACCCTTAATCCTAAACCCTAAACCCTAAACCCTAAAACTAACCCCAACCCTAAATTAAATAAAAAAACCTAAACCTAAAATAAAAAATAAAATAAACATAAACCTAAACTCAAAAAAACTAAACTAAAATAAATAAAACCTAAACCTAAACCTAAACATAAAATAAACTAAACCTAAACCCTAAACTAAATAGAATAAAATAAACTAAAATAAATATAAATCTAAACTAAAAAATTAAACCTAAAAATAAACCCCAAATAAAACCTAAAACCTAAACCAAAAAACTAAAATAAAACCTTAACCTAATATAAAATAAAATAAATCCAACCTAAAAAATAAAATAATAATAAAACTAAACTAAAAATAAAGATAAACTTAAACAAAAAAATAAACTAAACTAAATAAAGTTAAAAAAACTAAAATAAAATAAACTAAAATAAATAATAAATAAACTAAATAAAATTAAACCCACTTAAATTAAAAAAAATTCCTAAACCATAAACCCTAAATCCTAAATCCTAAACCCTAAACCCAAAACACTAAGCCCTTAACCTACAACCCTAAACCAACAACCCTAAACCCTAAACCTTAAACCCTAAAAAAATCCTAGACACTAAACCATAAACTAAACCCTAAACCCTAAATTAGCCCAAAACCCAAAACCCAAAATCCTAAACCCTAAACCTTAAACCAAAAAAAGACCATAAACCCTAAACCTTAAAAGGCTAAAACCTAAACCTAAACTAAATAAAACCTAAAAAATAAAATAAATGAAAACCCTAAACCAAAATATTATAGAAAAGAAAATAAAATAAAACATAAACTAAAATCAAAACCTAAAGCTCAACCTAAACCTAAACCTAAAAAAATAATAAAATAAAATAATAAAACTAAACTAAAATAAAATAAATAAAACCAAAACAAAATAAAACCTAAATAAAATAAAAACTAAACCTAAAATAAAGATAAAATAAACTTAAAATAAAATAAACTAAAACTAAATAAAATCCTAAACCTAAAAAAAATAGACCTAAAATAAAACCTTAAAATAAATAAAAATAAAACCTAAACCCTAAACTAAAAAAATTATAAACCTAAAATAAAATTAAAATAAACTTATACCTAAATTATAATAAATTAAAATAAATAAAACCTAAACTTAAACCTAAAATAAACTAAACCTAAACCTAAACCTAAACTAAATAAAATAAAATAAATTAAACGTAAGCTAAACCTAAACTAAAAAAATAAAACCTAAAATTGACCTAAATTAAAACCTAAAACCTAAACCTAGAAAATAAAATAAAACCTAAACCTAAACCTAAAAATAAAAAAATAAAACCTAAACCTAAAAAAAGAAATTCAAAATAAAACTCAACTAAAAAATAAACCTAAAGCTAAACCTAAACCTAAAAAATAAACAAAAATAAATAAACTAAACTAAATAAAAATAATAAGTAAACATAAATAAGAATAAAGTGAAATAAACTGTAATAAATAAAAAATTAACTAAATTAACTAAATAAACCTAAACTCGGTTTACTTTTTTTTAAAAAAAAAAACCTAAACACTAAGCTAACCTAAACCCTAAACCCTAAAGCATAAATACTAAACCCTAAACCCTAAACCCTAAACCCTAAACCCTAAAACCCTAAACCCTAAACCCTAAGAATCTAAAACCTAAACCTAAACTTAATAAAACCTAAAGGTAAAATATGTAAAAAACCTAAGCCTAAATAAAATAAAATAAATAAAATAATATAAAAACCTAAACTACAACCTAAATCTAAACCTAAAAATAAAATAAAATAGAAAAAATAAACTAAAACAAAATAAATAAAACCTAAACTAAACTAATAAAATAAATCAATCCTAAGAAAAAGAACTAAATAAAATAAAACTAATAATAATAGCACCCATCTTATGAAATTGTGTTTTATAGTAGAGACGGTTCTAGCTATCTAGGGTTTTGATGTGTCTATGCAAAAAATAAAAACACCTAAGCCTAAACTAAAATAAAAAAACCTAAACCCAAACCTTAACTAAATAAAACAAATTATATAAAATAAATCCAAACCTAAACTAAAAAAATAAAATCAAAATCAAAATCTAAAACTTAAACCTAAACAAATAAAATAAAAACATAAACCTAAAAAAAAATAAAAATAAAACTAAACTAAATAATAAACATAAACCTAAACTTAAACCTAAACTTTAAAAAAAATCTAAAAAAAACCTAAACTAAAATAAATAAGCCAAAAAAATAAACTAAACTAAATATAAATAATAATAAAATAAATAAATTAAAAATAAACTAAATAAACATAAACCTACCACTTTATTTAAAAAAATAAAATAATTAAAATAATTTAAAATAAAACTATCTATAAACCTTAAACCCTAAAACTAACCCTAAACTTAAACTCTAAACTCTAAACCCTAAACCCTAAACCCTAAAACCCTAAACCCTAAACCTTAAATCAGAACCCTAAACCCTTAAACCCTAAACCCTAAACCCTAATGCTAAACTAACCCTAAACCTTAAATCCTAAACCCTAAACCTTAAACCCTAAACCCTAAACTAACCCTAAATCATAAGCTAACCCTTAACCCAAAACCCTAAAACCCTAAACCTAAAATCATAACCCAAAAAATTTAATCCTAAACTAAATAAAACCTAACAATCAAATAATTAAATAAACTTAAACCTAAATAGAAAAATATTAAATAAAATGAAAACCTTAAAGTAAAACCTAAACCTAAACCCAAAATAAAATAAAATAAACTAATAAAATAAACTAAAATAAAATAAATAAAACCTAAACTAAACTAAGAAAATAAAATAAACCTAAGAATTACATACCTAAATAAAATAAAAACTAAACATAAAATAAAAAAATAAACCTAAAGTAAAAAATAAAATATAAACCAAATAAAACCTAAACCTAAAACTAAACCTAAAATAAATAAAAAAGAAAACATATACCATAAACTAAAAAAAGGAAAACCTAAGCTTAAACTAAAAAAACAAAATAAAATAAAACTAAACCTAAAAAAACTAAAATAAAATAAATAAAATGTAAACCTAAACAAAAATAAAATAAACCAAACCCTAAACTAAATAAAATATAATAAACTAAAATAAACATAAACCTAAACTAAAAAATAAAACCTAAAAATAAACCTAAAATAAAATCCTAAAACCTAAACCTTAAAAAATAAATTAAAACCTATATCCATAAACCTTAAAACAAAAAAAACCCAAACTTGAAAATAAAATGTAAATAAAATTCAACTAAAAAAATAAGCATAAGCCTAAACCTAAACTTAAATACTAAAATAAAATAAAAAAAAAAAATAAAATAAATAAAAATAAAATAATAAACTAAACTAAATCAAAATAAAAGTAAACATAAATAAAAATAAAACTAAAATAAATAAATAAAATAAACATAAGAAGAAATGTTGAATCAATTTATTATTTGTTAAAACCAAAACCCTAAACTCTAAACTAAAACCTAAACACTAAACCTAAACCCTAAACCCTAAATCCTAAACCCTAAACCCTAAAACCACAAACCCTAAAACCCTAAGCCCTAAAACCCTAATCCATTATTCCTTAACCCTAAAACCTAAATCCTAAACCCCAAACCACTAAACCTTAAACCCAAAAAAACTGACTTTAAACCATAAAACCCCAAACCCTAAACCCTAAAAGCTAAAACCTAAACCTAAACTAAATAAAACCTAAAATAAAATAAATAAATAAAATCTAAACCAAAATAAAATAAAAAACAAAATAAAATAAAACATAAACTAAAACCCAAACCTAAACCTAAAACTAAACATAAACTTAAAAAGAAAATAAAAATAAAAAAATAAAAACTAAACTAAAATAAAATAAAATAAAGAAAACTAAATAAACTAAATTTGAGAAACTTATATAAAAAAATACTAAACCTAAAATAAAAATAAAATAAACTTAAAATATAATAAAATAAAAACTAGATAAAACTTAATCAAAATAATAAATCTAATAATAAAACCTAAAATTAAAAAAAAATACATAAACCCAAAACTAAAAGAAAAATGTAAAATAAAATAAAATAAAATAAACCTAAACCTAAACTAAAATAATTAAAACCTAAACCTAAACCTAAACCTAAACTAAATAAAATAAAATAAACTAAAATTAAACCTAAACCTAAACTAAAAAATAAAATAAACCTTAAATAAAACTTAAAACTTAAACATAAAAAAATAAAATAAAACCTAAACCTAAACCTAAAACAAAAATAAAACCTAAACCAAAAAATTAAAAATAAAATAAGACTAAACTAAAAAAAATAAACATAAACCTAAACTCTAAACCTAAAAAATAATCTAAAATAAAAAAGCTAAATTAACATAAATAAACCTAAAATAAATGATCTAAACCTAATAAAAATTAAAATTAAAATAAACTAAAATAAATATACTAAATAAACTAAAACCTAAACCTATTGGTTTACTTAATTTAAAAAAAACCTAAACCCTAAAACTAACCTCATATAACCCTAAAGCTACAACCCTAAAACTTTAACCCTAAACCCTAAACCCTAAACCCTCTAACCCTAAACTTAAATTTCTAAATCCAAAACCATAAATGTTAAACCTAAACCCTAAACCCTAATGGTGACTAATCCTAAACCCAAAACCTAATACCCTAAATCCTAAAACCCTAAATTTTGAACTCTAAACTAACCCTAACCCTAAAACTAAACTCCTAAACCTAAATCTCCACCTTAAATAAACCAAATGACCCTAACCTAAACTATACCATAAACCTTCTTAAAACTCCCAAAAGAATTGAACCTAAACTATAAACCCTAAACACTAAACTCCAACTATAAACCTAAAAGCATAAACCCTAAAACCCCATTAACCTCCAACCCTAAACTAAACCTAACCCTAACCCTCTAAACCCCACCCCAACATAAAGCCAACCCTAAATCTCTCCTGACCTCTAAACTCCCTAAACCTCTAAACCTCTAAACCTAAACCCACCCTAAACTAAATCCCCCCACACTAAACTCCTTAAACTAAATCATAAACCCTCTTCACCCTTAAACTCCCCCTAAAACCCTAAATAAACCCTAAAACCTAAACCTAGCATCCTAAAATAAATAAACATAAACCTAAATAAAATAATAAAATAAAATAAAATAAAGACCTAAACTAAAACCTAAACCTAAACCTAAAATAAAATAAAATAAAAAAAAAGTAAAATAAACTAAAATAAAATAAATAAAGACTGAAACTAAATTAAAAATAATATACACCCAAGAATAAAACCTATATTAAAGAAAACTAAATGTAAAATTAAAATAAAATAAAACTCAAAATAAAATTAAATAAAAGCTAAATAAAACCTAAACCTAAAAATAAAACCTAAACCCTAAACTAAAAACCTAAATAAAAAATAAAAATAAAATAAAGAAAATAAAATAAACTTAAACCTAAACTAAAATAAATAACTAAAATAAATAAAATGTAAAGCAAAAATAAATTAAACATAAACATAAACCTAAAATAAATAAAATAAAATAAACTAAAATAAACCTAAACCTAAACTAAAATAAAAACCTAAAATAAAATAAAATACTAAACCTAAAAAATTAAAAATAAAACTTAAACATAAAAGAAAATAAAAATAAAACTCAACTAAATAAAATAAATGACCAAACCTAAAATAAACTAAAATAAAACCCTAAATTAAAATAAATAAAATTAAAATAAATAAACTAAAATAATAAAATAAACCTAAATAAAAATAAAGAAAATAAACTAAAATAAATAAAATTAAACTAAATATACTAAATAAACCTAAACCTATCATTTACTTGAATTTTTTTTAAAAAACCTTAAACCCTAAATCTTAAACCTAAACCCTAAACTCTAAACCCTACACAACCCTAAACCCTAAACCCTAAATCCCAAAACCCTTATCCCTAAACCCTAAACCCCCCCAGAAACCTAAAGCATAAACCTAAAACCTCCAAACCCACCTAAACCATAAACCATAAACCCTAAACCTAAATCCTAAACCCCAAACCTAAAAAATCCAAAGTAACTAAATTAATAAATATAAAACCTAAAATCTAATAAACCTAAAACCTTAGAATGGGCAAAACCTTTGACATCACCTCTAGATCTAGCCATGGAGGTGAAGGTGGAGGTGGTGCTTATTGTAGTGGCGTGGGGTTCAAGAGGTCGGTGGATATGGAGTTGGTCGAGTAATGATGGTTATGGAGGAAGGAGAGATGGAGGTTACGACCATGGTGGTGGTGGAGGGAGAGATCAGGATATGATGGTGGATCTCGCCACTGAGAGGTCAGTGGTGGCTGATGGGAGAAAATGAAGAATGGCCAATCGATCACTACATATGGAGCGATGTCTTTATAGAATGGCGCTTTAATCTAGGGTTTTAAATTTTTCTATGCGCTAATTTTTTATCTATGTTTATTGATTGTGTCTTAGAAAACTTGGTGTGTTACTTGGTTGATGAAATCAAAAGAAGAAATGTTGAATCTAAAATTATTCTTTGTTAAAAAAAACTTAAAACCCAAACCTTAAATTAAAACACGAAGCCTAAACCTAATACCTAAACCCTAAACCCTAAACTAAAACTTGAACCCTAAACCTAAAAGCTAAACCTCAAACCCTAAACCCTAAAACCTAAACCCTAACCCTTAAATAAATAAAACATATACTAAATATACTAAATAAACCTAAACCTCTTGGTTTACTTAATTTAAAAAAGAAAAACTTTAATCTCTAAATCCTAAACTCTAACCCTTAAACCCTAAACCTATGACACTAAACCTACAACCCATCTTAATAATAATTAGAATGAAAATAAACTTGAGAACTACATTCTTATTTCTATTTTTGATAAGTTTTACAACATCGCTATCTTTTCTAATAAACTGGTCAAATCCTTTTAAGCTCTCTTACAATCATGATTTCATTCTTATAGAGGATTGGAATTTTATTAGAAATAAATAAAACACCTCTAATGTTTTCATTAAACTTTTGAATAATATATTTTCCATTTCTTAATTAGTTTTAGCTTGGAGGATTTTGAATAACTTCATCCCGGTTGATTCCTGCTATGGCTTAAAGTGTTTTCCTTACCTTATAAGTGCTATTATTGCTTTATATTTAAAATGTTATTCATATTTTTATCAATGGTGCTATTGCTTCCAAACTTTGGATATGGTATGATGATTTATTTAAAACTTACTATTTTCACTCTCTTTCATTATATCAACTTCCTAAAGTTTGTTTCCATAAAATTGTGAAAGGTCGTCAAAGTTTTAATTGTTATTACCCTTATTTGGTTCATTAGGATGGATAAAATGATGTTGAATATCATGTTATCCCTGAACCATAAAAATCATCGCTAGAACTAAAGAAAAATTCATGCTTTATTTAATGCAAACTTAATTCATTTTAGAGGTTATAAATTTGCTTATGGGTATCACTTTGCATGATGATCCTTCCTACAAGAGTATTAACATTATACATTTGATTAAGCCTAAAGAAAATTCTATTAAGATCAATATTGATGGTTCTATTTCCCAAAACAAATATGGTCGTGGTGGAATTCTTGGAATCTAAAGGCACTATCATTTATGCTTTTTCCTACCCCTCAAAGCTTGTTTTGTTATTTATGCTAAACTCATGGTCATAACAAAGCTATTGATATTTATTTAAGCAAAGGCCTCTATAATATTTGGCTTATTTAGGTTTATTTAGTTTATTTATTATTTATTTTAGGTTTATTTATTTTATTTTTATTTTTGTTTTAGTTTATTTTTTAGGTTTTGACTTAGGTTTTATTTTTTTATTTTAGGTTTAGGTTTAGGTTTTATTTTATTTTTTTAGATTTAGGTTTTGGTTTTCATTTTAGGTTTATTTTAGATTTTATTTTTACTCTAGGTTTAGGTTTATTTTTAGTTATTTTATTATTCTTAGTTTAGGGTTTAGTTTAGTTTATTTTAGGTTTTTTAGGTTTTATTTAGTTTACTTTAGGTTTAGGTTTATTTTTATTTATTTTAGGTTTAGGGTTTAGTCTTATTTTTTTAATTTTTTGGGTTTATTTTTTTTGGGTTGAGGTTTTATTTAGTTTTATTATATTATATTTTAGGTTTACTTTATTTATATTTATATTTTATTTTTTAGGTTTATTATTTTAGATTTATTTTATTTTATTAATTTAGTTTAGGTTTTATTTATTTTATTTTATTTTAGTTTTATTTCTTATTTTATTTATTTTCTTTCTAGGTTTATGTTTGGGATTAGGTTTAGGTTTAGTTAGTTTTTTTAGTTTATTTTATTTTTATTTTATTTTGTTTTAGGAATTTTATTTATTTTATTTTTTAGGTTTTATTTTTTTTAAATTTAGTTTTAGCTTTTTAGGGTTTGAGGTTTAGGGTTTAGGGTTTGGGTTTGCTTAGGATTTAGGGTTTAAATTTAGGGATTACGGTTTAGGGTTTAGTTTAGGGTTTTATTTTTATTTATTTATTTTATTTTTTATTTTAGGTTTATTTTTATTTTACCTAATTTATTTTATTTTACCTAATTCAGTTAATTTATCTTAGGTTTATTTATTTTAGTTTATTTTTTTGGTTTAGGTTTAGGTTTAGGTTTATTTTTTTTGTTTCATTTTATTTTATTTTCTTGGTTTAGGTTTTATTTTTATTTTAGGTTTATGTTTAGGGTTTTATTTTATTTTTTAAGTTGAGATTTGAGGTTTTATTTTACATTTATTTTAGGTATTATTTTTTAGTTTAGGTTTAGGTTTTTTTTTAGTTTTTTTTTTTATTTAGTTTAAGTTTATGTTTAAGTTTAGTTTATTTTAGGTTTAGGTTCAGGTTTTATTTATTTTAGCTTAGTATATCTTATTTTGGTTTAGGTTTATTTTATTTTTATTTTAGTTTTAGTCTTTTTAGATTAGGGTTTGTTTTATTTTTTATTTATTTTAGGTATATTTTAGGTTCAAGTTTTATTTAGTTTTCTTTAATTATATTTTAGGTTTATTTTATTTCTATTTTAGGTTTTTATTATTTTATTTAAGTTTTTAATTTTTTTTTAGTTTGTTTAGATTTTTATTTATTTTATTTTAATTTATTTTTATTTTTTATTTTTTTATTTTAGGTTTAGGTGTTGGTTTAGGTTTTAATTTATGTTTTTATTTTATTTTATTTTATCATTTTATTTATGTTTAGATTTTTATTTATTTATTTTATTTTTAGTTTTATTTAGTTTAGGTCTAGGTTTTTTTTAGGGTTTAGGGTTTAGTTATAAGTTTTAAATTTAGGTTTATTTTTAGGTTTTATTTTAAGTTTAGGTTTAAGTTTATTTTTAGTTTATTCTATTTTATATAGTTTGAGGTTGGTTTAATTTATTTTAGGTTTAGGTTTAGGTTTTATTTATTTTAGTTTAGTTTATTTTAATTTTGGTTTAAGTTTATTTTATTTTGTTTATTTTATTTTTTTATTTTAGTTTTAGTTTTTATTATTAATTTAGGGTTTTGGTTTTATATTTTATTTATTTTTCATTTTATTTTAGGTTAATTTATTAGGTTTATTTTTTATTTTATTTTATTTTGTTTTATTTTATTTTTATTTTATTTTATTTTATGTTAAGTTTTTATTTTATTTAGTTTTTTTATTCTTAGGTTTATTTTATTTTTAGTTTAGTTTAGTTTTATTTATTTATTTTAGTTTATTTTATTAGTTTACTTTATTTTATTTTAGGTTTAGGTTTAAGTTTTAGTTTATTTTATTTTATTATTTATTTTATTTTATTTAAGTTTAGGTTTTTTTTTATATTTTATTTTGGTTTATTTTAGGTTTAATTTTTGGTTTTATTTTGGTTTTAGAGTTTAGGGTTTAGGGTTAGGGTTTAGTGTTTAGGGTTTAGGATTTAGGGTTTAGTGTTTAGGCTTTAGGGTGTATGGTTTTTTATTTTAGGGTTTATAGGTTTAAAGTTTAGGTTTGGAGTTTATGATTAAGGGTTTAGAGTTTTTATGGTTTAGTTTAGCATTAGTTTAGGTTTAGGGTTTAGGGTTTAGGTTTTAGGGTTTTAGGTTTAAGAGGTATGGGGTTTGTGGTTATTTATGGTTTAGGGTTTATAGTTTAGGGTTCAGGTTTGTGGTTCGTGTTTTAATTTAGGGTATAAAGTTTTTGGTTTAATTTTTTAACAGAACAAATTCATATTCAACATTTCTTATTTTTGATTTCATCAACCAAGTAACACACCAAGTTTTCTAAGATATGACATGATGACAAAAAAAGCCTGAGCAAATCAAATGCTCTAGATAATGAAATCATCTCTATTGTAAAAGACATTGTTCTATGAGTAGATCGGATTGATCGTTCTTAATTTCTCCGGTTCCATCAATCACCCCGACTTCTCGAGTAGTAGGATCCACCATCATATCCCCAATCTCACTCCGCCATGACCACGACCAGAACCTTCGCGTTCCTCCTCCCTCCATAACAACCATTGCTCCACCACCTCCATATCAACTAGCAGACTCTAGATCCCCACCACCACCATGATAACCGTAGCCTCTGCCTTCTCCTCCATAGATCTTGACCGAGCCTAGTTGATGGTGATGTTCTGTCATGGTTTTCCCATTCTTAAGTTTCGTTTAGGTTTATGATTAGGTTTTAGAGTTTAAGTTTATTATTTAATTTATTTAGTTACTTTAGGTTGGATTAGGGTTTGGTTTAGAGTTTAGTGTTTGGGGTTAGGGTTGGGGGTTTAGGGTTTGGGGTTTTAGGGTTCTTGCTTTAGGTTTAGGGATTAGGGTTAGCTTTTTAGGTTTGGGGTAGGTTTAGGGTTTAGGGTTTAGGGTTTAGCGCATTTAGGTTTAGGGTTTATGGTTTTTTTAAAATTTAGTGAAAGTAGGTTTAGGTTTATTTATTTTATTTAGTTTATGTTTAATTTATTTTAGTTTATTTTATTTTATTATTAGGTTTATTTTTTTATTTTATTTAGTTTAGTTTATTTATTTTAGCTTATTTATTTTAGTTTAGGTTTTTTATTTTAGTTTATTTTTAGGTTTAGGTTTAGGATTAAGATTATATTTTAGTTGAGTTTTATTTTTATTTTATTTTTTTGGTTTAGTTTTTTTTAGGTTTAGGTTTAGGTTTTATTTTATTTTTTTTTAAGTTTAGGTTTTAGGTTTTATTTTAGTTTTACTTTTTTGGTTTTGTTTAGTTTAGGTTTAGGTTTATTTATAGTTTATTTTATTTCATTAAGTTTAGTTTTAAGTTTAGGTTTAGTTTTCTTTGGATTATGTTAGGTTTTATTTATTTTATTTTAGGTTTAGCTTTATTTTATTATGTTTATTTTATATATTATTTTTAGGTTTATGTTTTTTTTTACTTTAGGGTTTAGGTTTTATTTTTTATTTATTTTAGGTTTTGGTTTATTTTTTTTTAGGTTTAGGGTTTTATTTAGTTTTATTTTATTTTATTTTAGGTTTATTATTTTTTTACTTTAGGTTTATTTTATTTAGGTTTTAATCTTAGGTTTATTTTTTTTTTAGTTTATTTATTTTTATTTATTTTATTTGTTTATTTTATTTTATTTTAGGTTTAGGTTTAGGTTTAGGTTTTAGTTTAGGTTTTATTTTATTTTATTATTTTAATTTATTTAGATTTAGGTTTTATTTATTTTATTTTAGGTTTTATTTTGTTTAACTTTAGTTTTAGTTTTTTAGGGTTTAGGGTTTAGGGTTTAGGGATAGCTTAGGTTTGGGGTTAGTTTTAGGGTTTTAGGTTTAGGGTTTAGGGTTTAGGGTTTAGGTTTAGGGTTAGTTTAGGTTTTAGGGTTTAGGGTTTAGTTTTAGGGTTTAGAGTTTAGGGTTTAGGGTTTTAGGGTTTAGGTTTAGGGTTTAGGGTTTAAGGTTTAGGGTTTAGGTTTAGAGTTTAGGGTTTAGGGTTTAGGGTTTAGGGTTTAAGGTTTTAAATAAGTAAACCAATTAGGTTTAGGTTTATTTAGTTTATTTTTTATTTATTTTAGTTTAATTTATTTTTTATTTAGTTTAATTTATTTTTTTATTTATTTATTTAAGTTTAGGTTTTTTTATTTTAGTTTATTTTTTAGGTTTTGGTTTAGATTTATGTTTATTAGTTTAATTTTATTTTATTTTATTTTTTTATTTTAGGTTTTTTTTTATTTTTTGGTTTTTTTTATTTTACATTATTTTTTTAGTTTTAGGTTTTAGGTTTTATTTTAGGTTTATTTTTTTTTAGTTTAGGTTTAGTTTATTTTTTTTTATTTTATTTAGTTTAGGGTTTAGGTTTAGTTTATTTTAGGTTTAGGTTTAGGTTTTATTTATTTTAGTTTAGTTTATTTTAGTTTAGGTTTATGTTTATTTTATTTTATTTATTTTAGGTTTAGGCTTTTTTTTTGTAGTTTAGGGCTTAGGTTTGATTATTTATTTATTTTTTGGTTTTATTTTTTGGTTTATTTTTTAGTTTAGGTTTTATTTAGTTTTATTTTATTTAGATTTTTGCCACCATCCTTCAAGATCTTTGATGGCATTGGAACGATAACACATTGCACACTTTAGAGCTATTGCAACACGGTGCACACTCCTCTTCCACCTTTTTCAGATTAGTTGTATCATTTGATTGGTACCAAACTTAAGTTCGGTGAAGACTTTTTTCTAAGTTGGAGCACCTCTTCATCAAGAGGTTTGCTAGAGCTCAGTGAGGGTATAGGGACCTTATTTTAGAGAAAGAAACTCAAGAGTCCACTTTGATTATATTCTCGGGTGGCACAACGAGCATGAAATGCAAACTATAGCTATCAGAACATCATGCCATTGAGATTCTTCTCAAGAATATCCATGGCGGTCACCTTCATTCTTTAGGGCTTTACCATCATAACATTTGAGAAATTAATCAACAAGGTGGCTAGCCTAGAGAAAGCCAAATAGTTTTCCTTTCGACCAATCATCTAGGTCCAAGGCAAGATGTTTGAGAAGAATCGAGCGGTTGTCAGTGGATGGGGAAGCGACCGAGTTCAATAAGAGACTACAGCTCAGCGACCTCCTTTGACACCACCTCTTCCACCACCTTGGACATCATACCGACCATCGCACCATGACCATTTCCACCACCTAGTAGCCTGAGCGGTGGTATTCATATCGATCACTAGGTAGCTACTTTCCACCTACTCTTAGATAAATTGAATAAGCCATATTCATTCAAGAGGAGGAGTTAGAAAATCTTTAAGAATCTCTTAAAGATACTTGACTTTCATTACCGAGAAGAAGTTGGAGGAAGTGGGCAAGATGATCTTAGATACCCTACCACCACATGTTAGGCCATGTCTTAGAGGATTGTATCACTTTTATGGACTAGCTTGAGTGTAGCTACAAGTTGAGAGCCATAGTTATCCCTAAGGAATACTTATTAGAGCAACCATCCATTTATGTTATAGTAATCCTTGGGGATACTTGTGATCCTCTTAAGAAAGAAGTTTAGGATATCTTCCTATCCCACCTCTAAGAAGATCATTTTTTAAGATCAAGAAGCTTTCCTTGTAGGTGCACGTAGCTCAAACCTCCAACACCAAGGAAGGTTTGCTAGTTGCAAGGACAATGGGAAGGTGACATCCCAGTGACAACTCACCATACTTGCTCGGGATAGTCCAGTGCACGCCCATCCAGTCAGTACTCCTCCGTTCAGCTACCACCTCTTCTACTAGCTCCTCTTCTAGGTAGGAGCATAGTATCTTGAGAAAGACTAAATCCCTTACTCTACTTACTTTATTTGATTTCTATCATGTACCTCCACCCAAAAGAAATTAATGAAAAAGGCGATTCTACTTATATATTGTCTACTTTTGATTTTATTCTTATTGAAAGCTCACTAAGTCTAAATAAAAATAATAGCTCTAGTAGTTCCAATCCTTTCCTTTTTAATTGACTATCCTTCTCAATCAATCAGTTCACCTCTTGAGATTGACTTGGAGCCAATTGACTCGAGGATCCCATAAGAAAAGGCGTAGGTATGCGATGAGAAGGTAGAATTTTCCACAAGCTCATCATTCCAAGAAGTCATTGAAGTCAACCTATGTGTGGCAATGTTCTACCTCCTATGGTAACACCTCGATAAGGGTAAGCAAGTCATTGGTTCCAGTGATAGCCCCTCCATAGAATGCTCCATGGATATGCTTGTGGAGGACCAAGCTAGAGTTGATTACAATGTCTAGCTCACCTTAGAAAGTTTCAAGTTAAGCATATGCAACGCCCTTATCTTATCCAAAGAGATGAGGGAATCTCTAATCAAGGCCTTACTTGATCTAGAGATATGCTTAGCTCATGATCGCTACTAAAGAGGAGGCATGCCACTCGAAGGACATCTTAGAATTACATTCAATGATGAAGACTTACTCCTAGGGATGACGAGCACAACCGCCTCTTTATATTATATGGATGTTGGCGATAGCTATCTAGAGTTGACCCAAGTGTATCAATCAACATTATGAGTCTAAGAACCCTTGCTACTTGAAGATTCACCAAACTCCAAAAAGAAAGGATGATGTTGAGAGGATTCAATGAACAATGTGAGAGGGCCTTGTGGTGTTTATTTTTTGGATTTATGGGGGGGGGGGGGGACCCAGAGATCATAGGTGGGGTACTTTTGAGGTGATCGGTATAACATTGAGGTATGATGTACTATCTCAAAAGATAAAAATCATCGACCTATAATAGACCTAATCATGTAATAAGGACTCCCAAGGCATGATGGGTCTATGAATGTACAGAGATTTTCTACCACTTTACATGAATGAATAAAGTAGGGTTTATATTAAAGTTCTTAAGTTCTCTATGGAGGCAAGCCTCCATTGTTATATATCTTAGGAAATGAAATTTCTTAAGAATACTCTCGATCAAAGTAGACAATTATCATCTAAAAGATTTCAAGGTTAGACTATCAAAGGATTGGATATATTTGGAAAATCAATTGGGAAAGTTCAAGGAGAAGACTTATTTTTGAAATCCAATTAAAATAAGAAATGCTCATGATATTAGAAAGCCTAGTGAGCATTCCAATCTATCCTATGATTAGGCTTTATAATTTTTAAAGTTGAGGAGATTTATATGTTTTGAGTTGAAATTTAATTAGATTACTAGGGCTTGTAATCCACCAACACAAGGTTGTGGGAATGCCTAAGAGATGAGGATTTATGCTCAGCAAAAGAAATAGCTACCATGGATCCTAAATCTAGGGAGCTTTAGTATGAGCTAAAGCATGACCTAAATCTAAGTGATAGGTGGACATAAGGGTAACTTCCATAAGAGAGAATAAATTGTCCAACTTCGGACTTAATAAGTGGTCACGCTAACTCCTCCTACAATTTTAAAACCTTATAATCCAATCTTATGAATTGCAAGATAGCTAGGGTAGTTATTTAATTAGAAAGAGACTAAAGTCCTAAACACACTTCCTAGAGACTAGAGCATGAGTGGTATGGCATATGACTTAATCTATAGATGCAAAATCTTTTCAAATTTTATTTCATTATAGACAAATCATTTTGAGAGGCTTTAGGATTTATTATGCCTAAATGCATGATGAAATAGGTTATGGGTCAAATAAACTAGAAGAAGGTGTTCTCCACCACAAGGGATGCCCTCACAAGTCAAGCATTCCTTTATCATGCAAGGATGGAGATCCTTCATGTTCAAGAGAGAAAGAATATGCATGCATGATGTGAAACATACAACCATACAACTAAGGGGTTGCAAAATCTTTTAATTATCTTATTTATGTCTTGACTTTATGATGAGGTTATGAGTTGTTTAAAATTTAGTTATGAGTGATTAGTTGGGTAGAAAAGTTATTTTTTACCTAAGATCTAATCATTATCCAAGACCACGTTAAAGCATCAATCATTTAAGTAACTATCAAAAGCATGCCATCCTAATGCATAATGTAAACATAACATCAAAATAATTATATAAACTATCATAAAAGAATAAAAGGTTGGTGTGGTCGGTACCACATACAAGAGAGAAAAGATGGGTAGTGAGCTCTACCCTTATACAACTGGAATATGAAAGAATAATTATAATTGTATTAAATGCTATGGGGTCTTCTTTCTTCATATCTCCATTTTGATTTGGTTCCTTCTTTAATTTGGATGGTGCTTACTTTAAAGGCATCACAGGCACCCAGGACAAAACCTTCTAGCCACTACTCATCCTAATCCCCATAGCACTAATCTTAATTCCTATTGCAAAAAAAATACATTTATGTGGGAAAAGTAAATCTAACTACACATGTAAAATAGAGGTTAGCTAAATATACATATAATCCCAAGCGGTTGTATTTATAATTTAGACTTAGCACCCTACACATGGGTAACTAAGCCCGTGTCCTAACTTGGATTATGCTTAAGGATTTAAGCAACCTAAAAAAGCACTCACATTTATTTTTAAGCAACTCTTAAGCATTATCCCAAATACATGATTAGGCTAAAATTGGCCTATCATCTACGAAGCATACACCCTAACATTCAATCTAAAATAATGCATCATAAAACAAAACATATATCACATCATACACCATCCTAACTTAGAGCTATAAGTGGTGACTTAATTCTAATGTGTGTATTTAAGGCTATGTGGTAAGTCTTGTTAGGCATTACTATTATATTTTCTAAGTGTATAAGGATTCAATTTAACATGAAAGGTTGATTTCACTTGAAGTAGTTTAATTGATTTGAGAATTTTAATTTGTGTTTTCTTTTATTTCATTTGATTACACTTAGCAACTAAGTGTTATAAAGAGAAAAGAGGATTGCCCTCTTTCATCCCTTAAGTCACTTTCTAAAGTATATTAATTTGATTTAGTTCTCTTTAGTGAATGTCTTATTAAATGATTTAATTAATCCTAAGTGTATCTATACATGCAACATATTTTAGCATAGTTAAATCATGAATGTATGTGTATGTTTTGAATTTATTATATTTGATTAAATTATTTAAACATATTAAATTAAAACTTTATCCAAATTCTTATACAAAAATAACATAAGAATGAAATTAAATAGGCATGTGCCATTATTAAACCGAGGAAGTGAGCTAATCAAATGACCTCCTTGGAGCTAGCTAAAGCCATATTCTCGGGATGTCCAACTTATATACCCATTTGCATTCAAACATATGTAAATTCATATACATGAACATATGAAGTAAGCTCCAAATCATATGGCTAATTAATTTAACCACTAAGTCAATTATGAATGCATACAATTTTAATGTCAAATGGGATTTTCATTTACTAATGACATATACATATACAAGTACAAAGATATAGGCAAGTATGTGTCTTTATTAAACCAGTGAGGTAATCAAATGACCTCCTTGGGCTAACTAAAGCCTCGTATTCCCAGGATGTCAGAGTATACTTGCTTTTCTTGGACACACATGGATGTATACATAAATGAGGGAAAGAAAACCATGCAAAGATTGTATATTTTTTATTGAATCATTTATATATATGAATTAAAGCTCTATCCAAATTCTAATGTTGAAATACATAAGAATGAAATCAAATGGGTATGTGCGTGATAAACCAAGTGAGGTAATCAAATGGCCTCCATGGCACTAGCTAAAGCCTCATATTCCCAGATGTCCAGACTATATACCCATTACCATTCAATCTTATATAAATCAACACTTGAATAGAGGAAAGATAACTCAACATTCATACACTTAAGCTTTAAGCACATGCATTTCTTATGTATTTATAACTAGCATCGGAACAAATTTAATTATTCATTTATAAGCTTTTGAAAAATACATTTGGATTTAATAGTGATAATAGCCACATATATTAAATTAAATCAACACATGCAAGCTTACATAAAGGAAATACATTTTATTTTACTTGATTTTGAAAATATGGATGCATGAATTGAAATGACATACCAAATCTAACATGATTGGAAAAAGGATAATGAAATATAAGCATGTGATTCATTCAACCAAACTAGTTCTTAAGGACAATCAAATCAAATAAGATTATTTAATGCAAACCAAAGCTTCTTTATTAATTAAGTTTTAGATTTGATTTGATTTAAAGAGGAGAAAACAAATCATCACTTGCTATTTTAAACCCATCCCACATTAGTGATTTGATTTAATTTAAGTAAATGTAATTAATTTGATTTTATGGGTTAATTAAGTTGAACCCTTAATTAGATGAATTTATTACCCTTACCTATGTCACCTAAAAGTAATTAACTAAATAATTATGAGCCAACATGATATGCATGAAAAATAAACTTGCAATGATCCTAGAAAATAAAATGGGCCAAATGCAATTGGCTCATGATTATTAGTTAATTAGATTAAGGGACTTAATTAATTACTATTATGGTTTTCCACACATGTGGACTAACCATAATTTTGTTAAATGCCTTTAGGTTATTAAACACCTAAAGATCTACCCCATGATTTAATTAGGTTAGATGTGATTATGATTTCAATTTGATTAAGTGATTTAATTAATTTTAAATCTTAATTAATTTCATTTTAAAAGGATGAACATAAGGAAAGGGGTCCCATTATTCCTTAGTTCACTTACTATTGAACAATGATTAATAAACCTAATTAACCAATTTATTACTATTCATGAGATTAATTAATCATTAATTAACTTAAAAGAGTAGTTAGGTTTAATAGGCAATTTTCCTAACTAAGTGAGCAATAAATTCAAAGAAAATCATGGGAGGCGAGGTCATCCCATTAAATTAACCCACAAAATTTGGGATTAATTGCTTTACTAATTAAGTAATTAAGCTAATTAATTTTACATTTAAACCTTAATTACTATTCAAAATTAGGTAAGATCATTTTTAATTGATTTTCCTTTGAAATACCTTTAAAATGAGTATTTATTTGCATTTTTTTATTTTCTATGATTTTTTATGATTTTTTAGAGGTTTCAACCATTAAAAAATTAATTAAGCGATTAAAGCCTAATCATGTTGGCCATGTGGCGCGATGCGGTGCTTTCACATGGTGCTGGATTGGCTACTTAAAACTTATTCGACTCTATGCTTACATGGCGATGGATGCTTTCTCATCCACCATCCGATCTAAGATCGAATGGCTATGATTAATCCCACGCTTAATAAGATTAAATCAAGTTGATCTAGTGGATCTTATCGACCGTCCATTTGATCACGCAACTGATGCGTGATCTAATGTCACATAAGTGTGGGAGAATGGAGCTTCTTTGCCGCTCACTTGATATAGCTACCCGAGCTCAACTCCAAAATCCCACACCTCCATGACATCAATGAGGGGATCCAACGATTAAGATCACACAAGATGCAAGTTTTCTTCAAAAGCTCCAACCCATTTTTTCTTAAGGATCGATTTTGGAAGCATACCTCACCGAGCTCAATACAGATTGAGGAAGCTTCATCTAGTGGAGCGAAGCACTTTTGACTAGAAATTGGATCAATTCCTTGATGTTCACTCAAAGGCCATGAACGACAATTTGGAGCTTGACTTTGATTGAAGTCCACCTTTGATGCTTGGGAAGCTTGGGAGCTAATTTGTTCTTTTCGATGAGGCCTAGGGAAGGTGCATACAATGTTAATTTGAGTTTGATGGAGAAATGGGAAGTTAGGTAAAAAATGGGAGTGTTTTATTTGAGATTGATGGGAATGGCATTTTTCGATTGAGGAATGATTTTGGAGCTTAAGGAATGGCTCTAGCAGCTTGTCACAGTAGCTAGGGCTCTTAGGAATGATTTTTGTGTGTTTGAGTGGAAATGAGGGGTGTATACCCCCCTTCATCTTGATGGATGGTGGGATGGGTTTGGCTTCTAGTGGCCGTCCACCATCTCAGTGTTGTGGGTGTGGGAGGAGGTGAGTTGGCTTTGGTTGGTTGAAGGTGTGGAGGTGGTTTCCAAGGAGGAATCATGGGTGTCCTAAGGGTTTCAAATGCTCCAATGGGAAGGGGAGGTGATTTCACCTCCCATGGGTCATGGTGACACAACCACCCCTTGTGGGGTTGGGTAGTGTCTTGCCTAAGTGGACCATTGGAGAGTACCAAGTGGCCAAGGAATGAAATGACCACTTACATGGGTGATTTGTCTCATTCGATGCCCTTGACCCAAGGGTAGAATTATCATTTGGCATTGGATTTGATTTGGGCGATTTGAAATGAGCAAATAGTGGTTAGCCCAAACTTCAAGTCAATTGGAGTTGATTTGGTTAGGTTTGGCTTAATTTGACTAATTTAGGTCAAAATTGTTAGGTTTGGTCAAGTTGAACAATTGGTCAAACTAGGTCAAACCAATTGGTCAAATTCATATGATCATTTAGATGTTTTGGTTCAATTGGTTTGGTTTAGTTTGGCTTAAATTTGATTTTGGATCATTTGAATTCATTTGGGTCAAATGGATTAAGTTGACCAATTTGACCAAATTGGCCAAATTGGCTTGGGTTGGGTGTTGGTTTGGGTTTAGTTGACTAATTTATGATGATTGTAGGATTTTGGATTTGATTTAGGCCAACTTGAACCTTTATGTCAATTTAGGCTAAGTAGGTCAATTAAGTTCAATTGGGTCCAATCATGACTTTGGTCAAGTTCAACAATCAATTTGGAATGAACTTGAGCCATTGGTTTCAATCAATTTGGTTTATATTTTCATTTGACCCAATTTGGTCTTTTAGGTCAATTTGGGTCAACTTGGGTCAAGAGGGCCAATTGGGTTTGGTTTAACTCAAATGAAGGTCAAGTCATATTCAAATATTGATTTTGGTTTGGTATGAATCATTTAGTTTCAAAGGATTTGGCTTGGTTGTAATTTTTGCTAGTTTGGGTTCATATGGGTTAAGGGTTGACTTGGTCAAAATGACCAAGTTGACTTGGTTTGACCCAATTTGTGATAATTGATCAACTAGGGTGATCATGATGGGAGGTTTTGATACTTATTTTCAATTTGGGTAGGATTAGAACTTGGCTCAAATAGGTCAAATTAGCCACTATGAGTCAAGTGGACCAATTGGGTTTAGTTGGCTTGATTTTGGGTTGTGTTTGATTTAGTTGAGTTTATATATGTATTTGGGATTGATATATAAATTCAATTTATTGGCTTGGGTTCAAATGAGTTTTGGTTCATTTGAACATTTCAATCAAGAGGGTTAAGGTAGGTTTTACTTGAGTTGATTTTGGTTTGGCTTGATGATTATAGAATTCATTTATATTTGTGAATATGATTGAAGGTATGATTGATTTATTAGAAAATCAATTGAATTTGGGTTTTGGAATGAAGGAATTTGGCTAAGTCCATGGAGTTGGGCCATGTGGCTTAGGTTTGGATTTTATTTTCATTTGATTTAGTTTTGATGATTTAAATGTATATTTCATTTAAATTTATGAAGAGATAATGATAATATGATTTATTTTGAGAAAATCAATTGAGTGCATTGATTTGGATTATGATTTGGCTAAGTCCATGGGATATGTCATATGGCTTAGGAAGGGTTTTGATTTAATTTGATTTAGTTTGATTTAGTTTTGATCATTTGAATGTAGATTTGATTTATATTTAGGAAGATGATTGAAGATATCAATTGATTATGAAAACCAATTGATTTTTTGGATTGATTTGGATTAAGATTTGGCTAAGTCCATTGGATAGGTCATATGGCTTAGGAAGGGTTTCATGTTTGGATTTGATCATGGCTTCAATCATTTGGTTTTTAATTTGGGCTTGGATTTGGATTTGAATTTGATGCTGAATTGAACTTGAGGTTTGGTTTGAGAAGGTGAACATGGATTGGATTTGGGTTGTAGGGTAGGTGGATTATCCTAATCCTAGGTATAACCTAATCCTATGGTTACCCCTTAAGTCTTTAGGCTTAGGTTAAGTGTTTACATATTTGTTAGAAGTGTCTTATGACAAGGGAAGTCTTTGTGTCTAGAGACTCTAAGTCTAAGATAAGAAAATTAAATTTGCACTCCAAAAGTGAGGTCAGCAGGCATTGGGCTCCATAGTGTTGCCCTTGGAGATAGATGATTGGAAGACCGAAGCCATGTTTCACATTATATATACTGATACATCTTTCAACACTTTGCTTGTGAGACCATGGATACATGAGAACAACATAGTTCCATCCTCTCTACATCAATGTATGAAGTTTGTGAGATGTGGGATCATCTACTATGTCAAAGGAGATCTCAAGCTATTTATAGTTCACGAGGTCGGCATATATGAGGATGCACTTACTACCTCCCTCAAAATCAATAAGTCTATTCTCGCAAACTTAGGGCAAGTTTAAAAAAAGAAAAGAAAAGAAAAAAAAAGAAAAGAAAAAAAAGAAAATTAAAGGGAGCAAAAATAAACTTGGAGGAGGAAGTGGATCTTAACATTAAATTCCACCCATAGTTCATTACACCATTCGAACATATGGGTAGGATGACGACCTCCACCAAGCAAAAAGAGGGCCAGTTCAGAGGCAATCTCGGTGGAAAACCTTTTATTGGCCAGAAGATATGTCCCAACTACCGTACACTGCTATCCATATAGGCGTAGAATCTAGTTCATAGGATGAGTCTTATATGGTTAGCACACCTTTCTCAGTAGTAGATTCCTTGGAGGTGACACTTGAGCTAGATAGTGATGAAGGCGGGCTCCAAAGCAAAGCATAAGTGTATCGAAGTCCATATGTGAAAAAGTTAGGCATCAGTTGGGAACCTTAGCTCTAACCTTCACCATATGTGAAACAGTTAGTGCCCCAATCCCATATAAGCCACTCATACTTTACATTACTACATTAGATGACTCCCTTGTTGCTTTGTTGGCCCAACCAAATGATGAAGGAAATGGACTATACTTCCTCAACCATCGTTTAATCCCTAAAGCTAATTATCCTCATTGAAGCATTGCTTAGATTTAATCATTTGCATCCAAAGCTATAGCATTACATGCTTCCACATAAAGTGAACTTAATCTCTAGGATCAATCTACATAATATCTCATGACACGATGCTTGCGGATGGTTGGCATGATGGCCCTGATCCTCTCTATTTGACATTACCTTCATACCTCATTGATGAAAGGATAAGCACTAGATTTCTTAGTAGGACACCCACTTCACATAACTCTCCACTTAGTGATGATCTCTTTGATGAATAAATCCTTTAGGGATACTAGCATTCACTAAAGATGTACATTGATGGTGCCTTCTTCTCAAAGAGGAGAAGAACAACACTCTTACTAGAAAAGGCTAGAAATAGTTCTCTTACATGATGTGATGAGATTCTCATATCATCAATAATAATGAATAATGAGGCTTTTGCACTCTAGAGTTAGTTGCTACTCTATCCATAACATCAAAATCTTGAGGATTATCAACTAGTTATCAACCAAATCATTGGGTCCTATTAGGTTATAAAGCTCAAGCGCATCATTATCACAAGTACACCATGGAGTTGTTGGCCCAAATCTAGATTACCATTTATAAGATTCTCATGAGAGAAACGTAGCATTATGCACAGTCAAGCTTGCCAGAGTTGGCAAGTCGATGAGTCCATATTAATAAAGGTCCAAAATAAATAAGTCTTATCCCTTGTGATATTTAACTCATCAAAAGGTACTCTTTTAAAGGGGAGGTTACCATTGCCAAGAAGGATGAGGAGTTTGATTGGAGGAAACTATTCATAGATTACCTAAATAAGGTAAACTATCTCGAGAAGTCCCAAGCCCATCGATGAAATAGAGAGCACTTTCCTATGCTTGTGGATGATATCTTGTATTAGCGGTCTTTCAATCAATGGTTACATTAATTAGACAAGCATGAAGCCCATAAGATTGTGGAGGTCACACGATTATGGAGCCAACCAATCTCAAGATGGAAGCCAAGATCAAAGACTAGGATACTCTGGCAATGATCAAAGATTGCATGGATATGGCGTGATTCCACCAATGTCAAATACCGGTGTGGTCTACACACTAACCACCCAACATTCTACATCATACATTAGCCTCATGGCCATTCAGTGTTGGGGTACCACATAGTGTCTCGATTAATCATCTTTTATCCAAGGGTCGATTCATCTTAGATTCTCTTGAAGTACTTTTCCAAATGGGAAAGGTGCTTTCCTTTGAGGTCATAGTTTAGTGTGTGCTACAATTTTATGAACCATGTATATAGCTTTAGAGTGCCTTGATGAATTATATCTAATAATGATGCATTCAAGAGAACCGAGATCAACAACTTTGCTCAAAGAAACAACATAGATTGGAGATATTATACCATCAACTACCATGGGAAAATGGCTTGCAGAAGCCTTCAACAAAATTATCATCTAAATATTGAAGAAGCACTTACACAATAAGTGATAATGGCATTAGTTAGTTGAAGCCTTGTTGGCCTACATACATATAGAACTTCAACTCGTCCTCCTTTTCTTCTTTTGGTGTATGGGTTCAAAGTTATTCTACCATTAGAAAGACTTCCATCACTAAGGATAGAAGGTAGCAGATCACAACATAGTAGAATGCTAAGTTACGGTTAGAAGAGATCGAAGGTTTGGAGAGACAAAATGCGGTATGCTAAAACTCGAGTTACAAAGCTAAAATGATCGCTTATAACAAGTTGGTCCGTCTGCTTTTCAAGTAGGAGCTTATTTTTGTTCTGGACACCCATTATTGACCTTAGTAAGATGGGAGGCAAGTTTAAACCCAGAAGCCCTTTTCCATAGAGAGGCCTACTGGAGGAACTTATTAGCTTATTAATCATAAGGGAAGCTCCCAATGCTTCCAATCAATGTGCTCTACTTAAAGAAATATTATAAATCATGTTTGAAAATAATTATCATCAATAAAAATTCTATTTTGATTTAAATGCTTCCATGTTGAAAGTATTTTTTATTTATAAATCCCCCATGTGTTTGGGGTAGTGTAAGGAACACGACATTCTATTCTTCATCAACATAACACAAACACAAAATACACATAAACATATAAACTAAATACATATCTTTTGTCTTACTCTAAGTTGAGATAACAACCCAAGTGGCACTCACATGCTTGCTCAGGTCGGTGATGTGCTCTATTTGTATTATGTCACCCTAGTGGTCTTCTTGCTTTTGAGGATGTAAGTTTGCTACTTTCCTTCTTTAGCCACTTCACATGACGAGTGCCTTGTTAGTTTGGTAGGTCTTACTACATGGTGTAAGCTACCTCATGTTGGTTTCATTTAAGAGGATGTGAGTCATACACTTTATTCTTGGATTAGCCTTTGTACCTTATGCGGGTTGAGTGTATTTGAGATTTAGGATAAGTCCCCTAGTAGCTCCTTCCCTCTCTTCAAGGGTCAGGGCATCCCAGGCTCCCCGAGTAGTTGCTCTTCGAGATATTTGTGTGTCGATGATTGACTATCGATGATTAGTTTCAATTAGAAAGTTGTAAGCCTACATGTTTTCTTTCCATATTGATAGTTACTGCCCCAAGCACCTAAGGTTGGTGGTTCTAACTATCTCTGGATACACCACTCATTCATGGATACACTTTAAGTTGGTTGGTTCTCGCTTATGATACACCACTCATGGCGGATGTAGTCGCTACACTTTCCTTGAGTTGGCCACCGTATAGGCTTTCTTTATAGGGCTGATAATGCCCTAAGCTCCCTATGGGCACTATATTTGGATCATGTCCTTATTTAGACACTACGGGTTACTAATTAGATAGTTCCCCTTTCTTAGTAACAATGGTTGGAGAATTCATCACGTGGATGTGATTCTCAGGTTAAAGTTGAGATAGGTCAAGGTGACAAAGCTCAGTGTGGTCCCTAGCACCAACGGTCCATAAATATATAAATAAAAAAAAAATATATTCACTTGTGGATTAGGAGGACACCCAGCATTTTCCCAGAAGGCATCCTATCGTTAAGGTAGTGTCAAAACTCCTATAGGAATTGCACTACTCTTGAGTTGATATAAGTCCCACATTCTTGTCTCTCTCTAAGTGTTCTATTTGTTGTGCTACCAATTGGTTACCCTAGCTATTCCCTTTAGAAAATTTAAGTGTGCTACACCTTCTTCCACAATTATTGCACACTAAAGGCAACCCCTTAGGTTCACTAGCTCTACCCCATGTAGTAGACTATCCCTTTGGATTTATAAATCAGATATGACAAGTATGATAGCCCCTTCTTAGTGGGCCCATTCACCAACATAATCCATAAATTAAATATATCAATTTGATTTGCTCACATCTCCAATGGATATGCCCTCAATTTAAAATCAAACTAAACCAAACAAACCATATCAAATAACATGAAATTAAGATAAATTAATCTTTACTACTTTTGAGTTGATATAAGTCCGGCATTCACTTAGTAGTCACAGGCTTTGATTTGTTCTGCATCCGTCACCATGGTTGTTCGCTTTGGAAGATATAATTTTGCTACGCCTTCTTCCTAGCATGTCATTGCACTCCAAGGCAACCCTTTAGGTTGGCTAGCTCTACCACACTGGGTATCCCTTTGGATTTATTAACGGTAGGTCAGTCGATATAGCCCCTTCTTAGTGGGTTCATCCAATGGTCTACATTAACTCATATTAAAGATCAGTTTTTCCGTGGTAAATCACACCCTTCTCCTTAGTGGAGCCTCAAATCATATATAAAGTCAAGAAAATAAATCAAATTCAAAACCAACCTCCCTAGTGGAGCCAAATTAAACTAACTCCACAGTAGAGTTAAATCAAAGAAATCTAACCAAACTCTTATTCTAACGGCACATCCCCAAACAAATCTAAGAAATTAAACTCAAATCCAAATCCACTGGATAGCCCAAACCCTTCCTAGTGGAAGGTTCATACACGATCCCAGTACTGAGCCATATATCTAGTGATGTTCCTCCACATCAATTAAAACAAAACAAATTAAAGTCAATTATCTTAATCCCTGGATTATAGATTCTTATTTCCAATGGATCTTTTTCTATAAATCATATAATCAAATTAAATTCAAACCTTATCCTCAGCGATTTTCTTCTTCTATGCCCTACAGACCCCTCACATGTCATGTCTGCATGTGTGATCCTAACAATCTCCTCCATGTCCTTGACATGGAATTCTCATCAAATCTTATTTCTTCACCACACCTTTAATACTTCAACCAAAATCTAACAATGTATTCATTCAAATTACATCATCTTAACATTTTAATCAACATTTTATGATTTGTGATGGTGCAAGTTCAAACTAACTATACAATATCATGCTAAACATATTAGGGTTTAGGAATTAACAAACTATACTATATTATATTATATATGATGCTATATTATGATTTGTTATAATATAATATATTGTCCAACATTAGACCTCATTAAAATAATTTAAAAGGAACAAATAACAAAATTTTCACAAAATATGAATAATGTTCATTTTGGATTTAAAATTTTTATTTTTATTAGAAATGGTACAAAATAGAAAAATTTTGGTGTTGCTTCTTGGTTTGTGCCATGAATTTGGCCAAATTCTTCAATCTCAACCTTCAAATTAACATTTATGTGAGTTTTGACCCAATGTATCATAACAAAAGTAAAACATGCTAAAATGTAGAATAATAGTTAGTAACACACCACCATGCATATATATATGTGAAGTTATATTGTTATGTACATTATATTTTAATATTCTTTCATATTATATATTATCTTACATTACATAAAATGAATCACTCTAAGTAAAAAATTTATAAAATTTGGTTGAAAAATGAACTTATTTTGGATGCAAAATTACATTCTTTTGATTAAATGACATAGCATAGAACACCCCAATGATGTTCCCTAAAACTTACCTTAAATTTGGCCAAATCACATCATCTTAGGATATAAATCAATATTTTATGAATTATACCAGTACTCTACTACATCATACTATAACAAACTAAATATGCTAAATAACAAGTAGTAATACACAATAGTATACTATAATGCATGATGCTACACTATGTTATGGCATCCTATATTATACACTATAACATATTATATTATATTATATTGCATATCACATCAAGGGATTGCTTAAGATAAAAATCATAAAATAGTCTAAATAATAAAAAAAACATATGTTTTAGTCTATCACTTACATATTTTAAATTGAAATAATATATTATGATGCCATGCTTTACTTATTTTGAATTTGGCCAAAATTCCACCATTTTAAGGTCTAAATCAACAATTTTATAAATAATGCTAGTGTAGGCTCAACGCATGATTGTAAAATACTAAAAAAAATTTAAAATGCATAAAATAATATATTATGATACATGATACTATACTATGCTACAACATATAATATTATTTTGAACATAAAATCTTACATTTTAGAATACAAGTGGCAAAACACACCTTTGGTACTACAACTAATTCCACTTCAAATTTAACAAATTTCATCATCTAATTTATTAAATCATTATTTTTATGATTTACATTAATATAAACTATAAATAATACAATAATATATTAAAACATTTCAAAACATCTTATAACATCCAAAACACATGACTACAAGCTCGAATATATGATGATACATTATACTATAATATATAGTACTATAAAATCATTCTGATTACATTTTAGGGTATTCAAATCTCCAATACTCAAGGAAAGTCATGAAGACATTTTCTTGAGCTACCATAGCTATGTTAGGATTAAGTCATTCTTTGGATTTTAATGACATCTTCATTCAAAGTTTAAAGTTTAGGGTTTAGGGTTAGTTTAGGGTTTAGGGTTTAAAGTTTAGGATTTAGAGTTTAATGTTTGGGGTTTAGGGTTTAGGGTTGTAGATTCTAGGATTAGGGTTTATGGTTTTAGGATTTTGGGTTTAGGTTTAGTAGGGTTTAGTTTAGATTAGTTTAGGATTCAATTTACGTATTGCTTGGTTTTAGGTTTGGGGTTTTAATGTTTATAGTTTAGGATTTTAGGGTTTAGAGTTTAGGGTTTAGGGTTTAGGGTTTTCTGATTTAGGTTTATGGTTTATAGTTTATGGTTTAAGTTTTAGTTTAGTGTTTAGGGTTTAGAGTTTTGGGTTTAAAGTTTAAGGTTTCTTTTAATAGAAAATAAATTTAAATTCAACATTTCTATTAATTTCATAAACTAAGTAGCATCCCAAGTTTTCTAAGACAAGCGATGACATAGATAAAAAATGAGGACTAATAGAGCAAATCAAATACACTAGATAAGTATAATCATCTCTACTATAAAGGCAGTCCATTAGATGACCATTATTTAGTTTTAGTTCCCATCGAACCACCCCACCTCTCGGTGGCAGGAACCACCATCATATCCCCGATTTCTCTCTTTTCCACCGGCATAGCTATAACCTCCATCACTCCTCCTGCCTCCATTATCACACTTTCGACCACCTCCACATCCACAAGCACATCTAGACCCACCACCACCACTACGATACTTTGCATTGCCTTAGTCAACACTACATCTAGATTGAGCCCAATTGGCGATGATGTTTTACCATCAAGGTTCGCCCATTCTTAGGGTTTAGGGTTTAGGGTTAGCTTAGGGTTGTAGTGTAGGCTTTAGGTCTAGGGTTAATTTTAATGTTTAGGGTTTAGGGTTTAGGATTTAGTGTTTAGGGTTTAGGGTTTACTATTTAAAGAAAGCTAAAGGTAGGTTTAGGTTTATTTAGTTTATTTATTATTTATTTTAGTTTTTTTATTTTTTATTTTTTAGGTTTAGGTTTAGGTTTACATTTATTTTAGTTTATTTTTATTTAATTTTTTTAGGTTTAGGTTTAGGTTTTATTTTCTCTTTCTAGGTTTAGGTTTAAATATTTATTTTGGTTTATTTTAGGTTTTATTTATTAGTTTAGGTTTAGGTTTATGTTTAGTTTATCTATTTATTTAGTTTAGGGTTTAGGTTTAATTTATTTTAAGTTTAAGTTTAGGTTTTGCTTATTTTAGTTTAGTTTATTTTAGTTTAGGTTTGGATTATTTTTTTATTTTAGGTTTAGGTTTTTTTTTTTTAGTTTAAGGTTTAATTTTATTTTATTTATTTTTAAGTTTATTTTTAGGTTTAGATTTTTATTTAGTTTTATTTTAGCTTTATTTTTTATGTTTAGTTTTATTTTATTTAGGTTTTATTTTTTAGTTTAGTTTATGTTTTAATTTATTTTATTTTAGTTCAGTTTTATTTTTTATTTTATTATATTTTTTAGGTTTAGGTTTAGGTTTATGTTTAGATTTTAGTTTTGGTTTTATTTCATTTTATTTATTTTATTTAGGTTTATATTTTTTCTTTATTTTATTTTTGGTTTTATTTTAGTTTAGTTTTAGGTTTTAGGTTTTAGGGTTTATTGCTTAGGGTTTAGGGTTTAAGGTTTAGGGTTTAGGGTTTGGTGTTTAAGGTTGTAGATTTTATGGTTTAGGGTTCTAGGTGTAGGGTTTAGGATTTTTTATTTTTTTATTTTTTTAAATTAAGTAAACTGGTAGGTTTATGTTTACTTAGTTTATTTAATTTATTTTTATTTATTTCAGTTTATTTTATGTTTTATTTTTATTTTATTTAGTTTAGTTTATTCATTCTAGGTTTTATTATTTTAGTTTATTTAGTAGGTTGAGGTTTAGGTTTTGGTTTATTTTTTTTTACTTAGTTATATTTTAATTTTATTTTTAAGTTTATGCTTTATTTTTTTATTTTAGGTTTAGGTTTATTTTTTAGGTTTATTTTATATTATTTTGTCTTTAAGTTTAGGTTTATTTTTATTATATTTTTATTTTTTAGGTTTAGCTTTAGGTTTATTTATTTAGTTTAGTTTAGTTTATTTTGGTATATTTTATTTTAGTTTAGCTTATTTTATTTTCCCTTTATTTATTTTGGATTATTTAGTTTATTTTATTTAGGTTTAGGTTTTAGTTTAGCGTATTTATTTTAGTTTATATTATTTAGTTTATTTATTTTTATTTAGGTTTATTTTTTTATTTTAATTTTAGTTTATTTTTTATTTAGGTTTTTTGGTTTAGGTTTAGGTTTAATTAGTTTTTTTGGGTTTTGTTTTTTTTATTTTATTTTATAGTTTATTTAGGTATAGGTTTAGGTTTATTTTTTATTTTTTAATTTAGTTTATTTAGTTTAGTTAGTTTATTAATTTATTTTATTTAGTTTATTTATTTAGTTTTTATATTTTTATTTTATTTATTTATTTAGTTTAGTTTAGTTAATTTTATTTTTTATTTTAATTTATTTGTTTAGTTTATATTATTTTTTTTATTTAGGTATATTTAGTTTATTTTAGTTTATTTATTTATTTAAGTTTATTTATTATTAGTTTATTTTTATTTAGTTTAGGTTTTCTATTTAGTTTAGTTTATTTAGGTTTATTTAGTTTAGTTTAGTTTATTTTAAGTTTATTTATTTAGTTTAGTTTATTTATTTTTAGTTTATTTTATTTTATATTATTTTAGTTTAGTTTTGGTTTAAGTTTATTTCTTTATTTTATTTAGTTTAGTTTAGGTTTTTATTTTATTTTTTATTTTAGTTTAGTTTATTTAGTTTATTAATTTTTTTAAGTTTTTTATTTTATTTTTTTATTTATTTTATTTAAGTTTAGGTTTAGGTTTAGGTTTAAGATTATGTTTATTTATTTATTTTAGGTTTATTTTTAATTTTAATTCATTTAGGTTTAGTGTTTATTATTATTAATTTTTTTCATTTTATTTTTATTTAGTTTATTTTATTTATTATTTATTTAGTTTAGGTTTAGTTATTTTTAAATTTATTTTTCTATTTAGTTTAATTATATTTTTTCTATCTTTTAATTTTTAGTTTATTTTTTTAGGTTTTAGTTTAGTTTAGTTTATTTATTTTTAGTTTAGGTTTTATTTATTTTGTCTAGTTTATTAATAATAATTATTTTATTTTATTTTATTTTATTTTGGTTTAGATTTAGGTTTAAGTTTATTTATTTTATTTTTTTAGGTTTATTTATTTTTAGCTTATTTTAGTCTATTTAGTTTGTTTTTTTTTATATTTATTTTTTGGTTTAGGTTTTATTTATTTATTTATTTTAGGGTTAGTTTAATTTTATTTAGTTTATGTTTTGTTTAGGTTTAGGTTATTTATTTTATTTAGTATATTTTAGGTTTATTTTATTTAGGTTTATGTTAATCTTATTTCGGTTTATTTATTTTAAATTTAGTTTATTTTATTTATTTTTGTTTATTTATAAATTTTAGTTTATTTTTTTATTTATTATTTAGTTTATTTTTTTGTTTAGCTTTAGGTTTAATTTATTTTAGTTTATTTTTTATTTTGGGTTTAGCTTTATTTATTTTAATTTATTTTTTTTATTTTTTTAGTTTAGTATATTTATTTATTTAAATTTATTTTATTTTATTTATTTTATTTATTTAGTTTAGGTTTTATTTTCGTTTATTTATTTTATTTTTTACTTTTAGTTTATTTAGTTTTTTTATTTTTTGTATTTATTTTTTATTTTAGGTTTAGGTTTATTTTATTTAGTTTATTTATTTAGGTTTTTTATTTATTATTTCTTTAGGTTTATTTTTTTATTTATTTTGTTTAGTTTCTTTTTAGTTTAGTTTATTTTAGTTTATTTATTTATGTTTAGGTTTTTTATTTTAATTTATTTATTTAGTTTAGTTTATTTATTTTATTTATTTACTTTATTTATTTTAGTTTAGTTTATTTTAGTTTAGGTTTATTTATTTTGTATATTTTACTTATTTTTTATTTTTTAGGTTTATTTATTTTATTTAGTTTATTTATTTAGGTTTTTTTTATTTATTATTTCTTTAGGTTTATTTTTTTTTATTTATTTTCAGTTTAGTTTCTTTTTAGTTTAGTTTATTTTAGTTTATTTATTTATGTTTAGGTTTTTATTTTAATTTATTTATTTAGTTTAGTTTATTTATTTATTTTATTTATTTACTTTATTTATTTTAGTTTAGTTTATTTTAGTTTAGGTTTATTTATTTTGTATATTTTACTTATTTTTTTATTTTATTTAGTTTATTTTAGTTTATTTAGTTTAGGTTTTTATTTAGTTTATTTTTATTTTTTATTTATTTGGGTTTATGTTTATTTTTTTTTAGTTTATTTAGTTTAGTTTATTTTAGGTTTAGTTTTTAGTTTATTTAATTTAGGTTTTACTTTATTTTATTTATTTTATTTTAGTTTAGTTTAGTTTAGTTAAGTTTATTTAGTTTATTTTATTTATTTATTTAGTTTATTTATTTTATTTATTTATTCAAATTAGTTTATTTATTTATTATTATTTTTTTTACTTTATTTTTTGGTTTATTTTTTTATGTTTTTTTATTTTTGGGTTAGGTTATGGTTTAGTTTATTTTATTTAGTTTAGTCTTTCTAGTTTTAGGGTTTAGGTTTTATTTTAGTTTTTTTTTTGTTAGTTTTTTATTTACTTTAGTTTTATTTTATTTATTTTAGTTTGTTTTATTTATTTTAATTTATTTTAGGATTATTTTAGTTTATTTTTATTTATTTGGTTTTGGTTCATTTTATTTATTTAGTTAATTTAGTTTACTTTATTTTTTTGTTTATGTAGTTTATTTATTTTTTAGTTACTTAGTTTATTTTGGTTTAATTTAGTTTAGGTTTATTTATTTATTTTAATTTAATTTAGTTTATTTATTTAGTTTATTTTAGTTTTTAGATTTATTTAGGTTTATTTTTTATTTTTTGTAGTTTAGTTTATTTATTTTTTTAGGTTTTTTATTTTAGTTCATTATTTGGGTTCAGTTTAGGTTTATGTTTATTTTTTTTGTTTTTTTATTTTATTTTATTTTTTTGTTTAGGTATTTTTTTAAGTTTAGGTTTAGCTTTTATTTTATTTTTTTTTTGGTTTAGGTTTTAAGCTTTTATTTTAGGTTTATTTTTAGTTTATTTTATTTAATTTAGTCTGGTTTAGGTTTAGTTTATTTTAGGTTTAAGTTTAGGTTTTATTTATTTTAGTTTAGTTTATTTTTTTAGGTTTAGGTTTTTTATTTAGTTTATATATTATTTTATTTTATGTTTATTTTTTTATTTTAGGTTTAGTTTTATTTCATTTAGGTTTTATTTTTAGCTTTGTTTGGGTCCTTATTTATTTTATTTTAGTTTAGTTTTATTTTTTATTTTATTTTCTTTTTTAAGGTTAGGTTTAGGTTTTACTTTAGGTTTTATTTTATTTTATTTTTAGGTTTGGTTTAGGGTTTAGCATTTTATAGTTTGGGTTTAGGGTTAGGATTTGGGGTTTAGGGTTTAGGGTTTAGGGTTTTAGGGTTTAGCCTACAGTTTACTTAGGGTTAGCTTAGAATTTTAGGTTAGTTTATAGTTAAGTGTTTAGGCTTTAAGGTTTAGGGTTTTAGGGTATAGGATTTATGGTTTAGGGTTAGTTTAGGGTTTAGGGTATAGGGTTTGGAGTTAATTTAGGGTTTAGGGTTTTAGGGTTTAGCTATTATTTTGTTATTCTTTTTTTTTTATTTTTTTTATTTTATGGTTTATTTGTTATTTATTTATATTTTATTTTAGGTTTAGTTTTATTTTTTAGGTTAATTTTATATTATTTTATTTTTAGGTTTAGGTTTATTTTTTTTTTTAGTTTTAGGTTTAAGTTTATTTAATTATTTAGTTTAGTTTATCTTATTCTTAGGTTTATTTTATTGTTGTTTGGCTTATTTATTTTTACATTATTTATTTAGGTTTATTTAGTTTATTTTATTTCTTTTATTTGGGATTAGGTTCTAGTTTAAGTTTAGTTTATTTTTTATTTCATTTTGGTTTATTTAGTTTATTTTTATTTTTATTTTACTTTATTTATTAATTTAGGTTTTATTTATTTATTTATTTATTATTTTTATAAATTATTTATTTATTTATTTTAATTTAATTATTTATTTTATTTTATTTTATTTTAGTTTAGTTAGGATTAAGTTTAGGTTTATTTAGGCTTATTTATTTAGTTTAAGATTATTTTTTAATTTAATTTAATTTATTTTATTTTATTTATTTATTTTAGGTTACTTTATTTTTATTTTTTTATTTATTTTTATGTTTTGGGTTTGATTATCTATTTTTTTGTTTAATTTAGTTTATTTTATTTATTATTATTTATATAGTTTAGTTTAAGTTTATGCTTACTTAGTTTATTTTATTTAATTTATTTAGTTTAGTTTAGTTTATTTTATTTTTTTATTTTAGTTTAAGTTTAGATTTATTTAGTTTATTTTAATTAATTTATTTAATTATTTATTTTATTTAAATAATTTATTATTTATTTATTTTTATGTTTATTTTGTTTATTTAGTTTATATATTGTTTATTTATTTTAGTTTAGTTTAGGTTAAGGTTATAGGTTTAAGTTTTAGGGTTTATGGTTGTGGGTTTAGGGTTAAAGTTTGGGTTGAGGTTAGGGTTAATTTTAGGGTTTAGGTTTTGGATTTATGGTTTTAGGTTTTAGGGTTTAGGGTTTAGGTTTTGGGTTTTAGTCTAAGCTTCTGATTTAGCATTTTAAGGTTTAATATTTAGGGTTAAGGTTTAGGTTTAGTGTAGTGTTTTGGCATTAGGGTTTGTTTTAGGGTTTAGGATTAAGGGTTTTAGTTTAGGGTTTAGGTTTAGCATTTAGGGTAGTAGGTTTAGGGTTTAGTTAGAGTTTAGGGTTTTATTTATTTTAGGTTTATTTACTTTAGGTTTAGGTTTTAGATTTTTTATATGGTTTAGGGTTTATAGTTTCTGATTTAGGTTTTAGGGTTTAGTTTAGGGGTTTAGGGTTAGGGTTTAGGGATTAGGGTTTAGCATTTAGTGTTTAGGCTTTATCTTTTGAGTTTTAGGGTTTAATTTAAGGTTTAGGGTTAGGATTAGGTTAATTTAAGGTTTAAGGTTTAAGTTTAAGGTTTAAACTTGAGGTTTAGACTTTGGTTTTATAGTTTAGGATTAGTTTAGTTTAGTTTAGTTTTAAGGTTTAGGTTTAGGTTTAGGGTTTAGCCCAGGGTTAGGTTTAAGGTTTGGGGTTTAGGGTTTAAGGTTTAAGGTTTAAGGTTAATTTAGGGTTTAGGTTTAAGGTGTTTAGGGTTTAATGTTTAGGCTTTTACTTTAGGGTTTCATGTTTATGGTTTTGGGTTTTAGGGTTTAGGTTTTAGGATTTAGGGTTTATGATTTAGGGTTAAGGATTTCAAGGTTTAGGGTTTAGGGTTTAGGGTTTCAAGTTAGGGATTTTTATTTAATTTAATTTATTTTATTTAAACTAAGTAAACTAGTAGGTTTAGATTTATTTAGTTTATTTTTATTTATTTTAGTTTATTTTAATTTTATTTTATTTATTTATTTTTTATTTTATTTAATTTAGTTAATTTATTTTAGGTTTATTTATTTTAGTTTAGGGTTTTATTTTAATTTATTTTTTAGGTTTAGTTTTAGGTTTTGGTTTATTTTTTTTAGTTTAGTTTTATTTTTATTTTATTTTTAGGTTTAGGTTTTATTTTTTTTATTTTTAGGTTTAGGGTTAGCTTTTATTTCATTTTTTAGGTTTAGGTTTTAGGCTTTTATTTTAGGTTTATTTTAAGTTTTATTTTTTAGTTTAGGTTAAGGTTTATTTTTATTTGAATTTATTTTATTTAGTTTAGGTTGAGGTTTAGGTTTAGTTTATTTTAGGTTTAGGTTTAGGTTTTATTTATTTTGTTTAGCTTATTTTAGTTTAGGTTTAGGTTTATTTTATTTTATTTTTTTATTTTAGGTTTTATTTTAGTTTAGGGTTTTGATTTTATTTTTATTTATTTTTAGGTTTTATTTTTTAGGTTTATTATCTAGATTTAAGTTTCTATTTAGTTTTTATTTTATTTTATTTTATTTTCAGCTTATTTGATTTTATTTTAGGTTTATTTTTTTATTTTATTTAGGTTTTTATTTTTTAGTTTAGTTTAAGTTTGTTTTATTTTCTTTTAATTAAATTTTATTTTTTTATTTTCTTTTTAAGTTTAGGTTTAAGTTTAGGTTTAAGTTTTATGTTTTAATTTAATTTTATTTTATTTATTTTGGTTTAGGTTTTTTTATATTTTTTTTTTATTTTAGGTTTTATTTAGTTGAGGTTTAGATTTTTAGCTTTTTTAGGGTTTAGGGTTTAGAATTAGTTTAGGATTTTGGTTATTTTTAGCAGAGAATAAATTGATTCAACATTTATTCTTTTCAATTTCATCAACCAAGTAACACATCAAGTTCTCTAAGACACAAACAGCGACATAGATAAAAAATGAGCACATAGAGCTAATAAGAAAACCCTAGACAACTAGAACGAATCTACTATAAAGGCACAATTTCATAGCGGCGGATCGACCATTCTATAGTTTCTCCAGTTCCCATTAAAACCAACTTGGCCTCTCAAGTAGTTGGATCCACCATTGTATCCCCAATCTATCCCTCCACCACCACCACATAACCTCCCGTTGCCTCCATAACCACCACCGCTCGACCACCACCTCCATATCCACCAGCACCTCTAGATCCCCACCACCACTACGATAATTGCCACATGCTTCGCCTCCACCGGGCCGGGCACGGTTGATGGTGATTTTCTTGTCGTGAAGGTTCAACCCATTCTTTGGGTTTAGGTTTTGGTTTAGCTTTATTAGGTTTTAGGGTTTAGGTTTATTTTTAAATTTATTTAGTAACTTTAGGTTTAGGGTTTGGGGTTTATGTTGGCTTAATGAGCCTTATGTTCAATCCAATCAATTTTGATGATAACAAACAAATGCTTGGATGTTCTAATGTATGTTTTATGTGTTTCACATATATTAATTGCTAATTACATATTCAATACATCTCATAATATATTTGAAGTTGCTAGAAAAGAAGAATGAAATATCAAAATGGATAATGTGAAGCTAAAGATACAATATTTTAGGTTATATGCATTTATAACTATCTTAGAAATTCATATAAGTTCATTGGCATGAATCAATTTGCTCACAACTTAATATATTATTTTTTATTTAATTGAAATAATGATAATTAGGTTAATTTATATAAATCTCTATCTAATTAACATTCAATTATATGTTTCATACAGAGCATTTGAATTATCAAAATAAGATATGATAATAAATTATGATTATTAAGTTTAATTAGTTTATATACTTAATATAATTAAATATTTGAATTTATTTTATGGTTATATGATAACTAACATATGCATGATTATATATAAATTATATCATAATATTTAAATGTCATATTTCAAAATTAACAAAAATATGTTGAATGTAGTATTTTAGTCAAAGCCATTTCATAATCAAGGAATTTATATCGATGTCATCTCTAATGAATTCCTTGGATTTTTTTCCTTAATTGGATTGTATATGACCCACGCTTGACTAAAATTGAATTTATTATGACTTTTTCAAACATTAGTTTTAATAATTAATGCATGCTACATGCTTCAAATATATTAAGAGCCATATTTTATTATTTTTGACTTGCCCATGTGAATAACTAAATTTTGGCTATTTGAGTTTAACATTTATTTATTATAAATTATATTTTTATTAAATATTAAATTATTATATGATAAAATGATGTTAGAATAATATATTTTTAAAATAATTCAAAATGACTTTCTTGCTTATAAATAGCCCTCATTCTCTTCATGAAAGCATTCCTCATTCAAATTCAAAATCCCTTTAGCAAATCTAAGAGAAACTTTCCTAGATTTTCCTCCAAGTGTTCTCCAAATATTGCAAGATCAAATCCTTGGTTTGGAAGCTTCAACATATTCAACTAAGTGAGCTTTCTCAAATTACTTGAGTTTGTTTTCTTTATCTTAATCTATTTTAGTTGTTCATACTATTTTCACCATCTATTTATTCTTTACAACTTATATTTTTTGGTGGATTAGTCTTTCGACATCAAAGTCAAAGTTTTTCACCTCAAAGTTTCTTCAATCATTTTTTTGAAAAACTCTTGTGATAGTTTGTAGGATTTTTTTCAACTTGTTGAAATTTTTATCTTCCTACAAATTTCTTTTTTCTTGAAATATTTCTTCATTAGTCTTATTTGAAAGATCATTTATTCTTAGATCTATTTAAGAAGTATATTTTAAACATTTTAAATTAAATTATTGTGCTGAAATTATTTTCATATTTGTTAGATCTCTTTTTAATTAAAAGCTTACTAGCCTACTTAGATCTATCATATACAAATTTTATTTAAGTATTTTGTGATCATTTGCATTAATTGAAAGTATCTTTTTGGTTAGAATAAAATAAATTATTCCTTGCTGAAATTTATTTTATTGTGCAAAAGAATATTGTGAATTTATTTTGAAATCATTTTTTATTAGTCTACAATTGTAATAACATAAATATCTTAGTAAGATCACTTTAAGATATTTATTTTATTATTTCTTATCAATATTAACATTTTTATCTTACCAAAAGTGATATGACTTTTCAAATTGGATAGCTTGGTATATTTGTGAGAGATTTATTTTATCAAAATTTATTATTTTGTATTTTTCTTTTGCTATAAAATTTATATTGGGGTTGTATTTGCCTTTAGGAGAGAGTACATATTGTTGTAGGGGTTGTGCTCACCCCATTATAGGAGAGAGTACTACTTATAAGCTATTTTTCATTTAGTGGATTCTAGTGGTGTGGATGTTAGATTTTGGGATTTGGCTAAACCATGTAAAATTGTGTGCCTATTATCTCTCTTTACTTTACTTGTACTTTATTTTTTTGTGCATTAAGAATTGTATCTTATCATTATAAAATCTAAAATTAATTTTCTACAAAACTTAAAATTTAAGTTTGTTTTAAAATTTTAATATCAAATTCACACCCCTTTGGTGCTATAGCTTTTTTTGGCTTAACATCTAGATCTTTTCACTATGGTACATGGTTTCCCAAAGGGTTCACTACCGAGGGATAATCCACTCACAGACCTCCACTTTTAGATAGTGTACCATTTGATTATTGGAAAAATAGAATTAGTTCATTTTAAGAGGTCAAGATGCACGCATGTGGTACATGTTGACACATCAATATCATACACCCAGTAGAAGTAAATGGGTTAAAGTAAAAAACCTTTTGAGGAATGGACGTAGTTGAAAGAGAACTGATGAATTAAATGCTAGGGCTTCTAATACTTTACATTGTGCTTTACCCGATGATTACATGAAAATTTCTAAGTTAAGTATAGTAAAAGAAATATGGGATAAACTCATTATAACTTATGAAGGAACTAGTGAAGTTAGATGCTCACATAAACAGACTTGTTCATGAATATGAGTTATTTCATATGTCTCCTTCGAATCTATTTCGATATGTATACTAGATTCATGAAAATAATTAACACATTGCATTCTCTTGGAAAACATATAGGAATCAAGACTTAGTCTATAAGATTCTTAGATGTCTTCCAAAAGAATGGGAAGCTAAAGTAATAGTTATTAGTGAAACTAAGGATTTATCTACTTATCCACTTGATCCTTTTGGGTTCTTTTAACACATGAAGGTTATTGCTCAAAGGGATAAGATGGATAACTAAAAAAAGGGAGAAGGAGAAAGGAAAATCCATTGCATTATAAGTTGATGATAGTGATGAGCATAACACCTCAAGCTTGGATGGTGATAGTGATGAGGTGGTCATGCTATCCAAAAGCATGGGAACTTGTAAGAAGAAGAATCAAAGGTATACAAAATTTAAAACTATAAATTTCAAACTAAGAAATTTCATAGGTGAAGGGAACATTTGTTACCAATGTAACAAGCTTGGACACAAAAAGAGGTGATTGTCCAGAACTTGTTGAATAAAAGAAGAATAAGATTGATGTGGAAAGAGAAAAAATATGAAGGAGAAAAGTACCATAAGAAGAAGAAGAATGCTTTATGGGCCAACCTAGATTCAAATGAATTAAGTACTTGCTCATTCGATGAAGAGGTCAACATATGTCTTATGGAAAATGGAGAATCTAACTTAGATTCTCAGAGGTATGTAATGATATATCTTATGATGAATTATATGATGCCTTTAATGATTTAGTTATTGAATATAAAAATTAAAAAGAAAATACAAAACCATAGAAAAAATAATATAAAATTTTAGATATGAATTTTGTGATTTAAAAAATGAATGTGATAATTTAAAAGTAAAACTAATTTTTATTAAATTGTTCCTTACATATATGTAAACTTGAAAGAGAGAATATCTTGTTAAAAGCAAGATTAAAATTATGTTTGAAATCACAAGTTCATTATAATGCTTCATCAAGTAAAACATTTAATAAAAATTATTTGCATCATACATCCCACTCATATACCTTATAATTATCTAAGCCATATGCAAACACTAATGTTTGGTGCAACCATTATGATAGAAAAAGGCATATTTCATTTGATTGCTATGCAAATTAAATTACAAAACACTAAGAAATCATTTTATGTTTGGGTAAAAAGGTACAAGCACTACACAAACCACACATGTTAGATATCTTGCTTCAAATTTATAATGTGGACTCAAACATGTTTGGGTTCAAAAGTTAACATGTGATTTTCTTTTGTAGGAATGCCTTCAAAGAAAAAATCAAAGAAGGCATGTGGTACTTGGACAAGGATGTTCAAGACATATGACAGGAGATAAAGATAAATTCACAACTTTAGAATCAAGTGATGGAGGATATGGAGATAATGCAAAGGGAAAGATCATTGGCATTGGTTATTGGTAAGAATTCTATCACTTTAGATAAAGTTTTTCTAGTAGATGGATTAAAACATAATTTAATCTCTATTAGTCAATTATGTGATAATGGTTTGAATGTAGTATTTCATACATCATATTGTATTATAAAAACAATGAAAATGTTTTCTTAGTAGGACAAAGACATAAAAAATATTTATGTCATTGATTTAGATAGTTTTCATGATGTTAATTTGAATTTACTTTATTTTAAAAGCACTCATGATGATATATGGTTATGGCATAAGAGACTATGTCATATGAACATGCACACACTCAATAAAATTTCTAAACTTGATTTAGTAGTTGGATTACCTAAATTAAATTTTCATTCAAACTATGTTTATGATGAATGTATTCATGGTAAGTATTCTAGAAGCTTATTTAAAAGTAAAAATATTGTTTCTACTTCTAGACCTCTACAATTGTTGCACATGGATTTGTTTGGTCCAATTAGCACCACTAGCTTAGGTGGTAAAATTATGATTTTGTGATTGTTGATGATTTCTCTAGATGTACTTGGGTTTTGTTTGTAACTTACAAGATGATGTTTTTGGTTAGTTTAGAAAGTTTTCTAAATATATTCAAAGAGAATAAGGCCTTTTGATTAATAAGGTTCAAACCGATCATGGTGGTGAATTTGAAAGTAAATTATTTGAGGATTACGCGATGAACATGGGATTAAACATATTTTTCTACACCTAGAACTCGCCAATAAAAAAAAATAAAAGTATAAAGAAAAACTAGAATATTAAAAGAATTAAGTAGATCTATGCTTGATGAGTATAAATTGCCAAAATATTTTTGGACAAAAGTAGTAAATCACGCATGTTATGATGAATAGGATCTATGATAGACCAATTTTGAAGAAGACACCCTATGAATTATTTTTTGGAAAGAAGCCTAAGATTAAACACTTTCATGTATTTGGATGTAAATGTTTTATTTTGAATAATGGAAAAAGCATCTAGGTAAGTTTGATTGCAAATTAAATGATGGTATTTTCTTAGGATACTCTCTTTCTAGTAGAGCTTATAGAGTTTTCAATAAGAGAAAATGATTGTAAGAATCAATACATATTATTTTTGATGAAAATTTAATTGATCCCATTAGAAATGAAGTGATTGATGAAGAGAGATAATCTTAAGAAAATATCTTTAGAAGATAATGTGGATGATTCATTTCCTAAAGAATGGAAATATAATAAAAATCATCCAAAGGAACTAATTATAGGAGATCCTTCAAAAGGAGTTATGACTAGAAGACATATGAAAGGTTGTAGATCATTCAACATTTTTATCTAAGGTTGAACCTAAAAAATTTAGAAGAAGCATTAAAAGATATTTTTTGGATTATTGCTATGGAAGAGGAGTTGAATCAATTTGTAAGAAATGAAGTTTGAGAATTAGTCCCAAGACCTCAAGATCAAAATATCATTTGAACAAAATGGGTCTTTAGGAATAAGCTAGATTATTAAGGTTGTATTATTAGAAATAAAGCTAGGTTAGCAAGGGTACACATAAGTTGAAGGTATAGATTTTGAAGAATCTTTTGCAGTAGCATGACTAGAAGCTAATAGGTTACCTTGCTTATGCTTATTTGGGATTTTAAACTTTGTTCAAATGGATGTCGAGTTCATTTTGAATGGATTTATTGACCAAGATGTATTTGTAGAGAAACCACCTAGATTTGAGCCTTGATTGTCCAAATCATGTGTATAAATTAAAGAAAGCCTTATATGGTTTAAAAGGCTCTTCATGTATGATAAAGTAACTTTGATAGATCATGGATTTAGAAAGGCTAGAGTAGATACAACCTTATTCCTTAAGAGCATAGATGATGATTTGATTGTGGTACAAGTGTATGTAAATGATATATTATTTGGAAGTACAAATGAACCTTTATGCCATGAGTTCTCATCTTTGATTCCTAAATAGTTTAAAATGAATCTATGATGGGTGAACTTATTTTTCTCTAGGTCTTCAAGTGAAGCAACAAGAAAATGGCACATTCATCTATCAAACCAAGTACACAAATGAATTGTTTGAGAGGTTTGACATGAAAAGATTAAAATCTAGTAAAACTCCTATGAGCCCATCTACAAAATTGGATTTAGATGAATTAGGTATATATGTTGATCAAAACTTTATAGAGTATGATAGGTTCACTTTTATACCTTGCGCTAGTCCTAATATTATATTTGTTTGTTTGTGTGCTTATTTTAACCAACCCAAAAGAATCTCACTTTATACCTTTGTATTTGATAGGCACTACTAAGTTAGGTTTATGGTATCCTAAATATTCTTTATCATTTGATTTGGTTGCTTATTATGATCTGATTTTACTAGATGAAAAGTATAAAAAAAGCACATCAAGCACATGTAAATTTTAGGATCATCGCCAGTGTCTTGGCCATCTTGGAAACAAAATTTCGTAGCTTTATCCACCAGGGATGAGTACATAGTCAGAAGTGTTGCTGTGTCCTTGTTAAAGAAATTATTAATGATTTTGGTATTAAGTAAGATCACATTCTAGTTCAAGATGATAATACTACGCTATTAGTTTAACCAAAAAATCCTATCCAAAGACTCACAACCAAGCATATAGAAATTAGACATCATTTTATTAGGGATCATGCTTTAAAAGGTAATGTTAATATTAATTGCATTAGTACCAATTAATAAATTATAGATATTTTTTCAAAACCATTACCGTAAGAACATTTCGTAAATGCATGCTTGGAATGTTAGATCCTAATATTTAAAACTATATGTAGTTTGTTCTCACTTTTATATTGTAAAAGCGGAGAAGAGTAAAATGTGGCTTAGTATTATGTTTATTTCAAGCATACATTTAGGGGAGCAACATTATTCAACTCTTGTGCATAAATTTTTTTAAGAAGAGAATTTTTTTTTGAAAACTATGATGAAAGGTCAACCTCCATCAAAATCAATACCCAACATTAGTTTGTCATCATCAAAAGGGGAGATTGTTGGCTTAATGAGCCTCATGTTCAATCCAATCAATTTAGATGATAATAAATGAATGCTTAAATGTTTTAATATATGTTTTATGCATTTTAAATAAATTAATTGCTAATTACATATCCAATTTATCTCACAATATGTTTGAGGAAATTGCAAGAATGGAAGAATGAAAGATTGATCAAAATGGATAATGTGAAGCTTAAGATACAATATTTTAGGTTATATGCAATTATAACTATCTTAGAAATTCATATGAGTTCATTGGCATGAATCAATTTGCTTACAACTTAGCATATTATTTTTCTTTATATGAAATAATGATAATGAGGTTAATTTATATAAATCTATATCTAATTAACATTCAATTATATGTTTCATACATAGCATTTGAATTGTCAAAAAATAAATGATAATAAATTATGACTATTAAGTGTAATTATTTTATATACTTAATATAATTAAATATTTAATTTAGTTTTAAGGTTATATGAAAACTAACATATGTATGATTACATATAAATTATATCATAAAATTTAAGTATCATATTTCAAAATTAACAAATATATGTATAATTTTATATTTTAGACAAAGTCATTTTATAATCAAGGAATTTTTATTTGATTTTATCTCCAACAAATTCCTTTGATTTTTTTCCATTAATTGGATAGGTTACATGACCCACGCTTTGATTAAAATTGAATTTTTTATGAATTTTAAACATTAGTTAATTTTAATAATGAATGCATGCTACATGCTTTGTATATAGTAAGAGCCATATTTTATTAATTTTGACTTGCCCATGTGAATAGCTGAATTTTGGTAGTTTGAATTTAATATTTATTTAATATAAATTATATTTTAATAAACATAAATTATTATATGATAAAAGATGTTAGAATAATATATATTTTGAAATAATTCAAAATGAGCTTCTTGCTTATAAATAGCCCTCATTCTCTTCATGAAAGCATTCCTCATTTAAATTTAAAATCCCTCTAGCAAATCTAAGAGAAAATTTCCTAGATTTTTTCCAAGTTTTCTCAAATATTGCAAGATCAAATCCTTCATTTGGAAGCTTCAACATCTTCAACTAAGCAAGCTTTCTCAAATTAGTTGAGTTTGTTTTCTTGATCTTAATCCATTTTAGTTGTTCATACTATTTTTAGCATCTATATATTCCTTCCAATTTATTTTTTTTGGTAGATTTGTCTTTAGACATCAAAGTTTCTTCAATCATTTTTTGTGAAAACTCTTGTGATAGTTTGTAGGATTTATTTCAACTTGTTGAAATTTTTATCTTCTTATAAATTTCTTTTGGTTTCTTGAAATATTTCTTTATTAGTCTTATTTGAAAGATCATTTATTCTTAGATCTATTTTAGAAGTATATTTTAAACATTTTAAATTAAATTATTGTAATAAAATTATTTTCATATTTGATAGATCTCTCTTTAAATTAAAAGTCGACCGGCCTACTTAGATCAATCATCATATACTAATTTTATCTAAGCATTTTGTGATCATTTGCATTAATTGAAAGCATATTTTGGTTAAAATAATATAAATTATTCCTTACTGAAATTTATTTTATTATGTAAAAGAATATTGTGAATTTATTTTGAAATCATTTTATATTATTCTACAAATTGTAATAACATAAACATCTTAGTAAGATCACTTTAAGATATTTATTTTATTGATTCTTATCAATATTAAGTGAGCATTTTATCTTGCCAAAATTTTAAGTTATAAAGTGATCATTTATAAGTTGTGAGATCACTTTTGAATTGAATAGCTTGGTATATTTGGCGAGATTTATTTTATCAAAATTTATTATTTTGTATTTTTCTTTTCATGCTATAAAATTTATATTGGGGTTGTATAAGGTCCTTTGTAGGAGAGTACATATTATTGTACGGTTGTAATCACCGCTATAGGAGAGTACTATTTATAAGCTATTTTGCATTTAGTGGATTCCAAACAAGTGGCTAGTGTGACGTAGGTAGATTTTGTGGTGAACCACATAAAAAAATTATGTGACTATTATCTCTCTTTACTTTATTGTACTTTTATTTTACCCGTTAAGAATTATATCTTATCGTTATAAAATCTAAAATTAATTTTCTACTAAAACATAAAATTTAAGATTTAACTTTAAAATTTATAATATCACCCAATTCACCCACCCTCTGGATGCTATAGTGACTCACAATTTAGGGTTTATGGTTTAGGGTTAGTGTTTAGGCTTTAGGGTTGTAGGGTTTATGCTTTTAGTGTTTAGGGTTTAGGGTTTAGTGTTTAGCATTTATGGTTTTAAGTTGAGGGTTTAGGGTTTGTTTTAAATTAAGTAAACCGGTTTGTTTTGGTTTATTTAGTTTATTTAGTTTATTTTTTGTTTTAGTTTATTTTATTATTTATTTTATTTAGGTTTAATTTTTTATTTTGTTCAATTTAGTTGGTTTATTTTTTGTTTAGTTTTTTTATTTTAGTTTTTTTTCAGATTTAAGTTTAGGAGTTATTTTTTGTTGAATTTAATTTTTATTTAATTTTGTAGGATTAGGTTTTACTTTTTTTTTTTTAGGTTTAGGTTTAGGATTTTATTTTATTTTTTAGGTTTAGGTTTTATATTTTCATTTTGGTTTATTTTTTATGTTTTAATTTTAGTTTAGGTTTATGTTTATTTTAGTTTATTTTATTTTATTTACTTTAGGTTATGTTTAGGTTTAGTTTATTTTAGGATTAAGTTTAGGTTTTATTTATTTTAGTTTTGTTTACTTTAGTTTAGGTTTAGGATTATTTTCTTTGTTTATTTTACTTTTATTTTAGGTTTAATTTTATTTTAGTTTGGGTTTGGGTTTTATATTTTATTTATTTATGGTTTTACTTTTAGTTTATTTTTTAGGTTTAGGTTTTTATTTACTTTTTATTTTATTTTATTTTAGGTTTATTCTATTTTATTTTACATTTAGTTCTTATTTTATTTAAGTTTTCATTCTTAGGTTTATATTATTTTTTAGTTTAGTTTAGTTTTTTATTTATTTTAATTTAGTATATTTTCATTAATTTTATGTTATTTTATTTTAGGGTTAGGTTTATTTCTTAGTTTATGTTTTTCTTTTTATTTTATTTATTTTTAAGTTTAGGTTTATTTATTTATTTTACTTTTATAGGTTTTATTTACATTAGGTTTAGGTTTTATGTTTTTGGGGTTTAAGGTTTAGGGTTTAGGCAGGGTTTAGGGTTTAGGCTTAGGTTTTATTTGTTTTAGCTTATTTTATTTAGTTTAGGTTTATTTTTTTTTATTTTTTATTTTAGGTTTAAGTTTATTTTGGTTTAGGGTTTAGGTTTTATTTTTATTTATTTTTATGAATGTTAAGATTACTTATGATAATTGGTTTGTTTTGGCTCATTTGTTTATGTTCTTGTAATAGAAATGGTAGACTTCTTTGGAAGGATCTTATTAGTTTTTCTTCTGATGCTCCTTGGTTTGTGGATGGGGACTTTAATACTATCTCTTCATCCTCTAAACGGGTTGGTGGTAATGCTCAACTTATTTTCTATGGAAGATTTTAATAACATGATCCTTGATTGTCATCTTATTCATGTTGGCTTTAGTTGGTCTCAATTTACTAAGAATAATTATAGACTCGCAAAAGTTAGATCGTTCTTTTAATCATTTATGGATTAATATTCTCCTAGTACTTGGAGCACTTAAGTAGAACCCTTCACTATTCTCCCTTGCTTATCATTCTGAATTTTATTGCTAGTAAAACCTATTCCACTATCCCTTTCGTTCCAAATTATGTGGCTCATGGATGATAAATTTTTGGATGTTGTTGCAACTAAGGGGTGAACCTCTTCATCCTAATGATTCTATTTTTGGGAAGGGGAGATTGTGGTTCAAATTAAAAAAGATTAAAGAATGCCTTATTTGGTGGAATTAACATTATTTCAAGAACCTTTTATCAATATCAAAGATATGGTGAATGAGGTTATAGTTTTGGAAGATGTTGTTGTTAATAATCCTTCTAAAATCCATTTGTTGGCTCAAGCTAAAGATAGGTTAGCATGTTTTCGTGACATGGGGAGACCTATTGGAAACAAAAGCTCCTATGAAATGGATCTCTAATGGTGATCATAATACTAAATATTTTCATGCCATTGTTAAAAGAAAAAGGCTATAAATCACATTCACAAAATAAATATTAATGATGGAGTTTGATGTTTGGATAAAAGGAGCTTACCGATTCTATGCTTTTTTATAAAGAGCTTACGAATAAAAATTTTGCTTATGATGATATTTCGTGACCTAAAGTTATTCCTAATCTTATTTCGATGATGATAACATTATGCTTTCTTCCTTACATTGAGTCTTAAATTGCTAATACTTTGTAGAGTATGAATAAAGACTCGTGTGCCCCTGATTATTATACTACCCTCTTTTTCCAAAATGTTCGATTATCATTAAAGAGGACTTAGCTAAAGTTGTCCTTGATTTCATTAAGGGTAGTACCCTTCCTAAATATTTTGCTAGAACCTCCATTATTTTAATTCCTAAAAAAGACAATCCTAAAGTTTGAGTGATTTTAGGCGATTAGCCTTTACTCTTTTTTTAATAAACTTATTTATAAGATTTTGGCTAAAAGCTTGACTATCTTGCTTTCTATAATTATATCTCCCCAATCAAACAAGTTTTTTAAAGGGAGATCCATTTATAATGTTTTTAGACCAAGAGATGATCCATGACTTAAATGCCAATGTTCATGATCAAAACCTATTTTTAAGTTTGACATTTCCAAAGCTACGATAATATTGGTTGGGTTTTCCTATATAAAATTTTGGCTTTATTTGGATTCTCTAACCAATTTAATGCTTTAATTAAGAATGGGATTGAGAATTTTTGGTTTTCTTTGCTCCTCAATGGTGAAGTGCATGGTTTCTTCTCTTCTTCTCATGAGCTAAGGCAAGGGACCCTCTCTCTCTACCCTTTTCATTATTAATGTGGAATATCTTTCTAGATGTATTTAGTAGATATTTAGTAGAATGCCTAACATGTACTGAACTATTGTTGGGCTTCCCATTTCTCACCTTAGTTTTGTTGAAGATTTCATTATATTTTGCAATGCCTCTACTCTTTATATTAAAAAATTGTGTAAGTTCTTAACTATTTTTGGTAAGGAGAGTGGCTTGAATATTAATCTTGATAAAAGTTGTTTTATTACTAGCTCTTCTATTTCCTTATCTAAGATCAATGTTATAAAAATATTAATCCTTCATCTCCATTGTGTCTTATTATGTGTCGATTTTCATTCAATGGTGTACTAAGGTCATATTTTATACATCTTAACCATGTCTTTTTTGGTCTACCTCTACCTTTCTTAACATAAGGCAATTCTAATGCATCTACTCTTCTAACCGGTCATTTGACGGTGATGCTTTACGGCCAAACAATCTAAGGTTACTCTCTCTAATTTTATCTACCACTAAAGCTACTCCAACTTTTCCTGAACATACACATTTCACATTTTATCTCTATGAGTAAAGCCACTAATCCACGAGCATCCTCATCTGCAACACTTAACTTAGTCTCATGCTTCTATTTTATTGGCCAACATTATGCACCATAAATCATTAAGGTCTTACCACCATCTTATTAAATTTTTCTTGAAGTTTAACCAAGACTTTTCTATCACACATCAAGATAGATGCATTCCCCCACTTCAACCATCCAACATGAATTCTACTAATAACATCTATCAATTTCACCATCACATTGAACATTAGAGCCTAAATATCTAAATCACTAACTCTTATTAATGACTTGTTCACCTAATGTCACAACACTATCTCTACAACTTCTACAACTAAAATTACAATCCATAAATAAATTAAACTAAATAAAAATAAAAAATAAAATAAACTAAAATAAAGAAAAATAAACTAAATAAACCTAAACTTACTAGGTTTACTTAATTTAAAAATAAAATAATAAACAAAAAAATAAAAAAAACTAACCCTAAACACTAAGCCTTGAACCCTAAACCCTAAACCCTAAACTTACAACCCTAAGCAAAAAACCTAAACCTAAAACCATAAACCCTAAACACTAAACCCAAACCCTAAACCCTAAAACCTAAACCCTAAACCCTAAACCCTAAAACCTAAACCCAAACCCTAAATAGTAAACCCTAAACCCTAAAAAACATAAAAAATGAAACATAAACTAAATAAAACCTAAAAATAAAAAAATAAGAAAACTTAAACCTAAATAAAATAAAATAAAACCTAAACTAAAACCTAAACATAAACTTAACCTAAACCTAAACATAAACCTAAATTTAAAATAAAATAAAATATAAAACTAATCTAAAAAATTAAACCTAAACGAACTAAAAAAAAACCTAAAAATAATAAACCTAAATATAATAAAACTAAACATAAAATAAAAAATAAAGAAAAATAAAACTAAATAAAACATAAACTTAGAAATAAACCTAAAAAGTAAACTAAATAAACTTAAACCTAATGGTTTACTTAATTTTTTTTTAAAATGCCCAAACCAAAGATTCCCAAAATCCTAAACCTTAAACCCTAAACCTAACTCTAAACCCTAAACCTACAACCTTAAAACCCTAAACCCTAAACACTAAACCATAAAAAACCTAAAAACCTAAAACCAAGTAAATAAACCTAAAAATAAAATTAACAAAACCTAAAGTGAAATAAATAAAACAAAATAAAATAAAACCTAAACTAAAACCTAAACCTAAACCTAAAAATAAAATAAATTAAATTAATAAAAGCAAACTAAAATAAAATAAATAAAACCTAAACTAAACTAAAAAAATAAAATAAATATAAGAATAAAACATAAATAAAATAAATACTAAATGTTAATAAAAATAAAATAAACCTAAAATAAAATAAAATAAAAACTAAACTTAAAAATGAACCCAAAAATAAACCTAAATAAATTAAAAATAAAACTCAAACCCTAAACTAAAATACTTAACTTAAAATAAAAATAAAATAAACCTAAACATAAACTAAAATAAGCTAAACTAAAATAAATAAAACCTAAACCTAAACCTAAACCTAAACTAAATAAAATAAAATAAACTAAATAAACCTAAACATAAATTTAAAATAAAACCTAAAAAAAAACTTAAAATAAAATCTAAAATGCAAACTTAAAATATAAAATAAAAATCTAAAGCTAAACATAAAATAAAAAATAAAACCTAAACCTAAAAAAATAAAATAAAATAAAATAAAAAATAAACTTAAAATAAACATAAACCTAAACCTAAACCTAAAAATGAATTAAAATAGAAAACCTAAACTAAAATAAATAAACCTAAAATAAATAAATGAAACTAAATAAAATGAAAAGTAAACCTAAATAAAATAAAAAAGTAAAATAAACTAAATAAAACTAAATAAAATTAAATATTAACCTAAACCTAAACCAAAAAATAAAACCTAAAAGTAAACCTAAAATAAAACCTAAAACCTAAACGTAAAATAATAAAATAAAACCTAAACCTCATCCAAATAATAAAAAAATAACCTAAACCTAAAAAAATAAACTAAAATAAAAAACTTGAACTAAAATAAATAAACCTAAAATAAATAAACTAAACTAATAAAAAAAAATAAAAATAAAACTAAATAATAAATAATAAAGTAAACTAAAATAAATAAAAAAATAAACTATATAAACTAAATAAACCTAAACATACCACTTAATTTAAAAAAGAATTAAAAATAAAATAAAAAGTAAAATAAAAATAAAATAAAATAATCCCTAACCCTAAACGCCTAAACCCTAAAACCTACAACCCTAAACCCTAAACCCTAAACCTAAACTAACCCTAAACTAACCCTAAACCCCAAACCATAAAATCTAAACTAGCTCCAAACCTTAAACTAACCCTAAACCCTAAGAATGGGCGAACCTGACAAAGAAGAACATCACCACAACTTGGCTCAGATCTGGTGGAGGCTAAGGTGAGGCATCACTTATCATAGTGGTGGGGATCCGAGGTGCTAGTGGATATGGAGGTGGTGGTTGGAGCAAGCAGTGGTTATGGAGGTGCGAAGTGATGGAGGCTACACCATGGTGCAAGGGAGCGATCGTGGATATCATGGTGATCCCGCTACTGAGGTGGGTTCTGATGGGAACTGAGAAATTGAAGAATGACCGATCCAATCTACTTATGGAACGTGTCTTTACAAAAGAGATGGTTCTACTTATGTAAGGATTTTGATTTGCTATATGGGTGCTCATTTTTTATCTATGTTTCATGTCTTAGAAAACTTGGGTGGTACTTGGTTGATGAAATCAAAAGTAGAAATGTTGAATTTGAATTTGTTCTTTGTTAAAAAACTTAAACCTAAACTAAAACTTAAACACCAAACCTTAAACCCTAAACCCTAAAACCTAAACCCTAAACCCTAAGCCCTAAAAAAGCTAAAAACTAAACCTAAACTAAATAAAACCTAAAAATAAAATAAATGAAAAACTAAAACCAAAATAAAATAAAAAATAAAAATAAAATAAAAACATAAACTAAACTGAAACTTAAACCTAAACCTAAAAGAAAATAAAACAAAAAATAAAAAAAATTAAATTAAAATAAAATAAATAAAACCTAAACTAAAAAAAATAAAACTAAATAAAAGAAAATTAAACATAACATAAAAAATAAACCAAAAAATAAAATAAGATAATAACTAAATAAACACCAAAACCAAAAAAATAAACCTAAAAATAAAACCTAAAAATTAATAAAAAAATAAAACCTAAATCCTAAACTAAAAAACCTAAACCTAAAATAAAAATAAAATAAACAAAAAAAAATAAATCTAAACCTAAACTTAAATAAACTAAGCTAAAATAAATAAAACCTAACTTAAACCTAAAATAAACTAAACCTAAACCTAAATTAAACTAAATAAAATAAAATAAACTAAAAATAAACCTAAACATAAAATAAAAAATAAAATTAAAAAATGAACTTAAAATAAAACCCTAAACCTAAACCTAAAAGTAAAAAATAAAACCTAAGCCTAAAATATAAAATAAAAATAAAACTTAACTAAAAAATAAACCTAAACCTAAAAAATAAACTAAAATATAAACCTAAACAAAATAAATAAACTAAACTAAATAAAAATAAAAATAGAATAAACTCAAATAAATAAGAAATAAACTAAATAAACCTAAACCTACTAGTTTACTTAATTGAAAAAAAACCTAAACCTAAAATCCTAAACCTAAACCATAAACCCTAAACCTTAAAACTAACCTAAACCCTAAAACTCTAAACCCTAAACCCTAAACTCTAAACCCTAAACCCTAAACCATAAACCCTAAAATACTAAACCCTAAACTAAATAAACCTTAAAACCCTAAGCCCAAAACTCTAAACCCTAAACCCTAAAACCTAAACCTAAACCTACAACTAAAACCTTAAACCCAAAACCCTAAACCATAAACTAACCCTAAATTAACACTAAACCCTACAAATGGGCAAAACATTGATGACAGAACATCATCACCAACTAGTTCGCCTAGATCTAGGAGGCTAAGGCAAGGGCGTTTATCGCAGTGGTGGGGAGGAGGTAGTGGTGGATATGGAGGTGGTGGTGGATATGGAGGTGGTGGTAAAGTAGTGGTGGAGGCGGAGGAGTAGCGGAGGTTACACCATGGTGGTGGCGAGGGAGAGACCAAGGATATGATGGTGAATCCGCCAAGAGGCGAGGGTGGTTTTGATGGGAACTGCAGAAGAATCCGATCTAATTTGTTGCTTATGGAACAAAGTCTTTATAGAAAGATGGTTCTACTTATCTAGGGTTTTGATTTGCTCTATGTGTTCTAATATTTATTTATGTCATCGCTTGTATCTTAGAAAACTAGGTGTGCAACTTGGTTGATGAAATCAAAAAAAGAAATGTTGAATATGAATTTATTCTATTAAAAAAAACCTTAAACCCTAAACCTTATACTAAAACTTAAACTAAACCTAAACCTAAATCCTAAACCCTAAACCCTAAACCCTAAAACCCTAAACCTAAAACCCTAAACCCTAAACCCTAAACCCTAAACCCTAAAGCCCCAAAACTCTAAACCCTAAACCCAAAACCCTAAAACCATAAACCCTAAACTCTAAAAACATACAAACCTAAACCATAATCCCAAAACACTAAAACCCTAAACCTAAATCTTAAAATAACCTTAACCTAACCCTAAACCTAAACCTTGAATAAAGATGTCATTAGAGTAGATCTAAAGAATGACCTAATCCTAACATAGTTATGGTAGCTAAAGAAGATATCTTCAAGAGACTTTCCTTGACTATTAGAGATTTGAATACCCTAAACCCTAACCTTAAATCATATTGTATTACCATATATTATAGTACAATGTTGCATCATATATTTGAGCATGTATTGATGTGTTTTAGATGTTATAAGATGTTTTGAAATGTTCATGGTATTGTGCCCTATATATATTAATATAAATCATAAAAAATGATTTAATAAGTCGATGATGAAATTTGTTAAATTTGAAGTGGGAATTAGGTTGTTGTTCCAAAGCTATAACGACTTGTAGTATAAAAAGTAGGATTTATGTTCAAAATAAATATTATATGTTGTAGCATAGTATAACATCATATATCATAATATATTGTTCTACGATTTTAAATTCTTTTAGTATTTTATAATCATGCTGAGCCTACACTAGCATTATTTATAAAAAATGTTGATTTAGACTTTAAAATGGTGAATTTGGCCAAATTCATAATAGTAGAGCATGGAATCATAATATATTATTTCAATTTAAAATATGTAAGTTCTATGACTAAAATATATAGTTTTTATTATTTAGACTAATTTTATGATTTTATCTTAAGCAATCCCTTGTGATGTGATATGCAATATAATATAACATAATATGTTATAGTATATTATAATATAGGATGTCATAACATAGTGCATCATGCATTATAGCATACTATTGTGTATTACTACTTGTGTTTAGTATATTTTAGTTTCTTATAGTATGATGTAGTAGAGTTTGTATTGGTATAATTTATAAAAATACTTACTTATAGGTGAGATGATGGGATTTGGCCAAATTTAGGGTAATCTTTAGGTAACATCATTGGGGTGTGCTATGGTGTGTCATTTAATCAAAAGAATGGAATTTTGCATCCAAAATAAATGTTCAATTTTCAACAAAATTTTATAATTTTTTTGCTTAAAGTGATTCATTTTAAGGTGTAATGTAAGATAATATATTATATGAAAGCATATTAATATATAATGTACATAATAATATAACATCACATATATATGAATGTGGTGGTGCATTACTAAATATTATTGTACATTTTAGTATGTTTTACTTGTTATAATACATTGGGCCAAAATTCACAAAAAAGTTAATTTGAAAGTGGAGATGGAAGAATTTGGCCAAATTCATAATACACACTAAGAAGCAACACCAAAATTATGTTTGTACCATTTCTAATAGAAAATAACAATTTTACACCTAAAATGAACATTAATCATATAAAAAAATTTTATTATTTAATTTTAAGTGATTCTAATGAGGTGTAATGTTAGACAATATATTATATTATAACAAATTATAATATAACATCATATATTATAATATAATATAGTGTGTTAATTCACACTATAATATGTATAGCATGATAATCAGTAGTTAGTTTGAGCTTGCACCATCACAAATCATAAAATGTTGATTACAATGTTAAGATGATGCAATTTGAGCAAATACATTGTAAGGCTTTTGGTTGAAGTATTAAAGGTGCATAAGAGAAGAAATAAGATTTGATGAGAATTTCATGTCAAGGACATGGAGGGAGATCTAGGGATCACACATGCATTGGACCTACATGTGAGGGTCTATCGAGGCATAGATGAAGAAAATTTGGATAAGGTTTGAATTTGATTTGATTATATGATTTATGGAATGAAGATCCTGGGATAAGAATCTATAATCCTCTAGGGATTAAGATCTAATTGACTTTAATTTGATTTATTTTAATTGATGTGATGCATATGCTAGAGATATGGGCTCAAGTCTATTGGGATTGGGTATATGAACCTTCCACTAGGAAGCTACCTATCCAGGGATTGATTTGAGTTTGATTTCATAGATTTGTTTGGGGATGTATAATGGGATAAGAGTTTAGTTGGATTTTGATTTAGACTCTACTAGGAAGTTAGTTTAATTTGGCTTCACCGGGAGGTTGATTTTGAATTTGATTATTTTGTTTGATATATATGATTTGGGGCACCACTTAAGAGAAGGGTGTGATTCCACTAAGGAAAGTTATATTGGATTTAATTTAACTGAAGTATGGATCTTGGTGATGATGGACCCAGAAGGGCTATATCCACTTTGACTTACCTCAAGTTTATAAATCCAAAGGGATAGTCTAACGATTGTGGGGAAGCTAGCCAACTAAAGGGGTTGCCTTTGCAGTAAATGACTGTTAAGAAGAAGGCATAGGACTTTTATCTTGAACAACCACTGGGTGACCTATTGGATGCATAAAAAATTGAACCGACCTAAGGCAATTTGAGTGAATGTCATTGGAGACTTATGTCAACTCAAAAGTAGTCGATTAATTTTATCTAAATTTCATGTGATTTGATGATTTATTTGGTTTAGTTTGATTTCAAATTTTGGGCATATCTCACAAGATGTGAGCTCGGCCAAATTTGATAGATTTAATTTATGGACCATGCCGTAATGGACCCATTGAAAAGGGGCTATATCGACTTGTCCTATCTAAGATTTACAAATCCAAAGGAATAGTCTATACATGGGTAGAGCTAGCCAACCAAGGGGTTACCTTTAGGTGTCAGCTTGTCCTAGGATAGGCATAATAGACTTACATCTTCTAAAGGAGAATAACCATTGGGGTGACTTGTTGGTAGCAAACAAATTGAACCCGACTTTGGGGAAACTATGAGTGAATGTCATTGGGGACTTATATCAACTCAAGAGTAGTCGCATTCCTATAGGGAGTTCTGATGACCGCCTAAAGATAGATACCCGCTTGGAAAAGTATTGCTAGGGGTGTCCTCCTAATCCCCAAGTGAATATATATTTTATATGATTGTGTGGACCGGGGTGCGAGGACCACAGAGAAGGTACGCCTTGACCTATCTCGATTTACTAGACAAGGGAGAATTTGCATATCCACAGGAAGAATTCTCTAACCACAAGGGTGGTTACTAGGAAAAGGGAACTATTCAATCCACTAGTAACTGGTAGTGTCTAAATTGGATCACAAAGGACGTGATCCAAATATAGTGCCTATAGGGAGGTGTTGCTAGGTGTTATCAAGCCTGGAAAATAAATCTTGTAGTGCACGGCCAACTCAAGGAGAAAGCATATAGACTTACATCCATGAGTGGTGTATCATAAGGTGTAAGAACCAACCAACCTAAGGTGTATCCATCGATGAGTGGTGTATCCACAAGATAGTGAGAACCAACCAACCTAAGGTGCTCACGTGCAATGATCAATTTGGGAAGAAAGCGTAGGCTTACAACTTTCCAAGCGAATAGATCATCACGATAGTCTATCATTGTTGGGATAGATGCTATCCGACCTAGAGCAACTATTAAGCAGGAGCCCGGAGAAGGACTAGACCAGACTTGAAGTAGTCATGAGGGAAGGAGCGCTAGGGAACTTATCCTAAACCTCAAATATGACCAAATATGGAAGGCTAATTCAAGAAGAAAGTATAGCACTCACATCTTCTTAAATGAAGCCAACATGAGGTAGCTTATCAACCACGTAATAAGGCCTACCAAACTAACAAGACATTATTTGTAGTGGATAACCAAGGAATGAAAGCATAGTAGACTTACATCCTCCAAAGCAAAAGAAGTGACACACTACTGCAAGACATCACCTAAGAGAATCAACTAAGTGAATGCCATTGGGGCGTTATCTTAACTAAGAGTAGCGATATAAAAGATATGTATTATTTTATATGTTTGCATATATTTTATGTTTGGTTGTGATGATGAAGGGTAGACCGTGCCTTACTACCCTAAACTCATCATGGTGGATTTACAAACAAGAATACTTTCAAAGATGAAAGAAATGAAAATTTTATTGATGATAATTATTTTAAAACATGATTTATACTATTTCTTTAAGTAGAGCCCATTAATTGGAAGAATTGGGTGTTATCCATTATAATTAATAAGCCGATAAGATCCTCATTGGTATTCTTCTATGGCAAAAGGGTCTTCCAAAGTGGGTTCAAACATGCCTCCCATCCTATGATGGGCAACATCTCCTTAGAACTAAAATAAGCTATCCTACTTGAAAATCTCCAGATGAGCCAACTTTTTATGAGCTTGAATCATTTTATCTTTCTACAACTGAGGTTTTGGCATGCCCGCAGGTGTCTCTCCTTCAATCCTTCAAACTCTTCTAACCGCAACTTGGCATTCTACTTATGTGATCTGCTACCCATAACTATCCTTAGTGTCGAGTTGGACTTAATGGTAGAATGGCTGACCCATACACTAAGGAGAAAAGAGTAGTGAGTTGAGTTCTATATGTGGTGGATAGCCCACAAGGCTTCAACTAATGCTCATGCCACTATCGCTTGTTGATGTTGAGTGTCTTCTTTAGTATTTGTATGAGAGTTTTGTTGAAGGCTTTTGCTAAGCTTAACCTCAAGTAGTTGATGGAAGAATATCTCCAAAATATGTTGTGTCACCGAGCAAAGTTGTTGATCTCTGCTCTTAAATGCAATACTAATATTAGTTATAATTCATCGAGGCACTCAACCTATATATGATATGGTTCCTAAAAAATTAGAGCACATGAACCGTGACCATCAGTGAAATCGCTAACGCCCATTTGGAAAAGTAAGTAATGAACCGATGTCCCTTGGAAGAATGAGGATCCCGACCCACTATGTTGGTACCCAACACTCGAATGGCCATGAGGCCAATGTGATGTAGAATGTTGGGTGGTTGGTGCAGACCAAACCATGTATTTGACATTAGTTGCATCATCTAGCTATATCCATGTAATCTTTAATCATCGATGACGGTAGTATCCTAGTCTCTTGATCTTGGCTTTCATCTTTGAATCGGGGCTCCACATAATATGAGTGTACCTTAGTCATGATCTTATGGGCTTTGCATGTATAAACAAACATATAATCAAAAGACCATCGATATAAGACACCATCCATAAGAGCATAGGAAAATGCTCTACTTCATTTGATGGGCTTGGGACTTCTCTGAGGTAGTTTTCCTTTATTTAGGTAATCCATGAATGGTTGCCTCAAATCTAACTCCTCATCCTTCTTAGAAATGGCAACTTCCCATTCAAGAGAGAACTTTGATGATTTCAATATCAATAAGAGATAATACTTGTCTCTTTTGGACCATTATTGATATGGTCTCATCCTCCGACATGCCAAATCTTTGGCAAGCTTGGCTAAAGCATATGCTATGATGTTCTCTCAGGAATCTTATAAATGGTAACCTCAGATTTGGGCCAATAAATCCATGGTGTACTTATGGTAGTGATGGAGCTTGGGTTTTGTAACCTTATAAGACCTGTGGATTTGGTTGATAACTAGCTAAGAATCCAAGAAGATGTTGATGTTCGATGAGTAATCTTAACTCTACACCAAAAAATCGCCTCATATTCGACTTCATTATTGGTGTAAGGATTGGACAGATGATATGAGAATCTCATCACATCATGGTCTTGAGTTAAAAGAACTATTCCTACCGCCTTTCTTGGAGTAGTAGATTATGGTTCTTCTTCTTGAGAGGAAGCCGCACCATCAAAGTACATCTCGGGGAATGCTAGTATCCTTTAAGTTCATGATTTATTCATCGAGAGACCATCATTAAGAATAAAGTTAGTGAAGTGAGTCTCGCTAATAAATCTGCTAGTACTTGTCCTTTCACTACATGAAGGGGTATGAAGGTAATGTCAAACCTGAGGATCATGGACCATCATGCCAACTATCCGAGAGGTCACTTTGATCAGAAGTGGATTCATCCTAGAGATTAAGTTCACCTTATGAGGAAGCATGTAGTACTATAGCTTTTGATGCAAAGATTAAAGCTAGGCAATGCCTCTCAATGAGTGGATAATTAGCCTTAGGGATTAGATGAGAGGTAAGGTAGTAGAGTGAATTTTCCTTCCCTTCATCATTGGCTTGATGTCTTCAAAGTACTAAGGGAGTCATCTAACATAGCAGTAAAGTATGAGTTGCTTGCCCAGGATAGGGTTACTAGAACTGGCATCATCGTAATGCTTGATGTCTTCAAGGCATGCTCACACTTATCATCCCACTTGAACTTGGCACTTTTTACAAGTCGAGAATGGTTGACATCTTCCCTATAGGTTGGATATAAAGCATCTTAAATATGCCAACCGCCTTGGAATGATTTGAGTTGAGTTAAACTTTTAGGGGCATTTCTAATATCACCATGATCTTCTACAAATCATTTCACCTTGGTGTAACAAAAAACACAAGGAATTTCCAAGCAACTCCTAATGCACATTTCGGGGTTCATTTTGAGGTTAAATTGTCTTAACTATGAAAAACTACTCAAATCAAAGAGATGGTCTTTCTTTTCTCTACTTTTGATCATAAGATCATCGATAGCACTTGACTTGATGATGAATGAGTTTGTCAAAGATTTGAGTCGAGTCGGGTATGTAGCACCGCCTTTTTTAAGGTCGAAAGGCATGACCTTATAGTAATAGATTTTGATGTGGTTCTAAAGTAGTATTTCTTTCATCTTTAGGGGTCATCTTTATTTGGTTATATATAGATGATCCATCCATGCAATAGAAGACGCATAAGCGAAGCAATGTCCACCATCGCTCGATTGATAGTGGAAATTCAACTTTGGTCATGCCTTATTTAAATCCCTAAAATAAATGCATATGTGAATTTGGCCATTCTTTTCTTAACTAGATGACAATTAACCATTTAGGTATTTATCTTCTTGGATGAAGCCAACATCATTTTTTTTTACTTCATAAATGACCATGTCTACCATTACGCGCCTAGGAGCTTGCTTGATAGGGTTAGAGAGCTCTATTGCTAGTTTTGGACCGCTACATTAGGAGCCAATCTAGGCATCTCTTCATAACTCCATGTAAAGCCCTTAAACTTAGTCAATAGCCTAACTAAGTCATTGGTTACAATTTCATTCAAGAAAGAACTAATGTATGTCGCATGGATCTTCTTCAATTCTTAAGTTGATTTCCTTGAGCTCGATGGTTTACTTGATCTCTTCTTCAAACTCTAGTGGTGCATCTTTGACTTCAAAATTATCCGATCATCAAAGTTTCTAAGCACCTCATATAAGTTAATGTGATTTGAAAAGAACCTATCAAATTCCAAATGATTAGTGAGGACTAAGCGTAATCATCATCATGACTTGACCCACTATACCAATCCTAGTCTTGGTCTTGATTGAGAGCTTTGCATTTGTTCTTCCATATTCTTTCAAAGTAGTCGACTGTTTTGACCAAGTATATGGAATTAACCATTTCTTTACTAAATTATGAACACAAGGAAAGTACCAATCAAAAGGTAATTCTATTAAATTTTATATGAATCATCCCAAGTTCTACATCAACTTCTTGACTTGATGATGCTCCCTAAAGAACCTCTTAGTCTTCACACCTATGGATGACTTAGGGCTTCCTTAAGTACCAAACCATCGCCTTTTGAGAGGAAAGTGGGTTAGAGCTAAGGTTCCCAACGATGCCTAATGCTTTCACATATAGACTTGGATACACTTACGCTTTGCTTTAGAGCCCAGCCTTTCATCGCTATCTGCTCAAGTGTCACCTCAAGGGAATCTACTAAAATGGTTATGTGCTAACCATATAAGACTCATCCTATGAACTAGATTCTAAGTTTATATGGATAGTGTGTACTCTTGTAGCTAGGACATATCTTCTATTAGGTGGCCAATAATGAGGTTTTCCACCACTAGGACAACCTCTAAAGCCTCCTCCTCTTCTAGTGAGGTCGTCATCCTACCCATGTGTATTTCAAATGTGCTCAAATCAAATTCAATGCTAAATAATCATTTTACCCTTAGGTCAAGGGCTTCATATTGACAAATCACCCATGTAAGTAGTTATTTCTATTCCTTGGCCACTTGGTACTCTCCCAATGGTCCACCTAGAACCTAGGACACCCAACCTAACATAAGGAGTTGGATTGGCCATGACCCATGGGATGTAAAATAACCTCACCCTCCCCATTGGAGCATTTAAGACACTTAGAACACCCATTATTCCTCCTTGGTAGCCACCTCCACACCTTCAACCAACCAAGCCAAGCTAACTCACCTACTCAGCCACCCACGACTCCACGAGATGGCCGGTCAACCACTAGAAGACAAATTTGATTGCCTGATCAGATGAAAGGGGTATACACCCCTCGTTTTCACTCAAACACACACAAAATCATCCCACGAGCCCTATACCCAAGATGACCTAGAACCATTCCCTAAGCTCCCAAACTTGTTCAACGATTGAAAAATCCATTCCGTCCTACAAAATAGGACACTCCCATTTCTAACCTAACTTTCCTATTTCTCCATCAAACTCAAATTAACTTTGCCTAGGCCTCATTGAGCAAGAATGAATCATCTCAAGCTTCCCAGCACTAGAGGTGGGACTTGATCAAAGTCGATCTCCAAATCATTGGTTCTTGGCCATCAGCAACATCAAGGAATTGATCTAATTTTCTCAATAGGACTTCATCTCCACTAGATGAAGCTTTCAATAGTTTGAGCTGCAATTTGAGCTCGGATGAGGTATGCTTTCAAAACCAATCCTTAGGCAAAATCAGAGCTTTCAAGAAAACATGCATCTCGTGTGATCTTGATCATGATCGCCTCGATCGATGTCATGAAGGTGTGAGATCCTTTTAGAGTTGATCGAGCTGTAAGCTCAAAGTGAGCAATGGAAAATGAACTCCATTCTCCTCACTGATGATGTTAGATCACACACCTAAAGGAGTTTAATGAAATTATGGTTAGTCCACATGTGTAGGAAAACCATAAGAGTAATTAATTAATTAAGTCCTTTAATCTAATTAACTATTAATCATGAGTCAATTGCATTGCACCCATTTTAAATTCTAGGATCATTACAAATTTATTTTCCATGCATATCATGAAAGCACATAATTATTTAGTAAATTACTTTAAGGTGACATAGTTAAGGTTAATTAATTCATCTAATTAAGAGTTCAACTTAATTAACTAATAAAATCAAATATTACATTTTCTTAAATTAAATCAAATCACTAATATGGAATGGGTTTAAAATAATAAATGATGATTTCTCTTCTCTTTCTTAAATTGAATCAAATCCAAAACTTAATTAATAAAAAAGCTTTAGTTTGCTTTAAATAATCTTACTTGATTTGATTGTCCTTAAGAACTAGTTTGGTTGAATGAATCACGTTATATTTGATTGTTCTCTTTCCAATCATGTTAAATTTGGTATGTTATTTGAATTCATGCATCTATGTTTTCAAAATCAAGTAAAATAAAATGGATTTCCTTTATGTAAGCTTGCATGTGTTGATTTAATTTAATATATGTGTGGCTATTATCACTATTAAATCTAAATGTATTTTTCAAAAGCTTATAAATGAATAATAATATGTGTTATGATGATAGTTATAAATACATAAGAAATGCATGTGCTTATAGCTTAAGTGTAAATGTTGAGTTCTCTTTCCACTATTCATGTGTTGATGTAAGATTGAATGGTAATGGGTATGTAGTCCGGACATCCTGGAACATGAGGCTTTAGCTAGCCTCAAGGAGGTCATTTGATTACCTCCGGTTTGTGACTTGGTTGATAAAATCAAAAGAAGAAATGTTGAATCAGATTTGTTCTCTGTTAAAACCAAAAAATCCTAAACCATAAACTAAAACTTGAACCTAAACCCTAAACCCTAAACCCTAAACTAAACCCTACACCCTAAACCCTAAAACCTACAACCCTAAACCTAAAACCTACCCAAACCCAAAGCCCTAAAACCCTAAACCATAAAGCCTAAAACACTAAACCCTAAACCCTAAACCCTAAACCCTAAACCCTAAAACCATAAAACCTAAACCTAAAATAAAGATAAAATAAAAAAAAATAAAAAACTAAACTCAAATAAAATAAATAAAACCTAAACTAAACTAAAGAAAATAAAATAAACCAAAAATAAAAAAACCTAAATAAAATAAAAACCTAAATGAAAAAAAATAAATAAAATAAACCTAAAATAAAATTAAATAAAACTAAATATAAACCTAAACCTAAACATATACCAAAAAAATCAAACATAAAATAAATAAAAAAATAAAACCTAAACCCTGAACTAAAAAAAACCTAAACCTAAAATAAATAAAATAAAGACCTAAACCTAAACTAAAATAAACTAAACAATAATAAATAAACTTAAACCTAAAACTAAAATAAAACTAAACTTAAACCCTAAACTAAATAAAATAAAATAAATTAAAATATTCTTAAACCTAAACTAAAAAAAATAAAACCTAAAATAAAAATAAACTAAACTAAAATAAAATTAATAAAAAACTTAGACTAAACTAAAAATAAAAAAAATTTAAATAAAATAAAAATTAAACCTAAAATAAAAAAAATAAAATAAAAAATAAAATAAAAACCTAAATTTAAAAGTAAACATAAATAAAACTAAAAAATAAATAAATAATAAAACCTAAACTAAACTAAAAAAAAATCTAAACTTAAAATAATAATAAAATACACCTAAACCTAAACTAAAATAAATAAAACCAAAAACCTAAACCTAAAGTAAACTAAACCTAAACCTAAACCTAAACTAAATAAAATATAATAAACTAAAAAATAAACCTAACCTAAACTAAAAAATAAAACCAAAAAAATAAACATAAAATAAAACTTAAACTAAACCTAAAAAATAAAATAAAATAAACCCTAAACCTAAAAAATAAAAATAAAACTAAACCTTAACCTAAAAAAATAAACATAAACCTAAACTTAAACCTTAAAATAAATTAAATTAAAAATCTAAACTAAAATAAATAAACCTAAAATAAATAAACTAAACTAAATAAAAATAAAGCAAACATAAATAAAAATAAAAAATAAAATAAACTAAAATAAATAAAATAAACTAAATAAACTAAATAAACCTAAACCATACAAAATTTAAACCCTAAACCAAAACCTAAAAAATAAAATAAAATCTAAACCTAAAAATAAAAATAAAACCTAAACCTAAAATAAAATAAAAATAAAACTAAACTAATAAATAAACATAAACCTAAACTTAAACAAAATCAAATCAATTAAAATAAAAACCTAAACTAAATTAAACTAACCTAAAATAAATAAATTAAACTAAATAAAATTTAAAAAAACTAAATAAAATAATAAAATAAATAAACTAAAATAAACAAATAAAATAATTATAAAAAAAATAAACTAAATAAACCTAAACCTACCTTTACTTAATTGAAAAAAATCAAACCTAAACACTAAACCTAAACCCTAAACATACAACCCTAAACCTACAACCCTAAACCCTAAACTAAAACCTATAAACAATAAACTAAACCCTAAACTAACCCTAAACCAAACTAAACCTAAATAAACCCTAAACCTTAAACCTAAAAAAGAACCCTAAACCCTAAACCTAAACCCCAACCCTAAGCCCTAAACCCTAGGCTAAAAAAATCTAAACATAAACTAAATATTACTTAAAAAATAAAATAAATGAAAACCTAAACCAAAATAAAATAAAATAAATAAAATAAACTAAAAACATAAACTAAAACCTAAACCTAAACCAAACAAAGAAAATAAAATAAAACTAAAACTAAACTAAAATAAAATAAATAAAAACCTACTAAACTAAAAAATAAAAACTTAAATAAAATACAAACTAAACCTAAAATAAAAAATAAAATAAACCTAAAATAAAATAAAAAACTAAATAAAACCTAAATCTAAAACATAAACCTAAAATAAAACCTAAAAAATAAATAAAAAATAAAACTAAAACCCTAAACTAAAAAAATCTAAATCTAAAATAAAATAAAAAAGCCTAAACCTAAACTAAAATAAACTAAACTAAAATAAATAAAACCTAATCCTAAACCTAAGGTAAACTAAACCTAAACCAAAGAAACTAAACTAAATAAAATATAATAAACTAAACAAACCTAACCTAAACTAAAAAATTAAATGTAAAATTAAATCTAAAATAAAACCTAAAACTTAAACCTAAAAAATAAAATAAAAAAACCTAAACCTAAACTTAAAAATAAAAAATAAAATCTAAACCTAAATAATAAACCTAAACCTAAAAAACCTAAAATAAACTAAAATAAAACCAAAAACTAAAATAAATAAACTAAAATGAATAAACTAAGCTAAATAAAAAAATAAAAGTAAACATAAATAAAAAATAAAAAAATAAAATAAACTAAAATAATAAACTAAACTAAATAAACTAAATAAACCTAAACCTACTAGTTTACTTAATTAAAAAAATCTAAACCCTAAACCCTTAATCCTAAACCCTAAACCCTAAACCCTAAAACTAACCCTAACCCTAAATTAAATAAAAAAACCTAAACCTAAAATAAAAATAAAATAAACTAAACCTAAACTCAAAAAACTAAACTAAAATAAATAAACCTAAACCTAAACCTAAACATAAAATAAACTAAACCTAAACCCTAAACTAAATGAATAAAATAAACTAAAAAAATAAATATAAATCTAAACTAAAAAAATTAAACCTAAAATAAAACCCCAAATAAAAAACCTAAAACCTAAACCAAAACTAAAATAAAACCTAACCTAATAAAAATAAAATAAAAATTTAAAAAAATAAAATAATAATAAACTAAACTAAAAAATAAAGATAAACTTAAACCAAAAAAAATAAACTAAACTAAATAAAGTAAAAAAACTAAAATAAAATAAACTAAAATAAATAATAAATAAACTAAATAAATTAAACCCACTAAATTAAAAAAATTCCTAAACCATAAACCCTAAATCCTAAATCCTAAACCCTAAAAAAACACTAAGCCTTAACCTACAACCCTAAACCTAAACCTAAACCCTAAACCCTAAACCTAAACCCTAAAATATAACACTAAACCATAAACCCTAAACTAAACTAAAAAAAAAACCCAAACCCAAAACCTAAACCTAAACCTTAAACCAAAAAAAAACCATAAACCCTAAACCTTAAAAGGCTAAAACTAAACCTAAACTAAAATAAAACCTAAAAATAAAATAAATGAAAACCTAAACCAAAATAAAAAAAGAAATAAAATAAAACATAAACTAAAAAAAATAAAACCTAAAGCTCAACCTAAACCTAAACCTAAAAAAAATAATAAAATAAAATAATAAAACTAAACTAAAATAAAATAAATAAAACCTAAATAAAACTAAAAAAAAAAACCTAAATAAAATAAACTTAAAATAAAAATAAGCTAAAACTAAATAATCCTAAACCTAAAAATAAACCTAAAATAAAACCTAAAAATAAATAAAATAAACCTAAACCCTAAACTAAAAAAAATTATAAACCTAAAATAAAATTAAAATAAACTTACACCTAAATTAAAATAAATAAAACCTAAACGAAACCTAAAGTAAACTAACAAAACCTAAACTAAATTAAATAAAATAAAATAAATTAAACATAAAGCTAAACCTAAACTAAAAAATAAAACCTAAAATTGACCTAAATTAAAACCTAAAACCTAAACCTAGAAAAATAAAATAAAACCTAAACCTAAAATAAAAATAAAAAAATAAACCTAAACCTAAAAAAAGAAATTCAAAATAAACTAACTAAAAAATAAATAAAGCTAAACCTAAACCTAAAAAATAAAAAACAAAAATAAATAAACTAAACTAAATAAAATAATAAGTAAACATAAATAAGAATAAAAAAGTGAAATAAACTGTAATAAATAAAAATTAACTAAATTAACTAAATAAACCTAAACCTATGGTTTACTTTTTTTTTAAAAAAAAACCTAAACACTAACCTAACCCTAAACCCTAAACCCTAAAGCATAAATACTAAACCTAAAACCCTAAACCTAAAACCCTAAACCCTAAAACCCTAAACCCAAAACCCTAAACCCTAAGAATCTAAAAAAAAACCTAAACCTAAACTTAATAAACTAAAATAAAATATGTAAAAACCTAAACCTAAATAAAATAAAATAAAAATAATATAAAACCTAAACTAAACCTAAACCTAAACCTAAAAATAAAATAAAATAAAATAGTAAAATAAACTAAAACAAAATAAATAAAAAACCTAAACTAAACTAATAAAATAAATCAATCCTAAGAAAAAGAACTAATAAAATAAAATAAAAATACCAATGATCTACATGAAATTGTGTTTTATAAAAAACTAGCTATCTTTTTTGATGTGTTCTATAAAAAATAAAAACACCTAAGCCTAAACTAAAATAAAAAAAACCTAAGCTAAAATAAACTAAACCTAAACCCAAACCTTAACTAAATAAAACAAATTATATAAAAATAAATCCAAACCTAAACTAAAAAATAAAATCAAAATCAAAATCTAAAACTTAAACCTAAACAAATAAAATAAAACATAAACCTAAAAAAATAAAATAAAATAAAACTAAACTAAACAATAAACATAAACCTAAACTTAAACCTAAACTTTAAAAAAAAACTAAAACCTAAACTAAAATAAATAAGCCAAAAAATAAACTAAACTAAATATAAATAATAATAAAATAAATAAATTAAAAAATAAACTAAATAAACATAAACCTACCAGTTTACTTTTTAAAAAATAAAATAATTAAAATAATTTAAAATAAAACTATCTATAACCTTAAACCTAAAACTAACCTAAACTTAAACTCTAAACTCTAAACCCTAAACCCTAAACTAAAACCCTAAACCCTAAACCTTAAATCAGAAACCCTAAACCCTAAACCCTAAACCCTAAACCCTAATGCTAAACTAACCCTAAACCTTAAATCCTAAACCCTAAACCTTAAACCCTAAACCCTAAACTCCCTAAACCATAAGCTAACCTTAACCTAAACCCTAAACTTTAAAACCCTAAACCTAAAGCATAAACATTAAACCCTAAACCCTAAACCTAAAATCATAAAACCTAAAAAAATTTAATCCTAAACTAAATAAAACCTAACAATCAAATAATTAAATAAACTTAAACCTAAATAAAAAAATATTAAATAAAATGAAAACCTAAAGTAAAACCTAAACCTAAACTAAAATAAAATAAAATAAACTAAAAATAAACTAAAATAAAATAAATAAAACCTAAACTAAACTAAGAAAATAAAATAAACCTAAGAATTACATACCTAAATAAAATAAAACTAAACATAAAATAAAAATAAAATAAACCTAAAGTAAAATAAAATATAAACCAAATAAAACCTAAACCTAAAACTAAACCTAAAAAATAAATAAAAAAAACATATACCATAAACAAAAAAAGGAAAACCTAAGCTTAAACTAAAAAAACAAAATAAAATAAAACTAAACCTAAAAAAACTAAAATAAAATAAATAAAATGTAAACCTAAACATAAAATAAAATAAACAAACCCTAAACTAAATAAAATATAATAAACTAAAATAAACATAAACCTAAACTAAAATAAAACCTAAAAATAAACCTAAAATAAACTTAAACCTAAACCTAAAAAAAATAAATTAAAACCTATACCTAAACCTTAAAATAAAATGAAACCCAAACTTGAAAATAAAATGTAAATAAAACTCAACTAAAAAAATAAGCATAAGCCTAAACCTAAACTTAAATACTAAAATAAAATAAAACCTAAAATAAAATAAATAAATATAAAATAATAAACTAAACTAAATCAAAATAAAAGTAAACATAAATAAAATAAAACTAAAATAAATAAATAAAATAAACATAAGAAGAAATGTTGAATCAATTTATTATTTGTTAAAAAAACCAAAACCCTAAACCCTAAACTAAAACCTAAACACTAAACCTAAACCCTAAACCCTAAATCCTAAACCTAAAACCCTAAAACCACAAACCCTAAACCCTAAGCCAAAACCCTAATCCTAATTCCTTAACCCTAAAACCTAAATCTAAACCCCAAACCCTAACCACTAAACCTTAAACCCAAAAAATGATAAACTTTAAACCATAAACCCCAAACCCCAAACCCCTTAATAAGCTAAAAATTAAACCTAAACTATTAAATAAAACCTAAAATAAAATAAATAAATAAAATTTAAAACCAAAATAAAATGAAAACAAAATAAAATAAAAACATAAACTAAAACCTAAACCTAAACCTAAAACTAAACATAAACTTAAAAGAAAATAAAAAAATAAAAAAATAAAACTAAACTAAAAATAAAATAAAGAAAACCTAAACTAAATTTAAAAAATAAGAAACTTAAATAAAAAAATACTAAACCTAAAATAAAAATAAAATAAACTTAAAATATAATAAAATAAAACTAGATAAAACTTAATCAAAATAATAAATCTAATAATAAAACCTAAAATTAAATAAAAATAATACATAAACCCAAACTAAAAGAAAATGTAAACCTAAAATAAAAATAAAATAAACTTAAACCTAAACTAAAAAATTAAAACCTAAACCTAAACCTAAACCTAAACTAAATAAAATAAAATAAACTAAAATTAAACCTAAATCTAAACTAAAAAAATAAAATAAACCTTAAATAAAACCTAAAACTTAAACATAAAATAATAAAATAAAACCTAAACCTAAACCTAAAATAAAAAAATAAAACCTAAACCAAAAAAATAAAAATAAAAAATAAGACTAAACTAAAAAAATAAACATAAACCTAAACCTAGACCTAAACCTAAAAAAATAATCTAAAATAAAAAAGCTAAATTAACATAAATAAACCTAAAATAAATGATCTAAACCTAATAAAAATAAAATTAAAATAAACTAAAATAAATAGATGATATACTAAATAAACTAAAACCTAAACCTATCGGTTTACTTAATTTAAAAAAAAAACCTAAACCCTAAAACTAACCCTAAACATATAACCCTAAAGCTACAACCCTAAAACTTTAACCTTAAACCCAAAACCCTAAACCAAACTTAAACCTAAATTTAAACCTAAAACCCTAAACTATAAATGTAAAACCCTAAACCTAATCAGACTCAAATCTAAACCTAAAACCTAAAACCTAAATTAACCTAAATTAACTAACCTAAACCTAAACCCTAAAACCCTAAATTTTAAACCTTAAACTTAAATAAGTTTAAACCTTGCTAACCTTAAACCTTAAACTAAACTATAAACCCTAAATTTTAAAACTAAAACCTAAAACAACCTAAACTATAAACCTAAACACTAAACTAACTATAAACCTTAAAAGTATAAACTTAAAACTCTAACCTATAAACTAACCTTAAACCTAAACCTAACTCAACCTAAACTTAAACCTAAACCTAAACATATTTAAACCCTAAACCTAAACTCCTAACCTAAACCCTAAACCTTAAACCTAAAACTTAAACCCTAAACTTTAAACTAACCTAAACCCTAAACCCTAAACCTTAAAATCCTAAACCCTAAAGCCTAAACACTAAACCCTAAACCCTAAATCATAAACCCTATCCTTAAACCCTAAACCCTAAAGCCTAAAAAAACCTTAAACCCTAAATCAAACCCTAAACAAAAGAACCCTAAACCCTAAAACCTAAAAAAGCATAAACCTAAAATAAATAAAAACATAAACCTAAATAAAATAATAAAATAAAATAAAATAAAGACCTAAACTAAAACCTAAACCTAAACCTAAAAAATAAAATAAAATAAAAAAGTAAAATAAACTAAAATAAAATAAATAAAGATTGAAACTAAACTAAAATAATATACACCCAAGAATAAAACCTATATTAAAGAAAACTAAATGTAAAATTAAAATAAAATAAAACTCAAAATAAAATTAAATAAAAGCTAAATAAAACCTAAACCTAAAAAATAAAACCTAAACCCTAAACTAAAAAAAACCTAAACAAAAAATAAAAAATAAAATAAAGAAAATAAAATAAACTTAAACCTAAACTAAAATAAACCAAACTAAAATAAATAAAATGTAAACCTAAAAAAATAAATTAAACATAAACATAAACCTAAACTAAATAAAATAAAATAAACTAAAATAAACCTAAACCTAAACTAAAAAAAAATAAAACCTATAAGAAACCTAAAATAAAACCAAATACTAAACCTAAAAAAATTACAAATAAACATAAAAAATAAAATAAAAATAAAACTCAACTAAATAAAAAATAAACTAAAACCTAAACCTAAAAAAATAAACTAAAATAAAACCCTAAATTAAAATAAATAAAATTAAAATAAATAAACTAAATTAAATAAAATAATAAAATAAACCTAAATAAAAATAAAAAAGAAAATAAACTAAAATAAATAAATATTAAACTAAATATACTAAATAAACCTAAACCTATCATTTGAATTTTTTTTAAAAAACCTTAAACCCTAAATCTTAAACCCTAAACCCTAAACTCTAAACCCTAAACCCTAAACCCAAAAAAACCCCATCCCTAAACCCTAAACCCTAACCCTAAACTCAACCCTAAAAGCATAAACCCTAAAACCTAAACCTTAAACCCAAACCATAAACCATAAACCCTAAACCCTAAATCCTAAACCCCAAACCCTAAACCTAAATCCAAAGTAACTAAATAAATTAATAAATAGACCTAAAACCTAAAATCTAATAAACCTAAAACCTTAGAATGGGCAAAACCTTGACGACAGAACATCATCGCCGTGCTTAGTCTAGATCTAGCCATGGAGGTGAAGGTGGAGGTGGTGCTTGTAAGTGGCGTGGGGATCTAGGCCGGTGGATATGGAGTTGGTGGTCAAAGTAATGATGGTTATGGAGGCGAAGGAGAGATGGAGGTTACCATGGTGGTGGGGAGGGAGAGATCGAGGATATGATGGTGGATCTCGCCACTCGAGAGGCCGGGTGGTGATGGGAACTGGAGAAAATGAAGAATGGCCAACTGACCGCATGTATGGAACGATGTCTTTACAAGAATGGTTCTAGCTATCTAGGGTTTTAAATTTTTCTATGCATGCTAATTTTTTATCTATGTTTGTTGATTGTGTCTTAGAAAACTTGGTGTGTTACTTGGTTGATGAAATCAAAAGAAGAAATGTTGAATCTAAATTTATTCTCTGTTAAAAAAACCAAAACCCTAAACCTTAAATTAAAACCAAGCCTAAACCTAATACCTAAACCCTAAACCCTAAACTAAAACTTGAACCCTAAACCTAAAAGCTAAACCTCAAACCCTAAACCCTAAAACCTAAACCCTAAACCTTAAATAAATAAAACATATACTAAATATACTAAATAAACCTAAACTCTTTTACTTAATTTAAAAAGAAAAACTTTAATCCCTAAATCCTAAACTCTAAACCTTAAACCCTAAACCTATGACACTAAACCTACAACCCATCTTAATAACATTTAGAATGAAAATAAACTTGAGAACTACATTCCTATTTCTATTTTTGATAAGTTTTACAACATTATCTTTTCTAATAAACTAGGTCAAATCCTTTTAAGCTCTCTTACAATGATGATTTCATTCTTATAGAGGATTGGAATTTTATTAGAAATAAATAAAACACCTCTAATGTTTTCATTAAACTTTTGAATAATATATTTCCCATTTCTTAATTAGTTTTAGCTTGGAGGATTTTGAATAACTTCATCCAGATTCCTTGCTATGGCTTAAAGGGTTTTCCTTACCTTATAAGTGCTATTATTGCTTTCATATTTAAAATGTTATTCATATTTTTATCAATGGTGCTATTGCTTCCAAACTTTGGATATGGTATGATGATTTATTTAAAACTTACTATTTTCATGGCTCTCTTTCATTATATCAACTTCCTAAAGTTTGTTTCCATAAAATTGTGAAAGGTTGTGTCAAAGTTTTAATTGCTATTACCCTTATTTGGTTCATTAGGATGGATAAAAATGATGTTGAATATCATGTTATCCCTATGAACCATAAAAGATCATCGCTAGAACTAAAGAAAAATTCATGCTTTATTTAATGCAAACTTAATTAGCAATTTTCACTTTAGAGGTTATAAATTTGTGGCTAAAAAATTGGGTATCACTTTGCATGATGATCCTTCCTACAAGAGTATTAACATTATACATTTGATTAAGCCTAAAGAAAATTCTATTAAGATCAATATTGATGGTTCTATTTCCCAAAACAAATATGGTGGTGGAATTCTTAGGGAATCTAAAGGCACTATCATTTATGCTTTTTCCTACCCCTCAAAGCTTGTTTTGTTATTTATGCTAAACTCATGGCTATTAACAAAGCTATTGATATTTATTTAAGCAAAGGCCTCTAAAATATTTGGATTGAAGTTGATGCTCTTCTTTACTTGATATGCTTACTAATAATAAAATGGGAAATGTCGACTTATTTTATCTTCTTAATCACACAAAAGCTTCTTTCTCAAGTTTGCTACAAAATTATTCACATTCTTCGAAAGTAATGCTTGTGCTAATTTCTTAGCTAATTTGGGAGGGGAATTAAATGAGCTCACTTTATTTGATAACCATAGCATACCTAAGCATCCATGTGGTCCGATCAATCCAGATAACACTAGATTACCTTACTCAAATTTTAACCTTCTTCTTTTGTCAATCTTTTGCTATGGTGGTTTTATTCCCTATTTTTTTGTTGTTTTTTCTACTCCCCTCACTAGAAGTGGTTTTCATGAGTTTATTTCTATACTTAAACCCCTTCTTCTTTACCCCATTCTATACTTTCCGGCCATTTTGTAGGTCTTAGTGGTGCAATTTTAATTGGTTTCCCCATCCTCTTAGCCTAGCAATTTTCTTTCTCCTGGCTCATGCTTTGTGTCTCCTATTGAGTGGTTGTGCAAAATTTTGGCCTACCTTTTACCAATGAATGTTGGGTTTGCCTTTTGTTTTGCCTAGTTGTGGCCTTTTTTGAATTGGATTTATGGATGCTATGGTTGGTTATCGGTTATGCTATTTGTTTCATTTTCCAAGCTATTTTGGGTGGTTATTTTTTCATGGCTACTATTGGCCTCTTCCTTGGTTATCTTTTCTTAGTTTGGCTTGGAGGTTTCGTTGGTTGGTTCTATCTACCTTGTAAATTTGAGTTAACTCTTATGTGGTTGTTGTCTCTCCATTTTCTCATTTATAGTGACTATCTGCTCTTTGGGAATTGGAAGGGGTTTTGTTTGCCTCTAGCCTTGTTCTTTTCTTTCTTGTGGTTGGGTGGTCCTCCTTGCCTTTTCTAGTTTGGTGGGTGACTACCATTTTATTTCTTGGTTATTTTGGAGATCTCCAAGTGGGTTGTTTCTTTGTCTATTGTTGTTATTTTCCCTCCTTTTGGGCTTTGTATTAGCTATGTTTACTAGTTGGTTTTGTTATTAACCTGGGCTAGTTGGCTATTTTGTCTAGGATTAGTTTGGTGGATGTGTTGTCTGTGTTTGATGGTTGGTTTAGGAACTTTGGTTGGGTTTCTGGTCCGCTCCTAGGTTAGTTATCCTCTCTTGGTGTAGTTATTTTTCCTTTATTTTTGCTTCCCGCTTTTGGGTATCGATTTTCCTTCACTGACTTCTTCTATTGCACATCGTTGGCTCGTGACTTGGGTGGTTTTATTGGCTATTTTGTTGGTGGAGGATATGAGCTCTTATGGTTTTTTTGGTCCTATTTTAGGAATTGTTGGGGTTGCTTGAGGTTTTTATGGTCGATGTCTTGCCTTGGATGCTTATGTAGTGGTTTGGTGTTGGGTTTTATGTTGATGTTGGTATTGACTCCTTTAGTTGCTTTCTTTTTTCTTGATATTTGCCTCTTGGTTGGTGATGGTGGATTTGCTTTCCTTTGGTTGCCTTGGTGGTGGCTTTGGTGATAACTTCTAAATGCCCTCTTGGTCTCTCTATGCTATGGCTTTCTTCTCTGGTCGCTTATCTTCTACTATTTTGCTATTTGGGTAGAGGTTTTTCCCTTGATTTGGATTGCCACTACTATGGAGATACTTGTGGGTTATTCTCGCCACTAACCCCTGTAACTTCTAAGATTGGCTTTATGTGTTTGGTCTGTGGGTTTTGGTTGGTTTTCTTTGTCTGATAGGCTATTTGTCTCATTTTTTGGTACAGAACTAGATCACTTTGGACTATTTTGCCTTGCATGATTGCTTATATCGTATGTCGGCTATGATGGCCTTGATGTTTCCCTATATCTTCTCTCTAGTTGGTAGCATGCATAAGATTGTAACCCTTCTCATGAAGTTTGGATGCTCATATGTATTGTTTCCCTTGAGATGATCTTAACTATGCCCAGCCTTCTCTTTCTCGCCTCTTTCTAAATTATTTACTTTATCAATTTTCCTTGAGCTATGGCCATTTCCTTTGTAGTGTTTTGCGATTTCTTTTCTAGGTTGGAACTTCATAGATGGAATGATCTCACCAATTCAAGTACTATTGATGTGGATCTTGCTTATCTTTCCTTCTCAAAGGGATCATGAACTATTGTTGACTAGTCCTTTTATTATTTTCTTAAGTTTTATTAGTTCTTTTTTGTCTAGCTTTTATGCTATTGCTTTTACTCTTTATTTTTCTTTTTTCCATTGTACTTAGATAGGGGTTTAGCTCTTTAGGTTTCTTGTAGCTCTGAGCATTAGAAATTTGAGCTTTACCCTTTTAATGATGACATTGTATCCTTTATTTTTAAGGTAATAAAATTCTAACTTTCCCTAAAGAAAACTAAACCCTAAGAATGGGAAAACTTTGATGGCAGGATCATCACCACAATCGCTCGCCTAGATCCGGTAGTGGAGTCAAGAGGCTTATCGTAGTGGTGGGGGGGATCCGAGGTGGTGGTCGAGTGGTGGTTACGGCGGAGGCGATGACGAGGTTACAAATGGTGGTGGGAGAGATCGGGATTTGATGGTGGACCCCACTACTTGAGAGGTCGGGTGATGGGAACTGGAGAAATTGAAGAATGGCCGATCCGATTGCTTATGGAGCTATCTCTTTACAAGTAGAGAAGGTTCTAGTTATCTAGTATTTTGGTTTTTCTATGTATGCTCATTTTATATCTATGTTGTCACTTATGCTACAAAATTTGGTGTGTTACTTGGTTGATGAAATCAAAAGAAGAAATGTTGAATCAATTTGTTCAATTTAAAAAAAATAAAAGCCCTAAACCCTAAACTAAAACCAAACCTAAAACTTAAAACTAAAACCTAAAACCTAAATCATAAACCCTAAACACTAAACCCTAAACCCTAAAACCCTAAATCCTAAACACTAAACCCTAAATCCTAAAACCTACACCTAAACCCTAAACCCTAAACCTACAACCCTAGACCTTAATCTTACACCTAAAACCCTAAACCCTAAACCCCACCCTAAACCTTAAGTCCTAAAAGCATAAACCTAAAATCCTAAACCCTAAACCCTAAACCCTAAATCCTAAACACTAAACCCTAAACCCTATCCCAAATCCCTAAACACTAAACCCCAAACCCTAAACTTAAACCTAAAGTAGCTAAATAAATTAAAAAATAAACCTAAACCCTAAAACCTATAAACCTAAACCTAAACATAAACCTAAGAATAGAAACCTTGAAGAACATCATCACAACCATGCAGCCTAGATTTGCAGTGGAGGTGAAGAGAGGCCCAATTATCTTAGTGGTGGTCATGGATATGGAGGTGCCGGGTGGATATGGAGGTGGTGGTAAAAGAAGTGGTGGTTATGATGGAGGCTGATGGAGGTTAGAGCCATGGTGGTGGTGAGGTAGAGATCAAAGAAATGATGGTGAATCCCACTATTAAAGAGGTCGGGAGGTTTTATTGGGAACTAGAGAAAGTGAAGAACGATCGATCCAATATGTGCTTATAGAACTATGTCTTTATGGTAGAGATGGTTCTAGTTATCTAAGTTTTGATTTGCTCTATGCGTGCACATTTTTTATCTATGTCGCTTGTGTGTCTTAGAAAACATGGTGTGTTACTTGGTTGATGAAATCAAAAGAAGAAATGTTCAATAAGAATTTATTCTCTATTAAAAAGAAAAAAAAAGAAAAACCCTAAACCATAAACTAAAACTTGAACCTTAAACCTAAAACCTAATCCTTAAACCCTAAACCAAAAGAACCCTAAAGCTTAAAACCTAAACCCTAAACCCTAAAACCCAAACATTAAACCCTAAAACATAAACCCTAAACCCTAATCCCTAAACCCTAAACCTTAAACCTTAAACCCTAAACCCTAAACCCTAAACCCTAAACCCTAAACCCTAAACCCCTAAATCAGAAACCCCAAAAAAGCTAAAACCTAAGCCTAAACTAAATAAAACCTAAAAATAAAATAAATAAAAAATCTAAACCAAAATAAAATAAAACATAAACTAAAACGTAAACCTAAACATAAACTTAAGAAGAAAATAAAATAAAAAATAAAACTAAAGTAAAATAAATAAGTTAAAATCTAACTTAACTAAAACCTAAATAAAATTTAAACTAAACCTAAAATAATAATAAAATAAACCTAAAATAAAATAAATAAAACTAAATTAAAACCTAAACCTAAAAAATAAACCAAAAGTAAACCAAAAATAAATAAAAAATAAACCCTAAACCCTAAACTAAAAAAAAGGCTAAACCTAAAATAAAATAAAAAAAAAACCTAAACTAAACTAAAATAAATAAAACCTAAACCTAAACCTAAAACAAACTTAACCTAAATCTAAACCTAAACAAAAAATAAAGCCCAAAATAAACTTAAAATAAAATTCTAAACCAAAAACCAAAAAAATAAAATAAAAAACCTAAACTTAAAGCAAAAAAAATAAAAAATAAAATCAAACCTAAAAAATGTAATAAAAAGAAAACTACAAAAATAAACCTAAAGAAAAAAAAAATAAACTAAAATGAAAACCTAAACTAAAATAAATAAACCTAAAATAAATAAACTAAACTAAATAAAAAAAAAACAAAACCTAAATAAAATAAACTAAATACACCTAAACCTACTAAAATTAATTAAAAATTTTAAAATATAAAAAAACCATAACCCTAAGCCATAAATCAGAAAACCCTAAACCTCAACCTTAATCTATCCCTAAAACTGAAGCTAAACCATAAACCCTAAAAAACCCTAATCCTCAAATAAAATAAACTAAACTAAAAAATAAACATAAACCTAAACCTAAACCTAAAAAAATAAACTAAAATAAAACTAAAACTAAAATAAACTAAACTAAATATAAATAATAAAATAAAATAAACTAAAATAATTAAAAAATAGAGTAAATAAAATAAATAAGCCTAAACTAATTTACTTAATTTTTTTAAAAAACCCTAAACCCTAAATCCTAAACCCTAAACTAAATCTTAAACACTAAACCCTAAATCCTAAACCCTAAACTCTAAACCCAACCCTAAACCCTAAATACTAAACCCTAAAACCATAAACCCTAAAACCCTAAAACTAACACTAAACCCTAAACACTAAACATACAATTTAAACTCTAAACCCTAAACCTTAAAAAACCCTAAACTGAACCCTAAACCCTAAACCTAAATCCTAAACCCTAAACCCTAAACCCCAAACCCAAACCCTAAACCCCAAACCACAAACCCTAAACCATAAACCTAACCCTAAAACTGATTAAATAAAACCTAAAAATAAAATAAATAAAAGAATGTAAACCTAAATATAAAAAAAATAAAATAAAACCTAAACTAAACTTAAACCTAAACCTAAATAAAATAAAAAAAATAAATAAAACTAAATTGAATAAAATAAATAAAACCTAAACTAAACTAAAAAAATAAAATTAAACTAAAATAATTCACCTAAATAAAATAAAATACAAACGAAAAAAATAAAATAAAATAAACCAATATTAAATAAAACTAAATAAAACCTAAACCTTAAAATAAACCTAAAATAAAAAAATAAAACCTAAACCCTAAACTAAAATAAAAATAAAAAAAGCTAAACCTAAAATAACCAAAATAAAAGTAACCTAAACCTAAACTAACATAAACTAAACTAAAATAAATAAAACCTAAACCTAAACCTAAACCATAAACTAAACAAAATAAAATAAACTAAAAATAAAATCTTGAAATAAGCCTAAAATAAAACATAAAAGTTAAAGCTAAAAAATTAAATAGAATCTAAATCTAAACCTAAAAATAAAAATAAAACCTAAACCTAAAAAAAATAAAATAAAATAAAATAAACTAAAAATAAACCTAAACCTAAACCTAAACCTAAACTTAAAAAAATAAACTAAAATAGAAAAATAGAAACTAAAATAAATAAACCCAATATCAATAGAGTAAACTAAATAAAAATAAAAATAAACTTAAATAAAAAATTAACTAAAAAAATAAAACTACCTAAACCTACCAATTTTTTTTAAAAAACCTAAACCATAAAACCTAAAACCTAAACTAAACTAAACTAAACCTAAAATTAACCCTAAACCTAACCAACCCTAAACCTAAACCTAAACTTAAACCCTAAACCCTAAACCTAAACCCTAAACCCTAAACTCTATATTAACCCTAAACTTAAACCTAAAACTTAAACTTAAACCTAAACTTAAATTCTAAACTTAAATCCTAAGCTAAACCAACCTTAAACCTAAACCATAAATTCTAAAACCTAAACCTTAAAAAAACCATAAAACCTAAACTCTAAAACTTATACCTTAAACCTAATCCTAAAACCATAAAACCATAAACCCTATACCTAATCCCTAACCTAAACCCTAACTCTAAATTAAAACTCTAAACTCTAAACCCTAAACTCTAAACCCAAACCTAAACCTAAACCTAAAGTAACTAAATAAATTTAAAAATAAACCTAAACCCTAAAACCTAATAAACCTAAACTTAAACCTAAACCCTAAGAATGGGAAGAAGATTGATGACATGAACATCATTATCAACCAAGCTTAGTCTAGATCTCATGGAGGCGCATCATAGTGGTGGTGGGCAACTGGATGTGTTGGTGGATATGGAAGTGGTGATTGGAGCAGTGGTGGTTATGGAGACAAGAGGAGTGACGAGGTTATCCCATGGTGGGAGAGATCGGGGATATGATGGTGGACCTCGCCACTGAAAGGCCAAGATGGTTCGATGGGAACTAGAGAAACGGAAGAACGGTTGATCCAACCCGCTTATGAAACTATGTCTTATTGAGATGGTTCTAGTTATCAGGGTTTTTGATTTGCTCTATGCGTGCTCATTTTTTATCTATGTTGTCACTTGTGTCTTGGAGAACTTGGTGTGTTACTTGGTTGATGAAATTAAAAAGAATAAATGTTGAATCTAAATTTGTTCTCTATAAAAAATGAACAATCCTAAGCCCTAAATTAAAGCTTGAACCCTAAACCTAAATCCTAAACCCTAAACCCTAAACCCTATAAATAAAAAATAAAAATAATATAAAAAAGACTTAACACTAAACCCTAAACCCTAAAACCAACCTTAAACCCTAACTATAATCCCTAAAACCCTAAAATATCAAACTTTAAACCCTAAACCTTAAGCACTAATAATAAATTAACAAAACACTAAACTAAACTAAAAACTAAAGCTAATAAATAATAAACTAAAACTAATAAACTTATAATAAATAAAACAAATAATAAATATAAACATAAACTAATAAAATAAACTAAAGTAAACTAACTAAATAATAACTAGAAATCTAATGAACTAATAATAATAAAAAACTAACTAAACTAATAAACAAACTAATAACTAGATTAAACATAAAAACCACATTAATAAACTAATTAAAAATAAACTAAACTAGTAATAACTAATAAAAACTAAAACCAATAATAAACTAAATAAGACTAGTAAAACTAAAACTAATAATATATAACTAATAACTATAACTAATAACCAATAAACTAATAAACTAACTAACTAAAAACTAATTAATAAAACTAAACTAATTAATAAATAAACTTAAACCAATAAATAATAAACACCAAAACTAGACTAATAAATTAATAATAATAATTAATAATAAATAACTAAATAATTAACTAAAATTAAACCCTAAACCTAAATTAATAAACCATAAAAACTAACTAATAAATAAACATAATAATAACTAAACCTAATAAACTAACTAAAAAAACCAATAATAAACTAATAATAAAAGACAAAAATTAATAATAACTTACCAATAATAAACTAATAAACTAATAACTAAACAAAGCAAAATTAACTAAATAACTAAACTAATAAACCTAATAAATAAACTAATAATAATAATAATAATAAAACCAACTAACAATAACTAAACTAATAAATAATAATAATAATAATAATAATAATAAAACTAATTAGCTAAACTAATAAACTAATAATAATAAAACTAATAATAAACTAACTAATAAATAACTAAATAACTAAACCCTAAACCCATACTAAATAAATAAACTAAATAATAATAATAAACATTAATAATAATAAACTAAAAAATTAATCTAAAATTAAACAATAATAAAAAGCAACTAAACTAATAATAATAATAATATAATAAATAACCAATAATAACTAATAAAAAACTAGACCATAAACTAAACTAAAAAATTAATAATAATAAACTAATAAACCTAAACCCATAACTAAACTAATAAAACTAATAAACTAAACTACTAAACAAATAAATAAACTAATAAAACTAAACTAATAAAACTAAATGACTAACTAAACTAACTAAAACCTAAATAATAGAAACCATAAGCTAATAATAATAACTAACTAAACTAAATAAATAACAACTAACTAACTAATAAACTAATAAACTAATAAACAAACTAACTAACAAAAACTAAATAATTAATAAATAAACTTAAACCTTAATAAATAAAAAAAACTAAACTAATAAACAAATAATAATAACTAATAACAAATAACTAAATAATTAACTAAAACTAAACCCTAAACCTAAACTAATAAACCATAAAACTAACTAATAAATAAACAAACTTAATAACTAATAATAATAAAAAAAACTAACTAACAATAACTAAAATAATAAAAACTAATAATAATAATAATAATAACTAATAACTAACAACTAAACTAATAATAATAAAAAAATAACAATAAACTAACTAATAAATAACTAAATAACTAACCCTAAATAAATAAATAAATTATATAATAATATTAAAACAAATAATATTAAATAAAAACTAATAATAATAAAACTAAAAATAATAATAAATAATAAATAACTAATAATAATAAAAAAATTAAACCATAAACCAAAAATAAAAAAACTAATAATAATAAATTAATAAACCTGAAATAAACTAATAAACTAATTAATAAACTAACAAAATAAAGCTAATAAAATTAAACCACTAACTAAAACTAACTAAAACTTAAATAATAATAAAACCGTAAGCTAATAATAATAACTAACTAAACTAAATAAATAACTAACTAACTAATAATCTAATAATAACTAATAAATAAACTCAAATAAAGGAAACCACAAGAAATAAAAAACTAAATAAACTAATAAACTAAACCACCACCCCCCACCTCCTAAACTATCCTAAAATAATAATAACTAAAATTAAACTAATTCAACTAAAACTAAACTAACTAAACTAAACATAAAACTAATAATAAACTAATAATAACATAAACCTAATAAAGCCTAATAATATCTAATAAACACTAAACCTAAACCTAAAACCCTAAAACTAAACTAAACCTCTTATTGAGCAATTTTGGGATCCCTCACATTCTTGGTGAGTTTTGAGTGCTTTCCTCTTGGATTCTTTATAGATTGTCACCTTGGGCGATCTCGACCTATTCTTATCATGACACCATGACTCATGGCCGAATTTCTTGAAATCCATGGGGTAAATCCCTTGTGTCGATGGATCCCGCTAGGGCATCAAATATTTTGGGTAGCCTACCACTAAATTACCTATTATTACTAAATCTTTCAAAGAGGATTTAGGTAAGATTTCCTCCATCGAGCCTCCTTTGAATTTGCTTCATAAGACTTTTAAAGGTACTCCAATAATTATGATTTCATATGATGATATTGAAGATTAACTTTTTGCTTTTCTTTGATTGGAAAGTTTTCATTTAAACAACCAAAGATGGAAGATATTCATTCTTCTTTTGATAACTTAAATTTATTTGGTTCTTTTCTATTAGTCTGATTGATGCAAGGCATGTTCGTTAAACTTTTTAATGACCTTGATTACGTATAATTTTTTCGGCATTCTTACTATGTTTTCATTGTCAAATGTGTATTATAAATTGGACGCCTATGTTTGATGTTAATGAAGAGTCTCCTATGTTCCCATTTGGATTTCTTTACCTAACATGAGGATTCATCTATTTAATTATCGCTTTCTTTATGCTATTGGGTTGATTTTTGGTTGGCCTTTGCATGTTGATTAAGCAAAGCTTCCTATAGCTTCATTTCCTAGAATTCTTGTAGAGATTGATATTACTAAAAAATATACAAAAGAAATTTGGTTGGGTTCATGAGAAATGTGATTACTTTCAAAAGTTATTTTTGAGAACTTTCCCATTTTTTATAATCATTGTAAGATTCATGGGCATGAAATTTTTGAATGCTTTATTGCTCATCCCTCTCTTAGGAAGAAAATCACCAAGAAGAATTCAATTGTTGAAAAAATTGATGATTCTCTCAAGTTGGATAATGGAAAATATGCTTTTCAAAATTGAGGTTTTGCAAAACCGATTTATGAATCTTCAAAAAGGTTTACCTATTAATGATTTGTCTAATGTGAAAGGTAATTTTGATGTTTCTAAAAAATGTTTTAACTAATAATCATGCTTTAAGTGTTTCTTTAGATGATTTTATTGAAGGAAAGACTTTAGAGGTTGTGGTTAATGATTATAATGGTTTGATGTTGTACATAAGTCCTTTCATGATGATGGTTCAAATATTGTTGATGCTAACACCATTTCTTCAATCATTGGATGTTGTTTCTCTTTCTCTATGTCCGGTTTAGATCATGGGAAAGAGACTATTATGTTGCCTTCTTTGATTAAGAATGAAAAGAAAATTCTTATTTTGATATTTTAACTTCGGTCCTAGCAATCTTTTAATATTGGTGATCTTTCTTTTAAAAAATAAGATTTAGATTGACAATTCTCTCATTCGAATAGTTCTATTTTCAAAAAATGATGGTTTTTCTATGGTCGGTAATTCTAATTTTGGTAATATGCTATGTGTTTCTAAGGGATTTGAATCTTATTTTAATCCCTTACATAAAGATTATATTGAAAATCTGGATTCTTCTCTTGCTTCTTTTATGAATAAAGACAAGGAGGATACTCTTTAGATTTTGTTGGAAGGTGAAAATATTGATAATTGTCTTTTTAATAAAGCAACTTTTACACTTTCTTTCACTTCTAATTTTGAAATGCATGCTATTTCTGATTTTCCTTTGTTTAATGTTGTGGATGCTTCAATGCTCTTATTTGAAATTGATAACTCTGATCCCCATGCCTTATATAATGATTCATTTTGGATGGATATTTTTGGAAAAAAGACATGGTTATAAAACTATTTATAAGAAGAAAAAGTGTTTAGATTTATTCCCTCCTCACTCTCGAGGGTAACTCATTTTAAAGCTTCTTGGAAATAATCTCTCTTATCCTTGGGAGGTTTTTGCCTTTGGCTAGTTTTCTCTTGAGCTTGTTGTGTTTTTCTTACTATCTGAGTATTGGCTTTTGGCTAATTTCCTTTCCTCCTTTTGGGATTTTGGCTTCTGTCGTGTTTTATTTGGTGCCCTTGACCTGGTTTGTTTTGTGCTAGTGGCTTTGTTCCTATTGTCTTGCCTTTCTTTGGTTGGTTCTTTTGTTCTCTTTGTTGGTGGTAGGTTGGGCCTTTTGTCCTTGCATGTGGTTTGTCCATTGGTTAGTTGTTTCTCTAGCTATTTATTTTATCTATTTCTAGCCTTCATCTTTTTTTCTATTGGTTGGTTTGGTCCACTTGCTCTTCATGAGCTATTTTTCTTGGGTGCTCTATTGTGTTCGCTGCTATTGTTTCCTTTCCTTTGGTTGGTGCCTTGATGGCTTTGGATTATTATTGTTATTGTGCTCTGTTGGTTTGGTGCCTTGGTGGCTTTAGAATGGTATTGTTGTGTCAATTTGCTTTGTCTTTGAGGGCTCTTTTCTTTTCTTCTGAACTTCTTTTCTCCCTCTTTTTAAGAGGTCTTCATATTTTTTTTTGTTGGGATTGCCTTATGTTAATTTTATCTATTGGTCACCTCTCTAATTTTGCTTCCTTAGCTTCACTTTTGTTTGGAGTGGCTATTATGATAGGTTTATGTTTTTCTTTGGTTGGGATGGCTATGATGATATGATGGATTTTTCCTTGATATTTTTTGGTTGATGACTTTTCCTATTTATAACCCTTCTTTGAAGTTGGATACACTTAGGATTTGATGCCCCTCATTATTGTGATTATCCTTCTTTTCTCATATCTCACTGAGTTTTTTCTCTTTATGTTTTTTGAGCTCCTTCCGGTTGAGATTTCTTAGTTGTAGGTTCTCTTTTTATTGGTGTTTTCTTCTTCTTGAGGGAGCTGAGTCTTACTAATGGTCTCTTTTTCTTAGATGGATGCAAGTTATTTTCAATTGGTTGTGTTTCCATTTTCTATGGATCTTCATCTCTTTCGAGGTTCTTTGGAGTCTGGATTCTTCCCCTTTTTGCCTTTTGTTTGGCTTTCTTAGCTTTGTCTTTATTTTTTTTCTTTATTGCTCTTTGATTTATTAGTTTAGGGACTAAACACTTTAGGATTCTCCTGTTCCTCATTTGAGCATTAGTTTTTTTTCTCTAAGTTTAGTCACTAATATGGTCTTCGTACCTATTTTTCTAAGCAATAAATTCCTTTAGTTAAAAAAACACTCTAAACCCTAAACCTTAAACCCTAAAATCCCTAAACCCTAAAGCTAAACACTAAACCCTAAACCCTAAAATACTAATCCCTAAACCCTAAATCAGAAACCATTAAGCCTAAACCATAAACCTTAAAACCTAAAAAACCTAAACCTAAACTAAATAAAACCTAAAAATAAAATAAATAAAAAAAACCTAAACCTAAATAAAATAAAATAATAAAATAAAATAAAAACCTAAGATAAAACCTAAACCAAAAAAAAAATAAAATAAAATAAATAAATAAAACCAAAACTAAATTAAAAAATAAAATAAACTTTAAAAAAATATAAATAAAATAAAACTAAATAAAATAAAAATAAACTTAAAATAAAATAAAATAAAAAAACCTAAACCTAAAAATAAATCTAAAAATAAATAATATATAAAACCTAAACACAAACTAAACAAAACTAAACCAAAATAAAAATAAAATAAACTTAAACTTAAACTAAAATAAGCTAAACTAAAATAAATAAAAGCAAACCTTAAACCTAAAATAAACTAAACCTAAACCTAACCTAAACTAAATAAAATAAACTAAACTAAAAAACCTAAACCTAAAAAACAAACCTTAAATAAAAACTTAAACCTATACCTAAAAAAATAAAATAAAAACCTAAACCTAAACCTAAAATAAAAAATAAAGCCTAAACTTAAAAATAAAATAAAAATAAAACTCAACTAAAACTTAAACCTAAACCTAAAAAAATAATAAAAACCTAAACTAAAATAAAGAAACCTAAAATAAATAAACTAAACTAAATAAAAATAAAAAATAAAATAAACTAAAAGAAATAATAAATAAAATAAATAATCCTAAACCTATCCGCCACTTAATTTAAAAAAAACCCCAAATCTAAAACCCTAAATGATAAACCTAAACCCTACTAACCCCTAAACTCTAAAGCCTAAAACCCTAAACCCTAAAGCCAAAACCCAAACCCTAAACCCTAAACTTTAAATCATAATCAGAACCCTAAACCTAAACCCTAACCATAACCCTAAATCCTAAACACTAAAAGCATTAACCCTAAAACCCTAAACCCTAAACCCTGTGGAGCTGATTTTATGAAGGTGATCTTAAAGAAGTCGTGAAGAGGTTGCAAAATACAAAGTTGGTTCTCCGCCCATGTTGGTCTTATTGCACCTATTGATGTTGTGGTTTATCCAAGAAATATTGGTTTAGATCCTTCACAAACTTCTTTCTTCTAGGTTCTCAATATCCCAACTAAGATCAACAATGGTACGTTGAATTTAACCCCGATTAAGCTTAATAAAAAAGGCATGAGGTGGAATCCTTAGGTCGCACTCTTCGGGATTAGGCCATTCTCTTATGGCCTTGTCATCCAATTTATGTATGATGATGGATCGTGTTCGCCTTGAGGTACTTGACCTCACTAAACATGATCTCATCGAGAAGTTTTGTAGTCCTTTCAATGATCACTTCTCTCTCACTAGCCCTCTCTTATCCCAAACTTGCAACACCCCACATGTTCATCAATGCTTACAAGAATGTCCTCACATAATTGCTTACACACATACCCAGGCCAAGAAGGTTAAGCGGTATTTGAAGGATCTAGTAAATTTTTGTGGCTACTCGCTTGATGCTTCGGTACTCTTGCCGCCCATACCGGGTGGAAAAGATGAAGGAAGAGTCACGAGGAATCGATGATGATATGAGATTCACTTGTTTGAAAAGCTTTGTTCTTCTATCAAATAAAATTTTATTGTCTCTCGAGTTAAATTATTGTGTAAAATACTATTTTTATGAATTTTTAATTGCATTTTATTTTATCCTTTTATTAGTTGTTAGAGGATAATGTCTTGCATGTTTTGGTAATTTCTTATTTGTTATAAAATCATTTGATTTTAAAAAATCCTAAACTCCAAACCCCAAACCCTAAACCACAACCTAAAGTAACTAAATTAATTAAAAATAAATCTAAACCCTAAAACCTATTAAACCTAAACCTAAACCAAAAAACCTAAGAATGGGAAGAACATTGATGGTGAACATCACAACAACCATGTTCGCAGGAATGTGGAGGTGAAGGTGGAGGCTAGTTATCACGGGTGGTGGTGAGACTCGAGGCCGGGTGGATATGGAGGTGGTGGTCGAGCGGTGGTTATGGAGGAGGGAGGAGCAGAGGTTACCATGGTGATGGTAGAGGGAGAGATCGGGATATGATGGTGGATCCCGCTACTGAGAGGTCGTGGTGTTTCGATGGGAACTCAAGAAATTGAAGAGCGCCAATCGAACTACTACTTATGGAACTATGTTTTATAATATAGACAATTCTAGTTATCTAGAGTTTTGATTTGTTCTATGAGTGCTCATTTTTTATCAATGTCATCCCTTGTGCCTTAGAGAACTTGGTGTGTTACTTGGTTGATGAAATCAAAAAAAGAAATGTTGAATATGAATTTGTTTTATGTTAAGAAAAAAACCCTAAACCCTAAACCTAAACCTAAACCCTAAACCCAAAAAATAAATAATAAAAATAAACCTCCCTAAACTAACCCTAAACCCAAACCTCTAAACCCTAAAACCAAAATCCATAAACCCCAAATCCCAAACCCTAAACCCTAAACCTTAAACCCCAAACCCTAAAGCCTAAACCCTAGAGCCTAAACCCTAAACCCTAACCCTAAATCGTAAACCTTAAAACCCTAAACTCTAAAACCCTAAATGCTAAACACTAAATGCTAAACCCTAAACCATAAAACCTAAAACCTAAACCTAAATAAAATAATTAAAATAAAATAAAATAAAAAACTAAAACCTAAACCTAAATGCAAAAATAAAATAAACTAAAAAAAAATAAACTAAAATAAAATAAATAAAATGAAAACTAAATTAAAAATAAAATAAACCTAATAATAAAACCTAAATAAAATAAAAATTAAACAACAACAACAACAACAACAACAACAACAACAACAACAAGAAGCCTTAATCCTATTGGGTCTACATGAATCCTTCGCTCCATTGTATCCTATTATGTGTCAAATTCTCATTTAATTCAAGTACACTAAGATCATTTTTTATACATCTTAACCAAGTCAAATATAAAAAAAAAAAATAAACCTAAGTTAGAATAAAATAAAACTAAATAAAAACCTAGATGTAAAAAATAAACCTAAAATAAATAAAAGAAAACCTAAACCAAAAAAAACTAAACCTAAAATAAAAATAAAATAAACAAAATAAAATAAATCTAAACATAAAATAAACTAAACCTAAACCTAAACATAAACTAAATAAAATAAAATAAAATTAAATTAAATTAAACCTAAACCTAAACTAAAAACCTAAAATAAAAAACCTAAAACCTAAACCTAAAAAAATAAAATAAAACCTAAACTTAAACCTAAAATAAAAAAATAAAACCTAAACATAAAAATTAAATAAAAATAAAACTAAACTAAAAAATAAACTATACTAAACCTAAACCTAAAATAAAAAACTAAAATAAATAAATAAACCTAAAATAAATAAACTAAACTAAATAAAATAAAAAAATAACCCTAAATAAATATAAAAATAAAAGAAAATAAATAAACATAAACCTACTAGTTTACTTAAAAAACATCTTAATCCTAAAATTAACCCTAAACACTAAACCCTAAACCCTAAAACCTGCCCTCCAAACCTAAACCCTAAAACCCAAACCTAAACTTAAACCCCAACCCTAAACCCACAACCTTGAACCTTAAACCATAAACCCTAAACCTAAACCCTAAAACCTAAAACCTAGACCTAAATAAAAAAAAACCTAAAAAATAAAATAAATAAATAAAACCTAAACCAAATAAAAAAACTAAATAAAATAAAACATGAACTAAAACCTAAACCAAAACCTAAACCTATAGGGCTTTTTTAGGGTTTAGGTTAGGGTTAGGGTTTTGGTTTTAGGTTTAGGGTTAAAGTTTTAGTTTGGGGTTTATGGTTTATAGTTTTTTATAGAGAATAAATTAATATTCAACATTTCTTCTTCTTGATTTCATCAACCAAGTAACACACCAAGTGTTCGGACACCAAGACATAGATCAAAAATGTGCATGCATAGAGCAAATCAAAACCCTAGATAATTAAAACCATCTCTACTATAAATACACAATTCCATAAGCACAAGATCGATCAACCGTTCTTCAATTTCTCAGTTCCCATCAAAACCACATCGACATCTCGGTAGTGGGATCCACCATCACTTCCCATCTCTCCCTCCGCCACCACCATGATCAGTAACCTCTATCGCTCCTCCCGCCTATAACAACCACTACTCCACCACCACCACCATATCCAGAGCACCTCTAGAGCCCCCACCACCACCGCCATTTCCAAGATCACCTCCGTGAGCCCCACCACCACTGAGATATCGCCATCACCTTCGCCTCCACCACTAGATTTAGACTAAGCTTGGTTGATGCCGCCAAGGTTCCCATTTTTAGGGTTTAGGTTTATTATTATGTTTTACTATTTAGGGTTATTTTTTTAATTTTTTAGTTACTTTAGGTTTATGTTTAGGGTTTGGGGTTTAGTTTAGGTTTAGGGTTTAGGGTTTATGGTTGGGTGTAAGGGTTGGGTTTAGGGTTTATGGTTTTAGGGTTTATGCTTTAGGGTTTAGGGTTTAGGGTCCAGGTTTTAGGTTTTTTTAGGGTTTGGGGATTAGGTTTAGGTTGTAGTTTAAGGTTGCAGGTTTAGGGTTGGGTTTAGGGTTTATGTTTGGGATTGGGTTTTGGATATTTTTTAAAATTAAGTAAACCGATAGGTTTAGTTTCTTTATATTTATTTATTTTAGTTTATTTTATTTTATTTATATTTTGTTTATTTTTTTTTATTTTTTATTTAGTTTAGTCTATTTATTTAAGTTTTATTTATTTTAGTTTCGCTTTTTATTATAATTTATTATTTAGGTTTAGTTTAAGTTTAGTTTATTTTAGTTGAGTTTTATTTTTATTTTATTTTTAGGTTTAGGTTTTAATTTTTATTTTAGGTTTAGGTTTTTATTTTTTTTTAGGTTCACATATTAGGTTTTTATTTGGTTATTTTTAGGTTTTATTTTTTTTAGTTTAGTTTAAATTTATTATTAGTTTATTTTATTTTTAGTGTAGGCTTAGGTTTAGGTTTAGTTTATTTTAGGTTTTATTTATTTTGTTTTAAGTTTTAGGTTTTTAGATTGGGTTTAGGTTTTATTTTTATTTATTTTAGGTTTTATTGTTTATTTTTTTAGGTTTAGATTTTATTTATTTAATTTTATTTTATATTATTTTAGATTTAATTTATTTTAATTTTACATTTAGTTTTTTATTTTAAGGTTTTAATCTTAGGTTTATTTTAAATTTTAGTTTAGTTTTGGATTTTCTTTATTTTATTTTAGAATATTTTTACTTTTTATTTTATTTTATTTTTAGGTTTAGGTTTTAATTTTATTTTTTTATTATTTAGGTTTAAGTTTTTTATTTTTTAATTTTAGGTTTATTTTTAGTTTAGGTTTTAAGTTTGTAGGGTTTAGTTTTTTTATGGTCAGGTTTGTTTTAGGGTTTGTGGTCAGGTTTAGGTTTGGGGTTTTAGTTTTAGGCCTAGGGTTTGAATTTAGTTGGCCCCAAGCCTATTTCTGTGGTTTTAGTTTAGTTTAAGGCTGGGGTTAGCTTGGGGTTTTAGAGTTTATTTTATGGTTTAAGATTTACTTTACTTAGGGTTTTATGGTTTTGTGGTTTAGTGGTTAAGGTCATTTATGATTTATGATTTAGGATTTTAGTGGGGTTTAGGGTTTAGGGTTTAGGTCAGGATTTAAGTAGCATTTAGTGGTTTATATGAGTTTATAATTTTGGCTCGAGATTTGATTTGTGGATTTGGGGTTTGGGCTTAGGGTCAGGTTTAGGGTTTTCTTAAAAGAAAAATTGAGTAAACCAAGAGGTTTAGGTTTATTTAGTTTACTTTTACTTATTTTAGTTTTTTATTTTATTTAAGTTTATGTCTTTTTATTTATATTTATTTTATTTTAGTTTATGATTTTATTTTAGTTTATTTTTAGGTTTAGTTTATGTTTATTTTTTAGTTTAGTTTTATTTTTATCTTTTTTTAGGTTTAGGTTTCATTTTTATTTTTAGGTTTAGGTTTTATTTATTTTAGTGTAGTTTATTTTAGCTTATGTTTAGGTTTATTTTATTTTTATTTTATGTTTAGTTTTTTTTACTCATGATTTAGGTTTTATTTTTTTTTTTATTTTAGGTTTATTTTGGGTTTAGTTTTATTTAGTTTTATTTTATTTTATTTAAGTTTATTTTATTTTTATTTTAGGTTAAGTTTTAATTTTATTTAGGTTTTATTTATTTATTTTATTTTTAGTTTTTTTCTTTTTATTTTATTCTCTTTAGGTTTAGGTTTAGGTTTTAGGTTTAGTTTTATTTTGTTTTGTTTATTTATTTTATTTTGGTTTAAATTTTTTATCTATTTTATTTTTAGGTTTTATTTAGTTTAGGTTTATGTTTTTTAGCTTTTGGGTTTAGGTTTATGGTTTAAGGTTGGTGTGGTTGGTTAAGTTTAGGTTTAGGTTTAGGTTTAGGTTTAGGGTTTTAGGGTTTTAGGTTTAGTTTAGGGTTTAAGATTTTATGGTTTAGGGTTTAGGGTTTATGGTTTAGGTTTTAGGTCTAGGGTTCACGTTTTAAGGTTTAAGGTTTTGGTTATTTTTTTATAGTAGAGAACATATTAAGATTCACCATTTCTTCTTTTCAATTTCATCAACCAAGTAACACACAAACTTTTCTAAGACACAAGTGATGACATAGATAAAAATGAGCATGCATGAGTAAATCAAAAACCCTAGATAATTAGAACCGCCTCTAAAGAGTTCCACAAGCACAGATAATTGTTGTTCTTCATTTTTCTAGTTCCCATCAAAACCACCCACGACCTCTCGAGTAGTGGGATCCACCATCATATCCCTGTTTCTCTTCCTCCACCACCACCATAGCCTCCGCCCTCACCTTTCCATCACACTACTCCTCAATATCCACCAAGACCTCTAGATCCCCACGCCAACCTGTAACCGATGCATCCGCCTTGCCTCCAAATCTAGATTGAGCTTGTAAAGTGATGTTTCGCCATCAAGGTTCTGCTCATTCTTAAGGTTTAGGTTTATATTTAGGTTTTAGGTTTAGTTTACTTTTTAATTTATTTAGTTACTTTAGGTTTATGTTTAGGGTTTGGAATTTAGGGTTTAAGGTTTAGGTTAGGGTTTAGGTTTATTATTTAATGTATTTAGTTACTTTAGGTTTAGGTTAATGGTTTAGGTTTAGGGTTTAGGTTTGGTTTAGTTTAGCTTAGGGTTTAGAGTTTGTGGGTTAAGGGTGTAGTTTAGAGTTTAGTTTAGGTTTAGGGTTTATTCAGGGTTTAGGGTTTAGGATTTGGTGGGGTTTAAGGTTTAGGGTGTAATTTTGGGTTTAGGGTTTTTAAAAAAAAATTAAATAAATGGTATGTTTAGGTTTATTTAAATTATTTTTTATTTACTTTAGTTTATTTTAATTTTAATTTTATTTAGGTTTATTTTTTATTTTTATTTAGTTTAATTTATTCATTTTAAGTCTATTTATTTTGGTTTAGGTTTTAAATTTAGTTATTCCATTTAGGTTCATTTTTAGTTGAGTTTTATTTTATTTCATTTTTTGTTTAGGTTTAGTTTGTACTTTATTTTTTAGGTTTAGGTTTTGGTTTTCTAGGTATTTTTTTAGTTTAGTTTAGATTTATTTTAGTTTATTTTATTTTATTTATTTTAGGTAAAGGTATATTTATTTTAGTTCAATTTATTTTAGTTTATGAGGGTTTTATTTTATTTTAGTTTAGATTTTTTTTAGTTTAGGGTTTAGGTTTTATTTTTATTTATTTTTAAGTTTATTTTTTAGGTTTAGATTTTTATTTAGTTTTATCTCATTTTATTTTAGTTATTTTATTTTTATTTTAAGTTTAGTTTTATTTTATTTAGATTTTTTATTTTTTATTTTAGCTAATTTTTTATTTTTTTAGTTAAGTTTAATTTTTTAATTTTATTTTGGTTTAGGTTTAGTTTAGTTTAAGTTTAGTTTAGTTTTTCTTTATTTTGGTTTAGGCCATTTATTTATCTTTGAGGTATTTTAGAGATCAGGTTTTAGGTTTAGGCTCAGGTATTAGGGTTTAGGTTTGTGGAGTGGGTCAGTTTTGAGATTTAGGTTATGCCTGGTTGGTGGAGGGGTTTAGGTCAGTAGGGTTAAGATCAGAGGTTTAAGGTTAGCCTAGGGCTCAGTGGCTCAGTTTAGAGGGCTCATGGTTGGTAGGTTAGGGATCAGGCCTGTGGCTCAGAGTCAGCCTGGATCTGGTCAGTCAGTTTAGTGCCTGTTTTTTTTAGTTTTATTTTAGGTTTAGGGTTTAGATTTTAAGGTTTTAGTGTAGTTTTAGGATTTAAGTAGTTTTGAGGTTTATTTTATGGCTTGGTGGTTTAGAATTTTATGGTTTAGGATTTTGGTTTTTAAAAAAAAAAAAAAAAGGTTTAGGTTTTATTTAGTTTTTTTAGTTTTGATTATTTTAGTTTATTTATTTTATTTTTATTTTGGTTTAAGTTTTATGTTTATTTTTAGGTTTAGGTTTTTGTTTATTTTTTTTTTTAAGTTTATTTTTTATTTTATTTTGTTTGTTTAGGTTTATTTTTATTTATCTTACTTTATTTAGTTTAGGTTTTGTTTAGTTTATTTTAGGTTTAGATTTAGGTTTTGTTAGTATAGTTATTTTAGTTTAGGTTAAGGTTTATTTTATTTTATTTTATTTTCTTTTATTTTTTTATTTTTTATTTTAGTTTAGGATTTGGGTTTTATTTTTTATTTATTTTTAGGTTTAGGTTTTATTTTATTTTATTTTAGCTTTATTTCATTTTATTTTACATTTATTTTATTTTATTTAGGTTTTTTATTTTAGGTTTATTTTATTTTATAGTTTAGTTTAAGTTTTACTTATTTTATTTTAGTTTAGTTTTTATTTCTTATTTTATTTTATTTTTAGGTTTATGTTTATGTTTAAGTTTAGGTTTTAGCTTAGTTCTTATTTTATTTTATTTTATTTTATTTTAGGTTTATATATTTATTTATTATTTAGGTTTTATTTTCTTAAAGGTATAGTGTGGCCTGGGATTTAGGGTTTAGGGTTGTTCATTTTAGGGTTTAGTGTGGTTTAGGGTTTAGGTTTGTTGATTTAGGGTTTAAGGTTTGGATTTTAGGGTTTAGGTTTAGGTTTAGGATTTGGGGTTTAGGGTTTTAGGGTTTAGGGTTTAGGGTTTAATGGTTTATGGTTTTATTTAGGATTTTTAGGGCATAGGGTCAGTAGTTTAAGGTAGCAGGTTTAGGGTTAATTTTTGGGTTTAGGGGCTCTTTTTAAAATTAAGCAAAAAGGTTTAGTTTTCTTTAGTTTACATAGTTTATATATTTATTTTAATTTATTTTTTTTTTATTTTATTTTGTTTATTTTTATTTTTATTTAGTTTAGTCTATTTATTTTAGGTTTACTTATTTTAGTTTAGGTTTTCTATTTTAGTTTATTATTTAGGTTTAGGTTTATGTTTAGAATATTTTTAGTTCAATTTTATTTTATTTTATTTAGGTTTAGGTTTTACTTTTTATTTTAGGTTTAGGTTTAGGTTTTTATTTTGTTTTTAGGTTCATGTATTAGGTTTTTATTTGGTTATTTTAGGATTTATTTTTTTAGTTTAGGTTTAGATTTAATTTTAGTTTATTTTATTTTAGTTAGTTTAGTTTAGGTTTAGTTTATTTTAGATTTAGGTTTAGATTTTATTTATTTATGTTTTAGGTTTAGTTTATTTTAGATTTAGGTTTTATTTTATTTATTTTTAGGTATTATTTTAAGGTTTAATTTTTAGGTTTAGATTTTATTTTACATTTAATTTTTTATTTTATTAACATTTTTATTCTTAGGTTTATTTTATTTTATTTAGTTTAGTTTTGGTTTTTCTTTATTTTATTTTAGTATATTTTATTTTATTTTATTTTATTTATAGGTTTAGGTTTATTTAAATTTAGGTTTAAATTTTATTTTTATTTTATTTTCTTTAGGTTTATGTTTTATTTATTTTATTTTTAGGTTTATTTTAGTAGGTTTGTGTTTTGGGTTTAGTTTTGGTTTAGGGTTGGGTTTAGGGTAGGGTTTTAGGGTTTTAGAGGATTTAGGGTTAGGTTTAGGGTTGGGGTTTAGAATTTTGTGTTGGCTTTGGTGTGGTTTTGGGGTTAGTAGTGGTTTAGTGGTTATGGTTTAGTGGTTTAGGCTTTAGCTTTAGGAGGGTTGTGTTTAAGTCAGTGGTTGTTATTGTATGGTCAGATCTTTAGTGGTTTAGTGGTTTAGGGTAGTTTAGGGAGGGTCAGGGTTTGGGGTTTACGTTTTAAATTTATTGTTATTTGTTTCTCACATTTGTGTTTGGTTTTGGATTTAAATTTAGTTTGGGGTTTAGGGTTTTAAAAAAAGTAAACCATAGGTTTAGGTTTATTTAGTTTATTTTTACTTATTTTAATTTAGTTTATTTTTATTTTTATTTAGGTTTATGTTTTATTTTATTTAGTTTATTTATTTTATTTTTTTTTTTTTTTATTTTAGTTTATTTTTTAGTTTAAGTTTAGGTTTATGTTTATTTTTCAGTTTAATTTTATTTTTTATATTTTTTTTAGGTTTAGGTTTTATTTTTATTTTAGGTTTAGGTTTTATTTATTTTTGTTTAGTTTATTTGGGTTTAGGTTTATTTTATTTTTATTTTAGGTTTAGGGTTTTTTTAGTTCAAGATTTAGGTTTTATTTTTATTTATTATTAGGTTTATTTTTTTTAAGTTTTATTTAGTTTTATTTTATTTTATTTTAGTTTATTTCACTTTCATTTATTTTATGTTTTAATTATATTTAGGTTTTTTATTTTTTTATTTAGTTCTTTATTTATTTTATTTTAATTTAGTTTTATTTTTTTTATTTTTTATTTTTTTTTAGGTTTAGGTTTAGGTTGAGTTTTATTTAAGTTTTTATTTTATTTTATTTATTTATTTTATTTTTTTGGTTTTTTTTATTTTATTTTAGGTTTTATTTAGTTTAGGTTTTTGTTTTTTTGTGGTTTAGGTTTATGGTTTAAGTTAGTAGGTTTTCTGTGGTTGGGGGTTTGGGTTTAGTAGGGTTTGGGGTTAGGGTTTTGTTTTAGGGTTTAGGTTTAGGTTTAGGGTTTGGGGTTTTATGGTTTAGGGTTGTGGTTTAGGTTTAGGGTTTAGGGTTTAGGTTTAAGTTTTAGGCTAGGGTTCAAGTTTTAGTTTAGGGTTTAAGGTTTTGGTTAGATTTTTAATAGAAAGAATAAATTAAGATTCAACATTTCTTCTTTTCAATTTCATCAACCAAGTAACACACCAACTTTTCTAAGACATATACGACATAGATAAAAAATGAGCATGCATAGAGCAAATCAAAATCCTTAGATAACTAGAACAGTATCCACCGTAAAGACACGCCATAAGCAGATCGGATTGGCCATTCTTCGCTTCTATAGTTCCCATCGTAACCACCGACTTCTCCACTAGTGGGATCCACCATCATATCCCGATCTCTACCTTGGCACCACCATGGTCAGTAACCTCCCGCTCCTCCCACCACCATAAACACCAGCTCGACCACCACCTCAATATCCACCGCACCTCCAGCATCCCCACCGCCACTAATAATCGCCACCTTAGCCTCCATTGCTAGATCTAGACTTTATATTTTTATTAAGTTTATTTTATTTATTTTATGTTTATTTTTCATAGATTAGGTTTTTATTTTAGTTTATTTTTTAGGTTTAGGTTTAGATTTATGTTTATGTTTTAGTTTTTATTTTTATTCTATTTTTAAGTTTAGGTTTTATTTTTTTTGGTTTAGGGTTTTGGTTTTATTTAGTTGAGGATTACATTTTAGGTTTTCATTTTAGGCTTATTTTTAGGTTTTATTTTTAGTTTAAGTTTGGTCTATTTTATTATTTATTTTATTTTATTTTAGGGTTTAGGTTAAGGTTTTAACTACTTTAGTTTTGTTTATTTTATTTTAGATTTATGTTTATTTTTTTTGTTTATTTTATTTTATTTGAAGTTTAGTTTTTGTTTTCTTGATTTGGGTTTTATTATTTATTTATTTTAGGTTTTATTTTTAGGTTTATTTTTAGGTTTAGGTTTTATTTAGTTTTATTTTATTTTATTTTAGGTTTATCTTATTTTTATTTTATGTTTAGCTTTTATTTTATTTAGGTTTTATTCTTTGGTTTCTTTTATTTTTTTTAATTTAGTTTATGTTTTATCTATTTTAATTTAGTTTATTTTATTTATTTTATTTTATTTTATGTTTAAGTTTAGTTTTTGTTTATGTTATTTTATTTTATTTATTTTATTAATTTTATTTTTAGGTTTTAATTTACTTTATGTTTAGGTTTTAGGTTTGTGGATTTAGGCTTTAGGAAGGTTTGGGTTAGTTTAGCTTAGGGTTTTTAGAGTTAGTGTTTATAGTTTATTGGGTTAGGGTTTCAAGGGTTAAGGTTTAGGGTTAAGGTTTAAAGTTTAGTTTTGCATTTAGGGTTTTTTTTAGGGTTTAGGGTTTAGGGTAGTTTAGGGGTTAAGGATTTAGGGATTAGGGTTTTAATTGGTTTAGGTTTAGGGTTTTAAAAAATTTAACTAAACCATTATGTCTAAGTTTATTTAGTTTATTTTTATTTATTTTAGTTTATTATAATTTTAGTTTTATTTAGGTTTATTTTTTACTTTTATTTAGATTAGATTATTTATTTTAGGTTTATTTTTTTATTATATTTTTTTATTTTAGTTTTTTATTTATGTTTAGGTTTTTGTTTATCTTTAGTTTAATTTTATTTTTATTTTATTTTTAGGTTTTATTTTATATTTTATAGTTTAGGATTTTATTTTATTTTTTTAGGTTTTCAAATTTTTTTTAAGTTTATTTTAGGTTTTATTTTTAGTTTTAGGTTTACTTTTAGTTTATTTTATTTTATTTATTTTAGTATTTAGGCTTAGTTTATTTTAGGTTTAGGTTTATGTTTTATTGGTTGTTGTTTATTTTAGTTTTAGGTTTATTTTATTTTATTTATTTTATTTGTATTTTAGGTTTAGTTTTATTTTAGTTTGGGTTTGGGTTTTATTTTTATTTATTTCTACCTTTTATTTTAGGTTTATTTTTTGGCTTAAGTTTTATTTAATTTTTTTATTTCATTTTAAGTTTATTTTATTTTTATTTTACATTTAGTTTTATTTTATTTAAACTTTGGTTTATTTTATTTTTAGTTTAGTTTAGGTTTATTTAATTTATTTTTATTTTTTAAGTTATTTTATTTTAAGTTTAGGTTTAGATTTTAATTTAGATTATTTTTTTTATATTTATTTTCATTTAGGTTTAGGTTTTATTTATTTTATTTTTATTTAGTTTAGGTTTAGATTTTTAGGTTTCTGGGTTTGGTTTTAGTTTTGGGTTTGGGGTTAGTTTGTGTTTATGATTTAGGGTTGGGTTTAGGGTTTAGGATTTAGTTTATGATTTAGGGTTGGGTTTAAGATTCAAGCCAGTTGGTTGTGTTTAGGTTTGGGGTTGTAAGTTTATGGTTTAGAGTTTAGGGTCAGTTTAGGATTTAGTTTAGGTCTTGGGTAGGGTTTAGGGTGGTTTAGGGTTTAGGGTTTAGGTTAGTGTAGGGGTGGCTAGGGTATTTTAGAGTTGTGGGTTTAGGGTCACAGTTTTTGGTATAATGTTTAGGGCTCAGTGTAGTGTTTAGGATTTAGGGTTTATGGTCATGGTTTTATTTATTTACTTTAATTTATTTAGGGTTTAAGGTTTAGAGGTAGGTTTAGGGTTTAGTAGGTTTATGATTTAGGTTTTAAGGTTTAAGATTTAGCATTTGGGTTTAGGTTTTTTTTTAAATTGCAAACCCAGCTTACAGCCTATTTAGTATTTTTTTATTTTATTTATTTGTTTTTTTTGTTTCTATTTAGTTTAGTTTATATATTTTAGGTTTATTTATTTTTTATTTAGGTTTTATTTTAGTTTAGTTTATTTTAGTTTATTTTTTTGGTTTAGGTTTATGTTTGGCTTCAGGGTTTTAGGGTAGGGTTTGGTTTTTGGGTTTAGGGTTTAGGTTTGGCTTAGGTTTAGGGGGTTTAGAGTTTTTTAGTTTAGGGTTTGGGGTTAGTTTAAGGTAGGGTTTATGGTTTGTTAAGGATTTAGGTTTTAGGGTTTAGGTTTAGGTTTATTTAGTTTCTTTATTTTATTTTATTTATTTTAATGTATTTTATTTTTATTTTATTTAGGTTTATTTTTATTTTATTTAGTTTAGTTTATTTATTTTAGGTTTATTTTATTTTAGTTTAGGTTTATGTTTATTTTTGTTTAGTTTTATTTTTATTTTATTTTTTAAGTTTAGGTTTTATTTTTGTATTTTAGGTTTAGGTTTAGGTTTTTTATTTTATTTTATAAGGTTTAGGTTGGTTTTTTTTTTATTTATTTTGGTTTTATTTTAGTTTAGGTTTATTTTGAATGTATTTAATTTTATAGCTTTAGGTTAAGGTTTAGTTTAATTTAGGTTTAGGTTTACATCTATTTATTATAGTTGTGATTTATGTTTCAGATTGGGTTTTAGGGTTTAGGGTTTAGTTTGGGTTTTGGGTTTTGGATTTTAGGGTTTATGATTTAGGGTTTAGGTTTCTGGGCTCTTTTTCTGAATGATCTAGAGGTTTGGTTTAAGGTTAGATTAGTTTAGTGTCCGGGTTTTCCCTGGGTTTAGGAGGGCTCAGGATTTTAGGGTTTAAGGTTTAGGTTGGGTAGGTAGGGTTTAGGTTAGTTTAGGGTTTAGTGTTTAAGGTTAGTTTAGGGTTGAGGTTTAGGGTTTAGGGTTGTGTATAAGTTTAGGCTTAGTTTAGTTTTAGGGGTTTAGGTTTGGCTTTAGGGCTTCAGATTTGGCTCAGTTTCAGGGTTTAGGGATTATTTTAAAAAAAATCAAGAAACCCAGTTTAGGATTCATTTAGTTTACTTGGTTTATTTTATATTTTATTAAGTTTATTTTTCATTTTATTTAGTTTAGTTTATTTATTTTATGTTTATTTTTCATAGATTAAGTTTTTTATTTTAGTTTATTTTTTTAGGTTTAGGTTTAGATTTATGTTTATGTTTTAGTTTAGTTTTATTTTTATTGTATTTTTAAGGTTTAAGTTTTATTTTTTATTATTTAGTTTAGGGTTTAGGTTTTATTTAGGTTGAGGTTTAGGTTTTAGGTTTTATTTTAGGTTTATTTTTAGGTTTTATTTTTTAGTTTAAATTTAGGTCTATTTTTAGTTTATTTTATTTTACTTAGTTTATGGTTTAGGTTTAGTTCATTTTAGGTTTAGGTTTAAGTTTTATTTATTTTAGTTTAGTTTATTCTTAGTTTAGATTTATTTTATTTTGTTTATTTTAGGTTTAGGTTTTCTTAGTTTAGGGTTTAAGTTCAATTATTTATTTAATTTTAGGTTTATTTTTTAGGTTTAAGTTTTATTTTATTTTATTTTAAGTTCATTTATTTTAATTTTATGTTTGGTTTGATTTTATTTAATTTTTTTATTTTATGTTTATTTTATTTTTTTAGTTAAGTTTAGGTTTTTTATATTTTATTTTAGTTTAGTTTTATTTTTTTATTTATTTTAGTTTTGGTTTAGGTTTAGGTTTTAGTTTAGGTTTTATTTTATTTTATTTTATTTAGGTTTAGGTTTTATTTATTTATTTTATTTTTAGGTTTTATTTAGTTTAAGTTTATGTTTAGGTTTTGTGGTTTATGGTTTTGGTTGGTTCTGGTTTAGGGTTTATGGTATGTTTTAGGTTTTAGGGTTTAGGGTTTATTGTTAGGTTTAGGGTTTAGGGTTTTAGGATTTAGGGTTTAGGGTTTAGGGTTTAGGGTTTAGTATAGGGTTTGTAAGTTTAGGGTTAGGGTTTATATTTTTTTATATTTTTATTTTTATATTTTTAAAATTAAGTAAAGTGATTGGTTTTGTTTATTTTGTTTCTTTTATTTATTTTTTTTTATTTTTTTAATAGGTTTTATTTTATAGTTTAGTTTAGGTTTTAGTCATTATATTTTATTTAGTTTTATTTTTATTTTTTTATTTTTTAGGTATATGTTTAGGTTTTATTTTATTTTATTTTTTAGTTTATTTTGGTTTACATTTATTTATTTATTTTATATTTAGGTTTTATTTATTTTAGGTTTAGGTTTTAGCTTTTAGTGTTTAGTGAGGGTTTAGGGTTTTGTAAGTTTTTAGGGTTAGATGAGGGGTTTATTTTTTTTTAGGATTTAGGGTTTAGGGTTTAGCTTTATGTTTTAGGGTTTAAGGTTTATGGTTTATGATTTTAGGGTTCTAATTAGGGTTTAGGGTTTAGGGTTTAGGTTTTAGGTTTTGGGTTCAGGTTTTAGTTTTAGGGTTTTTTTTAAGCAGAACAAATTCAGATTCAACATTTCTTCTTTTATTTAGTTAGTTTATTTAGTTTAATTTTTATTTATTTTAGTTTATTTTATTTTATATTTCTATTTATGTTTATTTTTTATTTTTACTTAGTTTAGATTATTTATTTAAGTTAGTTAATTTTATTTTAGGTTTTTATTTTAGTTTATTTTAGGTTTAGGTTAGTTTAATTTTATTTTTAGTTGACTTTTTTTTAATTTTTTTAGGTTTAAGTTTTATTTTTTATTTTTTTGTTTAGGTTAAGTTTTTATTTTATTTAGTTAGGGTTTAGGTTTAGTTTATTTTAGGTTTAGGTTTAAGTTTTATTTATTTTTTGTTTAGGTTTAGGTTTATTTTATTTTGTTTATTTTATTTTTATTCTGGTTTAGTTTTTTTTTATTTTATGGTTTAGGTTTTTTTATTATTATTTTAATGTTTTATTTTTTAGGTTTATTTTAGGTTAAGGTTTTATTTTGTTTTATTTTATTTTAGTTTTACAATAGGTTTATTTTATTTTATCTTACATTTAGTTTTATTTTATTTAGGTTTTTATTCATAGGTTAATTTTTTTTTTAATTTTTTAAGTTTTATTTATTTTATTTTAGTTTATTTTACTTTATTTTTAGATTTAGTTTAAGTTTTATTTTATTTTATTAAGGTTTTGGTTTATTTATTTATTTTATTTTAGGTTTTATTTAGTTTAGGTTTTAGGGTTTAGTTTTTTTTTTTGGAGGGGTTTATGCAGGTTTAAGGTTTAGGGTTTAGGTTTAGGTTTAGGGTTTAGGATTTAGGGTTTTAGGCTTTAGGGTTTAGGTTTAGGTTTAGGGTTCAAGTTTTAGTTGTGGTTTAGGGTTTTGTTTTGTTTTTTTTTTTGTTTGTAAAAGAACAAATTCAAATTGAACATTTCTTCTTTGTTTATTTAGTTTATTTAGTATATTTTTATTTATTTTAGTTTATTTAATTTTATTTTTTTATTTATGTTTATTTCTTAATTTTGTGTAATTTAGTTTATTTATTTTAGGTTTGTTTATTTTAGTTTAGTTTTTTTTTATTTTAGTTTATTTTTTTAATTTTAGGTTTAGGTTTACTTTTTTTTAGGTTTATGTTTTAGGTTTTTTTTAGTTTACGTTTAGATTCATTTGGTTTTTTTAGTTTATTTTTTTATTTAGTTTAGTTTTTGGTTTGGGTTTTACTTATTTTAGTTTGTTTATTTTTTTTTTATTTCAGGTTTAGGTTTTTTTTTATTGTTTGGGTTTTATTTTTTTATCTATTTTTTAGGTTTAGGTTTTTATTTTGTTTTTATTTTAGGTTTATTTTATTTTTATTTATTTTTAGTTCTTATTTTATTTAGGTTTTTATTTTAGGTTTATTATATTTTTTATTTAGTTTAGGTTTTATTTATTTTATTTTAGTTTATTTTATTATTTTATTTTATTTTATTTTAGGTTTAGGTTTAGGTTTTATTTTGTTTAGGTTGAGGTTTTTTATTTATTTTATTTTTAGGTTTTATTTATTTTAGGTTTAGATTTTAGGTTTTTAGGATTTAGGTTTGGGGTTTTGGTTTGATTTTTTTAGAATAAATTGATTCAACATTTATTTTTTTTTATTTATTTAGTTTACTTTTTATTTTTTTTTAATTTATTTTATCTAACTTTTATTTATGTTTATGTTTTTTTATTTAGTTTTGTTTATTTATTTTCGGTTTATTTAGTTAAGATTTTTTTTTGTTTATATTTTAGGTTTAGTTTTAGGTTTAGGTTTATTTTTTAGTTTAGTTTTATTTATATTTTTTTTTTAGGATGAGGTTTTATTTTTTATTTTTTAGGTTTAGTTTAGTTTTTTATTTTATTTCATTAGGTTTAGGTTTAAAGTTTTATTTTAGGTTTATTTTATGTTTTTTTTAGTTTAGGTTTAAATTTTTTTAGTTTATTTTATTTTATTTAGTTTAGAGTTGAGCTTTAGGTTAAGATTTTATTTATTTTAGTTTAGTTATTTTAGTTTATGTTTAGGTTTATTTTATTTTGTTTTTTATTTTATTTTATTTTTAAGTTTTTTTAGTTTAGGTTTTAATTTTATTTATTTTTATGTTTTATTTTGGTTTATTTTTAGGTTTAGGTTTTCATTTTGTTTTTTATTTATTTTAGGTTTATTTTAAGTTTATTTTATTTTTATCTTACATTCAATTTTATTTTATTTAGGTTTTTTATTCTTAGGTTTATTTTATTTTTTTTTATTTAGTTTAAATTTTTTATTTTATTTTAATTTATTTTATTACTTTATTTTATTTTATTTTTAGGTTTAGGTTTCAAATTAGGTTTTATTTTATTTTATTTTTTAAATTTATTTAATTTTAGGTTTATTTATTTATTTTATTTTAGATTTTAATTATTTTAGGTTTAGGTTCTGGTTTGGCATTTTTTTTAGGGGGGAAGGGTTTGGATTTAGGGTTTAAGTTTTAGGGTTTAAGGCTTTAGGGTTTAGGGTTTAAAGTTTGGGGTTTAGGTTTGGATCAAGTATTTAGGGTTTGTTTTGGGGTTTTTTCTAATAGAGAACAAATCAGATTTAACATTTCTTCTTTGTTTATTTACTTTATATTTTATTTATTTTAGTTTACTTTATTTTATATTTTATTTATATTTATTATTTATTTCATTTATATTATTTATTTTAGATTTATTTATTTTAGTGTAGGTTTTTATTTTAGTTTATTTTCAAGTTTAGGTTTAGGTTTAGGTTTATTTTTTTAGTTGAGTTTGATTTTTATTTTATTTTTTAAGTTTAGGTTTTATTTTTATTTTTTAGGTTTAGTTTTATTTTATTTATTTAGGTTTAGATTTGGTTTATATTTTAGTTTATTTTTAGGTTTTATATTTTAGTTCGGGGTTTAGGTAGTTTTTTAGTTTATTTTATTTTATTTAGATAGGATTTAGTTTAGTTTATTTTAGCTTTAGGGTTTTTTTTAGTTTAGGGTTTAGGTTTTATTTATTTATTCTTATTTTATTTTCAAGTTTATTTTTAGGTTTAAGTTTTATTTAGTTTTATTTTATTTTATTTTAGGTTTATTCTAAGTTTATTTTATTTTATTTACGTTTAGTTTTTATTTTATTTAGGTATTTTATTCATAGGTTTATTTTAATTTTAGTTTAGTTTTTTTAATTAGTTTATTTTAATTTATTTAAATTGTCTATTTTATTTTATTTTTTAAGTTTAGGTTTAGGTTTTATTTAGGTTTTTATTTTTTTATTTTATTTTATTTGGTTTGGGTTAATTTATTTATTTTATTTTTAGGTTTTATTTAGTTTAGGTTTAGGTTTTTTTTATTATTTATTTTAGGTTTATAGTGTTTAAGTTTATGTTTAGGGTTTTAAGGTGGGGTTTAGGCTCAGTTAGGGTTTAGGTTTAGGGTTTAGTGGTTTAGGTTTAGGAGGAGAGCCCAGGGAGGTCATTTAGGGAAGTTTAGGGGTGTGGATTTGGGTTGGTCAGTTATTTAGGGTTTAGGGGTCAGAGTCAGTGGTAGGTTTAGGGTTTAGGGAGGGAGTAGAGTTTAGGTGGGTTTAGAGTGGTTTTAGTATTCATTTTAGTTTAGGTTTAGGGTTTAACCTCAGTGGTAGTTTTAGTTTAAGTTTTAGGTTTGGGTAGTAGGGTTATGGTTTGATTTGGGTTAGGGTTTTAGGTTTAGTTTAGGTTAGTTGGGTTTAGGTAGGAGATAGTTTAGTTTGAGGTTTAGGTTTTATTTTTTAATTAAGTAAACCGGTAGGTTTAGATTTATTTAGTTTATTCTTTATTATTTTAGTTTATTATATTTTTTATTTTGATTTAGATTTATTTTTATTTTTATTTAGTTTAGTTTATCTATTTTAGGTTTATTTATTTTAGTTTAGGTTTTTTATTTTAGTTTATTTTTTAGGTTTAAGTTTAGGGTTAGGTTTATTTTTAGTTTAGTTTTATTTTTATTTTATTTTTTAGGTTTATGTTCTATTTTCTATTTTTTGGTTTAGGATTATGTTTTTATTTTATTTTTTTTAGATTTAGGTTTTAGGTTTTATTTTAGGATTAGTTTGGATGAAGACTTACTCTTAGGGACGATAATACAACCTCTTTAAATTATAGTGGATGTTTAAAGATGGGCTATCGAGTTTGGTTTACCGGTGTATTAGTCAACATTATGAGTCTAAGAACCCTTGCCTACTTGAGGATCAACATCTCCAAACTCCAAAAGAAAGGATGATGTTGAAAGAATTCAATGAACAAGGCAAAAGGGCCTTGTGGTGTTTGTTTTTTGGATGTATGGGGAGGGGTGTACTTTTTTTAGGTGATTGGGTACAATATTGAGGTATGATGTACAATCTTGAAAGATAGAGGCATCACTCTATAATGGACGATCACATAATAAGGACTCCTAAAGCATGATGGGTCTTTGAATGTATCGAGATTGTTCCCCTACTTTACATGGATGAATAAAGTAGGGTTTATATTAAACCGTTCTCAAGTTCTCTTTGGAAATAAGCCTCCATAGTTAATTACATCTTAGAAAATGAAATTTCCTAAGAATACTCTCAATTAAACTAGGCAATTATCATCCCAAAGATTTCAAGGCTAGACTATCAAATGATTGGTTGTATTTTGAAAATCAAATTAGAAAAGTTCAAGGAGAAGATTATTTTTGGAATCTAAATGAAATAAGTAGGAAATGCTCATGATACTAGTGGGCAATCCAATCTATCTTATGGTTGGGCTTTCTAATTTTGAAGTTGAAAAGATTTATATGTTTTGTGTTAAAATTCAATTAGATTACTTGGGCTTATAATTCACCAACACAAGGTTGTGGGAATGCATAAGAGGTGAGGATTTATGCTCATATCCTAAGGAAATAGATACCTGATCCTAAATCTAAGGAGCTTTAGTATGAGCTAAAGCACAACCTAAATCATAAGGGTTTACCTCCACAAGAGAGAATAAATTATTCAACTTCTAGACTTATAACCACCTTGAGTGGTTGCCACTAACTCCTCCTATGATTTTAAAATCATGTAGTCGACTTATGAATTGCAATATAGCTAGGGTAGTTATTTAGAAAGAGACTAAAGTCCTAAATACACTCCCTAAGAGAATAGCATATGACTTAATCTATAGATGCAAAATCTTTTCAAATTTTATTTCATTTTATGGCTCAAATCAGCTATAATAAGGTGTTCTCACCACAAGGGATGCCCTCACGATCAAACATTCTTTTATCATGCAAGGATGGAGATCATTCAGGCTCAAAGAGAAAGAATATGCATGCATGATGTGAAACATACAACCATACTAAGGGGTTGCTAAATCTTTTAATTATCTTATTTATATCTTAGCATTTATGATGAGGTTATGAGTTGTTTAAAATTTATTTATGAGTGATTAGTTAGGTAGAAAAGTTATTTTATCCCTAAGAGCGTAATAATATCCAAGCCACATATTAAAGCATCAATCACTTAAGAAGCTATGTAAAGCATCAATCATTTAAGAAACTAAGTAAATCATGTCATCCTAATGCATAATGTAAACATTACATCAAACAATTATATAAACTATCATAAAATAATAAAAGGTCGGTGTGGTTGGTACTATCGACAACGAAGAAAGAAAAGATGGGTAGAAGCTCTACCCTTATACAACCTGGAATACAAAAGAATAATTATAATTGTATTAAATGCTATGGGGTCTTATTTCTTCATATCTCCATTTTTGATTTGGTTCCTTCTTTAATTTAGATGGTGCTTGCTTCAAAGGCATCAGGTACCCCGTGACAAAGCCTTCTAGCCATTGCTCATCCTAATCCCCATAGCACTAATCCTAATTCTTATTGCAAAATTACATTTATGTGGGAAAAGTGAATCTAACTACACCAGTAAAATAGAGGTTAGCTAAATATACATATAATCCCAAGCGAGTATTTATAATTTGGACTTAGCACACACATGGATAACTAAGCCCACCGTCTAACTTGGATTATGCTTAAGGATTTAAGCAACTTACAAAAAACATTCACATTTATTTATAATCATCCCTAAAGCATAATCCCTTATAGTAAACATGATTAAGCTAATATTGGCCTATCATCAAGTCTACAAGCATACACCCTAACATCCAATCTAAAATAATATATCATAAATCAAAACATACATCACATCATACACTATCCTAACTTAGAGCTAGAAGTGATGACTTAATTCTAATGTGTGTATTAAGGCTTGTGTGGTAAGTCTTGGTGGGCATTAGTATTGTATTTTCTAAGTGTAGAAGGATTCAATTTAACATGAAAGGTTGATTTCACTTGAGGTAGTTTAATTGATTTGGGAAAGTTAATTTGCATTTTCTTTTGTTTCATTTGATTACACTTAGCAATTAAGTGTTATAAAGCGAAAAGAGGATTGCCCTCTTTCATCCCTACCTTAATTCACTTTCTAAAGTTTATTAATTTGATTCAGTTCTCTTTAGTGAATGGCTTAATAAATCATTTAATTAATCCTAAGTTTAGGTTCACTTTAAATAATCCTACTCAAAATGAAAGGCATCTTAGGATTAATTTAATTCAATTACTACCACATGACATATATTAAATCATTCCTTTCCATCACATGTAACATGCTTATGATTGAATCTAAGTGTATCTATACATGCAAAATATTTTAGCACACTTAAATGATGAATCTATGTGTATGTTTAAAATTTATATTTTGTTTGATTGAATTATTTAAACATATTAATTTAAAACTTTACCAAATTCTTATAAAAAAAAAGTCATGAGAATAAAATTAAATAAGCATGTGCCGTTGTTAAACGAGGAAGTGAGGTAATCAAATGACCTCCTTGGAGCTAGCTAAAGCCTGTATTTTCTGGGATGTGTAGACTATATACCTTGGACCTCATTTATGCATGGAAAATAAACTTTCAATGATCCTAGGAAATAAAAGGGGCCTATAATTGGCTCATGATTAATAGTTAATTAGATTAAGGGACTTAATTAATTACTCTTATGGTTTTCCACACATGTGAACTAACCTTAATTTCATTAAAATCTTTTAGGTTATTAAATAACCAAAAAATCTACCCCATGATTTAATTAAAAGGTCCGATGTCATTATGTTTGAATTTGATTAAGTGATTTAATCAATTAGTTAAATCTTATTTAATTTCACTTTAAAAGGGTGAAATGAACATAGGAAAGGGGTCCCAACCCTATTCCTTAGTTCACTTATAGTTGAACAATGATTAATAAACTTAATTAACCAATTTGTTACTATTCATGGGATTAATTAACCATTAATTAACTAAAAGAGTAATTAAGGTTTAATTAGTCAATTTTCCTAATTAAGTGATCAATAAATACAAGAAAATCATAAGAGGTAGAGGTCATCCCATTAAATTAACCCACAAAATTTAGGATTAATTGCTCAAGTATTTAAAGAGTAATTAAGCTAATTAATATTGTAATTAAACCTTACTATTCAAAATTAGTTAAGATCATTTTAAATTAATTCTCCTCTAAAATACCTTTAAAATCAGTATTTACTTGCATTTTTTATTTCTAAGATTTTTTATGATTTTTAGAAGTTTAGTTAGAAATGATTAATTAAGCATAATCCTTTTAGCCACATGGCACACTTTTCACATGGCACCACAAGATTGGCTACTTAAAACTTATCCAACTTAGCCTATATGGTGCAGAAACACGCTTTCTCCGCTATCCCATCTAAGATCAAACGCTACGATTAATCCCATAGCTTAATATGATTAAATAAGATCAATCTAGGAGATCTAATCATGACCATTCATTTCGATCATGTGAAATGGATGGTGCATGATCTAACATCATCAGTGAGGGAGAATGGAGTCCATCCACCATTGCTCACTTGATCCAAGCTTACCCAAGTTTGAATCAACTCCAAAAGGATCCCACACCTTCACGACATCAATCAAAGGGGATCCAACGGTCAAGATCACTGAGATGTAGGATTTCTTCAAAAGCACCAACCCATTTTTCCTAAGTATCAATTTTGGAAGAATACATCACGAAGGTCAAGATCGTGGCTCAAATGATTAAGGAAGCTTCATTTGGTGGAGGTGAAGCCTCAGTAGAAGTTTGATCAAATCCTCAATGTTCACTTGGAAGGCCATGAACCAATAATTTGGAGCTCGACTTTGATCAAGTCCCTCCTGCTTAGGAAGCTTGGGAGATGATTTTTCTTGCTCAATGAGGCCTAGGGAAGGTACATGCAAAGTTAATTTGAGTTTGATGGAGAATTAGGTCGAAATGGGAGTGTTTTATTTGACGGATGGGAATGGAATTTTTTGATCGAGGAATGAACTTGGGAGCTTAGAAAATGGCTCTAGAGGCTTGTCTTGGGTAGCTAGGCTCTAAAGAATGATTTTTGTGTGTTCTGAGTGGAAACGTGGGGGTGTATACCCTCTTCATCTTGATTGACGGTGGGATTAGGTTTGACTTCTAGTGTCCCCTACCATCTCGGAGCAGGGTGGTAGGAGATGAGTTGGCTTGGTTGGTTGAAAGTGTGGAGGTGGCTACCAAAGAGGAATCATGGGTGTCCAATGGGTTTCAAATGCTCTAATGGTGAGGGTGAGGTGATTTCATCTCTCATGGGTCTTGGCCACCCAATCACCCCTTGGGTCGAGGTCCTAGTGCCCTAGTGGATCATTGGGATAGTACCAAGTGGCTAAGAAATGGACATGACCACTTACATATGTGATTTGTCTAATGTAATTCCCTTGACCTAAGGGTATAATGATCATTTGGCTTTGGATTTTATTTGGGAAGATTTGAAATGAGCCAAAAGTGAGTTAACCCAAATTTCAAGTCAATTGAAGTTGATATGGTTAGTTTTGGCTCAATTTAACTCATTTAGGTCAAATTGGATTATGTTGGGTCAGGTTGACCAATTGGTCAAATTAGGTCAAGTTCATATAATCATTTGGGATGTTTGGTTGAGGTTTGGTTTAGTTTGGCTTAGATTTGATTTTGGCTCATTTTAATTCATTTGGGTCAAATGGGTTAAGTTGAACAATTTGACAAAATTGACAAAATTAGCTTGGGTTGGGTGTTGTTTTGGGTTTAGTTGACCAATTGAAGATGATTGTAGGCTTTGTTTTCAATTAATTTGGATTTAGTTTTTATTTAGGTCAACTTGAACCTTTAGGTCAATTTAGGCTAAGTAGGTCAATTGGGTTTGATTGGGTCTAATTATGGCTTTTGTTAAGTTCAATACGTTTAGAATGAACTTGATCCATTGGTTGTAATCGATTATATTTATATTTTGATTTGACCCAATTTGGTCTTTTAGGTCAATTTGGGTCAACTTGGGTCAAGACGAACAATTGGGTTGGCTTTTGACTCAATTGAAGGTCAAGTCATATTCAAATATTGATTTTATTTGATATGAATCATTAGTTTCAAGAGATTTGGCTTAGGTTGTAATTTAGCTAGTTTGGGTTCATATGGGTTAAGGGGTTGACTTGGTCAAATGACCAAGTTGACTTTTGACCTAATTTGTGATAATTAATCCTATGGTGATCAATAATCATGATGGGAGGTTTTGATCGGCTTGGTTCAATAATATGGGTAGGATTAGAACTTGGCTAATTAAATTGGCCACTTTGGGCTAAGTGGACCAATTGGGTTTAGTTGGCTTGATTTTGGGTTGAGTTTGATTTAGTTGACTTTCTATATGGATTTGGGATTGATATATAAATTCAATTTAATTGGTTCAAATGGTTTTGGTTCATTTGAACATTTCAAGTCAAAAGGTTTAGTTGGGTTTAACTTGGGTTGATTTTGGTTTGGCTTGATGATTGTATATTTCATTTATATTTGTGAATAGGATTGAAGGTATAATTGATTCATGAGAAAATCAATTGAATTTGATTTTGGAATAAAGGAATTTGGCTAAGTCCATGGAGTTGAGTCATGTGGCTTAGGTTTGGATTTTGATTTGGTTTGATTTAGTTTTGATTATTTGAATGTATTTCATTTAAATTTGTGAAGATGATTAAACATATGATTGATTTGTGAGAAAATCAAATGATTTTGACTTGATTTGGATTAAGATTTGGCTAAGTCCATGGGATAGGTCATATGGCTTAGGAAGGGTTTTGATTTAATTAGATTTAGTTTTATTTAGTTTTGATCATTTGAATGTAGATTCGATTGATATTTAGAAGTTGATTAAAATATATGTATATTATGAGAAAATCAATTGATTTTGGATTTATTTGGATTAATATTTGGATATGTCCATGGGATAGGTCATATGGCTTGGAAGGGTTTCAAGTTAGGTTTTAATCATGGGCTTCAATCATTTGGTTTTGGAATTTGGGTTTTGATTTGGATTTGAATTTTATGTTTGAATTAAACCTGAGGTTTGGTTTGAGAAGGTGAACATGGATTGGATTTGGGTTGTAGAATAGGTGGATTATCCTAATCCCTATGGCATAACCTAATCATATGGTTAACTCTAAGTCTTGGCAGGTCAAGTGTTTATCTAATTGTTAGAAGTGCATTATGACTAGGGAAGTCTTAGTGTCTAGAATAATCCAAGTATAAGATGGGAAAGATTGAATCCACTCGAAAGTGAGGTCAATAGGACTTAGGCTCCATAGTGTTGCTTGTGGAGATAGATGATTGGAAGATGAAACCAAGTTTTACATTATAGACTCATACATCTTTCAAACATTTACTTGGGAGACCAAGGATACATGAGAACAACATAGTTTCATCCTCCCTACATGTATGAAGTTCATGAGAGGTGGGTTCGTCGACTTTGTCAAAGGGGATCTCAAGCCATTTATAGTTCACGAGGTCGCATATATGAGGATGCTTACTACCTCCCTCAAAATCAACAAGTTTATTCTCAGACTTGGCCAAAGTTTAAAATAAAAGAAAAAAAAGAAAAGAAAAGAAATAGAAAAAAAGTAAAAGAAAAAAGAGAAGATGAACAAGAAAATAAAAGAGAGCGAAATAGACTTGGAGGAGGAAGGGGAGCGACATTAGATTCCACTCACGTTCGTTACTCCATTGAACATATGGGTAGGTTGACTGACCTCCACTTGGCGAAGGAAGAGGCTAGTTCAAATGCATTCCCGTGAGTGGAAAACCTCTTTATTGGCCACCTAATAGAAGATATGATATGTCTGACTACGAGGTGCACCTACTATCATATAGAGCTTGGGAGATATAGTTCATAGGATGATGCTTATATTGTTAGCACACCCATCCCTTCTTAATAGTAGATTCCATTAGAGGTGACACTTGATCCAGATAGTGATGAAGATCAGGCTCCAAAGTAAAACATAATTATTTCCAAGTTTATATGTGAAACAATTAGGTATTAGTTGGGAACCTTAGCTCTAACCCCACTTTCTCTCAAAAAAGTTGAGGGTTTGGTAGTTAAAGAAGTCCCTAAGTCATCCACGTGTAAAGACTCATAGGTTCTTTCTAGAAGCATCATCCTCTAGTCAAGAAATTGATCTAGCACTTGGGGATGAATGTTCAATTAAGGAAATCAAAACTCAATTCATATGTGTGAAAGGGTGTTTTGAAATTACTTAAGTTAAACCCCTTAGCTTAATTAACCTTTAATTATGAGCCAAATTGCACTAGGCCTTTTCTTATTAGGTGCATTTGTAAATTTAGATTCCTTATGAGTTTTTATGTCATCTTATTAGCTCATAATTATTTGGTTAATTATTCTAAGGTGGTGTAGTTAAGGGTTAATTAAGTTACTTGATTCATACCTTAACCTAATTAATACATACAAATGGATCTAATTATTTAAAAGTTAAATAAAAATATCAAATATATCTAGGGATGGGTTAGGAACAACAAACTCAACTCACCTTTTTAAAATTAAATCAAACTTCAAATTAAACAAAAATCATATTGAATACACTTAGATTTATTTTAAAACTTATTCCATAAAAAAAATGTCTTTAGATTTAAGTGAAGTGAACTTGTTTACATGCTTTCATTGCTTTGAATCTTTTCCCAACATGTTAAATTTGTATGTCATGTGGTTTCATGCATTCATATTTTTCAAATTCAAGTATAATATGAAATTGTTTACTTTATGTCAAATATTGCATGTGTTGGCTAAAGTGGAAATATGAATGGCTATTATCACTACTAAATCCAAATTATTTTCAAAATATATAAATCAAATACCAAATATTAAAGTATGCTACTTATATTTTAATTATGAGTTTGCATGTGAAAGATAATAAAGGTATGCTTAGCATAGGTTTCCTTTCTCTTGTGTAGCGTAGTTTTGAATAGAATTTGGTGAGGTGTATGGTTCATTTGAAAAGAACCAAATACTCATAATTCCATATCCTATTCATCTATGCTATCACCTAGGGGCTACCTATACTTGCATACATAAATTGCATAAACAAAATGAACCCATTAATACAACTTTTGCATTCTTCCTTTCCATTTCATTTCTTTCATACACATGTTTGTATTTAAGGAAAGTGGTATATTAGTGTGGACAACACGAGGTTGTGAGGCTTTAAGTAGCCCTAATAGGTCTTGTACCTTACACCTCTGGTTAACAATGACGTTGTACTCACTTATGCCTTTCTTACTTTCATGTGTGTATGTGAAAATTTGGATAAGGAAACCCCTTTCTACTTAGGAAAAATCATGCATATTCAACTTCTAAATTTCTTTAAATGGATTACTTAGCATGCATCATAAAGTATGTTAAATATTCTCATTTTGTATGTATAGATATGCTTAGGGTCCATCCATATGCATGTTATATATGTTGGGAAAGAAATGATGTAATGTGTGTTATGTGAATTTTGATTCATTTTATTTAATCTTAAAATGCCTTTTTTTGAATATGTTTGTTTAAAGTTTATCTAAACTTAGGATTAATTAAAATATTTAATCAAAATATTCACCTAAACAAAACCAAAGTGTGAATCTACTTTAGAAATTACTTAGGTTAGGAAAGAAAAAGTTCTCTTCTTCCCTCTCTCATAACTTAGTAATTAATTGTAGGATTTACTTGAACTTAATCAAAACATAAAATAAAATCAACCCAAAATAATTAAACAACTTAAATGAAATCTTCCTAAGTTGAACATGTTTTCACACTTAAAAATTTGAACCTAAAGCCATAGCTAAGCATACCACAAGCCTTCAAAGCACACATTAGCCTAAGTCACCACTTCTAGCCTTAGGTTAGGTCGGGTGCATGGTTTGATGTTATTTTTATTTTGTTATATATGTTTTAGACTGGATGTTAGGGTGTATGCTCATAGAATGAATGGTATGATCTCTTAGTCTCATTATTCTTTTTTGTAGAGGATTGTGCTTAAGTGGCACTATCTTAATAAAAATATAAATACTTTTGCTTGCAAGTGCTTTAAACCCTAAGCATAATAATATAGGTGAACTTAGTCACCCATAGGGTGATAAGTCCAATATACATGCTTGGGATTTGTGTGGTTTGCTTTAACTAACCTTTATTTTATAGGTGTTAGTTAGATTTCCACTTTTCCTTTTCATGTAAATTTATGAAATTAGAATTTTAGAATAATTATTATGGGGATTAGGATGAGCATTGGTCATAAGATCCTTCTTATGCACCATGTGAAGCCTTGGAGCATAAACCTTCCAACCATCCAAAAGAAGGAACCAAAGAAGAAAGAAGAAGAAGAAAGAAGAAGAAAGAAGAATGAAGCTTGAAGACCCCATAATAATGAATTCCTTGATTAATTGTAATTTATTTCATTTGTAATCTAGGTTGTATAAGGGTAGAGCTACTACCCACATTTGATATTTTTGTGGTGGTTCACACCAATACAACCTTTATTCTTTTTGCAATAGTTTATAAATTGGTTGATGATTTGTTTAGCTTTTCTATTAAGTGGCATGGTTTTCCTAGTTTCTTCCTTACTTTATGTATGGCCTGGATGTGGATTAGGCTCTTTAGGGAAAAATAAATATTTTACCCAACTTATCAACTCAAAATAAAATTAAATAACTCATAACCTCACCTAAAAGCCTAGGCTTAAAATCAAGATAAAAGAATTAGAAACCCCTATTGGATGAGCATTTCTTTTACAATATCATGCATTATAACATCTTATTTCACTCTTGATTGGAGGGCTTCCACCTTTGCCGAGAAACTTGGCTTGACCTTTAAGAGCCATGGTGGAAATTCACCTCCTCCCTTCTCACCGATTTTGGCCAACAATCTTATTTCTCATGCATTAGTCATATGAATCCCTATTAGCTGAGTCAAAACAATTATCCAAACATAAAAAATAAAATTAAATTTGAATTGCATTAGATTTAGGTCAATTCAAGCATGACCTTTACATGATCTAGTCTCTTCTGGGAGTGAGTTTAAGTACTTAGTCTCTTTCTAAATAAATAATAGCCTAGCTATCTTGCATAAGCATAAAAACATACCTACATGTATTTAAAATCATAGGAGGAGTTAGTTGGCGGTCACCCCAGGCATAAGTCTGCTATTGGGTGATTTGTCCTCTCTTATGGAGGAAAACCAATTACCCACTTTTGCCTTAGATTTAGTGCTTTCAACCCCGCCAAAGCTCCCTAGATGTGTTGAGGTTGCTTCTCCCCTTTGCGCCTAAGCTTAATTCCTCACCTCTTAGGCATTTCCATAACCTTGTGTTAAGGAATCATAAGTCCTAATTTTATAATGAAAAATTAAATTCAAATAAACTAAATTAATTTCAAAAATGTAAAGCCCAACGATAGGATAGTTTAAGATGCTCATTAGGTTTCCTAGCATCGTGGGTATCTCCTACTTATCTCCCATTTTGGATTCAATAATAACTCCACTTTTGATCAATCCCATTTGATCTTCAAACATGAACTAATCAATTGATAGTCCCTTCCTATTGAAACTTCAAAGACAATGATCATTTACCTTAATCGATAATTTTCCTAAGGGATCCCTTCCTGGATATAATTAACTATGGGGCTTGCCTTAATCAAGAGTTTTCCGTAGGGAACCTAACAAACCCGATTTAAAATAAACCCTACTTTACTTTCCATATAAAGTAGGGGAAGAATCTCTGGTATATATGCACCCATCATCCTTAGGAGTCCTTATTGAGGTGATTAAGTTCATTAAAGGGTAGTGACTTCTATCTCTCAAGATAGTACACTATTTTCTTGATGATGTACTGATCACTGAATAAGTACATCTACTAATCTACGTGACATCCTAAAAGGTGAATTTCTATATGCTTGCCTCTTTCATTTCTCCCAGATTTGAAGGTGACTCCTCCATATAGGAATTTTTCTATGGTGGTGAATTTTTGGAGCCCACTGATTTGGCGACTCCAGGGATAGGATTCTATTTCCATCTTTGGCTAGTCATATACATGCTATAGTAACAAAATATTTAAGAACTCAAAATAAAAATGGTGATTTAAATTTATAATAAATTCAAATTACTAATTTATGAGGCTCTATGTCGAATGAATTATTCTATAGAGTATATTTTTATTACACTATTATTTTGTTTTGTGGTATCTCTAGATTTTGAAAGTATGGGGTGAAATAATAATTACCGATTACTAATCCCCATCTTTCATTTATAGAATGGATCTACTGAGCACTCCTTTCACTATTCTAGTGGTGCAAACATATGCCTAGCCAACACCATCATCAACATAGGAGATGTTGGGGCTACCATTTAATTTGGTAGCTTGAATTTCTCAATTATTAAAGCGTAACTCATGAAGTACCCATCCGTGGTACACTCGCTCGAGGTCATCTTTGGAAGGCCTCGTGTTAATGACTACTTGCCATACTCGCCAACCTCCAAAGAACCAACCACCATTAAGGAGTTCTCGACAAAGAACTTCGCTTTTAAAAATCTAGTTAATCAAGCCCTGATGAAAAGAACCATCAATGGGCAACCATGTATTTAATGCTTCATGGTACAATTGCTTTGCCGATTGAACCTTTTGTACCTAGAAAGCATGATCATGAAGCTTCCTCATCGGAAACAAATTAACCGTAAGATAGAGAAGAAGAAGAAGAAATGTCGAGTTGAAGGCGCCAGATCCCCTTTGAATAACCTAATGAACAAATAATATTGCGCCAAAAGCGTGAGTATTCCTACCCATAATAACTTTCATAATCTAAAATGGGAAAAGGAACAACTCTACCGGTGAGGTGAAGCAATCTTTATAGACTCAATAATGTCAAGCTCCAACACCGCAGAGGAGACAACAAACACCGTCTGCTAGAATACACAACATCCTTAAAGTATCCAAGGACGAGGCTTAATGAAAAGAAAGTAGAGGCATGTGGTGATGAAAATACAAGCCATTCCAAGGAGTTTCCATCTCTTAAAACTCCATCGAGCCAAGTATGCTTTGCATGGTGGGTGTCGAGACACTCACTACGTCCAAGAATCCACGCCAAAAGGTCCGAAAGGATGCATAGATATGGAGGCCAAGGTCCCATGGTGAAACTTTGAAGAAAGAAATAAGTGTGACATCTAATGCATGTACTCATAAATCGACCTCAAAAATAACTTATCGAAGTGGATACCTAGAAGAAGAGATATCAGATAAAAGATATGATTCGACACCCTAGAGAATCTTCTAGGGGATCCCATCATCAATTAGATTCACTCCAGAGAAAGTTGATTATGATCCCCAATGGAAGACATATCTATTCCTCATGAACTAGAGATCTATTAGAAGCACATCAAAATTCATGTGCAAGAAGATGATGAACATGACACTATAGAGTAGAAGTTGTCTATATGGTTAGATATAGATGAACTTCTGCTTAGCACCATTAGTAACAACATGAATCCATGGAACTTGAACTCAATTCAATGTTTATGAAGGGGAGTCTTCACAAAAGAGAGTAGAAGATGGATCTTCAACGAGGAGGAAGAAGAAGAAGATCAAAATGAAAATGAAGTTATGGGAGTTGAAGTTGTCTATATGGTTGAACTAGGAAATGATCATCCTAGTGCTTTATAATCGAGTCATCGCTCAAGCAACAACCATCCATGCAAATGCACAAGGAAGAAGGATAGTCAAGTTCTTCACCAAGGTGAGGAGCATAACATCAACAAGAAATATAAGAAGAAGAAGAGCCTATACTTGTTGACGCAAGGGCACTAGCTAGAGAGCAAAAATAAATGCGGTCAAATGGTAGTCAAAGATAAGAAATTGCATAGCTTGGTACCAAGATCAATGATATGATGGTAAAAATGAATATCATGATGGATATATTGCAGAAGAATATCACATCAACTGTAGTACCTATTTTGTCCGCTAATCAATAGGTAGCTAATAATACAACTTCTATACCATTAGTCACTTTGGTACCGCAAGCTCCTATACATGCTACACATGAAGTGAGGAATGAAGTTAACCAACTACCTCTTTATCCGATAATTCAAAATATGGATAGCACACCCAAAAGGTAATAACTACCAGCCAAATAATAATTAATGAAAAGATAAAGGAAATTATAGCTTCAAAGTAAGCTAAAAAGTTGGTGAGTATTACCCAATATGATCAAGTGTCAGGTTTTCCTGCCAAAATTTAATACTTTTTGGGCTTGGTAATCCAAAGCAACATCTAGCATAATTTAAGGCTACTTGTGGTAACAGGAGGGAATGATGCCCTATTTTTCAATCATTCATAGCCTTATCCTCACCGCTGAGTGGTATGTAGAATTATCGAATGATTCGGTTAAAATATTTGAATTAGAGATAATATTCATGAAGAGGTTTTGAGTGCAACCAAGAAAATAACAATCAATGACCTTGCCTTGCTAAAAGGAGAAAAGATGAGTCATGATAAAATTCATAACTCATTGGCATAACCTAAGCTTGAAATGTGAGCAATAATTGGAAGAATGTATGTTAAAATGGTAATGGGAAATATGGATGATAAAATGGCATCATTTTCATGTATGACATTAATTACAACATTCCAACACTTGCTTAATAGAGTGGCCAAATTTGAAAGGTCAATCACCCTAAGTCCGAAATCTATAGATAAATTAAAGAGAAACAAACCTTGGACTCAAGAAGAAATGAAACTCATGCCGCTTCCTATAGCTCAAATGGTGAAAACCGGGTAATATATAATGTGGATAAAGAAAACTAATGTAGAATGATGATAAGGGAAAGAAGTCCGACTATTCTAATCTACAACTAAAATTAGTATTGGGAGGCAATGATAAACCCCAAACTTTTCTAAGTGGTGGAGAGTGTCCAAACAAGCAACAAGAGAAGATGAGTAAATGCGACCATCTCTTAAAGAAAATATGAACAAAGAATATTCCTTTAGAAGGGAAGATGACTAAATTATTTTGACAATCAAAGCGGTCTCAATTACGAAATCAAAAGGTCAAGAAGTCGATCAAGTCAATAATCCAAATTACTGTCCTATCATTGGATGATCGTCATTCTATTGAAGATTGTTATGTCTTCAAAGATTGGCTAGAATGGAAGTATCGAGGGGTGAATTTACATGATCGATAATTTTCTAGTCAACCTAAAATGAGAGTCTACAAGGATGATTATGTCCTCTTACGTACCATCCATTAGTCTCCAAAAGATCATGAAAATGTCAAGGCTAAAAGACCCCTAGTGCTAAGTGGAAATCACCACTTGAACCTATATTGGACTTAAAAGAGATGCCAAAACTAAGTATTTAGGATTCTCAATGGCATTCGATAAAGCTACTTCATCACAAAGACGTGGAGTAGTCTACTAAAGGCAAGCCTCATAAATAAAAGAGGCCAACAAAGAAAAAGAAGATCAAGAAGAAAAGTATAACTCAAAAGATTATTAATAATTTAGATGAGTACCACACCCTACAAGACAACCATTTAGGCTCGTAAACTTTATGCCTAAACTGTATTGTTGAATCGGATGAAAAAGATTATGGTGAATCTTGTCCAAGAGAGGACGAATTATTTATGTGATATCGATGTTCTTCGATCAATTACTCCAAAATGGCAAGGGTAGTTAGGTAGATCAACCATTCATCAAAAGCAAGAAGAAGCTGGAAGAGTTAAATGAATTTTGTTTAATGGCTCTAAAAAGAGAGCGTGAGATGAAGATTTACATTTTCTCGATGGAGAAGAATCGACTCATCGATATCATCACGTATGAAATGTATGAAGTTGAAAGTGAGTCTAGCCCTTTTGGTCTATCCTCCGAATAAGAAGGATTTAAAGAAACTACCTCTTTAGAAGAATCCGAGCAAGATAAGGTGATTCAAGTTCGTTGAGAAGCATCAAAGTCTTATCATCATCATCAAAGAAGAGAAATGCAAATAAAGACAATGGAAAATAAATTGAAGTCAATGAAGTTATCATTCTCAAAAAATCCTAGAATAAAGCCTAAATTAAGCAAAAATGTAGATTATAATATTCTATCACATCCGAGAAGATTCTTGCATAACTGAGTGAGGCTCTCTTGATGTTAAAAGACCTTCGAGAAACTTTGATACATGCTCTCAAAGATCCGTAAAGTTATGAAGCTTACTTTGCTGGAAAATGCATGACCGAATCATTGCAAACTCAAGATCTCCCAAGAATCACATTTTTTTGAAGAAGATCTTATGTTGGGAATAGTAGATCACAACCATCATCTATATGTTACTACAAAGTGATGGCATCTTAATCAAATGAACACCGATTGACTGGGTTCTTCTATCAATCATGAGAGTCAAAAGATTAAGAGGATTATCACTTGATATCCAATATCTTGGGAGAGATAAGTTGATGGTTCATAGTTTTAATGAGAAAGGATAGAAAACCACGGGTTCCATTATTTTCGCTCAAGTTTTGGGATGTATATCTGAAGCCAAGTTTCATATAATTAATGATACATCATTTAGAGCTCTCTTGACCGTGGATCATGAGTGCTGGCATGGTCCCATCAACCATGCATCAATGTATGAAGTACCCAAAATAGGGAAGAGTTCAAAATTCTCGGTAACCTACAAACATTCTCCATCCAAGAAGCAAAGATCTATGAAGATGAAAAATATTTTATCTCTAAAGAGCTTAAGCCAACGAAGACTCTTGAAGTGGCAAAGATCCACTTCGAACTAAAAAAGTAATCTCATAAGGTGAAAGAGTAGAAGTACAGAGGAAGAAAGAAGGCAATGCGACTTTCCTAAAGCACTTAATTCTACATATAAATCAAGTTGATCGATCCTCATTTGGGAAGTGATAAATAAGAAGAAGAAGATATTTCTACCAAATCTAAGGGAACTTATAAGCTTTCAAGGAAGGTAAATTATGAAATAAGTGATTTTTCTTGACTATGCCTTTGAATCTACTTATAGAAATAAAGTTTAGATGATCGCATCAAGAAGGATAGCTCATTTGGATGTTTTAAAGGACTCCTTCAAAACTATACCCATCCCTCAACAATACTTCAAAGAAATCACTCCACGGAGGTTCATAACTTGAAGAATTGATAACATTCTATCGCCATTGAGTGAGAGTGGCGAAGGAACTCTATTTTATAAATATGTAGAGTCTAAGCCTCACAATTTTGATCGCTACTCAACATCAAATTTCGATGAGATACCAACAAGAATACCAATATACTATCCACAAAATTATGAAGAATGATGCATAAGCTTAGAATTCATATATGAACTACTAAAAGTAGAACTCAAAACTTTGACAATATGTGGAGCCAAAGAAGTCCTCAAGCATCACGAAGAAGTGATAAGTTTATTAGAAAAGGTCTTGGCTTCATCCATAAATCTCATCAAAATAAAGTTTGTTATAATATAATGTGAGATCAAAACTAATAGTAATGAAGAAGATGGTTTCCAAGAAATTCTTCTCACAAATGATGAAGAAGTAGAAGTCAAGCCTCGCACTTGAAGAACTCAAGATCATGGACAAACAACCACTATGGATGAACTCAAAGAAATCAAGCTAAGAGAGGATGATCCTCCCAACTTTCGTGTCCTTCTACCAGAGAATATTGAAGAGCTAAAAATGCTTCTTTGTTAATTCAAGGATTACTTTGCTAGACATATTCTAAATGCCGCTTATCCCTTGATGTAGTAGTTCATAAACTTGTCATTAAACCATATGTGATGCCTGTTAAGCAAGCTCTTAGGTGAATGAGATTGGAGATTGAAGAACGGTAATTGTAAAACTAAGAAGGCGATCAAGTAGGCTTCATCCGGGAAGTATGCATTGGATAGCCAACATTATTCCAGTTAGAAAGAAGAACGATCAAATTTGTGTTTGCATTGACTCGGGACCTAAATAAGGTGTGCCCAAAAGATGACTTTTGCTTCCAATATTAGAACTTCTAGTGGACAATACTTCCAACTATGACTTGTTCTCATTCATAGAAGGATCATTGGGATATATTCAAATCAAGAAGGCACCAAGATGAAAGACATACAACATTCGAATGCCTATTGGCATCTATTCATACAATCATGCCTTTTGGTTTGAAAAATGGAGCTACATACCAAAGAGCCATGATGCATATTTTGATGAGTTGATTCACCAAGGTGGAATGTTGTGTTGATGATTTGGTGGTGAAGAGCTTAAATCATAAAAATCACTTTGAAGACTTGAGAATTATATTGGAGAGATTCAAAAATATGATCTCAAGATGAATCTTCTAAAATGTGCATTGAGATATCCTCCAAAAAATTCCTTGGGTATATATGCGTCATAGAGGAATTAAAATTGATCCTACTAAAATTAAGGCAATTATGGAGATGCCTCCAGAAGAGTTAGCTTCATTCTTTACAAGGATAGCTCGCATTCATTTATTGATTTATATCAAACCTATCGTGACGTTGTCAACCATTTGCAAAGTTGATGAAGAAGGATGCTCCATTCAAATGCGACATTGAGTGCTAAGAAGCCTTCAATAATATTAAAAGCTACCTATTAAATCTACCAATCCTTGCATCGCCTACTCCGGGAAGCCCCTCATTCTATACACAACTATATTAGAAGAGTCCCTTAGAGCATTATTGGCACAACATAATGAAGAAAGTAAAGAGAATGCTCTTTATTATATCCATCAAGATTAATAGGAGCAAAATGAGATACTCTCGAGAAGCACTATTGAACTTTGCGTCAAAAGCTTCATCACTATATGTTACCTCACAAGATTACCCTCATCTTAAGGATCGATTTAAAAAGTACTTGATGATAAGACCATTGACAGTCACTTGGTAAGATGGGCAATATTACTTTTACAATTTGATATTACATATGCTGAAAGTAGTAAAGGGACAAGTCTTAGCAGATTTTTTTGTGCACATCCCATCCCTAGAACTCTTCTCTTAATGATGATTTTCGATGAGAAAATTATGCTCATTCTTGAAAGAGAAAATCAAAAATTTAGGAAATGTACTTTGATGGAGCCTCATCGATCAAACAAGTCCAACCTCTAAACTTCCCAAAGGCAAGAGGGAATCAACATCGCCTTCATAACACCGTAAAGAGGGATAATGAGATGATCATATGGGTTGACCGAGCCAAGAACTAATAATGAAGCCAGTATGAATCATTAGTGACGGTCTTGAAGAAGCTATTTTCATAGGCATTCAAAACTTATATATTTTAGTGATTCCCAACTTATTATAAATGAGGTACTTTGCATCTATAAAATCAACAAGCTTGAGTTAGCTTTTTATCATGAGTTCTTGAGCTTATGAAGCATACCAAATATCACACTAACTCATTTCTATTGATCCAAAAATAGCAAACTTGACCGCTTAGCAAAATTAGCTAAGGAAATGGCAAGTATGAATGGTGATTATGTCATGATCGACATTTACGATGAGTTCTAGAGCTAGCAAAGTATCAATCCATGGTAGAGGGATATTAAATTTGATACAATGAGATGTGACAGGTTTCTCCTCATACTTCGAGATCAACATGGAATTATACCTAGAAGAGCTAAGAATGACATTGCTTCGTAAAAGCAGTGAAGCCTTTATTGTAGAAGAGCCACATGGTTGGAGGCAACCTTTCATCGACTACTTTAAAGAAGGAAAATTACAAAATAATAAATCATTAGTAGCTCAAATCAAGAAGAGAATATTGCACTATGCTTTCATCAACAACACTTTATATCGTAGATCCTTTGAACAAATGTGGCTACGATGCCTTAATACTGATGAAGGCACCAAAGTGATGGTTGAAGTACATGAAGGAATTTGTGATGCACATCAATCAGTCCCAAGATGATAGTAAAGATCAAAAGGATGGGCTAGTATTATCCATCTATGGTGAGAGACTATATCAATCATGCTAAGAAGTGTCATGAATGTAAAGTACATGGGAATATAATCCACAAACCTCTAAATCCACTACACACAACTATAGCATCTGCCTTGAATGTCAGGGGTACATAAGTAATGGACCAATTGATCCCATCATTAGCTAGACACCACTTCATCCTAGTAGGGACCGACTATTTCTACATGGGGTGATGTTACCCTATTTAAAGAAGTTACTAGTAAGCAGTGATTAACTTCTTTATGCATAATATGGTTTATAAATTTGGAGTGTCACATCAAATAATTTCTAATCATGGCACAACTTTAAAAAAATATGATTTATAAATTCATCGAATAAAAATTGATAGGCGATATTCTTCAATATATAATCTAAGGGTAAATGGTTTGGTAGAAGCTCTCAACAAGACATTGGCCAAACTACTCAAGAAGATCCTTACTAAAAATAAGAGAGAATGACATACCAAACTAATAGAGGCACTATGGGCGTATTGAACCACCTACAAGATGCCAACTAAAGCCACTCCTTATTCATTGGTATTTAGAACTGATGCAATTCTTCCACTTGAAGTTGAGTTGCCTTCACTTGAGTAGCTATCTAATACAATCTAACTAAAGATCAAAATGCTCATTTGAGAATGGAGGAACTCGGCGTGTTGATGAAATTAGATTGTAAGCTCATCAAAATATAAAAGTTTACCACACAAAGATATCCAAGGCTTTTGATCATATGGTGCCTCAACATTCCAAAAGGGGAATTGGGCTTAGTGCGAAGATCAATTATTCAATCAAAAATTCTGGACGGAGCCTTGGGAGGGCCCTTTTGTCATTAAAAAGTGTATCAAGGAGGGCATATCAACTCATTGACTTAAAAGGTGAAAGACTAATACCACCAATTAATGGTCGATACTTAAAAGTATTATACATGATAAATAAATTCGAGATACAATAAAAATCTCCAAGATAATGGGAATTTTAGATTATATACATAGATGAAATCAATGTTACATGTTAAACCTCTTAAAAGTATATTAATTCAAATATTTATGTATTTTCTTAATTCCATCTTAAAAGTTCTTCTAAATGTGCTTTAGAATTCCCCGTAAGATGGGGCATTTTTATTTTATGTTAAGTTTATTTGAGTTGATGTCATGCTATAAGATGATATCCTCGAATATATCTGATTGATTTACATTGAGCTTTATGCTGAAATCCTTAAATATATCCATAACTATTACCGCTAAAGTTGTAGGCTTTTGCATGGAATAAAAAATAATATATTTCTACGCATGAAAAGACAGCCTTAAATGTCAAAAAATTTCTCTCAAGATTCATCAAATATCGGAGATCAAGTCAAGAACTCCCAATCTTAGAAGCTTCAATCAATCGAGTTGGAAAAACATCAACCTCTACATTCTAAGTCTAAGACATGGATGGGTTCTAAAGGTCCAACTCAATACCCATAAATGGCCAAGTTATTGATGCTCTCCTCACCGACATTCCACAAGAAGAGGCCGCAGTGAAAGAGCCCCATTAGTTCGATGACCAAAATCACCAACCCATTGCGTTAATTTGAAGACTGAGTAGGTTCTAAAGGTCAAACTCAACAAGACTATAAATAATCGAGTTGTTGACACTCTCCTAACTCAACAAACCATAATAAAGGCTGCAATGAAAGAGCTCCCACTCATTAGTCCATGATAATAGATGTTCAATCTCAAATCATATCGATAGTGACTACAAGCCGCTAGAATCCAAGAGATTTTTTTACTTGATTGATAGACCAAGATAATGAGGAAACTATGAATTGAGCTATCTTAAGTCAATCTTTATATCACATTTAGGTGATATTTCAATTTATTCTTAAATGATATGATCAAGATCAAAGCATAGTTCAAAGCCAATATCCTCATCAAGTCAAAGTAGAAAGCATAGGACCAAGGGGAACAATTTTATATTTCATACAAAGCCGATGGCAACTAAAAAAATTTTATGATTATTTAGTCTTAAACAACACATTGCTAGGTTGAAAACGACATTATAGACCTAATATAAGATGAAAGGCTAGGTCATCTCAATATACCCTTCAATGAATTCATTAAAGCATCAAGCATAGGATTAGGGCATACATACACTTCCTAACAAGTCAATGATAAATCAGTCAATCCTTCATCAAGTCCATCAAGATTAAAGCTGGGAGAGGGAATTTCAAATCTCAAAATAAGTAGACCAATTCCTCCATCAAACCCAACTAAGCACAAAGCTAGGGTTGGAGGAAACTCAAATTTGTAAATGACATAAAAGAAAGAGATCTTCAACAAAGCCATTGAAGTAGAGAGATAGATGGTGTAACAACTCTTATCTATCCAACAAGTCGATTATGACAAATTAGTCAATATTATTTAGCATGTCCTAAATAAGGCATCATACTAATGACAAATCCTATCAAAGCTCCATAAGCTATTGCAATTGAAGTCAATCCAAGTTCTATGGCCAACCCAAAGGGTCAACCAGTCTTCAATAAATATGACTCATTCCATGCACAAATCATATTTATTGGGGTGCATTTTTTACCATCACATATGATACACAAGGAATCGAGATTATAAGGTGAATTGATTGACTTTAAATGCTCTAAAGCACAAATCGAGTGAGATGCACCAAACATCAATGAAATCAGTCCAAATGACCTCCAATCGATGAATGGACTTTGTCATCACATTTAGAACATCAAAATTGATCAAAATATAAATATTTCATAATCTAAAGATCAACCGATGCGATCGAAGCTATCAATGTGCCGACATGCTTATCGAGAAGGAAAACTATGATGATGTCCAAATGAACTCTATTCATGAAATTGATTGCCTCGATAGCTTCAAAACATTAAAAAATACCAAATGAGAGCCCACTCTCAATTCATATGAGTCTGTAAATGTCAAAGGATCGGCGGCAATATGCAAATCATGGCAAAATACACTCGACGCCAAAAAAATCAACCCAAATGACTTCCGATCGATAAATGGACTTTCTTATAACTTTTAGAATGTTAAAACTAGTCAAAATATAAATACTTCACAACCCGATGATCAACCAATAAAGCGATCGAGTCATCAATGCACCTACATGTATATCAAGGTTAAGAAGCACGATTTAAACCAAATAGCCTCCGTTCACAAAATTGATTATCGTTAGCTTCAAATTATTGAAATATATCAAGACTGTTCTCATTCAATTCAAACAAGTATGCACAAAAATCAAGTGATCAAAAATGATAACACGCATTTTGAAAATCGACCAATTTGATGCCGATTTAGAACCAAACGGTCTCCAATTGTGAAAGACGGTATATTACGTCGTAATTTTGGAATAACCTAAGATTGATTTATATATTAACTATGTGATTTTTTTAGTGTGAAATTCACATTAAGATTGATTAGATATTTAAAATTTAATAAAAGCCCTAATATAATCCTAATGCCCTAAATCCCTAAAATTGGTTCGACCCAAGCCCTCCTCTTCACGCCCAACTTGATTCACGTTGTTTCTCTCTCCTCATGGTGAAGGAGCTCAGCCCCTCTCTCTTCACTTCTCATGCACAAGCTCCCTCCGCTTCACACACAAGATCACAAAGCTTCCAAAAAATTTACACATGGCTCAATCTCTCGATCGATCTCCTTCCTCCTCCTTAATGAAATGAGAGTCTCTCCCACTTTAGTTTCTTCAATTCTGGTCCAAATCAGAATGAAAACTTCTCTTTCCACTCTCCCTCATCCAATCAAGCCAAACCCTTCTTCCACTTCAAACTGCAAGGAGTTCTTCTTCTTTCCCTTTCTTCTTCTTCTTCATCTTCCTCTTTTCCTCACCCTTCCCAAAATCAAAATCTCTCTTCCCTCACCCTTCCCAAAATAAAATCTCTCTTTCCTCACACTTCCCAAACTGAAATTTCCATCACCCTTCCAATCCAAAATTTCCATTTCTCACCCTCACCAATCTAAAATTTCTTCTTTCCTCACCCCACCATACCAAAATCCTCATTTTTTCTCTTAACTAATTTTCCTTTGTTGAACTCAATCCCCTTTTGAATCCACCTTAGCCCACCTCCTTTCTTTTATAAGCGAGGGTAGAGAGGCAACATCATCATCAGGTTCCACTAGATACCTCCTCGCTCTTCTAATCAAGAGCATAATTTCTAAATTACCCTTCCAATTCCTTGTAAGAAGAACATAGTCATAAGGTGGGATCTTCTCTTGGTTTCTCGACATCTCCTTCTGCTCCTTCGACCTATCCTTATCACAAATGAGTGGAACGCCATCATCAGCGGGTTTCTATGTGGTATATATATATATATATATATGTGTGTGTGTGTGTGTGTGTGTGTGTGTGCTTGTGTTTTGTAGGTTTGAAGGCCTCATCTTTCTCATTAGGGCGTGACGAGATGAAAATTGATCAAAGTGTTGTGAAATATCAACTCTCATGCTCATGGCATGATGGGAAGGCCTCCAAAATTGTTGATGTCGCACCTACCCAAAATGTCAAAAATTCTATCAAATCTTTGTACTTAGAAAAAATGGAGAAATCAAAAGAAAAGAAAAGAAACGGCTTAAGAGCACTAAATAAAGACACCTAGAGCTAAATTCAAGTTAAAAGAATCAAATGAAAAAAAAAGAGGGGAGGGAAAAGAACTTACAACGAATTGTAAAAATTTGAATGTACACTTGAACTTTGGGACAAGAATCATTTTACCTCTCTTTCTTCCCAAGTGGTGAATGTGGATAAGTTGATATAACTTCTAATTTATAGAAGTGAGTTAGTATTGCATTCACTTGATATAACTTCTAATTTACAAAATGGATGAGTCTTACATTCAATTGAAGTACTTAAAAAATATTTGTATGACATGACATGTACAAACCTTACTTTTCATAACTTCAACATAATAGTTGATGAGAATGCTAACTCAAAGAATGAATAAGAAATTATAAATTGAAATTAATGGAAGATAAATCTAGATAAGAAGAGTTAAAGGGTCTTGATTGAATATACATAAGACTTATAAGGGTTTTGATTTAATACCAAATGACAAATGATTTCGATGAATCTAAAATGTGCAATTCCAAATTGAAAATAGAAGTGTGTAAGTAATTTGATAAGTTTCTTACAAGCACAAGTTCAATTAGGCAACTCATGAGCAACCATGAATGTATCCTTTAAAAGAGCATTTGGAACTTGTATTTAAAGTTGAATTTGAAGCACTTGTGATATATCTATTATTTGTCTTCAAAATTAATGAAGTCCAAATGAAATCCACAAAATAACTTATAAAGTGGCTTTCCAATTAACAAATGAATTATGTTCGATTCATATTTAATAAATTTGAAATCAAATTGGAGAAATATAAATAAGACTCAAAACAAATTGAGAAGCAATAAGCTATCTTATTGAATGCATATATTGTAGTATCTCGATTCAAATGAATTAGAAGGCGTCAATTGAATTTAAGGTTGTAGCATATGGGGTATACAATATATCTGAATGTCTACTTTCAAGTAAGAGTAGAACCCAAATGCTACAAGATCAACACCTAGTCACAAAATTAGGATGTGGATATAGTGGTGGATCGAGCCTCTCATACCTCACTTCATCCTTAACTTTTGACTTCACTGCTTTTCCTTCTAATGCCACCAAATTCGCAACACATCATACAAGCAAATAGAAGACATTAATTAAGGCATTCTTAAACATATCCGCATGGCCCCAACACTATGAATGTTTAGATTCAAGTTTCGAGGATGCTATGGGTTGCTTCCCGGTCTTAGGACTTGGTTCGGGTTAATAAAATCTAAAAATCCAATTAATATAAGAGTTTCAACTTAGTAAAATATCTAAGAAGCTAAGTTTAACATGTGATAGTAGATCCGATCCTCTATTAGGGCTAAACAAAGTTGATATGATCTAAAGTTTTCAAATATATTTGATTCAATCAATTAACTATCGATGATGGTTGTGTTGAATGGTGATTTCAACCGAGGGGATACTTCCATCAAAATATGATTCTAATTTCAAATCAAATTAACTTAAATCAAGTATCAATATAAAATTGCTTAAATGAAATTTAATCATTAAAAATTTAAAGTAAAACTCAATTTATTCACCTTCAATAATTGTTTATCAAAGGTGAAAAATTAAGAAAACTCTAACTCACAAAGGAGCTATTGTCAAATCAAGTGTTATGCTATGTTCACTCTCAATCAATCTCATGCCGTAAGGACATGGCTTGTGTTCTAATTACGTTTGGCCAGGCTCCATAGATGATGCGCTTATGACTAGAGTCCTCGATCGGATGATTTGGCCAAGTAAGGCTCCATTTTATCATGATCACGATCGTAGCCCTTATGCTCCCCAATGGCTCCCTTTAAGTTGTGAATCATAGGATATACTTGATAGGGCAAAAAATCCTCGTAAGGTAGACTTAAGCTTGTCTCTCCCGTGTCTACAAGGATTTCTTGGATGATGTAATCCATGTGTTGTTAATAAGGATCCTTCGTTAAGTTGGCCCACCTCACCGACTATGTATACTAAGGACTGTGACAACCCGGGATGATGGAACCATTGGTTCGATTGGGCACATCATCATTTCCCCAACCATCTACTTTATGCTAATAATGATGAATTTCATAAATTCCAAATTCTAAATCTAAATTCGAAACTCCATATACCGCTACTATATGTTACCTATTTAGCGATCCGATAACTAGCCTTAATTGAAAGTTCTCTCTCGCATTAAGAGGAGTAATTAACTATAGGTGTTTGTGCCTATAGGAAACCTAGAACTAGATCTAAAGTCCTCACCAAATGAGGGTGAAATCTCTAGGTAGTGTCTTATTTACTATTCCATCTTCTAAAATTACACCAACATTTAAAATCATAGTCTCTTCAACTTATCAAGAGGTCGATGGTGAACTTTTGGAGTCCACAATAAGCCTACTTTTGGTAACCTAATTAATATTAAATTTGACATTGTAACCAATTAGTTTGCATGATCGTGAAGAAAAGAGTTCCATTTATTCCAAAATTAAAAGAGGGAAAAGTTGTTGTTGATAATTAAAATTTTGAAACTCATCAATAGTCATGAATTTATGTTTAATTATTTTTAAAATTACAAACAAACCTTAATCAGTATTAATGGTAAAACAATCATTACTTTTCAACCTACTAATGAACACACTAAATTAGCATCCAATTAAAATAAATTCATGATCTTCAAAAAATGGAGATGAATTATCAAGAACTTTAAGAAATATTCAAGCAAAATCATACATGGCAAGTTTAGATCTAGGATTTTATCTTGACGCAGCTTAAAGGCAAAGAATGGGTAGTAGCATGAAAATTGGAATTGACAAAAAAAAAAAACTTTTATTCAACTTAAAATTAATTTGATAAAAAAATCAAAATTAAAAGAATAAAAGAACATTTGATATTTTTAAATTATTCTTTGAAAAAATATACAATGATAATTGAGGCCCACATGTTGTTTAAAGTGATAAGATCATGAGTTCTTATTGCAAAAATTTTACTTATTATTTCATAAAAACAAATTTTAAATTTTGCCTTATACATATAAGAAATTTAAAATAAATATTCTCATTAATTAAAATAACTAAATTTTATAAGAATTTTAAATATTTTATAAATGTTCAAAATTAATATTAACTATTCTCATAATATATACTTAATTTTTTTACATGTAAATATATCCAAAAGCATAAAATCGACTTTTTCAAAGAAATTAATAAACAAAAAATTTACAATAAGAAGGCTCAAATTGATTGAAGTTTACGCGGGCATACCACACAATTCTTATGCATTTATATATCTAACACTTAAAATTAGATATTTATTTATCTAATACTTTACTACATTTAAAAGGTGCATTTCACTTTTAAAAAAGTGAGTGATGATGATATTTTTGATATGATATTAAAGATTGAGGTGTTAAATATGTAAAAATTAAAATATTGATATTAGATATATAAATATGTAAGAATTGTATGATATGTAAATCCCCAAAAAATATATGAATATGTCATTATTAAATCATAGTAATGATTAGGGGATACTTTAGAAGAAGCTTATTGTGCGATAGATGATTTCAACAGGTTTATATCAACTATCATAAAAAAATTAGAGAAATATTACAAATTTTGCCAAAAATTTAATTTGTTCATTTACTTCTTAAAATGCATAAGTTAAATAAATATTAGAATTGATATGTCATTGAAAAATCTCTTAATTAAAGCACGCATCTTGATTTATGTGTTATTAAACACCACTTAGAATCAAAATTTTAATCTTTCAAACTCTCTTTTGATCATCATAGAGCTGATATAAAATGCCTTGATTAGATCAAAAGTAATCTGATCCTAAGTGCAAACCAGGATCAAGCACTTAATATATAATTGAAAACTTTATAATATCATTCGGATCCCTAAATAGTTTCTAAATATAAAATGTTTAAAATCAAATTGAGCATCTTGATGAGCCAAATCTAACAAGCCTAAGATCTCTTAATTTTGACTTTATTTGAGCATTGAAATATTTAAAATACATTAGATGATCAAGCATCATTTTGAGTCGTATGATGGAGTGGTTCAAATTTTGTCTATATTTATAAGAAATGTCACTCTTATAATCTATATAGCCCTCATTCTTCATATAGGAACCTAAGCCGAGAGGGAGAGAGCTATGATACTTGAAGAATCTCAAAGCATAATTGGACGACTACACCATTATCATCGGATCACCGTGACCACCATTGTTGGTCACCGCGGTTGTCATCACTAATCAACATCGCCTACCACGCCAATCAACACCGCCAACCGCCATCGCCAATCATCAAATCACCGCTTACCACCACTATTGGTCACCATCGCCACTATCGCCAATCACCACCGGTGCTACTACCAACCATCGGACATTGCCAATCACCACCGCCGCCTATCACCACGACAATTGTCGGATCCTGCAGCCACCACCGCCACCACCATCAGCACTTGGTTGACCATCATCGAATGATCGGGCCACCATTGTTGGTCACACGCTACTACTGCGGTCACCTGCGCTAACTACCACTATCGACCATCAAATCATCACCGCCATCACTATTGGTCACATTATCGCTGATTTTGCTTCAAATCAACCTCTCCGCCACTCAACTACAACATCCGCCCATTAACCATTGTCAAACTACCACTAAACTACTATATCTTCTCACCGACCACCACCATTGTCATTGTCGCTTACCATCGATCACTTGCCGCTACCGTGCCACCCCAACCATCACATTATTGTTGTCGGCTCTGGACCACACCTCAAGTAAACCTTGCAAACTTACTAAGATCTTCTTCTCCAACTTTACATGTAATAATTATAGCAAATATTGATATAGTGAAATTATTTCAAGTGGCTAGGCCCCGTGGTTTTTCTCTTGGTTTCCAATGTAAAACTTATCTTAAACTCTTTTATTGTGTGGAACCTTCGTGCAATGCTAAGACATTGAATTTTCTTGCTCTATCGAATTCAAATCTTCACGCGACATAATAGTTTGATGCCATCTATGAGAATGAGAATCCCATAATTGCAATATCTATAAAACCTACATTATAGCTAACAAATGCAATACTCAAGATAATAGAGCCACCCACTCCAACTCCCATCATTCTTGATACCAAACCTTAAACCAAAGACGCCAAGCTTCTACATCATTTATCCGATAGCAATTACCCTATCAACGAGGGTGCAATAGGAACCTCTAGAAGGTTGTGTTCATTGAATGAAAGAGTCTCAAAATTAGATAATTCAACTTTTACTAGAAATGCAATAGCCACTAACATGATAGAATGCATCTCCACGACATATCATTACATAGGGAGGTTAAAATTCTTGCATAGGGCCTTCTCACCATCGTTTAAAGTTCCTTCACCGTGATCGGATCCTCCTCATTGAAACTACTAGTTCTACCCATTCATTGCATGCTCAACCAACGCTAACCCACCAATTATTATCGATGTCTTGGCACATTCTTGCTCCCCGATTCCACCCGGCCATGTTATATGAGCAAAATTATAATGTTCAATACAAGAAGAATTTCACTTTAATGATATAAATTATCTTCCTTCTCATCGTGGCTATCAAAAGTCTTCACCTTTAGTGAAGCAATCCTTCAACATTTTATTCTAGTAGGTTTCAAGCTTCCAAGCATCTAGTCCTATGATGGGGTAGCCAACCCATATGAACACATTCACCATTATAGAATCATCTTGCACATCCAATGAGCCAGCGATAGACCGCTTTGTCGCTTCTTCGGATCACCTTCAAGGGTCGCTCACACTTGGTTCTACTCTTTTCAAGGGCTCTATCCATAGTTTTGATGGACTTGCTAAGATTTTTGCAGAAAAGTTCATTGTGAACCAAAGGATCATTAAAGATTCCTCTCATCTCTTTGAAATTTATCAAAATGAAAGTGAATCACTTAAAAGTACTTCTAGAGATTCTCTTTAGAAGATCATCAAATATCAAGGGTGGAGCCCAAATTAGAGGAGTTCTCCTTGAAGGGCTCCATCCGGTCTACTCATCATTAATGCATGATATGGTTCATTCATATGCGACTTAGTTCATAGTATGGAAGCATAAATTTTTGTTGATGATCCTATCAATGCTCATGTGGTGAAAAATTTCTATATAGGGAGTTGCCTTTAAATGTGGGAGAAATAGAGAAAGCATATAGAAATTCATCTTTTAGGATGCCACATCGATTCAGAGATGTACTTATTCAGTGATCGGTCATCAAGTAAATAGTGTACTATCTCAAGAGATAGAAGTCCCTACCCTTTAATGGACCTAATCACCTAATGACACTAAGGATGATGTGTGCATAAGTACTAGAGATTCTTCCCCTACTTTACATAGAAAAGTAAAACAGGTTTATTTTAAACTAGATTCAATAAGTTCCCTACAAGGGTAAGCCCCATAGTTAATTACATCCTATGGAAAGGGATTCCTTAGGAAAACTCTCAATTATGGTAAATGATTGTCTTCAAAGATTTTAATAGGAAAGGACTATCAATCGATTAGTTCATTTTTGAATATAAAGGATTTATTAAAGAGAGAGAGTTATTATCAAAGCTAAAATGGAAGATAAGTAGGAGATGCCCACGATGCTAGGAAACCCATCGAGCATCTCAAACTATCTACAGTTTGGCTTTACATTTTGAAATTGGTTTAGTTTATTTAAGTTGAATTTTTCATTAGAAATTTAGGACATATGATTTCTTAACACAACATTAAGAAAATTCTTAAGAGGTGAGGAATTATGCTTATGGCCCATAAAAGGGAGAAGCAACCTTAGAGTAAGGAGCTTTGGCAAGGGCAAAAGCACACCTAAATCTAAGGAAAATGGGTAATTAGTTTGCTGCAAGAGAGGACAAACCACCCGACAACTTGGACTTACAACCACTTGGGGTGGTCGCCAACTAACTCCTCCTATGATTTTAAATACATGTAGGCAAGTATTTATGCTTATATAAGATAGGTAGGTGATATTTATTTAGAAAGAGACTAAGTCCTTAAACTCACTCCCTAAAGATACTAGATCATGTAAAGGGCATGCTTCAAATGACCTAAATCTAATTCAATTCAAATTTCATTTTATTTTCATTTTTGGATAATTATTTTGACTAGCTAATTGGATTCATATGCCTAATGCATTAGAAATAAAATTATTGGCCAAAATCGTGAGAAGGGAGGTGAGTTTCCATGGCTCTCAAAGGTCAAGCCAAGTTTCTCCGGCAAAGGTGGAACCTCCAATCAAGAGTGAAATAAGATATTATAATGCATGATATTGCAAAAGAAATGCTCATCCAGTAAGGGGTTTCTAATTCTTTTATCTTGATTTTTCTAGGCTTTTAGGTGAGGCTTTGAGTTGTTTAATTTTTTTTTTGAGTTGTTAAGTTGGGTAAAATATTTATTTTTCTCTAAAGAGCCTAATCCACAGCGCCATACATAAAGTAAGGATGAAACTAGGAAAACCATGCCACTTAATAGAAAACCTAAACAAATCATCAATCAATTTATAAAGCTAATCGAAAAGGAATAAAGGCCGTTGTGGTGGACACCACCACACAAACCGAAAATATCAAATGTGGGTAGCCAAGCTCTACCCTTATACAACCCATATTACAAATGAATTAAATTACAATTATTCAAGGAATTCATTATTATGGGGTCTTTAAGCTTTATTTCTTCTTCTTCTTCTTCTTCTTCTTCTTCTCTTTTTTCTTTTTTTCTTTCTTTGGATGGTTGGAAGGTAGATGCTCAAGGCTTCACATGGTGCATAAGATAGGATCTTATGACCAATGCTCATCTTAATCCCCATAACAATCATTCCAAAATCCTAATTGCACAAATTTATATGAAAATGAAAAGTGGAAATTTAATTAACACCGCAAAATAAAGATTAGTTAAAATAAACCACACAAATCCCAAGAATGTAGGTTGGACTTATCACCCCACACATGGGTGACTAAGTCCACCTATATTATGCTTAGGGTATAAACCACTTGCTAGCAAAAGCATTTATATTTTTATTTATGATAGCTTAAGCATAATCCCCTACAAAAAATAATAGTTAGACTAAGAGCATCTTACCATTCATTCTATGAGCATACACCCTAACGTCAGTTTAAAACATATATCAAAAAAATAAAATAAATCATCAAACTATGCACCGACTAACCTAAAGTTAGAAGTGGTGACTTAGGCTAAAGTGTGTGCTTTGAAGGTTTGTGTGGTATGCTTAGCTTTAGCTTTAGGTTCAAATTTCCTATGTGTGAAAACATGTTCAACTTATTGGAGGGTTTTATTTAAGTTGTTTGATTATTTTGGGTTGATTTTATTTCATGTTTTGATTTAGGTTCAAGTGAATCCTACAATTAATTATTAAGTTGTAAAGAGAGAGAAAGTGAAGGAAACTTCTCTTTCCTTCCCTAACCTAAGTAATTTCTAAGGTAGATTCATATTTTAGTTTTGTTTAGGTGAATGTTTTGATTAAATCTTTTAATTAATCCTAAGTTTAGATAAATTTTGAACAAACCTATTAAAAAAAATGCATTTAAGATTAAATAAAATGAATTAAATCCACATAACACACATCACTTCATTTCTTTCACAACATGTACAACATGCATATGAATGGACCCTAAGAATATCTATACATACAAATGAGAATATTTAACATACTTTATGATACATGCTAAGTAATTCATTTAAAGAAATTTAGAAGATTAAGATGCATGATTTTCTTTAAGTAGAAAAGGGTTTCTTTATCCAATTTTTCACATACACACATGAAAGTAAGAAAGGCATAAGTGAGTACAGGCCATTGTTAACCAAAGGGGTAAGTTACAAGACCTACTTAGGGATACTTAAAGTCTCACAACCTTAGGGTTATCCGGGACTAATATACCACTTTCCTTAAATACAAACACGTGTATAAAAGAAATGAAATGGAAAAGAAAGAATGCAAAAATTATATTAGTTAATTCATTTTATTTATGCAATTTATGTATGCAAGTATAGGTAACGCTTCTTAGGTGATAGCATAAAGATGAATAAGATATGGAATTAGGTAAGTGTTATGCTATTTTCAAAAGAACCATACATCTTACGAACTCCTATTCAAAACTATGTTAACATAAAAGAGAGGAGCCTATGCTAAGCACACCTTTATATTCTTTCACATGCAAGCTCATAATTAAAATATAAGTAGCATACTTTTAGATTTAATACTTGATTTATATTTTTTAAAATAATTTGAATTTAGTAGTGATAATAGCCACTCATATTTCTACTTTTAGCCAACACATGCAAAACTTTAAATAAACAATTTCATTTTAAACTTGAATTTAAAAAATATGAATGCATGAAACCACATGACATACAAATTTAACATGTTGGGGAAAGACTCAAAGCAATGAAAGCATGTAAAAAAATTCACTTTAATTAAATCCCAAAGACATTCTAATAAAATAAGAAAGTTTAAAATAAATCAAAGTGTATTTAATGTGATTTTATTTAGTTTGAAGTTTGATTTAATTTTGAAAAGGTGAGTTGAGTTTGTTGTTCCGACCCATTCCCACATGTGTTTGATATTTTTGTTTAATTTTAGATGATTAGATTTTTTTATGTATTAATTAGGTTAAGGTATGAATTAAGTAACTTAATTTAACCTTAGCTACACCACGCTAATATAGTTAACCAAATAATTATGAGCCAATGAGATGACATGAAAACTCATAAGGAATTTAAATTTGTAATGCACCTAATAAGAAAAAGGCCTATTGCAATTTGGCTCATAATTATATGTTAATTAAGCTAAGTGGTTTAGCTTACGCAATTTCAAAACACCCTTCCATACATATGAATTGGATTTTGATTTCCTTAATTGAACTTTACTATTAAATACCCAAGCATCTACCCAAAGTAGATTAACTAAGTTCGGAAGTTTTAAAATCTTTAGAAATTAATTAAGGGATAATTAATGAATTAACCCTTAATTAAGAGAAGATTAAGGAAAGAAAAAGGGGTTTAGAGAATAACTTAAGGGAAATGCCCCAAAATTATTTCCTAAACCTCCTATCTACTAGATCCTTAAATTAACTCTAATCATGGATTAAAACCACTACTAATCCTTAATTAAGTTAAGGGAGTAATTAGGAAATCCATATGCAATTCTTCTAATTAAGCCTACAATAAATCCCAAGAAAATTAGGAGGTAGAAGTCATCCCTTAAAACATATCCAAGAAGTTTGGGATTAATCGATGCTTAATTAAGAGGTAATTAGCAAAATAAAATTTATTAATTAAACCCAAAATCAGAGAAAAGCATAATTTGAAATCTATTGAAATTAATTTTAAAATATTTTAAGTTGAATTATCTTTCCATATAAATTTATTTCATATTTTTTTGAATTTTATTTAGAGAGATATGAATTTTAGAATATCAATAGATTAATTAGAATTAATTAAGCATCATAACTAATCCTCACATAGCAACGCGTGGAGGCGAGTGCGCTTTACGCATCACACGTGAGCCACATACTTAAACATTAAATCTAAAAGGTCGGGTGATGGGGATGCGCTTTGATCTCAATCGTTCACTCAAAGATCGGATGGCCGGAGATCAACCCGTAGTCTTAAGAGGGATAAAAGAAATTCAAAACGTGAGAATAATCTTGGCCGTATCCAAAATGCTCGGATGGATGACCAAGATCTTCAATTCTTCCCCTTAGATCAACATAGATCGCCCCATGATCTAGGGAAGATCAGCTCGATTGAGCTCGATTGAAACAAAACTTAACCAACACCATCTAAAGCCAATAAACAACACATCAATGGTGGAATTTGCATGTATTGCAAATTCCTTTCACAAAGATCAATACTTCCTATGCTAGGTGGTCGAAAAATTTCATACCTCGCAGAGGTGATCACTCGAGATCGATGAGGTAGCTTTGTCTAGTGGAAACCAAGCCCCTGTTGAAATTCTTAGGCCTTGGGGTTGAGTGACTTGCTCTATGGACCAACACCACTTCACGCTCCTTACAACTTTGATCCAATTGCTTCTCTCCTTACTATGGGAACTCCAATGAAAGCTTGAGTGTGCTCGGATTGGTCCTTAGGGTGTGCAAGAGGAATTGGAATGGTTTTGAGTGGAGAAAGTTGGAAGTTCAAATGAGCTCCACTATTTTCCAATGGAGAAAACTAGAATTCTCAAATTCAATTCCCTCTTAGAATGCTTAGGCTCCTTGATCTTTCCTAACACTATCCGGGCTTAGTAGAATTGAGGAATGATGGATTTGAGTTGAATTAGAGGGAGTATATCTCCCCTTGAAGGATTGGATGAGTTATCTTTTGCCATTTTGATCCAATGATCAAAATAGAGTTTATTTGAGTTAGATCTTGCACATGGTCAATTTTGAGGCCTTGAGTGGATTTTCAACCTCCCATGTGCTTGAAATTGAGTGAAAGAGGGATTTGAAATGAGCCAATTTGACTTATGGGGTCAATTTGGCCTTGGGTCCATTGGGTTGACCCAAATCCATTGGTTGGTGCATCACTCTTCATTAGGTCCCCTTGAGCTATTAAGAAAACATCAAGTTGATATGAAGAGGGTATGACCAATTACCCATGGATTTGGTCAAAATTAGTTCTATGGCCTAGAGTAGAAAGGTCATTTTGCTAATTTTTCAATTTGGATATGTTGGTATGTGGAGAAACTAGGTTTGGCCAAGTTTCATGAGATTTGGAATTCATTTGGTAAGGTTTGGCTTATGTTGACCCATTTATGTCAAAATGGGTCAACTTGGGTCAAGTTGACCAATTGGCCAAATTGGGTAAAACCAAGGGTTGGGTCAAGTTCATATGACCATTTGAGATGTTTTGGTGGCTTTGGTTTGATTCAATTTGGTATAGATTTGAATTTGGTTCATATGACTTCATTTAGGTCAAATTGGTCAAGTTGATCTATTTGACCCATTTGATCTATTTGAGGTAGGTCAACGATAGGTTTAGGTTAGGTTAGTCATATGGAGTGGATTGGTATCTTTATTTTCAATCAATTTTGGTTATGTTCATTCAACATGACCCCTTTAGTCAAGTCAAGTCAAGGTCAATAGTTAGGTCTAGTTGGCCAATTGAGACTTTGGTCAAGTTCACAAGTGATTTGGAATTAACTTAACCATTTGAATGAATTTGGCTTAGATCAAGTTTTAACACATTTTGACTCTTTAGGTCAAGTTGGGTCAACTTGGGTCAATTGGCCAATTGGGATAGGTTAAATGTTGGCTTGGTCAAGTTCAAACATAGGTCATGAGTGAACTTGGATCTGGTTTCGATCAATTTGGCCTAAAGTGGATTTTGGCTATGTTAGGTTTCATTTTGGGCTAAGCGTTGACTTGTTCAACCATTAGGTTTGACTTGGTTTGATCCAATTTGATTGATTGATCATCCCATGATGATTGTTGATCATGATGAGAGGCATAGGTGAGTTTGGTTCAATCCAATTTGGTTAGGATTAGAATTTGGCTCATAAGGGTACTTTAGGTCACTTTGGGTCAAGTGAGCCTAAGTGGGTCAAATGGCTTGGTCAAAGTGTGATTTGAGTTTGATTGAACTTGTATATGGACTTATGATTGAAATATAAATCCATTTACAAGTGGTTTGAAGTCAAATGGGTTTTGATTCATTTGTCAATTTCATATTCAAAGGGTGAACATGAAAGGCTTTAGGGTTGGATTTTGACTTGGGTTTTGATTGAGTGATTGTTGGTTGTATTTATATTTGGACTCATGATTGTAGGTTTGATTGAATCATGAGAGAAAATCAAGAGTTTGACTTGATTTGAAATTGATTTGGCTAAGTTCAAGATTTTGACTTGAAAGGCTTAGATTGGATTTTGAGTGGATTTGAGTTTGAAATTTGGAATTTTTGATTGTTTGAATTTATATTTAATTTATGTATGTGAATATAAATGAGGATATAAATGGATCATGAGAAAATTTTAAGGATTTGAAGTGGTTTAATCATGATTTGGGCTAAGTCCATTAAGAAGAATTTAAAGGACTTAGGAAAATTTTGGTGTTTGAATTTTGAATTTGGTTTGATTGATTTGTATTTATTTTTTTTATTTATATAGGTTTAGTTTTAGGTTTATTTTTAGTTTAGTATTATTTTTATTTTATTTTTAGGTTTTGGTTTTATTTTTTATTTCTAGATTTAGGTTTAGGTTTTATTTTATTTTTTTTAAGTTTAGGTTATAGGTTTTATTTTAGGTTTATTCTTCATTTATTTTTTGAGTTTAGGTTTAGGTTTATTTTAAGTTTATTTTATTTTATTTAGTTTAGGTAAAGGTTTAAATTTCATTTATTTTAGGTTTAGGTTTAGGTTTCATTTATTTTAGTTTAGTTTATTTTTAGTTTAGGTTTATTTTATTATTTTTTATTTTAGGTTTATTATTTTATAGTTAAAGGTTTATTTTATTTTTATTTTTTAAGTTTTCTTTTATTTATATTTTTTTTTTATTTTATTTTAGTTTAGGTTTATTTTTTTTCATTTAGTTTTATTTTAAATAGGTTTTATTTTATTTTAGCTTTATTTATTTTATTTTAGTTTAGTTTTATTTTATTTTAATTTTTTTAGGTTTAGCTTTAGCTTTAGGTTTTACATAATTTTACTTTATTTTATTTTATTTTGTGCAGATTTTATTTATTTTATTTATTTAGGTTTTATTAATTTAGTTATTTTAGGGTTTAGAGTGGGTCAAGACGATAGTAGGGTTTATATTTTAGAGTTTAAGATTGGGTTTAGTGATTAAGGTAGGGTGGGTAGGGCTTTTTAGAGTGGTAGGGTTTAGGGTAGGTTTAGAGTCTGTAGTAGGGTTTAGGGTTTAGGGTTTTAGGGTTTAGGATTTATGGTTGGTAGGGTTTAGGCTTTTTTAAAAAAAAAAAGCTATTTTTAGGTTTATTTAGTTTATTTTATTTTAGTATTTTTTATTTAGGTTTATTTTTTAATTTATTTAGTTTAGTTTATTTATTTTAGTTTTATTTATTTTAGTTTAGGTTTGTTTCTTTAGCTTATTTTAAGTTTAGTTTTAGGTTTATGTTTATTTTTTAGTTTAGTTTTATTTTATTTTATTTTTTTATGTTTAGGTTTTAGGTTTTTTATTAGGTTTATCTTTAGATTTTTTTTAGGCTTAGGTTTAGGTTTATTTTAGTTTATTTTATTTTTTAGTTTAAGGTTTAGGTTTAGTTTATTTTAGGGTTATGTTTGGGTTTTATTTATTTTAGTTTAGTTTATTTTAGTTTATGTTTATGTTTATTTTATTATATTAATTTTAGGTTTAGGTCATTTTTAGTTTAAGGTTTAGGTTTTTTGTTTAAGTTTTATTTTAGGTTTATTTTTTAAGGTTTAGGTTTTATTTAGTTTTTATTTTATTTAGGATTTTGTGCCACCATCCTTCAAGATGTTTGATGGCGGGAACCCACGATAACACATTACACACTTTAGAGCCAACTATTGCAACAGTGGCGAGCGCACACCTCTTCCGCATTTTGTTAGCCTATCATTTGATTGTGCTTAAACCGCATTTGGTGAAGACTTTTTGAGTTGTAGCACCTCTTCATCAAGAGCTTGGAGCTCAGAGGGTGATTGTAGGCACCTCATTGTAGAGAAATAGAAACTAAATGAGTCCCGATTACATTCTCGTGGCAACCTCGAGCATTAAATGTGAACCTCACCGTCCGAAAAGCATGCGATTGAGATTCTTCTCAAGAATATCCATGGGATCGCCTTCATTCTTAAGGGCTTTACCATCAAAATATTTGAGAAATTAATCAACAAGGAAGCTAGCCCATAAGAAGAAGCCAAATAGTTGCCATTTCCTACCAATCATCTAGGCCGCCCATAAGGTGTTTGAGAAGAAGAGAAAGTAGATAGAGGGAAGTAGCCGTGAGTTCGTATGAGAGACTACAAGCTCAGCCTTTGCCACCTCCTACCACCACCTCGGCATCATACCGCCACCACGCCACAACAACCATTTCCAACACCTCGCCTACCCGAAGCAATATTCATACATCGCAAGGTAGCTACTTTCCACCTACTCTGCGATAGATTGAATAAGCCATATTCATTCAAGAGGGACATAGTTAGGAAAATCTTTAGAATCTCGTAAAGAAACCCGACTTTCCACTAGATCCTAAGAGGCCTGAGGAAGTGGGAAAGAATGATGATCTTTATTGTTGCCCCTACCACCGCATGTTGGCCATGTCTGAGGATTGTATCATTTTAAAGGACTAGCTGCATGCCTACAAATTGAGAGCCATAGTTATCCCTAAGGAATACTTATTAGAAAACCATCCAGTTATTAGACTAATCCTTGGGGATACTTGCAATACTCTTAAGACCAAAGATGGTTAGGATATTTCCTATCTTGAACCTCTAAGAAGATCATTTCTAAGATCAAGAAGCTTTCCTGGTGCTCTGTAGCTCAAACCTCCAACATCAAGGAAGGCTTGCTAGTTGGAAAAGATAACTTGGGGAGGGTGAGCAGAAGGTAGCTCACCATAATTTCAGATAGTCAGTAGCGTCCAGTCCAAAGACTCCCTCCATCGCTCCATTGACCACCTCTCGCTAGCTTCTCTACCAACATTGTATATGGATAAAGGCACTAAATCCCTTACCCGCTTACTTTACTTGATTCTACTTATATATTATCTACTTCTTATGCTCTTGATTTTATTCCTATTGAATGCTCTTTAAGTCTAAATAAAAATAATAACTCTAGTAGTTTCGATCTTTTCTTTTCTAATTGAGTTGTCTATCTTCTCTAAATCAATTCCTCCTCTTGAGATTGGAGTCAACCCACTGAGGTTCTTATAAGTGAAGTTGTAGGTATGCATGAGAAGGTAGAACTTTCCACAAGCTCATCATTTTAAGAAGTCATTGAAGTCAACCCATAGTGGCAAAGTTCTACCTCCTAGGGTAGCACCTCGTGATAAGGGTAAGCAAAAGTTGATTATAATGTCCCAGCTCACCTTAGAAAGTTTCTAAGTTAAGCATATGATGCCCTTGTATTATCCAAAGAGAGATGAGAATCTCTAATAAAGGCCTTACTTGATCTAGAGTTTAGCTCATTTAACCGCTACTAAAGTGGAGGCATGCCACTTGGAAATCCAAGTAGTTACATTCAATGATGAAGACTTACTCTGGGATGACCGAGCACAACCACTTTACATTATAAGGGATGTTACAGATATCGTTCTGGGTTGACCAATGTATTAGTCAAGATTATGAGTCTAACCCTTGCCTACTTGAGGATTGACATCTCCAAACTCTAAAAGAAATGATGATTGAGAGGATTCAATGAACTTGGTGAGAGGGCCATGTGGTGTTTATTTTAGATGTATGAGGGAGGGGGGGGGGGACTCCAAGAAAATCATAAGGGGGTTTTTTGATGTGATGGCAACATTAAGGTATTATATACTATCTTGAAAGATAGAGGCATCACCCTACAATGGACCTAATCACATAATAAGACTCTAAGGCATGGGTCTTGAATGTACCATAGATTTTTCCCCGCTTCCATGGATGAGTAAAGTAGGGTTTATATTAAACCGTTCTTAAGTTCCTATGGAGGCAAGCCTCCATAGTTAATTACATCTTAGAAAATAAAATTACCTAAGAATATTCTTGATTAAAGTAGATAATTATCATATCCAAAGATCTCAAGGTTAGACTATCAAAAGATTGGTTGTATTTGGAAATTCAATTGGGAAAGTTCAACGAAGACTTATTTTGAATCCAAATGAAATAAGAAGGAAATGTTGATGATACTATAAAGCAGTGAGCATTCCAATCTATCCTATGGTTGGGGTTATAATTTTGAAGTTGAGGAGATTTATATGTTTTGAGTTGAAATTTAATTAGATTACTTTGGCTTATAATCCGAAACGTAAGGTTGTGGGAATGCCCAAGAGGTAAGGATTTATGCTCAGAGCTCAAAGGAAATAGCTACCTTGGATCCTAAATCTAGGGAGCGTTAGTATAGCTAAAACATGACCTAAATCTAAGACAAGTGGACATAAGGGTTTACCTCCACAAGAGAGATTAAATTGTCGACCGGACTTATAATCACCATGTAGCCTAGTCTTATGAATTGCAAGATAGCTAGGGTAGTTATTTAATTAGAAAGAAACTAAAGTCCTAAACACTCCATAAGAGACTAGGGCATGAGTGGTATGAGCATATGACTTAATCTATAGATGCAAAATCTTTTCAACTTTTATTTCATTTTAGACATCATTTTGATAGAGGCTTTAGGATTTCTTATGCTTAAATGCATTAAATTAAATTATAGGTTAAATCAGCTAAAGATGTTGTTTTCCACCATAAGTGGATGCCCACAGTGAAGCATTCTTTTATCATGCAAGGATGGATCCTTCATGTTCAAGAGAGAGAATATGCATGCATGATGTGAAATATACATAATACAGCTAAGGTTGCTAAATCTTTAATTATCTTATTTATGTCTTAGGCTTTATGATGAGGTTATGAGTTGTTTAAAATTTAGTTATGAGTGATTAGTTGGGTAGAAAAGTAATTTTTATCTTAAGAGCCTAATCGTATCCAAGCCACACATTAAAGCATCAATCATTTAAGAAACTATGAAAAGCATGTCATCCTAATGCATAATGTAAACATAACATCAAACAATTATATAAATTATCATAAAAGAAGAAAAGGCCAAGGGTCCTGCATACACAAACCCAAGAGAGAAAAGATGGCCAAGCTCTACCCTTATACAACCTAGAATATGAAAGAATAATTATAATTTTATTAAATGCCATGAGGGTCTTCTTTCTTCATATTCCATTTCTATTTTGATCTCTTGATTTGGATGGTGCTTGCTTCAAAGGCATCATAGGGCACCCGTGACAAAGCCTTCTCGCCACGCTCATCCTAATCTCCCATAGCACTAATCCTAATTCCTATTGCAAAAAATTACATTTATGGGGAAAAGTAAATCTAACTACACCGCAAAATAGAGGTTAGCTAAATATACATATAATGCAAGTGTATTTATAATTTGGACTTAGCACCCTACAAATGGCTAACTAAGCCTACTCCTAACTTGATTATGCTTAAGGATTTAAGCAACCGCAAAAAAGCATTCACATTTATTTTAAGCATCACTTATGCATAAACCCCTACGTAAAAAAATATGATTAAGCTAATATTGGCCTATCATCCGCCTACAAAGCATACACCCTAACATTCAATCTAAAATAATACATCATAAAACAAAACATACATCACATCATACACCCCCTAACTTAGAGCTAAAGTGGTGACATTTTTATGTGTGTATTAATGCTTGTGTAGTAAGTCTTGTTAGGAATTAGTGTTGTATTTTCTAAGTGTTGAAGGATTCAATTTAACATGAAAGGTTGATTTCACTTGAAGTAGTTTAATTGATTTGAGAATTTTAATTTGTTTTCTTTTGTTTCATTTGATTACACTTAGCAACTAAGTGTTATAAAGAGAGGAAAAGTGGATTGCTCTCTTTCATCCCTACCATAAGTCACTTTCTAAAGTATATTAATTTGATTTAGTCCTCTTTAGTGAATGACTTATTAAATGATTTAATTAATCCTAAGTTTAGGTTCACTTTAAATAATCCTATTCAAAATAAAAGGCATCTTAAGATTAATTTAATTGAATTACTACCACATGACATATATTGAATCGCCTTTTCCATCACATGTAACATACATATGATTTAATCTAAGTATCTATACATGCAACATATTTTAGCACACTTAATTGATGAATATATGTGTATGTTTAGAATTTATATTTTATTTGATTGAATTATTTAAACATATTAATTTCAAACTTTATCCAAATTCTTATACAAAAAAGGACATAAGAATGAAATTAAATAGGCATGTGCCATTGTTAAATCAAGGGAAGTAAGGTAATCAAATGACCTCCTTGGAGCTAGCTAAAGCCTCATATTCTCGTGGATGTCTAAACTATATACCCATTTGCATTCAAACATATGTAAATTTGTATACATGAACATAGGAAGTAAGCTCAATCATATGGCTAATTAATTCAACCACTTAGTTAATTATGAATGCATGCAATTTTAATGTAAAATGGGATTTTCATTCACTAATCACATATACATATACATGTACAAAGATATAGGAAAAGTATGTGTCATTGTTAAACCAAGTGAGGTAATTAAATGACCTCATTGGGGCTAACTAAAGCTCATATTCTATAGACTATATACTTTTTTCTTGGACACACATGAATGTATACATAAATTAGGGAAAGAAAACCATGCAAAGATTGTATATTTTTTATGGAATCACTTATATGTATGAATTAAAGCTCTATCCAAATTCTAATGTTGAAATACATGAGAATGAAATCAAATGCATATATCATTACTAAACTGTGAAGGTAATCAAATGACCTCCTTGGGGCTAGCTAAAGCCTTGTGTTCCCGGATGTTCGACTATATACCCATTACCATTTAATCTTATATAAATCAACACATGAATATAGGAAAGAGAACTCAACATTCATACACTTAAGCTATAAGCACATGCATTTCTTATGTATTTATAACTAGCATCATAACACATATTATTATTCATTTAAAAGCTTTTGAAAAATACATTTGATTTAATAGTGATAATAGCCATGCATATATTAAATTAAATCAACACATGCAAGCTTACATAAAAGAAATCCATTTTATTTTACTTGATTTTGAAAAGATGGATGCATGAATTCAATGACATACCAAATTTAACATGATTGGAAAGAGTACAATCAAATATAAGCATGTGATTCATTCAACCAAACTAATTCTTATGGATAATCAAATCAAATAAGATTATTTAAAGCAAACCAAAGCTTCTTTATTAATTAAGTTTTGGATTTGATTTAATTTAAAGAGGAGAAGATAAATCATCACTTGCTATTTTAAACCCATTCCACATTAGTGATTTGATTTAATTTAAGGAAATGTAATTAAGTTGATTTTATGGGCTAATTAAGTTGAACCATTAATTAGATGAATTAATTACCCTTACCTATGTCACCTTAAAGTAATTAACTAAATAATTATGAGCCAACATGATATGCATGGAGAATAAACTTGCAATGATCCTAGAAATAAAAGGGGCCTAATGCAATTGGCTCATGATTAATAGTTAATTAGGGACTTAATTAATTACTCTTATGGTTTTCCCACACATGTGATCTAACCATAATGTCATTAAACTCCTTTAGGTTAAAAACTCCTAAAGATCTACCCCATGATTTAATTAATCAAGGTCCGATGTGATTATGATTTTGATTTGATTAAAATTAATTAATTAAATCTTAATTTTATTTTAAAATAGGGTAAAATGAAGTTAGGGAAATGGGTCCCAACCCTATTCCTTAGTTCACTCTTGAACAATGATTAATAAACTTAATTAACCAATTTATTACTGCTCATGGGATTAATTAATCATTAATTAACTTAAAAGAGTAGTTAAGGTTTAGTTAGTCAATTTTCCTAATTAAGTGAGTAATAAATACCAAGAAAAGCATGGGAGGTAGAGGTCATCCCATTAAATTAACCCATAAATTTAGGATTAATTGCTCAAGTAATTAAGGAGTAATTAAACTAATTAATTTTGTAATTAAACCTTAATAATTATTCCAAATTAGTTAAGATTTTTTTTTAATTAATTCTCTAAAATACTTTTTTAAAATGAGTATTTATTTGTATTTTTTATTTCATTATAATTTTTTATTATTTTTTTGAAGTTTCAATAATAAAAATGATTAATTAAAGCTAATTAAAGCTTAATCCTCTTGGCACCATATGGCGTCGTGCGTGCTTTTCATGTGGCACCAGATTGCCTACCTAAAACTTATCGACTCAATGCCTATGTACTAGCGGACATGCTTTCCATCTCGATCTAAAATGGCTACAATTATCCCATAGCTTAAGTTAAATAAGATCAATCTAGTATATCTATTCACCGTCCATTCGATCACACGAGCGGATGGTGCATGATCTAATGTTACGAGTCAAGGAGAATGGGTCATTGCTCACTTGATCGAGCTTACCCGCTTGGATCAACTCAAAAGATCCCACACCTTCATGACTTTGATGAAGGGGATGATCAAGTTCACATGAGATGCAAGTTTTCTTCAAAAGCTCCAACCCATTTTTAAATATCAGTTTTGAAGCATACCTCACGGAGCTCAAGATCGATGGTTCAAATGATTGAGGAAGCTTCATCTGAAGATGAAGCCTGTTGAGAAACAATTGGATCAATTCCTTGGCGTTCACTCGAAGGCCATGAACTAATAATTTAGAGCTCAGATTTGATTGAAGTCACCTCGGTGCTCTAAGCTTGGGAGATGATTGTTCTTGCTGATGAGACCTAAGGGAAGGTGCGTGCAAAGTTAATTTGAGTTTGATGGAGAAATGGGGAAGTTAGGTCAAAAATGGGGTGTCTATTTTGGCGACATGAATGGTATTTTGATCTAGGAATGAGCTTGGGAGCCTAGGGAATGGATCTAATGGCTCATCTCTTGATAGCTAAGCCTATGAGGAATGATTTTGTGTGTTTTTTTAGTGGAAATGAGGGGTGTACACCCTTGATCTTGATCAGATGGTGGGATCAGGTTTGGCTTCTAGTGGCTATCCAACCATCTCAAGGAGTCATCGTGGGTGGCAAGGAGGAGGAAAGTTGGCTTAGTTTGGTTGGTTGAAGGTGTGGAGGTGGTTAAGAAAAAAATCATGGGTGTCCTATGGGTTTCAAATGCTCCAATGGGGAGGGTGAGGTGATTTCACCTCCCATGGGTCATGGCTACCCAACTACCCCTTTGGGTTGGTGTCCTAGGTGCCTAGGTGACCATTGGGAGAGTACCAAGTGGCCAAAGAATGGAAATAAATACTTACATGGGTGATTTATCTCATGTGATGCATTGACCAGGGTACAAAATCATTTGGCATTGGATTTGATTTGGGTAGATTTAAAATGAGCCAAAAGTGGGTTAGCCCAAATTTCAAGTCAATTAGAGTTGATTTGGTTAGGTTTGGCTCAATTTGACTCATTTAGGCCAAAATAGGTTAGGTTAGTCAAGTTGACCAATTGGTCAAATTGGGTCAAAGGGATGTCAAGTTCATATGATCATTTGGATGTTTTGGTTTAATTATTTTAGTTTAGTTTGGCTTAGATTTAATTTTGGCTCATTTAAATTCATTTGAGTCAATGGGTTAAGTTGACCAATTTGACCAAATTGGCAGGTTGGGTGTTGGTTTGGGTTTAGTTGACCAATTGAAGATGATTGTAGGCTTTGGTTTCAATTAATTTGGATTTGGTTGATTTGAAACTTGAACCTTTAGGTCAATTTGGACTAAGTAGGTGTAGGTTCAATTGGGTCAATATCATGGCTTTGGTCAAGTTCAATAATTAATTTGGAATGAACTTGAGCCATTGGTTGTCAATTTGGTTTATATTTTGATTTGACCCAATTTGGTCTTTTAGGTCAATTTGGGTGAACTTGGGTCAAGAGGGCCAATTGGGTTTGGTTTGACTCAATTGAAGGTCAAGTCAAATTCAAATTTTATTTTGATTTGGTATGAATCATTGGTTTCAAGGGATTTGGCTTAGGTTACAATTTGGCTAGTTTGGGTTCATATGGGTTAAGGGTTGACTTGGTCAAATGACCAAGTTGACTTAGTTTGACCTAATGTGACAATTGATCAACCTAGGGTGACCAAGAATAATGATGGGAGGTCTTTATGGTTGGTTCAATCTAATTTGGGTAGGATTAGAACTTAGCTCAAATAGGTCAATTGGATACTTTAGGTCAAGTGGACCAATTGGGTTTAGTTGGCTTGATTTAGGTTGATTTCATTTAGTTGAGTTTATATATGGATTTAGGATTGATATATAAATTCAATTGCAATTAGGTTCAAATGGGTTTTGGTTCATGAACATTTCAATCATTTGTTTTGAAATTTGGTTTGATTTTGGATTTAAATTTGATGTTTGAATTGAACTTGAGGTTTAGTTTGAAGGTGAACATAAATTTAATTTGGGTTGAGATTTTGGATTATTAATTTTAAAGCATAAAATCTAATGGTTAACCCTTTAGTCTTTAGGCTTAGGGTAGTGTTTATAATTGTTAGAAGTATATTATGAGAAGTCTTAGTGTCTAGAAGGATCCAAGTAGATTGGAAGATTGAATACACTCCAAAGTGAGGTCAATGGCTATCTTGTTGGAGATAGATGATTGGTAGACTAAAGCCGGGTTTCATGTGATAGACTTGGATACATCTTTGAACACTTTGCTTGGGAGACCATGGATACATGAGAACAACATAGTTCCATCCTCTAACATGGGTGTATGATGTTGTGAGAGGTGGGATCATAATGTCAAAGGAGATCTCAAACCATTTATAGTTCATGAGGTGAGATATATGTGGATGCACTACCTCCCTCAAAATCAACAAATCTATTCTTTGCGAACTTGGACAAATTTTAAAATAAAGAAAATAAAAATAAAAATAAAAGAAAAGAAAAAGAAAAGAAAATAGGAAATGAAAAGAAAATAAAAGGGAGCATAAATAGACTTGGAGGATGAAGTGGAGCCATCATTAGATTTCACAGTTCTTTACTCCATTCAACATATGGGTAAGATGACTTGACATCCACCGAGGAGGAAGAGGCTAGTTTAGAGGCGTCAGGGATGAAAACTTATTTATTGGCCACCCAATGAAAGTTATATCCACTTCCGGTACACTTGCTATCCATATAGACTTAGATTCTAGTTTATAGGATGAGTCTTATATGGTTATAACACCAATAACTCTTCTAGCAATAGATTTCTTTAGAGGTGACACTTGAGCGGATAGTGATGAAGACCATGCTCAAGCAAAGCATAAGTATATCCAAGTCTATATGTGAAATAATTAGGCATCGGTTGGGAACCTTAGCTCTAACAACTTTCCTCTCAAAATGAGGGTTTGGTAGCCCTTAATTCACCATAGATGTGAAGACTTAGAGGTTCATTCTAGGAGCATCATACTCAATTCAAGAAGTTGATGTATAACTTGAGGATGATTCATATAAGGATTTAATAGAATTACCATTTGATTGGTACTTGGCGTGTTCATAATTTAGCAAAAGGGTTAATCCCACATACTTGGTCAAAGAATAGGTTAGACTACTTTGAAATAATATGGAAGAACAAATGCAAAAGTTCTCAATCAAGGATTGGGTGGGTCCAATCGATGATGATGTTTAGTCATCACAAATCATTTGGAATCTAATAGGTTCTTTTAAAATCATATTAACTCATATGAGGTTGTGCTTAGAAACTTCTGATCCAAATGATTTTGAAGTCAAAGATGCACCGTGTTTGAAGAAGAGATCAAGTCGACCATCGATGAGCTCAAGAAAATTAACTTAGGAATTGAAGAAGATCCATTCCACATACACCAGTTCTTTTGAATGAATGAAATCAATGACAATGACTTAGGCTATTGATTGAGTTTAAGGACTACTTTGCATGGAGTTATGAAGAGATGCCTAGATTGGCTCTAATGTAGAGGTCCATAAACTAGAGAACTTCTAACCCTATCAAGAAAGCTTTAGATATGGGATTAGACATAGAACAATAGGTTATTTATGAAGTCAAGAAATTGATCGATGCTAGCTTCATTAGAAGAAAAATACTCTACTTGGTTTGCAAGGCATCAGTTAAGAAAAAGATGCCCAAATTTGCATATGTGTCAATTTTATGGATTTAAAACATGTCCAAAGACAAATTTCCACTACCAATCTGGTGATGGTGGACATTGCCTCATCTCATGCAGTCTTCTCTTTTATTGATGGCTCATTTGGATATAACCAAATAAAGATGGTCCCTAAAGATTAAGAAACACTACTTTTAGAACCCCAATCGAATCTATCACTATAAGGTCATGCCTTTCAGCCTTAAACATGTTGGTGCACTGAGTTATGACTCGAATCTTTGATGAACTCATTCATCATCAAGTTGAGTGCTATATCGATGATCTCATGGACAAAAGTAAAGAAAATGATGACCATCTATTTGACTTGAGAGTAGTTTTGAATAGTTAAGACAATTTAACCTCAAAATTAACCCCAAAGTGTGCATTGAGTAGCTTCAAGGAAATTCCTTGGGTTTGTTGTCCAACACCAGAATCAAAATTGATCTGGAGAAGATTAAGGTGATATTAGAAATGCCACTCCCTAATAGTTTAACTTAACTTAGATCATTCCAAGGGTGGTTTTACATATCTAAGATGCTTTATATCTAACCTACTAAGAAGATGTCGACCATTCTTAGCACTTGTCAAAAGGATGCCAAGTTCAAGTGGGATGACAAGTGTGAGAATAACTTCAAAGACATCAATCATTACGATTACTACTAGTTCTAGCATCCCTTATCGGCCACTCATACTTTATACTACTATGTTAGATGACTCCCTTGGTGCTTTGTTGGCCCAAGCCAATGTGAAGAGAAGGAAAATGCATACTCTTATTGTCATCTAATCCCTATTGAGGCTAATTATTCACCCATTAAGAAGCATTTCTAGCTTTAATCTTTGCATCCCAAAGCTACACATCAAATGGTTGGCATGATGGTCCATGATCCTCTCGGTTTGACATTACCTTGTACCCCTGTGGTGAAAGGACAAGCGTGATTTCTTAGTAGCACACCCACTTTCTACTAACTCATCACTTATGATGATATCCCAATGAATAAATCATGAACTTAGAGGATACTAGCATTCACCACTAGGAGATGTACTTTGATGGTGCGACTTCTCTTAAGAGAGAAGAACCATAATCTACTATTCCAGAAAACAATTATAAGAATAGTTCTCTTAACTCAGTGATGTGATGAGATTCTCATATCATTTATCTAATCCTTGCACAATAAAAAAAAGCTGAAAATGAGGCTCGATTGCGATGCGGGTTACTCTAAGCATCCAAAACATCAACATCTTTGAGGATTCTTAGCTAGTTATCAATCATGGGTCCTATAAGGTTATAAAGTCCAAGCTCCATCACTACCACAAGTACACCATGGAGTTATTGGCCCAAATCCCAAAGGTTACATTTATAAGATTTCTCAAGGAGAGAATGTAGTGTATGCTTTTGCTTGCAAGGAGTTGGGATTTTAGGATGAGTCCATATCAATAAAGGTCCAAAATAGACAAGTCTTGTCCATTATTAAACTCATCAAAAGTACTACTCTAGAAGGGGAGGTTCCATTGCCAAGAAAGGCGAGGAGTTAGATTGGAGGTAACCATCCATGGATTACCTAAATAAAGGAAAACTACCTCAAGAAGTCTCAATCCCATCGGATGAAGCGAGCACTTTCTATTCTTTTATGGATGGTGTCTTGTACCAATATTTTGATCATATGTGGATATATTATTTAGACAAATGAAGCCCATAAGATCATGATTGAGGTACACTCAAGATTATGTGGAGCCTACCAATTTGATCCAAAGATGAAAGCTAAGATCAAGAGAGTAAGATACTACTAGTCATGATGATCAAAGATTACATGGATACTGAGCATTGCCACCAATGTAAAATACATGGTGTGGTCCTACAACCACCCAACATTCTACATCCTACATTGGCGATGGCCATTCGTGTTGGGGTACCAACATTGATCCTTCTTCTTCCAAGGGTCATCGTTCATCTTAGCTTCTAAACTTTTAAACTAGGCGATGATAATTGCTGAGGTCACAACTGTGCTCCAATTTTTTAGGAACCATATATATATAGGTTTAGAGTGCCTTGATGAATTATATCGATAATTATACATTCAATAGCACCAAGATCAAAACTTTGCCCGAAGATGCAACATAGATTGGATATATTCTACCATCAACTACTAGGAAAATGGCTTAGCGAAGCCTTTAACAAAACTCTCATCAAAACTAAAGAAAACACAAAACAACAAGCGATAGTGGTATGAGTAGTTAGTTGAAGCTTTGTGGGCCTCTTGCACCATATATAGAACTCCAACTCTTACTTCTTTCTTCTTAGTGTATGGGTCAAGCCATTCTACCATTAGAAGTCCATCACTAAAGATAGATGTGGGTAGCAAGATCAAAATGAGTAGAATGCTAAGTTGCAGTAGAGAGCTCAAGGTTTGGAGGGAGGCACTACGGGCATGCCAAAACCTTGAGTTGTACATATAAAATGATTCAAGCTCATAATAAGTTAGTTCATCCTAAAGCTCTTCAAGTAGAGAGCTTATTTTAGTTCTAAGGAGGAGATTATTGATCATAAGATGGGAGGAAAGTTTGAACCCACTTGGGAAGGCCTTTTTCCATAGAAGGCCTACCAATGATGATCTTATCTATTAATCATAAGGGAGGCACCCAATGTTTCTAATCAATGGGCTCTTAAAGAAATATTATAAATCATGTTTGAAAATAATTATCATCAATGAAAATTCAATTTGAATTCAATCTCTTCCATGTTGAAAGTATTTTTATTTGTGAATTCACCCGATGTGTTTAGGGTAGGTGTAAAGAACCCGAGCAACATCTATCCTTCATTGATACAACACAAACACAAAATACTCACAAACATATAAAATAAACACATATCTTTTACATTGGGCTACTCAGTTGAGATAATGCCCCGCGGTGCTCACTGATGCTTTCTACTCTAAGTTGACGTGCTACCTGAGTGTGTCACCCCAATGGTCTTCTTGCTTTGGAGGATGTAAGTTTTCTATGCTTTTGTCCTTACTTGGTCTTTGCACATGAGTGCCTTGTTAGTTTGGTATGCCTTACTGTGGTAAGACTTCATGTTGGCTTCATTTAAGAGGATTTGAGTGCTATGATGTCTTCTTGGATTAGCTTCATGTCGACTAGGTCTAATATATTTGAGGTTTAGGATAACTCCCTTAGAGGCTCCTTCCCTTCAAGTTTGGGCCCAATCCTTCCTGGATCCCGTAGTAGTCTCCCTAGGTGAGATAGCATCTATCCATCGATGATAGACTATCCCAATAATCAATTCATCTTGAAAAGTTGTAAGCCTACGCTTTCTTTCCAAATTGATCGTTGCACGATGGGCACCTTAGGTTGGTTGGTTCTCACTATCTTGATGGATACACTACTCATCTTGTGGATACACCACTCATGTCGACGGACACACCTTAGGTTGGTTGGTTCTCACACCTTAGGATACACCACTATTGGTAAATGTAAGTATGCTATGCTTTCTCCTTGAGTTGGCCTTGTACACCTATAGGTTTTCTTTTCCATGACTCGGATAATGCTCCTAGTAGCACCTCCCCTATGGGCATTATGTTTGGATCACATCCTTTACCCCATTTGACCCTACAGGTTACAATCAGTTGGACGGTTCCATTTTCCTAGTAACCACCCTTGTAGTTGGAGAATCTTACTTGTGGATGTGTAGATTCTCCTTTGATCGATAAATTTGAGATAGGTCAAGGACATAGCCCCTTCTCGGTGGTCACTTGCACAGGTCCACACAAATATATAAATAAAATATATATTCACTTGTGGATTAGGGGGACACCCCTAGTGGTACCTTTTCCCAAGCATGTATCTATCTTTAGCGTAGTGTTAGCAAAACTCCCTACAAGAATCACTACTCTTGAGTTGATAGAAGTCCCCGACAATATTCTTAGTCGTCCCTAAGTCGGGTTGATTTGCCATGCTAGTCACCCAATTATTCCCTACTTTAGAAGATATAAGTCTATACCTTTTTTTCCTAGCAGTCGTTGCACACTAAAAAGAAATCCCTTAGGTTGTCTAGCTCTACCCCATGGCCAATAGACTATCCCTTTGGATTTGTAAATCTCGAGATAGGATAAGTTTGATATAGCCCCTTCTTAGTAGGTCCCTTGCACACCCACATGGTCCATAAATTAAATCTATCAAATTTGACCGAGCTTACATCCCTAGTGATATGCCCTCAATTCAAAATCAAACTAAACCAAAAAAACCATATCAAATCACATGAAACTAAGATAAAATTAATGACTACTTTTGAGTTGACATAAGTCCCCATCGACATTTACTCGGTGGTAAATAGGCGGTTTAATTTATTGTTGCTAGTCACCCGAGTTGTTCCTCGCTTTGGAAGATGTAAGTTTCTTGCCTTATTCTTAGCACGACCATTGCACAAAGGCAACCCCTTAGGTTGGTTAGCTCTACCCCAACCGGTAGACTATCCCTTTGGATTTGTAAACTTAAGGTAGGCCAAGGATGATATAGCCCCTTCTCACAGGTCCTTTTATAACATGGTCACACATTAACTCGGATTATATTAAATAAAATCTAATTTTAGTGGAGTTAAATCACACCCTTCTCCCCTGGAGCCCCAACTCATAAATAAATAGGTCAAGCATAAATTAAATTCAATACCTACCTAGTGGATCCATATTAAACCAACTCCTCGGTAGAGTCTAAATCAAAGGAATCCAATCAAACAATCCCGCCACATCATCCTCTATAAAATTAAACTCAAATCCCAATCCCTAGTAGATAGCCTAAACTTGCTTTTCTAGTGGAAGGTTCATATACCCAATCGATAGTGGACTCGAGCCCAAATCTCTAGGACATGCCTCCACATCAATTAAAACAAAACAAATTAAAGTTGATTCAATAGCATAATTTTGGTATTGCTTCTTGGTGTTGCGGTGAATTTGACCAAATTCTTCCATCTCAACCTTCAAATTAATATTTTTTTTTGTGAGTTTTGACCCAATGTATTATAACAAAGTAAAATATACTAAAATGTACATTTAGTAACACACCACATTCATATAATTGTGAAGTTCTATTATTATGTACATTATATTTTAATATGCTTTTATATAATATATTATCTTACATTACACCTTAAAATCAATCACTTTAAGCAAAAAAAATTTATAAAATTTGGTTGAAAAAATGAACATTTATTTTGGATGTAATTCCATTCTTTTGATTAAATGACATACCATAGCACATCCCCAATTGTTCTAAAGCTTACCTTAATTTTGGCCAAATCCCATTATCTCAAACTACAAATCAATATTTTTATGAATTATACTAGTACAAACTCTACTACATCATACTATAACAAAATAAAATATGTTAAAACAATAAGTAATAATACACATAATTATGCTATAAATGAAGCTACACTATGTTATGGCATCCTATATTATAAGACACTATAACATATTACATTATATTATATTGCATATCACATCATAAAGGATTGCTTAAGTGAAAAAATTATAAATTTATTCTAAACAATAAAAAAATTTTATAGTTTAGTAATTATCACTTACATATTTTAAATTGAAACAATATATTATGATACCAAGCTATACCTATTATGAATTTTTAAGTCTAAATCAACATTTTATAAATAATAGTTAGTGTAGATGCTTACATGATTGTAAAATACTAAAAGAATTTAAAATGAACAGAACAAAATATAATGATATGATGTTATACTATGCTACAACATATAATATTTATTTTGAACATAAAATCTTACTTTTTTAGACTACAAGTGGCGTAGCACACCTTTGGTACTACTAATTACCACTTTAAATTTAACAAATTTCATCATTTGATTTATTAAAATAATATTTTATGATTTATATTAATATAGACTATAGGCATAATACCATAATATACTAAAACATTTCAAAACATCTTATAACATCCAAAACACATCATTTTTGCTCAATATATGATGCTACATTACATTATAATATATGGTAATATAATATGATTTAGGGTATTAAAATCTCTAATAGTCAAGGAAAGTCTCTTGAAGACATTTTCTTTAGCCACCATAACTATGTTAGGATTAGGTCATTCTTTAGATCTAATCCCTAATGACATATTTATTCAAGGTATAGGTTTTGGGTTTAGGGTTAGTTTAGGGTTTAAGGTTTAGCATTTAGGGTTAATTTAAGGTTTAAGGTTAGTTTAGGGTTTAAGGTTAGTTTAGGGTTTAGGGTTTTAGGTATAGGGTTTAGGATTTAGGGTTGTATCTTTAGGGTTTAGGGTTTATGGTTTATGTTTTGGGTTTTAAGGTTTAGGGTATAGGGTTTAGGGTTTAGGGTTTAGGGTTTAGTGTTTAAGGTTTAGAGTTTTAGGGTTTAGTGTTTAGGGTTTAGGTTTTATGTTTAGGGTTTAAGTTTTAATTTAGGATTTAGGGTTTAGGCTTTAGAGTTTAAGTTTTTTTTAATGGAGAACAAATTGAGATTCAACATTTATTCTTTTTATTTCATCAACCTAGTAGCACCCCACATTTTCTAAGACACGATGGCATAGATCCCAGAGCAAATCAATAGAACCATCTCTATTGTAAAGACATTCCATAGCACTGATCGGATCGGTCGTTTCTTCTTCAATTTCTCTAATTCCCATCACCACCCCACCTCTTAAGTAGCGGATCTGCCATCATATCCCCAATCTCTCCCCGCCACCACCACAGCTTGTAACCTATGTCGATCCTCTACCTATAACCACCATTAACCACCACCTCCATATCCACCAGACCTAGATTCCCACCACCACCTGATATATCCTCCGCTTTGCCTCCACCGGATCTAGTGAGCCTAGTGAGTGATGTTCCTACTGCCAAGGTTTTGTCCATTCTTAGGGTTTAGGGTTAGTTTAGGTTTAGGGTTTATGGGGTTAGTTTAGGGATTAGGGTTTAGGGTTGGGTTTAGGGTTGGGTTATGGTAGGGTTTAGAGTTTTAGGGTTTAGGGTTTAGGTTTTTAGGGTTTAGGATTTTAAGTTTATGGTTTAGGTTATATAGGGTTTAGGTTTAGGTTTAGGGTTTATAAATTTAAGGTTTAGAATTTAGGTTAGGGTAGGGTTAGTTTAGGGTTAGGGTTGGGTTTTAGGGTGGTTTTGGTTTGGGGTTTAGGGTTTATGCTTTTTTAATTAAGCAAACCAGAGGTTTATGTTTATTTAGTTTATTTTTTTATTGAGTTTATTATTTTATTATTTAGGTTTATTTTTATTTAGTTTAGTTTATTTATTTTAGGTTTAGTTATTTTAGTTTAGGTTTTTATTTTAGTTTATTTTTAGGTTTAGGTTTATTTGAAATTGAGTTTTATTTTTATTTTATTTTTTTATGTTTAGGTTTATTTATTTTTTATTTTATTTTATGTTAGGTTTAGGTTTTTATTTTAGGTTTATTTTAGGTTTTATTTTATTTTGGTTTAGGTTTATTTTTTAGTTTAATTTTTATTTTATTTAGTTTAGCTTAGATCTTTTAGTTTATTTTAAGTTTATAGGTTTTTTATTTTAGTTTAGTTTTATTTTAGTTTAGGTTTAGGTATTTTATTTTATTTTATTTTAGGTTTAGGTTTTGTTTAGGTTTAGGTTTTATTTTATATTTTTAGGTTTATGTTTTAGGTTTAGGTTTTATTTAGTTTATTTTATTTTATTTTTAGGTTTATTTTATCTTTATTTTAGGTTTTTTTTATTTTATTTAGGTTTTCTATTTTTTAGTTTAGTTTTGGTTTTATTTCTTTATTTTTTTATTTTTTTTATTTTTATTTTATTTTTAGGTTTAGTGTTTATTTTAGTTTATTTTATTATTTTTTATTTTTTTATTTTGGTTTAGGTTTTTTTATTTATTTTATTTTTTAGGTTTTATTTAGTTTAGGTTTAGGTTTTTAGTTTTTTTTAGTTTAGGGTTTAGGGTTTAGAGTTTAGTGTTTGGGGGTTTGGGAAGGTTTAGGGTTTGGGGTTTAGGGTTTAGGGTTTAGGTTTTGGGTTTAAGTTTTTGGTTGGGTTTAGTTTAGGTTTAAATTTTTTTAAGAGAATAAATTGATTCAACATTTTTTTTTTGATTTCATCAACCAAGTAGCACCCCAAGTTTTCTTAGACAGTTTATAAATAAATAAAATGAGCACCCATAGAGAAATAAAAATCCTAGATAAATAGAACTCTCTACTAAAGACATAGTTCCATAATGATCGACGGTCGTTCTTTAGTTTCACTAGTTCCCATGAATCACCTTGGCCTCTTGAGTAGCATGATCCACCATCATATCCTCGATCTCTCCCTCCGCCACCACCACGACTATCCATAACCACCACTACTCACCACCACCTCCATATCCACCATCACCTCTAGATCCCCACCACCACTACGAATCAGCCTCGCCTTTGCCTCCACGCCAGATCTAGAGCCTGAGTGATGTGATGGCCAAGGTTCTCCCATTTTGCGTTTAGTTTAGTTTAGGTTTTAGGTTAATTTAGGGTTTAGGGTTAGTTTAGGATTTATGGTTTAGCTTGTGGTTTGGGATTTAGGTTTAGGGTTAGTTTTAGGTTTAGTATTTATGGTTTTATGGTTTGGGGTTTAGGTTTAGGTTTAGGGTTTAGGTTTAGGTTAGGTTTAGGATTAGGTTTAGGTTTTTGTGGTTTAGGTTTAGGTTTTGGTTTTAGGGTTTAGGGTTTAGGTTTAGATTTAAGGTTTAGGGTTTGTGGTTTAGGATTTGGGTTTAGTCTTTTTTTTAAATTAAGTAAACTTAGGTTTAGGTTTATTTAGTTTTATTTATTTTTTTTTATTTTATTTTTAATCTTATTTAGTTTATTTTATTTTATTTTATTTTATTTTATTTATTTTAGGTTTATTTATGTTAGTTTAGGTTTTATTTTAGTTTATTTTAAGTTAGGTTTATTTTTTTAGTTGACTTTTATTTTATATTATTTTAAGGTTTAGTTTTATTTTATTTTTAGGTTTAGGTTTAGGTTTATTTATTTTTTTTTTTTTAGGTTTTAAGTTTTTATTTTAGGTTTATTTTAGGTTTTATTTATTTTAGTTTAGGTTTAGGTTTATTTTAGTTTATTTTATTTTATTTAATTTAGGTTTAGGTTTATGTTTAATTTATTTTAGGTTTAGTTTAGGTTTTATTTATTTTAGTTTAGTTTATTTTTTTAGGTTTAGTTTATGTATTTTTTTTTATTTTATTTATTTTAGGTTTAGGTTTTTTTTTAGTTTATATTTTTTAGGTTTATTTTGGTTTATTATTTAGTTTTTATTTTCTTTTATTTTTTATTTTACATTTTATTTTATTTAGGTTTATTATTCTTAGTGTTTTTTTAGTTTATGGTTGGGTTTAGGGTTATTTTAGGGTTAATTTTTTTTAGGGTTTAGGGTTTAGGTTTTAGGGTTTTTTTCTTAAATTAAGTAAACCTAGGTTTAGGATTTTATTTTATTTTATTTTTTTTAGTTTATTTTATTTTTATTTTCTTTAGATTTATTTTTTATTTTTTATTTATTATTATATTTATTTTAGTTTATTTATTTTATTTTAGGTTTTAATTTATTTATTTTTTTAATTTTAGGTTTTGGTTTATGTTTATTTTAGTTTAGTTTATTTTTTATTTTTTTAGGTTTTTTTTTTTTTTTAGGATTATGTTTAGATTTTTTTATTTTTTTAGGATTAAGTTTTAGGTTTTATTTTAAGTTTATTTAGTTTTTTTTTGTGTAGGTTTAGTTTATTTTACTTTATTTTATTTTATTTAGTTTATGTTATATTTTAGCATTAGGTTTAGGTTTTATTTATTTTAGTTTAGGTTTAGTTTTATTTTATATTGTTTATTTTATTTTATTTTAGGTTTTTTTTTTTAGTTTAGGGTTTAGGTTTTGTTTTTTTATTTATTTTTAGGTTTATTTTAAAGTTTATTTTAGTTTATTTTATTTTATTGGGTTTAGTTTAGTTTAGGTTTAGGTTTTATTTATTTTAGTTTAGGTTTATGTTTATTTTATTTTTTTATTTTAGGTTTAGGTTTTTTCTTTTAGTTTAGGGTTTAGTTTTTTTATTATTTATTTTAGGTTTATTTTAGTTTAGGTTATTATTTAGATTTTATTTTATTTAGGGTTTTGTGCCACCATCCTTCAAGATCTTTGATGGTAGTAGAAACCCATGATAACACATTGCACTTTAGAGCTATTGCAACACCGGTGGCGAATGTAGTCCTCTTCCCCTTTTCCTTAACAATTTATCATGCATTGATTGGTACACAAACCGCCTAATAGTTCGGTGAAGACTTTGCTTGGAGCACCTCTTCATGAAGAAGTTTGCTAGAGCTCAACAGGGTGACCAGGGTGACCTCATTGTAGAGAAACAAAAAACTCAATGAGTCCTTTGTTGATTACATTCTCGTGGCACAACTGAGCATGAAATGTGAACCACAACCGCTCAACAACATGCTATTGAGATTCTTCTCAAGAATATCCATGGCACCCTTCATGCTTAAGGGCTTTACCATCAAAACATTCAAGAAATTAATCAACAAGGCGCTAGCCTATAAGAGGAAGCTAAATAGTTGCCCTTTCGACCAATCATCTAGGCCACGTAAGGTGTTAAGAAGAAGCCAAGGATAGTTGTGTTAGTTGATAAAGGGAAGCATCCAACCGATTTTAGTATGAGAGACCACGAGCTAATAGCCTTTGCCACCTCTTCCACCACCTCCATCATACCATGCCATAGTAGCCACAATGACCATTTTCACCACCTCAATAGCCTACCCAAGATATATTCATATCCATCGCTAGGTAGCTTTCCACCTACTCTGTGGATAGATTGAATAAGAATATTCATTCAAGAGGGAGGTAGTTAGGAAAATCTTTAAGAATCTCTTAAAGATACTAATTTTAGTTACTAGAGGCTAAGAGGCCAAAGGAAGTGGGTAAAAGTGATGATCCTAGTTATTGCCCCTACCACCGCATGTTAGGCCATGTCTTAGAGGATTATTATCACTTTAAGGACTAGCTTGAGCACTATAAGTTGGTAGCCATAGTTATCCCTAAGGAATACTTATTAGAATAACCATCAGTTCTATTAGAGTAATCCTTGGGGATACTGATCCTCTTAAGACTAAAGAAGGTTAGGATATCTCCTATTCAACCTCTAAGAAGATCATTCTAAGATCAAGAAGATTTCTGTGTCTAAAGTAGCTCAAACCTCCAACACCAAGGAAGTTTTGTTAGTTGCAAAGGACAACTGGAGAATGATAGCCCAATACGAAGAGCTCACCATACTTTCCCGGATAGTCTAGTAGCATAGCCACCATCTGAGTCGTACTCCCACTATTGCGCTACCTCTTCGCTAGCTCCTCTTCTACCCAGAAGCATTGTATTTGTAGATAAGGGCACTAAATCCCTTACTCCACTTACTTTACTTGATTTCTATCATGTACCTTCACCCAAAAAGAAATTAATGAAGAAAGCTGATTCTACTTATATATTGTCTACTTTATGCTCTTGATTTTATTCCTATTGAAAGCTCTTTGAGTTTATATAAAATAATAGCTCTAGTAGTTTGATCCTTTCCTTTCGATGAGTCGACTATCCTTCTAAATCAATCAGTTCACCTCTTGAGATTGACTTGGAGTCAACTTTGAGGATCTCATAGAAGAAGTTGTAGGTATGCTATATAAGAAGGTAAAACTTTTCACGAGCTCATCATTCCAAGAAGTCACCAAAGTTAACCCACAAGTGGAAAGTTCTACCTCCTGGGTAGCACCTCAAGATAAAGGAAAGCAAGTCATTGGTTCTAGTGAGCAGATAGCCTCCATAGGATGCTCCACCCATGGATATGCTTGTGGAGGACTAAGCGAGTTGATTACAATGTCCTAGCTCACCTTAGAAAGTTTCTAGCCAAGTTAAGCATATATGACACCCTTGTCTTATCCAAAGAGATGAGGGAATCTCTAATCAAGGCCTTACTTGATCTAGAGATATGCTTAGCTCAGATCGCTATTAAAGAGGAGGCATGCTAGTTGAAAGACATCTTAGAGTTACATTCAATGATGAAGACTTACTCCAAGGGACTGAGCACAACCGCCTCTTTACATTATATATTTTGAGTTGAAATTTAATTAGATTACTAAGGCTTATATCCACCAAAGAAAATGTTGTGGGAATGCCTAAGAGGTGAAGATTTATGCTCATAGCCCAAAGGAAATAGCCACCTTGGATCCTAAATCTAGGGAGCTTTAGTACATACTAAAGCATGACCTAAATCTAAGCACAGTGGACATAAGGGTTTACCTCCACAAGAGAGAATAAATTATCCACTAAGCCCACTTGTCCTAACTTGGATTATGCTTAAGGATTTAAGCAACCTACAAAAATAGCATTCACATTTATTTTAAGCATCCCTTAAGCATAATCCCATGCAAAAAAAAACATGATTAGGCTAATATTGGTCTATCATCTAGTCTATGAAGCATACACCCTAACATCCAATCTAAAATAATACATCATAAAACAAAAATACATATCACATCATACACTATCCTAACTTAGAGCTAGAAGTGGTGACTTAATTCTAATGTGTATTAAGGCTTGTATGGTAAGTCTTGTTAGGCATTAGTGTTGTATTTTCTAAGTGTTGAAGGATTCAATTTAACATGAAAGGTTGATTTCACTTGAAGTAGTTTAATTGATTTGAGAATTTTAATTTATGTTTTCTTTATTTCATTTAATTACACTTAGCAACTAAGTGTTATAAAGAGAGGAAAAAGGATTGCCCTTTCATCCCTACCTTAAGTCACTTTCTAAAGTATATTAATTTGATTTAGTTCTCTTTAGTGAATGGCTTATTAAATGATTTAATTAATTTTAAGTTTAGGTTCACTTAAATAATCCTATTCAAAATAAAAGGCATCTTAAGATTAATTTAATTGAATTACTACCACATGACATATATTAAATCATTCCTTTCCATCACATGTAACATGCATATGATTTAATCCTAAGTGTATCTATACATGTAATATATTTTAGCACACTTAAATGATGAATGTATGTGTATGTTTAGAATTTATATTTTAATTGATTGAATTATTTAAACATATTAATTTAAAACTTTATCCAAATTCTTATACAAAAAGGACATAAGAATGAAATTAAATAGCATGTGCCATTGTTAAATCGGAAGTAAGGTAATCAAATGACCTCCTTGAGCTAGCTAAAGCCTCATATTCTCGTGGATGTCTAAATTATATACCCATTTGCATTCAAACATATGTAAATTGTATACATGAACATAGGAAGTAAGCTCCAAATCATATGGCTAATTAATTCAACCACTTAGTCAATTATGAATGCATGCAATTTTAATGTAAAATGGGATTTTCATTCACTAATCACATATACATATACATGTACAAAGATATAGGCAAGTACATGTCAATGTTAAACTAGGAAGTGAGGTAATCAAATGACCTCCTTGGGCTAACTAAAATTCTCATATTATCGGATATATATACTTTCTTTTCGACACACATGGATGTATACATAAATGAGGGAAAGAAAATCATGCAAAGATTGTATATTTTTTGATTGAATCATTTATATATATGAATTAAAGCTCTATCCAAATTCTAATGTTGAAATACATAAGAATGAAATCAAATGGGTATGTGCCATTGTTAAACGAGAAGTGAGGTAATCAAATGACCTCCTTGGGGCTAGCTAAAGCCTCATGTTCCTGATGTCCACTATATATCCATTACCATTCAATCTTATATAAATCAACACATGAATAGAGGAAAGAGAACTCAACATTCATACACTTAAGCTATAAGAACATGCATTTCTTATGTATTTATAACTAGCATCATAACACATATTATTATTCATTTATAAGCTTTTGAAAAATATATTTGATTTAATAGTGATAATAGCCACACATATATTAAATTAAATCAACACATGCAAGCTTACATAAAGAAAATCCATTTTATTTTACTTGATTTTGAAAAGATGGATGCATGAATTCAAATGACATACCAAATTTAACATGATTGGAAAGAGGACAATCAAATATAAGCATGTGATTCATTCAACCAAACTAGTTCTTAAGGACATTCAAATCAAATAAGATTATTTAAAGCAAAACCAAAGCTTCTTTATTAATTAAGTTATGGATTTGATTTGATTTAAAGAGGAGAAGAGAAATCATCACTTGTTATTTTAAACCCATTCCCACATTAGTGATTTGATTTAATTTAAGAAAATGTAATTAAGTTGATTTTATGGGTTAATTAAGTTGAACTCTTAATTAGATGAATTAATTACCCTTACCTATGTCACCTTAAAGTAATTAACTAAATAATTATGAGCCAACATGATATGTAAAATAAACTTGCAATGATCCTAGGAAATAAAAGGGCCTAATGCATTGGCTCATGATTAATAGTTAATGATTAAGGACTTAATTAATTACTTATTATTTTCCCACACATATGGACTAACCATAATTTCATTAAACTCCTTGTTATTAAACACCCAAAGATCTACCCCATGATTTAATTAATTAAGGTCTGATGTGATTATGATTTTAATTTGATTAAGTGATTTAATTAATTAAATTTTAATTAATTTAATTTTAAAAGGGTGAAATAAAACTAGGAAAGGGTCCCAAACTTATTCCTTAGTTCACTTTCTATTGAACAATGATTAAAAAACATAATTATCTAATTTATTACTATTCATGGGTTTAATTAATGATTAATTAAAAAAGAGTAATTAATGTTTAATTAGTCAATTTTCTTAATTAAGTAGCAATAAATCCCAAGAAAATCATGGGAGGTAGAGGTCATCCCATTAAATTAACCCACAAAATTGAGATTAATTACTAAGTAATTAAGGAGTAGCTAATAAATTTTATAATTAAACATTAATTAAACCTTAATATTTCAAAATTAATTAAGATCATTTAATTAATTCTTTAGAAATACCTTTAAAATGAGTATTTATTTGCATTTTTATTTCTATGATTTTTTATGATTTTTAGAGTTTTAGCCATTAAAAATGATTAAGTCTAATTAAATAATCTATGTCATGTGGAGTACACCGATGTGGTGCTTTCCATGCTACACGAGGGATTGGCTACTTAAAACTTACCATCACCCACGCCAAGGTAGTGAATGCACTTTCGCCTACCGCCCAATATCGATGGCTACGATTAATCCCACAGCTTAATAGATTAAATCGATCGTTCTAGTGATCTAATTATGATCGCCCATTTCATCGATGTAGAATGGATGGTGCATGATCTAACATCACATGAGTTAGGGAGAATGTAGTCCGCCCTCCATGCTTGTTCGAAGCTTACCCGAAGCTCTGATCAACTCCAAAAGGATCCCACCTTCACAACATCGATCAAAGGGGATGTAACGGTCAAGATCACAGATGCAAATGAAAAAAACCTCCAACCCATTTTGCCTAAGGATCATTTGGAAGCATACATCACCGAGCTCAAGACTGGCTCAAACAATTAAGGAAGATTCATCTAGAGATGAAGCCATTGAAAAGTAATTGGATCCATGAGGTTCATTAAGGCCATGAACCGATGATTTAGAGCTCGACTTTGATTGAAGTCCACCTCATGCGGGAAGTTTGGGAGATGATTCATTCTTGTTCAACAAGGCCTAAAAGGTGCAAGCAAAGTTAATTTGAGTTTAATGGAGAAATGGAAGTTAGTTAGAAATGGGAGTGTCCTATTTCAGATTGAATGGAACTTTTGATCAAGGAAAGCAGGGATCTTAGGCTAGTGGCTTATCTTGCAAACTGTACTGAGGAATTATTTGTGTTTGAGTGGAAATGAGGGGGTGTATACCTCCATCTTGATCGACATTAGGATCTGTTTGGCTTTAGAGGTCATCCATCCATCTGGGAGTCATGGGTGTGGAAGAGGTGAGTTGGCTCGCCTTGGTTGATTGAAGGTATGGTGGTTTCCAAGGAGGAGACATGGTTTCGGGTTTCAAATGCTCCAATGGGGAAGGGGAGGTGATTTCATTGGTCATATGGCCAACTAATCACCCATGTGGGTGTCTTAGGTGCTAGGTGGACCATTGGGAGAGTACCAGTGGCCAAGGAATGGAAATGACCACTTACATGGGTGATTTATCTCATGTGATGCCCTCCCAAGAGTAGAATGATCATTTTACATTGGATTTAATTTAGATTTGAAATGAAAAAGTTGGTTAGCCTAAATTTCAAGTCAATTGGAGTTGATTTAGTTAGTTTGTCTCAATTTGACTCATTTAGTCAAATTGGGTTGTGGGTCAATTGACCAAATGGTCAACTTGGGTCAAACCAAGGGTCAAGTTCATATGATCATTTTTGGTTCAATTAGTTTGGTTTAGTTTGGCATAGATTTGATTTTGGCTCATTTGAATTAGTTTCAAATGGTTGTTGACCAATTGACCAAATTGGCCAAATTGTCTGATTGGGTGTTGGTTTGGGTTTAGTTGACCAAGATGAGATTGTAGGCTTTGGTTTCAATTAATTTGATTTTTTGATTTAGCAACTTTAGCCTTAGGTTAATTTGGCTAAGTAAGCCAATTGGGTTGAATTGGGTCCAATCATGGTCAAAGTTCAACAATCAATTTGGAATGAACTTGACATTGGTTGTAATCAATTTGGTTTATATTTTGATTTGACCTAATTTGGTCTTTAGGTCAATTTGGGTCAACTTGGGTCAAAAGGTCCAATTGTTTGGTTTGACTCAATTGAAGGTCAAGTCATATTCAAATATTGATTTTGATTTGGTATGAATCATTAATTTCAAGGAGGATTAGGAAATTTGGCTAGTTTGGGTTCATATGTTAATAATTGGTCAAATGACTAGTTTTTAGTTTGACTAATTTATGATAATTGATCAACCTAGGTGATCAAAATCATGATGGGAGTTTTGATGAGTTTGGTTCAATCCAATTTGGGTAGGATTACAAATTTTAAATAGGTCAATTGGCCACTTTGGTCAAGTGAACTAAATTTAGTTGGCTTGATTTGGAGTTTGATTTTGAAGTTTTATATAAGGCTTTGGGCTTGGTTCAATCCAATTTGGGTAGGATTATAACTTGCTCAAATAGGTCAATTGGCCACTTTTGTGTCAATGAACCAATTGGGTTTAGTTGGCTTGATTTTGGGTTGAGTTTGATTTAGTTGAGTTTATATATGGATTTGGGATGATATATAAATTCATTTACAATTTTAGGTTCAAAATGGTTCATTTGAACATTTCAAGTTAAGTTGGGTTAGACTTAGTTGATTTTGGTTTGGCTTGATGATTGTAGATTTCATTTATATTTGTGAATATGATTGAAGCTATGATTGATTCATGAGAAAATCAATTGAATATTGGGTTTTGGAATGAAGGAATTTGGCTAAGTCCATGAGTTGGGTCATGTGACTTAGTTTGGATTTTGATTTGATTTGATTTAGTTTTGATTTATTTAAATGTATATTTTATTTAAATTTGTGAAGATGATTGAAAATATTATTGATTTTGAGAAAATCAATTGAGTTTGACTTGATTTGGATTAATATTTTGCTATTTTCCTGGGTGGAAAACCTTCTTATTGGCCACCCAATACAAAAATATATCCCAAATACTAGAGTACACCTATTATCCATATATATAATCTAGTTCATGGGATGAGTTTTAAATGGTTAGCACACCAACAATCTCTTCTACAAGATTCCTTTGAGGTGACACTTGAGCCGATAACATGAAGATCGGCTCCAAAGCAAAGCATAAGTGTATCCAAGTCTATATGTGAAATAATTAGTCATCAGGGGAACCTTAGCTCTAACCCACTTTCCTCTCAAAAGCTTTTGGTTTGGTAGTTATAAGTCATCCACAGTGTGTGAAGACTCGAGGTTCTTGGGAGCATCATCCTCAAGCCAAGAAATTGATGTAGAACTTGGGATGATTCATATAAATATTTAATAGAATTACCTTTTGAGTACTTGCCTTGTGTTCATAATTTTGCAAAGAAAGGTTTAATCCCACATTTGGTCAAAGCACAGTCGACTACTTTGAAAGAATAAGAACAAATGCAAAGCTCTCAATCAAGAGGACTAGAATTTGGTATAGTGGGTCTATGATGATGACATTGCTTATTCATCACCAATCATTTGGAATGAAGTTCTTTTCAAATCATATTATTTTATATGAGGAGTCATGCTTAAAAATTTTAGATCTAGATGATTTTGAAGTTAAAGGTGCACCACCGAGTTTGAAGAAGAGATCAAGTCAACCATCGACGAGGGAAATCAACTTAGAAGAGGAAGATCCACGCTCACATACATCGTTCTTTGTTGAATGAAATGTAAACCAATGATTTAGGCTATTAATTGAGTTTAAGTACAACTTTGCATTGAGTTATGAAGAGATGCGATTGGTTTAACGGGTCCATAAACTGCAATAGAGCCTACTACTAAACCTATCAAGCTTCTAGATGCATGCAATTGGACATAACAATAGTCATTTCTTAAGAAACATCGATGTCGGCATCATTAAAGAAAAATACTTGGTTAATGTCATCCTTGAAAAAGAATGCCAAATTCACATATGCATCAATTTTATGGATTTAAATAAGGCCCTACCTACCAGCGTTGTCCTAATTAAGAAAAAGAATTGCCAAATTCACATATGCATCAATTTTAAGGATTTAATTAAGACATGTACAAAATTAAATTTCCACTACTAATCCCATAGTCGATGGTGGACATTGCTCATCAGTTTCTCTTTCATGGGTGTCTTATTTAGATATAACCAAATAATGATGGCCTCAAGATGAAAGAAACACTACTTTAGAACCCGACGAAAATCTTTCTATAAGGTCATGCCTTTTAGCCTTAAAAATGACGGTGCTACATTCCAATGGGCTATGACTTGAATCTTTGATGAACTTATTCATCATCAAGTTGAGTGATATGTCGCTATCTCTGGTCAAAAGTATAGAAAAAGGAAGACCATCTATTTGACTTGATAGTAGTTTTAAATAGTTAAGATAATTTAACCTCAAAATGAACCCAAAGTGTGCGCTAGAGTAGTTTTGGAAATTTTGTTGTTCCACAGAATCAAAATTGATCTAAAGAAGATGAAGGCAATATTAAAAAATACCACCACCTAAAAGTTTAACTCTCGATCATTCCAAGGGTGTTGGTATATCTAAGATGCTTTATATCCAACCTACCAAGAAAATGTCCCATTCTTAGCACTTGTCAAAAGGACACACCAAGTTCAAGTGGGATGATAAGTGTGTGCACGCCAAAGACATCAACATTCCCGATAACGCCATTAGTTCAAACAACCCTACCCCGTGCAAGCTCATCATACTTTACTCTAGCATTAGATGACTTGGTGCTTTGTATTCCAAGCTAATGATGAAATAAAAATGCACTCTACTTCCTCATCCATCATTTAATGCTGAGGTTAATTATTCACCCATTAAGCATTGCTTAGCTTTAATCTTTACATCCCAAAGCTACAACACTATATTTTTCCTCATAAGGTGAACTTAATCTAGGATCAATCCACTATAGTATCTCATGAGCCCAATGCTATATCTATTGTCATGATAGTCCATGATCCTCTCATAATTGACACTACCTTCTCCGCATAAGAAAGGATAAATGCTGGATTTCTTAATACCATGCCCATTTCTTGACTCTCTGTGATGATAATGAACCATGAACCATGACACCATCTACCATATCAAGAATGTACTCAAGGAGATGAATTTGAAGATTCTCATTCACCCAATAGGCTCCACAGCTGCCTAGAGTTTTCGTTACTCTAAGCATCTAGAACATCAACATCTTTGAGTATTCTCACTAGTTATTAACCATGTTGTTGGGTCCTATAAGGTTATAAAGCCCAAGCTCCATTTCTACCACAAGTTCACCATAGAGTTGTTAGCCCAAATCCTAGAGGTTACCATTTATAAGATTCCTCGAGAAGAGAATGCCATAGATATGTTTTAGCCAAGTTTGCCAAGGAGTTGACATAGGATGAGTCCATCTCAATAAAGGTCTAAAATAGATAAGTCTTATTCCTTATTTATATTGAACTCATCAAAAAAGTACTCTCTTGAAGGGGAGGTTGCCATTGCCAATAAGGATGGAGTTAGATTGGATGCAACCATTCATAGATTACCTAAATAAAGAAAACTTCCTTAAGAAAAGTCTTAAGCTTAGTAGATGAAGCAAAGAGCACTTTCCTATGCTCGGATGGTTTCATACTAGTGGTCTTTCATTCATATATGGTTACATTGTTTAGACAAGTACAAGCCGAAGATCATGATGAGGTACACTCGATTTTGTGGAGCCAACTAATCCTCAAGATGAAAGCCAAGATGAAGAGACTAGATACTATTGGCCATCGATGATCAAATATTTCATGGAAATGGCTAGGTGATGCCACCAATGTCACATGGTGTGGTCCTACATCAACCAGCCCAACATTCTATATCCTACATGGCCTCATGGCCATTCAAGTGTAAGACATATAGTGATTGATCCTCCTTCCAAGGGTCACCATCTTAGCATCAATACTTTTCAATAGATGAAGGCGATATTCCAAAAGGTCATACCAAAGATGTGCTATAGTTTTTTTAGAACTATATTTATAAAAGTTCAGAGTGCATTGATGAATTATATCTTATAATGATAGCATTCAAGAGCACCAAGAACAACAACTTTGCTCATAGATATACATAGATTGAGATATTATACTATCAACTACAGGGAAAATGGTTTAGCGTAAGCCTTCAAGAAAACTCTCATCTAAATACTAAAAAGATAGACAACAACAAGTTTATAGGCATGAGTTTGAAGCCTTATGGGCCTACCATACCACATAACTCCAATTAGCCTACTTTTTTCTTCCTTAGTAAGGGTCCAAGCCGCTTTACCATTATAAGTTTAACTCACATCACTAAGGATAATTGTGGGTAGCAAGATCATAATAGTTGAACTCCAAGTCTAGAAGAGTTTAGAGGAGAGATGAGCAGTTACTGAGTTGAAATAATGCCCCAACAAGACTCCTCACTCAGAGTCGCCTAGGTAAGTCGATGTGCTAGCTAGTTTGTCATCGTGGTCTTCTTTTTGGAGGAGTAAGTCTAAGTATGTTTTCCTTCCTTACTTGGCCACTACACATCGATGAGAGAGCCTTGTTAGTTTGGTAGGCCTTACTTTGTGGTGGTAAGATTCCTCATGTTTCTTTTTTAAGAGGATGGGACACGCTTTCTGATTAGCACCCACCGATTGGACCCAGTATATTTGAGGTTTGGTATAAGTCCCTTAGCCTTTCCCTCAATGCTTCAAGTCTTCTAGTCCTTCCTCGGGCCCCCGCTAGTTATCGCAGGTCGATAGCATCTATCCCATATGATGACTATCCCAATGATTAATTTGCTTGGAAAGTTGTATGCTACATGCTTTCTTTAAGATCATCACATTGATGGGCACCTGTTGGTTGGTTCTCACTATGCTAATGGATACACCACTCATGATGATGGATACACCATAGTTGGTTGGTTCTCACACCTAGATACACCACTTATGAAAGATGTAAGTTTGCTATACTTTCTTCTAAGTTGGCCACTATACACCTATAGATTTCTTTTCAATGATAAGTAGAAGCACCTCCCCATGACCACTATATTTGTTATATCCTTTGTGACCATATTTAGACACTACCCGGGTTGTTGCATTGAAAGTTCTTTTAATACTAATGTGGTTGGAGAATCTATGGATCATTCTCCCCATCTAAATCGAGATAAGTTAGTGACATAGCCATTCTTAGTGGTCCTCACCAACAGGTCCACCATATACAATATATATATATATATATATATATATATATATATATATATATATATATATATATATATATATATATATATATATATATATATATATATATATATATATATATATATATATATATATATATATTCACTTGAGAGGACATATGGTACCTTTTAAATGTATCCTATCTTTAGACAAGGTCAACAAAACTCTATAAGAATTGCCTCACTACTCTTGATTTGATATAAGTCCCGCATATAAGAAGCCCCTAAGTCTTCAATTTGTTGTGCTACCAATAGGTCACCCTAGCAATTTTCTCTCGCCAGAAGTAAGTCTGTACCCTTCTTCCTAGCACAACTTAATCAAAGGCAACCCTTAGGTTGGCTTGCTCTAATGGCTAGTAGGCTATTCCTTTGGATTTGTAAATTTGAGTGGATAAGTCAATATACCCCTTCTTAGTGGGTCCATTACACCCACATGGTCCATAATTTAAATCTTATTGAGCTCACATCCCATTGGATATGCCCTCAATTTGAAATAAACTAAACCAAATAAAACCATATCAAATCACATGAAATTAAAAAAAATTAATTCACTTTTGAGTTGAAATAAGTCCTAGCAAAGATTCACTTAATAGTGCCTAGGTCATGTTTGATTTGTTGTGCATCTAACAGTCACCCCAAATTGTTCCTCACTTTGAAGATGTAAGTATGCTACACCTTCTTGAACAATGTACACAAAGGCATTAGGTTGGCTAGCTCTACCCTTATAGACTATCCCTTTGGATTTGTAAACAGAGGTAGTTCAAGATGATATAGCCCCTTCTCAATGGGTCCATCACACACCAACATATACATTAACTCATTAAATTAAACCCAATTTTTTCCTGGAGTTAATCACTCTCTTCCTTAATGGAGCCCCAAATCATATGTAAATAAGTCAAGTAAATAAATCAAATTCAAAACCAACCTCGTGGAGCCAAACTAAATCAATTCCTCCAATAGAGTCTAAATCAAATAAATCCAACCAAACTCCTATCCTAGAGTACATCCCAAACATGACATCAAACTCTAATCCTCACAAAATATTTCTTAATGGAAGGTTCATTGATCCCCATGGACTGAGCCCATATCTCTAAAGTATTCCTCCACATCATAAAAATAAATAAAGTTGATTTGACCTTTAATCTGGATTATGGACTCTTATCTCAAGCGATCTTCTTTCCACAAATCATATAATCAAATCAAACTCAAACCTTAACCCCAACATATTTTCTTCTTCTATGACCTTGATATAGACCCTCACATGTCAAGCCCAATGCATGTGTGATCCCCTAGATCTCCTCCATGTCCACATGGAATTCTCATCAAATCTTATTTCTTCTCTTATGCACCTTTCATAGTTCAACCAAAAGCCAAACAATGTATTCCTTCAAATTACATCATCTTAACATTATAATCAACATTTTATGATTTGTGATGGTGCAAGCTCAAACTAACTATACAATATCATGCTAAACATATTATAGTGTCAATTAACACACTATATTATATTATAAAAATATGATGTTATATTATAAATTACTATAATAAAATATATTGTATAACATTACACCTCATTAGAATTACTTAAAAGGAACAAATAACAAAATTTTCTCAAAATATGAATAATGTTCATTTTGATGTAAAATTAATAATTTTCAATTAGAAATGGTACAAATAGCATAATTTTGTTGTTTCTTGGTGTGTGAATTTGGCCAAATTCTTCCATCTCAACCTTCAATTAACATTTTTGTGAGTTTTGATCCAATGTATTATAACAAAAGTAAAACATACTAAAATTTACAATAACAATTAGTAAGACAACACTATATACATATATATGTGAAGTTATATTATTTTGCACATTATATTTTAATATGCTTTCATATAATATATTATTTATTCATTACACCTTAAAATGAATCACTTTAAGCAAAAAATTTATAAATTTTGTTGAAAATGAACATTTATTTTGGATGCAAAATTCTATTATTTTGATTAAATGACACACCATAGACAAACCTAATGATGTTCCCTAAAGCTTACATTAATTTTGGCCAAATCCCATCATCTTTAGAGTATTTTAATTAATTATACTAGTACAAACTTTACATCATACTATAACAAACTAAATTATGCTAAAAAAAACAAGTAGTAATACATATAGTATGCTATAATGCATGATGCTACACTATGTTATGGCATCCTATATTATAATACATTATAACATATATATATATTATATTATATTGCATATCACATCACAAGGATTTCTTAAGATAAAAATATCATAAAATTATTCTAAACATAAAAAATATATATTTTAGTAATATCATTTACATATTTTAAGTTAAAATAATATATTATGATGTCATGCTCTACCTATTATGAATTTGTACAAACTCCACCATTTTAAAGTCTAAATCAACATTTTATAAATAATTCTAGTATAGCTTGACTACATGATTGTAAAATACTAAAAGAATTTATAAATAGAACAATATATTATGATATATGATGTTATACTATGCTACAACATATATTATTTATTTTGAACATAACATTTTTAGACTAAAAGTGTGAGACACCTTTGGTACTACAACCTAATTCCCACTTCAAATTTAACAAATTTCATCATCTAATTTATTAAATCAATATTTTATGATTTATATTAATATAAACTATGGGCACAATACCATAATATACTAAAGTAATTCAAAACATCTTATAACATCCAAAAACACATCACTACATGCTCAAATATATGATGCTACATTATACTATAATATATTGTATTATAATAAGATTTAGTATTCAAATCTCTAATTATCGTTAGAGTCTCTTGATAACATTTTCTTTTAGCTACCATAACTATGTTTAGACTAGTCATTCTTAAGATCTACTCAATGCATCTTTATTCAAGGTTTGGGGTTTTAAGGTTTAGGGTTTAGGGTTTTTAGGGTTTGTTTTGTTTAGGATTTAGGGTTTAGGGTTTGGGTTGTGGTTTTGGTTTAGGTGGGGTTTAGGGTTTAAGGTTTAGGGTTTATGGTTATGGTTTAGGGTTTGTGGTAGCATTTAGGGTTTAGGGTTGGTTTATGGTTTTTGGGGTTTGGGGTTTAGGGTTTGTGGTTTAGGTTTTGTGGTTTAGGGTTTAAGTTTAGGTTTTAGGGTTTGGGATTTAGGTAGAGTTTAAGAAATTTTTTAACAAAGAAAAAAAAGATTCAACATTTCTTTGATTTCAAAACCATGAGTACCCTAAGTTTCTAAGGCACTGATGACATTAAATAAATAAGCACCAATAGAGCAAATCACAAACCTAGATAAGTAGAAACATTTCATAAATACATAGTTCCATATAGATTTGGATCTTTGTTCTTTTTATTCCATAACCACCCATGTTGAGTAGTGATCGCCATTATATCCCATCTCTCCCTGCCACCACTCTTACCTGTCGCCTCTCCTCCTTCATAACCACCACTACTTTCACACCACCTCCATATCCACTACCACTTAGAGCCCCACCACCACTATGATAACCACACCTCACCTTAGCCTTAGACCCAGATCATTTTTAAGTGATGTTCTGCCATAAAGTTTTAGCTTATTCTTGGGTTTATGGTTAATTTAAGGTTTAGGGTTAGTTTGGTTAGAGTCTAGGTTTGGGGTTTAGGGTTAGGTTAGGGTTTAGTTTAGGGTTTAGGGATAGGTTTTGGATTTAGGGTTTAGAGGTAGGTTTAGGGTTTAGGTGGTTTAGGGTTTAGGGTTTAGGGTTTAAAGATTTAGGATTTAGGTTTTTTTAAATCAAACCATTTAGGTTTATTTTAGTTTAGTTTTTTATTTAAGTTTATATTTATTTTTATGTTTATTTTATTTTGTTTAGTTTAGTTTATTTGTTTTAAGTTTTATTTTAGGTTTATTTTGTTTATTTTAAGTTTAGTTTATTTTAGTTGATTTTATATATTTATTTTTAGGTTTAGTATTTATTTTTAGGTTTAGATTTTTATTTTTAGTTTATTTAGATTTAGGTATAGGTTTTATTTAGTTTAGTTTATATTTTTAGTTTATTTTATTATTTAGTTTAGATTTAGGTTTTAATATTAGGTAGGTTTAGGTCATTTATTTTAGTTTTATTTAATAGTTTAGGTTTATTTTATTTTCTTGTTTTTTTAAAGGTTTAGGTATTTTTTATATTTAGGTATTTTTATATTTTAGTGTATGTTTTTTATTAGTTTAATTTAATTATTTGTATTAGGTTTAGTTTTAATTTATTTTTTATTTATTTTGTTTAATTTAGGTTTTATTTATTTTATTTTAGTTTAGATTTTATTTTATTTATTTTTAGGTCACCTTAGGTTTAGGTTTTAGTTTTTTTATTATTTTTTTATTTTGTTTGTTTAGATTTTTTTTTTATTTTAAGTTTTTACTTTAGATTAGTTTTTAGCTTTTTTTTAGGGTTTAGGTTTTTTAATTTAGGTTTAGGGTTTGTTAGTTTAGGTATAGGGTTTAAGTTTTAGTTTAGGGTTTAAGTTTTTTTTAATAGAATAAATTTATTCAACATTTCTTCTTTTGATTCATCAACCAAGTAACACACCAAGTTTTCTAAGACACAAGCGTGACATAAAAAATGAACACACATAGGCAAATAAAAAACCCAAGATAACTATAATCGCTCTATCATAAGGACATAGTTCCATAAGCATAGATTGAATCAACCGTTTTAGTTTCTCATCAAACCACCGCCTCTCAGTAGTGGGATCCACCAACATATCCATCTCTCCCTCGATCCACCATGGATGTAACCTCAGCTCCTCCCACCTCCATAACCACCATCCCACTACCTCAAGATCCCCACCACCATTAAGATAACAACCACCTCCATTTTCTCCTCATCTAGATCTAGTGGTTGACTGATGTTCCCCATCAAGGTTCTCCCCATTGTTAGGTTTTAGTTTCTTAGGTTTTAGGGTTTATGTTTTTTTTTAATTTATTTAGTTACTTGAGTTTATGGTTTGGGGTTTAGGGTTTAGAGTTTGGGTTTAGAGTAAAGATTTCGCTTAGGATTTGGCTAGGGTTTGGTTTGTGGTTTGTGGTTTTGTGGTTTGGGGTTTAGGGTCAGTTTGGGTTTAGGGTAAGTGTTAGGAGGATTTAGGTTAATGATTTTGTTTAAAATTAGTAGGTTTAGGTTTATTTAATTTTTAGTTTTATTTATTTATTTTAGTTTATTTATTTATTTTTATCAGATTTATTTTATTTTTATTTTAGTTTTTAGTTTTTATTTTAGTTTAGTTTAGTAAATTTATTTTAGTGAGTTATTTTATTTATCTTAGAGTTTATTTTATTTCTTTAGGTATTTTAGGTTTTATCTTTAGTTTAGATTTAGGTTTATTTTAGTTTATTATTATTTAGTGGATTAGTTTAGTATTATTTAGGTTTATTTATTTAGTTTAGTTTATTTAGTATAGTTTATTTTATTTATTTTATAAGCATTTTAGTTTAGTAGCTTTATTTTTAGGTTTAGGTTTTATTTAGTTTATTTATTTTATTTTAATTTATTATTATCTTATGGTTTATTATTTATTTAGGTTTGTTTAGGTTTATATCCATTTATCTTAGTAGTTTCTTTTAAGAGTTTAGGTCAGGAGCCTTTAATTTATTTATATTTTATTTATTATCTTTAAATTTTATTTATTTTATCTAGTGTATTTAGTAGCTCAGGTAGGTCTAGGGTGGGTTTGGTGGGGGGCCCAGGGTTTAGTGTAGATTGGGCTAGGGATCAGGGATCAGTGGTAGTGTAATGTGATAGGTTTGGGGATTTTGGGTTTAGTGGCCTGGGTTTAGTGGTAGGTTTAGAGTTTAGTAGTTAGGGTTTAATGTAGGTCAGGTTTATTTTTTATTATTTGATTATTTTATTTTAAATTAAGCAAAAGGTTTTAGGTTTATTTTAGTTTATTTTATTATTTTAATTTTATTTATTTTATATTTATTTCAATTTATTTTTATTTTTTATTTAGTTTAGTTTATTTATTTTAGTTTATTTTATTTAGATTTATTTTTAGTTTAATTTTATTTTATTTTATTTTATTTTATGTTTTTATTTTATGTTTAGTTTAGGTTTTATTTATTTTTTTTTTAGTTTTTTTTTATTTTTATTATTTTAGATTTTATTTAGTAGTTTAGGTTCATTTTTTTTAGTTTATTTTATTTTATTTAGTTTAGGTTTAGGTTTAGTTAAATTTAGCTTTAGGTTTATTTATTTTAGTTTAGTTTATTTTAGTTTAAGTTTATGTTTATTTTATTTTAGGTTTAGGTTTTTTTTAGTATTTTATTTTTATTTATTTATTTTAGTTTTAGGTTGTTATTTAGTTTTATTTATTTATTTTTTTGCCACCATCCTTCAAGATCTTTCATGATAGTTTGATAACACATTGCACAGCTTTTAAAGTCTTGCAGGTATTAACTTTCTTCCATTTTATTAGTAGTTTAGTTGTTGCATTTGATTGGACGTGAACCTTCAATGGTTCATGAAGAATTTCTTGAGTTGGAGTTTCATTAAGTTTTTATTAGATGGACAGGTGACATAGAGAAAGAAACTAACCAAGTTGATTACATCTAAGGAACTTTGAAATAATCAACAAATATTCTGACAACATTTCTGAGATCCTTCAAGAATATCTATGGCCAACCACCTTCATGCTAAAGGGCTTTACCATCAAAATATTCAAAATTAATCAAGGTGGCTATTTACAAGAGGAAGCCAGCTTGCTCTTCTACCAATCATCTAGAGCAAGTCAGAAGGTGTTTGAGAAGAAGCCTAGCAGCTTTGTTAGTGGATAGAGGATGCCCAACCAGAGTGTAGTATGAGAGACTACGAGCTCAACAAACCTTTTGCCACCTCATTTTCCACCACCTCATCCATCATAATCCACCTTTTTACAATGATAATTTCCACCACCTCAATAGCCTACCTAGTAGCTATTCATATTCATCAGGTATACTTTCCACCTACTCTTATCGAAGATTGAATAATCCATATTCATTCCAGATAGAGAAAAAATCTTTAAGAATCTCTAAAGAAACCTAACTTTTCCTAAGAGGCCTAGGAAGTGGGCAAGAGGATGATCCTAGCTATGCCCTACCACTTTGCAGGTCCTCTTGTATCATTTTGGGGACCAGCTTTGTAACTATACTGGGGAGCCATAGTTATCCAAGGAATACTTATGAACAACCATCCGCCTCAAGATCCGGGGATACATATGATCCTCTAAGAAAAAAAGAAGGTTAAGATCAAGCTCCCAAGCAGCTCAAACCTGAATGTTACCTAGATCCAAGGGAGCCCATATCCCTGAGAAGTAGAGCCACCATAGTCTCAACCACCCCTAAGTGTCCCAGCCACACAAGGAACCAAACCTTACTGCTACTTTACTTGATTTCTATCATGTACCAGAGAATATAGCCCTCCATAGGATGATTCACCATGGATACTTGTGGATGACCAAGCCGAGTTGATTATAATGTCTTAGCTCACCTTACAAAGTTTTTAGCTAAGTTAAGCATATACCACACCTCTTATCCAAATATGAGGGAATCTCTAATCAAGGCCTTACTTGATCTAGATATGCTTAGCTGGATCGCTACTAAAGAGGAGGCATGACACTCAAAGGAAATCTTAAGAGTTACATTCGATGAAGACTTACTCTAGGACAATTGACCACAACCGCCTCTTTACATTACAATGGATGTTGGTCTATCCTGAGTTCTGTTCCGGTGTATCTATCAACATTATGAGTCTAAGAATCCTTGCCTATTGGGGAGGGTACTTTTTTGGTGATCTTACAACATTGAGGTTTGATGTACTATCTGAAGATAGAGGCATCACCCCTATAGTGAGCCTAATCATGTAATAAGGACTCCTAAGGCATGATGGGTCTTTTAATGTACCGTGAATTTTTCTCCTACTTTACATTGATGAATAAAGTAGATTATATAGGTTCTTGTTTCCTATGGAGGTAAGCCTCCATATTTAATTACATCTTAGGAAATAAAATTTCCTAAGAATACTTTCGATTAAAGTGTACAATTATCATCTCCAAAGATTTCAAGGTTATATTATCAAAGGATTAGTTATATTTGAAAAATCAATTAGAAAGTTCAAGGAGAAGATTTATTTTGGAATCCAAATGAAATAAGTAAGAAATGGCCTAGTGAGCATTCTAATCTCATATTATTGGGCTTTTATAATTTTGAAGTTGAGGAGATTTATATGTTTTGAGTCAAAATTTAATTAGAAAACTAGCTTATAATCCACCAACATAAAGTTGTGGGAATGCTTAAGAGGTGAGAATTATGCTCATAGAAGAAATAGCTACTGGATCCTAAATCTTGAGATCATACATGAGCAAGCACCTAAATCTAAGCCATAGGTGGACATAAGGGTTTACCTATAAGAGAATAAATTGTCTTCTAGACTTATAAGTGCTTGAGTGGCTAGTTAACTCCTCCTATGATTTTAAATCCATGTAGTCTTATGAATTGTAAGACATCTAGGATAGTTATTTAATTAGAAATAGACTAAAGTCCTAAACACACTAAGAGACTAGAGCATGAGGTATGAGCATATGACTTAATCTATAGATGCAAAATCTTTTCAAATTTTATTTCATTTTAGACACTTGATTTTGATAGAAGCTTTAGGATTTATTATGCATAAATGCATGATAAAATAGGTTATGGGTCAAATCAACTAGATGAAGGTGTTATCCCCACAAGGGATGCCCTCAGTCAATCATTTTTTTATCAAAGGATGAAGATCCTTCATATTCAAGAGATAAAGATATGCATGGATGATGTGAAACATACAACCATATAGCTAAGGGGTTACTAAATCTTTTAATTATCTTATTTATGTCTTAAGCTTTATGATGAGGTTATGAGTTGTTTAAAATTTAGTTATGAGTGATTAGTTGGGTAGAAAAGTTATTTTTATCCTAGAGCCTAATCATCCAAGCCACAAATTAAAGCAACAACCATTTAAGAAATTATGAAAAGCATGCCATCCCAATGCACAATGTAAACATAACATCAAATAATTATATAAAATATCATAAAAATAGAAGGTCAGTGTACCATGCACAACCCAAAGAGAGAAAAGATGGTGAAGCTCTACCCTTATAAACCTAGAATATGAAAGAATAATTATAATTATATTAAATGCTATGGGGTCTTCTTATTCATATCTCCATTTTTATTTGGTTCCTTCTTTGATTTGGATGGTGCTTCAAAGGCATCAGACACCCTAGACAAAGCCTTCTGCCATTACTCATTCTAAATTCCCATGGCACTAATCCTATTTTGTATTGCAAAAATTACATTTATGTAGGAAAAGTAAATCTAACTACATCTCCATAATAGAGGTTAGCTAAATATACATATAATCCCAAGCAATTGTATTTATAATTTGGACTTAGTACCCTACACATGGGTAACTAAGCCCACCTATCCTAACTTGGATTATACTTAAAGATTTAAGCAACTTGCAAAAAAAGCATTCACATTTATTTTAAGCATACCTTAAGCATAATCCCATATAGAAAACATGATTAGGCTAATATTGTCCTATCATCAAGTCTACTAAACATACATCCTAACATCTAATCTAAAATAATACATAAAACAAATCATACATCATATCACAACACCATCCTATCTTAGAACTAAGTGGTGACTTAATTATAATGTGTATTAAGGCTTGTGTGGTAAGCTTTGTTAGCATTAGTGTTGTATTTTCTAAGTAGTAAGAATTCAATTTAACATGAAAGGTAGATTTCACTTGAAGTAGTTTAATTGATTTGAGAATTTTAATTTGTGTTTTCTTTTGTTTCATTTAATTACACTTAGCAACTAAGTGTTATAAAGAGAGGAAAATAGGATGGCCCTCTTTCATCCCTACCTTAAGTCACTTTCTAAAGTATATTAATTTGATTTAGTTCTCTTTAGTGAATGACTTAATAAGTGATTTAATTAATCAAGTTTTAAGTTCACTTTAAATTGTCTTATTCAAAATGAAAGGCATCTTAAGATTAATTTAATTGAATTACTACCACATGACATATATTAAATCATTTGTTTCCATAACATGTAACATGCATATGATTTAATCCTAAGTATATCTATATATGCAACATATTTTAGCACACTTAAATGATGAATGTATGTGTATGTCTAGAATTTTTATTTTATTTGATTATAATATTTAATTAATTTAAAACTTTATCCAAATTCTTATACAAAAGGACATAAGAATGAAATTAAATAGCATATCCTATTGTTAAACCAAGGAAGTGAGGTAATCAAATGACCTTCTTGGAGCTAGCTAAAGCCTTGTATTCTTGAGATGTCTAGACTATATACCCATTTGCATTCAAACATATGTAAATTCATATACATGAACATAGGAAGTAAGCACTAAATTATATGTCTAATTAATTCAACAACTTAGCCAATTATGAATGCATGCAATTTTAATGTAAAATGGGATTTTCATTCACATATACATATACATGTACAAAGATATAGGCAAGTAATGTCGTTAAACTAGGGAAGTAAGGTAATCAAATGACCTCCTTGGGGCTAACTAAAGCCTCATATTCTGGATGTCTAGACTATATACTTGTTTTTCTTGACACACATGGATGTATACATAAATGAGGGAAAAGAAAACCATGCAAAGAATGTATATTTTTTTGATTGAATCATTTATATATATGAATTAAAGTTCTATCTAAATTCTAATGTTGAAATACAAATGAATGAAATCAAATGTAGCTATTGTTAAACCAAGGAAATGAGGTAATAAATGACCTCTTGGCTAGCTAAAGCCTCATTCCCAAGATGTCTAGACTATATACCCATTAACATTCAATCTTATATAAATCAACACATGAATAGAGGAAAGAGAACTCAACATTCACACACTTAAGCTATAAGCACATGCATTTCTTATGTATTTATAACTAGCATCATAACACATATTATTATTCATTATAAGCTTTTGAAAAATACATTTAGATTTAATAGTGATAATAGCAAATATGTTAAATTAAATCAACACATGCAAGCTTACATAAAGGAAATCCATTTTATTTTACTTGATTTTAAAAGATGGATGCATGAATTCAAATGACATACCAAATTTAACATGATTGGAAAGAGGACAATCAAATATAAGCATGTGATTCATTCAACCAAACTAGTTCTTAAGGTCAATCAAAGTAAATAAGATTATTTAAAGCAAACCAAAGTTTCTTTATTAATTAAGTTTTGATTTGATTTGATTTAAAGAGGAGAAGAGAAATCATCATTGTTTTAAACCCATTCCCACATTAGTGATTTGATTTAATTTAAGGAAATGTAATTAGTTGATTTTATGGGTTAATTATGTTGAACTATTAATTAGATGAATTAATTACCCTTACCTATGTCACCTTAAAGTAATTTATTAAATAATTATGAGCCAACATGATATGCATGGAAAATAAATGTGCAATGATCTTAGAAATAAAAGTGTCCTAATGCAATTGAGTCATGATTAATAGTTAATTAGATTAAGGGACTTAATTACTCTTATGGTTTTCCACACACATGTGGACTAACCATAATTTCATTAAACTCCTTTAGGTTATTAAACACCCAAAGATCTACCCCATGATTTAATTAATTAAAGTCGATGTGGTTATGATTTTAATTTGATTAAGTGATTTAATTAATTAGTTAAATCTTAATTAATTTCATTTTAAAAAAGGGTGAAATGAACTTGGAAAGGGGTCCCAACCCTATTCCTTAGTTCACTTATTGAACAATGATTAATAAACTTAATTAACCAATTTATTACTATTCATGGGATTAATTAATCATTAATCAACTTAAAAGAGTAATTAAGGTTTAATTAGTCAATCTTCTAATAAGTGAGCAATAAATCCCAAGAAAATCATGGAGGAAGAGGTCATCCTTGTAAATTAACCCACAAAATTTGGATTAATTGCTCAAGTAAAAAAAGTAATAAGCTACTAATTAATTTTTAATTAAACCTTAATTACTATTTAAAATTAGTTAAGATCATTTTAATTAATTCTCCTAAAATGCCTTTAAAATGAGTATTTATTTACATTTTTTATTTTATATGATTTTATGATTTTAGAAGTTTCACCATTAAAAAATGATTAATTTTAATCCTATTGGCTTCACATGGCACATTGATGCGGTGCACTTTCCAATGGATGTCGCGATTGGATACTTAAAACTTTTGACTCAATGCCTATGTGGTGTGGGGACATGCTTTTCTTGTTCGATCTAAGATTGAACGACTATGAAAATCCCATAGCTTAATGGATTAAATCAAACCAATGTAGATCTAATCACCAATCATTCATTCATCACAATGGACGGTGTGATCTAATGTCACACGAGTGAGGGAGAATGGAGTATTCACCATTGCTCACTTGATCTAAGCTTACCGAGTGATCAACTCCAAAAGGATCCCACACCTTCATGACATTGATCGTAAGAGATCCAATAGTCAAGATCACAAGTTTTTTTCTTCAAAAATCTCCAACCTATTTTTGCCTAAGGATCAATTTTGGAAGCATACCTCACCGGAGCTCAAGATCGATGGCTCAACGATTATGGAAGCTTCATCTAGTGGAGACAAAGCTTTGTTGAGAATTGGATCAATTCCTCAATGTTCACATGAAAGGCCATGAATCGATGATTTGGAACTTAGCTTTGATCAAGTCTATGCTTGGGAGATGATTCATTCCACTGCATGAGTTTGATGGAGAAATGAGAATGTTAGGTTGAAAATTAGTATTTTGGGATGGACGGAATGGAATTTTTTGATCGAGGAATGAGCTTGGGAGCTTAATGGCTCATATTGGGTAGCTAGGCTTGAGGAATTATTTTGTGTGTGTTTGAGTGGAAATGAGGGGTATACCCCTTCATCTTGATTGATAATGGGATTTGGCTTCTAGCTATGGTTTCAAATGTTTAAAAACTGAGGGTGATTTCACCTCACATGGGTCATGGTAACCAACCACCCCCCATGTCAAGTTGGGCAGGTATTAGGTGCCTGTGGACCATTGGGAGATTACCAAGTTTAAGGAATGGAAATGACCACTTACATGGGTGATTGTCTCATGTGATGCCCTTGACCCAAGGGTAGAATGATCATTTGGCATTGGATTTGATTTGGGAAGATTTGAAATGAGCCAAAAGTGGGAGCCCAAATTTCAAGTCAATTGGAGTTGATTTGTTAGTTTGGCTCAATTTGAAATTTAAGTCAAATTGGCTAGGTTGTTGACCAATTGATCAAATTGGGTCAAACCAAATTGGTCAAGTTCAAATGATCATTTTAGATGTTTTGGTTCAATTGGTTTGGTTTAACTTAGATTTGATTTTGTCTCATTTGAATTCATTTGGGTCAAATGGGTTAAGTTGACCAATTGACCAAATTAGCCAAATTAGCTTGGGTTGGATGTGTGTTTGTTTAGTTGACTAATTGAAGATGATTGTAGGCTTTGGTTTCAATTAATTTGGATTTTATTTTGATTTAGGCCAACTTGGACCTTAGGTCAATTTGGGCTAAGTAGGTCAATTGGGTGTCCAATCATGGCTTTAGTCAAGTTCAATAACTAATTTGGAATGAATTTGAATCATTGGTTACAATCAATTTAGTTTATATTTTGATTTGACCCAATTTGGTCTTTTAGGTCAATTTGGATCAACTTCAAGAGGGCCAATTTGGTTTGGTTTGACTCAATTGAAGGTCAAGTTATATTCAAATATTAATTTTGATTTGTATGAATCATTGGTTTCAAGGATTTATGCTTAATTTGCTAGTTTGGGTTCATATGGGTTAAGGGAGTTGACTTGGTCAAATGAACAAGTTGACTTGGTTTGACCTAATTTGTGACAATTGATCAACCTAGGTGATCAATCAATGAGGTTTTGATGGGCTTGGTTCAATCTAATTTGGGTAGGATTGGAACTTGGCTCAAATAGGTCAAATTGGCCACTTTGGGTTTAGTTGGCTTGATTTTGGGTTGAGTTTTATTTAATTGAGTTTATATATGATTTGGGATTGATATATAAATTCAAATTGGTTTGGGTACAAATGAGTTTTGGTTCATTTGAACATTTCAAGTAAAAAGGGTTAAGTTTGACTTGGGTTGATTTTGGTTTGGCTTGATGATTGTAGATTTAATTTAAATTTGTGAATATAATTGAAGGTATGATTGATTCATGAGAAAATAAATTGAATTTGGGTTTTGGAATAAAGGAATTTGGCTAAGTCCATGGAGTTGGGTCATGTGGCTTAGTTTGGATTTTGATTCAATTTTTGATTTTGTTTTGATGATTTAAATGTATATTCCATTTAAATTTGTGAAGATGTTTGAAAATATGATTGATTGTGAGAAAATCAATTGAGTTTAAATTTATTTGGTTTAAGATTTGGCTAAGTCCATGGATAGGTCATATGGCTTGGAAGGGTTTTGATTTAATTTGATTTAGTTTGATTTAGTTTTGATCATTTGAATAATATGATTAAAGATATAAATTGATTATGAGAAAATCAATTGATTTTGGATTGATTTATATTAAGATTTGGCTATGTCCATGGATAGGTCATATGGCTTTAGAAGGGTTTCAAGTTTGTTTGATTTGATCATGGGCTTCAATCATTTGGTTTTGGAATTTGGGTTTGGATTTGGATTTGAATTTGATGTTTGAATTGAACTTGAGGTTTGGTTTGAGAAGGTGAACATGGATTGGATTTGGGTTGTATGGTAGGTGGATTATCCTAATTCCTAAGTCATAACCTAATCCTATGGTTAACCCTTCTAAGTCATTAGTTAAGTTTTTACCTAATTGTTAGAAGTGTCTTATGACTAGGGAAGTCTTAGTGTCTAGAAAATATCTAATTCTAAGATGGGAAGATTAAATTCGCACTCCAAAAGTGAGGTTAAGTGCCTTAGCTCCATAGTGTTTCCCTTGGAGATAAATGATTGGAAGACCAAAGTTTCACATTATTGACTGATACATCTTTCAACACTTTGCTTGGAGAGCATGGATACATGAGAATAATATAGTTCCATCCTCTCTACATCAGTGTACAAAGTGTGAGAGGTGGGATCATCTACGTGTCAAAGGAGATCTCAAGCCATTTATAGTTCATGAGATCGATATATGAGGATGTGACTTACTACCTCCCTCAAAATCAACAAGTCTATTCTTGTAAACTTGCCAAAGTTTAGAAATAAAAGAAAAACAAAAAAGAAAAGAAAATAAAAGAGAAAAGAAAAGAAAAGAAAAGAAAAGAGAAAATGAAAAGAAAATAAAGGAGGAAAAATAGACTTGAGGAGGAAGTGGAAATATTAGATTCCTCCCAAGTTCATTACTCCATTCAAACATATGGGTAGATGACACATCCACCAAGCAGAGGAAGAGGCTAGTTCAAGGCACTAGGGGTAAAACTTCTTATTGGACACCCAATAGAAGATATGTCCTGTTAGAATACACCTACCATCTATATAGACTTAAAATCTAGTTCAGATGCATCTTATATGGTTAGACACTAGCCAACTCTTCTTAGATTCTTGGAGGTGACACTTGAGCCGATAGATGAAGACCGGCTCCAAAGCAAAGCATAAGTGTATTTAAGTCTATATGTGAAATAGTTAGGGCTTGGGAACCTTAGCTCTAACCCTACTTTCCTTTCAAAAGTGAGGGTTTGGTAGTTAAGGATGCTCATCCAGTGTGAAGACTTAGAGGTTCTCGAAGCATCATCCTCAAGTCAAGAAGTTGATGTAGAACTTGAGGATAATTCATATAAAAAATTTATTAGAATTACCTTTTGATTGGTAGTTGTCGTGTGTTCATAATTTAGCAAAGAAAGGGTTAATCCCACATACTTGGTCAAAGCATGTCGACTACTTCAAAAAGAATATGTAAGAATCGAAAAAAGCTCTCAATCAAGATCGACTAAGATTCAAGATAGTGGATCCAATGATGATGATTATTATTAGTCATCACCAATCATTTGAATTGATAGTTCTTTTAAATCACATTAACTCATATGAGGAGTTGTGCTTAGAAACTTCGATGATCTAGATGATTTTAAAGTCAAAGATGCACGCTAGTTTAAAGAAGAGATCAAGTCAACCATCGATGAGCTCAAGGAAATTAACTTAGAATCAAGAAGATCCATTCTTGACATACATCGCTTATTTGTTGAATGAAATGGAAACCAATGACTTAGTTAGGCTATTGATTGGGTTTAAGGTCTGCTTTGCATGGATTTATGAAGAGATGGATTGGCTCCTAACATACATCCATAAACTACTAATAGAGACTACGCTAACCCTATCAAATAAGATCCTAGACATGCAATTAGACATAGGGCAACATGTCATTTGAAGTTAAGAAATTGATCGATGGCTTCATCCGTGAACAATGCTCTACTAGTTAGCCAATGTCATCCTAATTAAGAAAAAGAATGGCAAATTCACATATGAGTCAATTTAGAAATTTAAATAAGGCATGTCCAAAGACAAATGAATTACCAATCTGAGATGGATGGTGGACATTGCCTCATCTTATGCAATCTTCTTTGATGGATGGTTCATATGGATATAATTAAATAAAGATGGTTCTTGAAGATGAAAGAAACACTACTTTTCAAGCCCCCGATCAATCTATTGTTATAAGGTCATGCCTTTTAGCCTTAAAATGATATTGTTGCTACATACCAGGGCTATGACTTGAATCTTCGATGAACTCATTCATTCATCATCATGTTGATCATCAAAAGTAGAGAAAAGGAAGACCATCTCTTTGACTTGAGAGTAGTTTTCAAATAGTTAAGATAATTTAACCTCAAAATGAACCCCTAAAGTGAGCTGAGTAGCTTTAGGGAAATTCCTTGGGTTTATTTGGACACCGGAATTTGAAATCAATCAGAACATCAAGGATATTAGAAATGCCACCCCTTAAAAGTTTAACTCAACTCGATCATTCCAAGGGAAGTTGTATCTAAGATGCTTTATATCCAACCCGAGAAGATGTCACCATTCTCAACACTTGTCAAAAGGACACCAAGTTCAAGTGGGATGATAAGTGTGAGCATGCCTTCTAAGACATCAAGCATTACCGATGATTGTCCTAACATCTATCCGGCAAGCCATACTCATACTATTGTGCTAGATGACTCCTTTGGTGCTTGGCCCAAGCCAATGATGAAGCAATGGAAAACACACTCCATTATCTCATATCATCTAATCTCTCGAGGCTAATTATCCACCCATTGAGAAGCATTACCTAGCTTTAATCTTTGCATCCCAAAGCTACAAAGACTACATGCTTCCTCATAAGGTAAACATAATCTCTAGGATCAATCCACTACGATCTCAACATACCAAACTATCCGACGTTGACATGATGATCCATGATCCTTTCATAGTTTGACATTACCTTTGTAACCTCTATGGGTGAAAGGATAAGCACTAGTAGCACACTTCTCGCTGACTCTCCACTTAGTGATGATCTCCCCGATGAATAAATCATGAACTTAGGGGATACTAGCATTCACGCTAGAGATGTACTTTGATTTTTGGACTTCTTCTCAAAGAGAGAAAGAAAGACAATCTACTATTTCCAAAAAAAGCAGAGTAGAATAGTTCTATTAACTCGACCGCTGATGTGATGAGATTCTCATATCATCTATCCAATCCTTACACCAATAATGAAATCAATATGAGGCTCGATTGTTAGTCTAGAGTTACCATTACTCTAAGCATCCATAACATGAACATCTTTGAGGATTCTGCTAGTTATCAACCAAATTGTTAGGTTCTATAAGGTTATAAACCCAAGCTCTATCACTATGATAAGTACACACCATGGAGTTGTTGGCCCAAATAAGTTACCATTTATAAGATTCCTCGAGGAGAGAACACCATAGTATATGCTTTAGCCAAGCTTTCCAAAGAGTTGGCATAAGGATGAGTCCATATCAATAAAGGTTGAAAGTAGACAAGTCTTATCCCTTATTGATATTAAACTCATCAAAAGTACTCTTGAAGGGGAAGTTTCCATTGCCAAGAAGGACAAGGAGCTAGATTAAAGGAAACCATTCATGGATTACCTAATTTAAAGAGAAACTACCAAGAGAAGTCTCAATCCCATCGATGAAGCAAAGAGCACTTTCCTATGGTCTTGTGGATGGTGTCTTGTATCGACAATCTTTCAATCATATGTGGTTATTTATACAAGATGAAGCTCAGATCATGACCGAGGTACACTCGGCTATGTGGAGCCAACCAATATGGTCCAAAGATGAAAGCCATGATCAAGAGACTGGGATACTACTATCAATGATCAAAGATTGCATGGATATTAGGTGATGACATCAATGTCAAATACACATTGTGGTCCTACACCAACCGCCCCAACATTCTACATCCTACATTGGCCTCATGGCCATTCGAGTGTTGGGATAGACATAGTGGATCCGATTGATCCTCATTCTTTCAAGGGTCATCAATTCATCTTAGTTGTTATCGACTACTTTTCCAAATGGGCGATGATTTTGCTCAAAGCACAACCCAATATTCTAATGTTTAGAACCATATCGTATATATAAGTTTAGCCTCAATAAATTATATTTGATAATAGTCGCATTCAAGAGCACCGAGATCAATAACTTTTCTGAGTCATAGTATAGATTGAGATATTCTACCATCAACTACCCGAGGGTAAATGGCTTAGAAGCCTTCAATAAAACTCTTATCTAAATATTGAAGAAGACACTTGACAATAATATAGTGGCATCAATAGTTATTTGAAATCATGTGGGCCCACTACCACATATAGAACTCCAACTTAACTACTTCTTTTCCTCTTTAGTGTATGGGTTGAAGTCGTTCTACCATTAGAAGTCCAACTCCCATCACTAAGGATAGTGGGTAACAAGATCACAATAAAGCAACAAGTTATTAGAAGAGATTAAAGGATTGAGGAGAGATGCCTACCGCATGCTAAAACCTTGAGTTGTACAAAGCTAAAATTATTCAAGCTCACAATAAGTTGGTCTATCCTAATGCTTTTCAAGTAGAGAACTTATTTTAGTTCTAAGGAGATTGATTATTTCGTTATAAGATGGGAGGCAAGTTTGAGCCCACTTGGGAAGGCCCTTTTTTTATAGAGAAGCCCTACCATGAGGATCTTATCGATTATTAATCATAAGGAGAGTGCCCAATGCTTCCAATCAATGGGCTCTACTTAAAGAAATATTATAAATCATGTTTGAAAATAATTATCATCAATGAAAATCTATTTTGAATTCAATCTTTTCCATGTTGAAAGTATTCTTGTTTGTGAATTCGCCATGATATTTTTAGGGTAGGTGTAATGAACTTGAGCATCATCCTATCCTTCATCGACAACACAAACATAAACTACATAAATATATAAAAAAACACATATCTTTTGGCTTGGGCTACTCACTGTTGAGATAATGCTCCCAACGACACTCACTAAGTCGCTCTAAGTCTGATGTGCTACCCTACACTGTGTCACCCCTTCTTGCTTTGGAGGATGTAAGTTTGCTATGCTTTCCTTCCTTGGCCACGCATCAACGAGTGCCTTGTTAGTTTTAATTGTGGGGTAAGCTACCTCATGTTGGCTTCATGAGGATGTGAGTCGCTATGCTTTCTTCTTGGATTAGCTTCATGCACCGACTAGTAGTATATTTAAAGTTTAAGATAAGTCCCATTCCTTCCCTCCCTAACCGCTTCAAGTGTAGGTCTTTCTTCCTGGCTCCCGCTTAGTAATCACTCTAGGTCAAATAGTATCTCACCGATGAAAGACTATCGATGCCTCGCTTGGAAAGTTGTTGCTCTCTTTCCGTGATTGATCATTGGACACCGCACTTAGTTGGTTGGTTCTCACTACTAACGGATACACCACTCATGCTCGATACACGCCTAGGTTGGTTGGTTCTCGCTTTTGGATACAATGCCTTGCTCTCTAAAACCACCTCCTTATGAGCACTATATTTGGATCACATCCTCGACCCCATTTAGACATTACCTATATTACGATTGGATAGTTCCTTTCTTTATAACCACCCTGGTTAAAGAATCCATCTTATGGATGTGCGTGATTCTCCCTTGGTCCAAGAAATCGAGAGTTCAAGGATGACATAGCCCCATTCAATGTGGTCCTCACAAACCAATAGGGTCCACACAAACATATAAATAAAATATATATTCACTTGTGGATTAGAAGGACATCCTTAGCGCACCTTTTCTCAAGAAGACATCCTATCTTTAGGCAATGTCAAAAAAATTCCCTATAAGAATCTCTTGATTACTCTTGAGTTGATATAAGTCCCCTGACATTCAAGTCTCCCAAGTCGAAGTTCTATTTTGCTATCAATAGTCACCGCAATGGTTGTTCCCGCTTTAGAATATGATGTAAGTCTACTATGCCACCTTCTTCCTAGTATAGTTGCACCGAAAGGCAACCCCTTAGTTTAGCTCTACCCCAGCTATATCTCTTTAGATTTGTAAATATGACAAGTCCGAATAGCCCCTTTTCGGGTCCATTGCACACTAACATGATCCATAAATTAACTCTATCAAATTTGATGAGCTCACATCCCGGATATGCCCTCAATTTGAAATCAAACTAAACCAAACAAATAATACTCAACCACATGAAATTAAGATAAAATTAATCTTGACTACTTTGAGTTATCATAAGTCCCTAACGACATTCACTTAGTAGTCACCCTAGTCGTTTAATTTTTTGTGCATCCAACCGTCACCCCAATATTCTCACACTTTGGAAAATGTAAGTGCCTTCTTCCTACAAACCGCTACACCAAAAGGCAACCCTTAGGTTGGCTAGCTCTACCTCATAGGTAGACTATCCCTTTAGATTTGTAAACCTGGTGGGTCAAATATAGCCTCTTCTTGGGGATCCATCGCATCATGTGGGTCCATACATTAAATCCATTAAACCCGATCTAATTTTCCTTAGTGAGTTAAATCACACCCTTCTCCCTAGTGGAGCCCCAAATCATATATAAATAAAAGTAGACAAATCAAAAACCAACCTTAGTGGAGCCAAATTAAACCAACCTAGTAGAGTCTAAATTAAAGAAACCACCAAACTCTTATTCCCTGGATACATCCCCAAGAAAATCTTTGAAATCAAACTCAAATCCTAATCCCGGATAGCCAACATGCTTCCCTAGTGGAAGGTTCATATCCTCAGAGACTCAAGCCCATATCTCAGATGTGCCTCCACATCAATTAAAACAAAATAAATTAAAGTCAATTTGATCTTAATCCATGGTGGATTATAGATTCTTATCCCTATTGGATATTCTTTCCTTAAATCATATAATCAAATCAAATTCAAACTTTATCCCCAACAGATTTTTTGTCTTCTATGCCCTTGATACCCCTCACATGTCATTTCCAATGCAATGTGTGATCCCCTAGCAGATCTCCCTCCATGTCCTTGACATGGAATTCTCATCAAATCTTATTTCTTCTCTTATGCACACCTTTAGTACTTCAACCAAAAGCCTAACAATGTATTCCTTCAAATTACATCATCTTAACATTGTAATCAACATTTTATGATTTGTGATGGTGTAAGCTCAAACTAACTACAATATCATGCTAAACATATTATATTGTAAATATAATATTTTATTATAATATATGATGCTATATTATAATATATTATGTTATATTATAATTTGCTATAAAATAATAAATTGCCTAACATTACACCTCATATTAATACAAAAGTAACAAATAATAAAATTTTTTCAAAATATGAATAATGTTCATTTTGATGTAAAATTGTTTATTTTCTATTATAAATGGTACAAAATAGCATAATTTTGGTGTTGCTTTTGATGCTATGAATTTGGCCAAATTCTTCCATCTCAACCTTCAAATTAACATTTTATGGGTTTTGACCCAATGCATTATAACAAAAGTAAAATAAACTAAATTGTACAATAACATTTAGTAACACACCACACATTCATATATATGTGAAGTTATTTTGTTATGTTACATTATATTTTAATATGCTTTCATATAATATATTATCTTAAATTACACCTTAAAATGAATCTCTTTAAGCAAAAAATTTATAAAATTTGGTTGAAAATGAATATTTATTTTCAATGCAAAATTCCATTTTTGATTAAATGACACACCATAGCACCACCAATGATGTTCCTTAAAGCTTACCTTAAATTTGGCCAAATCCCATCATCTCAACCTATAAATTAGTATTTTTATGAATTATACTAGTACAAACTCTACTTCATCATACTATAATAAACTAAAATATGCTAAACAACAAGTAGCATACAATAGTATGCTATAATGCATGATGCTACACTATGTTATGGCATCCTATATTATAATACACTATAACATATTATATTATATTATATTATATCACATCACAAGGAATTGCTTGAGATAAAATCATAAAATTAGTCTAACAAAACTATAAATTATCTCTTAAATATTTTAAATTGAAATAATATATTATGAAGCCATGCTCTACCTATTATGAATTTAAAATTCCACCATTTTAAAATCTAAATCAACATTTTTATAAATAATGCTAGTCTAATCTCAACCGCATGATTGTAAAATATTAAAAGAATTTAAAATGAACAATATATTATGATTTATGATGCTACACTACAACAATGTATAATATTTAATTTGAACATAAAAATCTTAATTTCTAGACTACAAGTGGCATACCACACCTTTGGTTATACAACAATTCCCAATTCAAATTTAATAACTTTCATTATCGATTTATTAAATCAAAATTTTACAATTTATATTAATGTAAATTATATACTACCATAATATACTAAAACATTTCAACACATCTTATAACATCAAAAAACACATCACTACATGCTCATATATATATGATGCTACATTATACTATAATATATGGTATTATAATATGATTTAGGGTTAGGTTTAAGGAAAATCTTAATAGTTAAGGGAAAGTCTCTGAAGGCATTTTCTTTACCATAACTATGTTATGAATCATTCTTTAGATATACCCCTAATGACACCTTCTTCAAAGTTTAGGGTTTAGGGTTTTGGGTTAAGGTTTAGGGTTAGTTTAGGATTTAGTGTTAGTTTAGGGATTAAGATTTAGGGTTTGGTGTTTACAGTAGTTAGGTTTTTTTATGATTAAAGGTTTAGGGTCTGTGGTTTAGGTTTAAGGTTTAGGTTTTAGGTTTAGGATTTAGGGTTTATCATTTAGGTTTTAGGTTTAGTGTTTAGGGTTTAGGATTTTTAGGTTTAGGTTTAGGTTTAGGGCTTAAGTTTCAATTTTAGGGTTTAAGGTTTTTTTATTTAAAAGAGAACAAATTTAGATTTAATATTTCTTTCTTTATTTCATCAACCCAATAGCACCCTAAGTTACTAAGACATGCGATGACATAAATAAAAATGAGCACCCATAGAGTAAATCAAAACCATAGATAAGTTGAACCATCTCTTCAGAGAGACATGGTTCTATATGTACCATAAGATCGCCATTTTTCTTTCTTTCTACCTATTAGAATAATCACCTCAGTAGCAGGATTCGCCATCATATCCCGATCTCCCTCCACCACCACTACCATGGTCAGAACCTCCATCTCTCCACTTGCCTCCATAGCCACCACTGGTCCAACCACTACCTCCATATCAGAAACACCTCCAGATCCCCCCCCCCCCCCCCCCACCTCCATATCTGCTTTGCACCATAATGCCTAGTTGGTGAAGGTGTCTGGTTAGGTCCATTCTTAGGTTTATTAGATTTTAAGCTTAAGGTTTGGGGTTTCGTGTTAGTTTAGGATTTAGATTTAGAGTTTAGGATTTTAGGATTTACAGGTGTTTTTAAGGTTTAGGGTTTAGGGTTAGTTTTAGGGTTTAGAATTTAGGTTTAAGGTTTAGGATATAGTGTTTTTTTTTTTTAAAAAAATTAAGTGAACCTTTAAGTTTATTTAGTTTATTTTTTTATTTAACTATGTGAGTTTATTTTATTTTTATTTTTTATTTAGGTTTATTTTTTTATTTAATTTAGTTTATTTATTCTAGGTTTATTTATTCTACTTAGGTTTTTTTTTATTTATTTTTTAGGTTTAGGTTTATTTTTAGTGAGTTTTATTATATTTTTAGGTTTAGTTTTTATTATATTTTTTTTTTCTTTTTAGGTTTATTTTTTAGGTTTTATTTATTAGTTTAGTTTAGGTTTATTTTTATTTTATTTTGTTTAGGTTTAGTTTTAACTTTTAAGTTTATCTTTGGTTTTTATTTATTTTTATTTTATTTTAGTTTAGGTTTTATTTATTTTATTTTGTTTATTTTATTTTTATTTTAGTTTAGGTTTTTTTTTTTTAGTTTAGTGTTTCAGTTTTATTTTTTATTTATTTTTAGTTTTATTTCTTTGGTTTAAGTTTGATTTATTTTTTATTTTATTTTAAATTTATTTTATTTTAATTTTAATTTATGTTTTTTATTCATTTATTTTATTTTATTTACTTTAGTTTTATTATTTTATTTTTATTTATTTTATTTTTATTTTATTTTATTTGAGGTTTGGTTTAAGTTTAGTTTTTTATTTTATTTTATTATTTGGTTTAGGGTTTTATTTATTTTATTTTAGTTTAATTTTTTTAGGTTTTTATTTAGGTTATTATTTCAGTTTTTAGTTTTATGATTTTAGTTTTAGGTAGGGTTTTATGGTTTAGCCAAGAGTTAGGTTTAGTATTTTGATTTAGGGTTTTTTTGATGTTTAGTTAGGTTGGTTTAAGGTTTAGGGCTTTTTAGGTTTTGTGGTTTTGGCTCAAGATTTTAGAGTTGTGGTTGTGGTTAGTTTGTGGGTGGTAGGATAAGGTCAGGTTAGTGGTTAGTTTTATTTAGGGTATATGGTTTAGTGGTTTATGATTTTATTTTTAAGCAAAAGGTAGTTAGTTTATAGTTTATTATTATTTTATTTTATTTTTATTTTTATTTTTTAGTTTATTTATTTTATTTTTATTTTAGGTATTTTATTTTGTTTTAATTTTAGTTTATTTTAGGTTTTTAGGTTTATTTTTATTTTAGTTTATTTTATTTTATTTTTAGGTTTAGGTTTAATATTTAATTTTTATTTTATTTTATTTTTTTTTGGTAGGTATATTTATTTTATTAGGTTTAGTTTAGGTTTTATTTTAGGTTTATTTTAGATTTTATTTTTAGTGTAGGTTTATTTTTAGTTTATTTTATTTTATCATAGGGTGGTATTTTAGGTTTTATTTATTTTAGTTTAGGTTTAGATTTATTTTATTTTGTTAATTTTAGGTTTAGGTTTTTAGTTTAGGTTTATTTTATTTGATTTTATTTTAGGTTTATTTTTTTAGGTTTCATTTAGTTTTTTATTTTAGGTTTATTTTATTACATTTAGTTTTATTGTATTTATGTTTTTATTTTAATATTTATTTTAATTTAGTTTAGGTTTATTTATATTTTATTTAGTTTTATATATTTTATTATGTTTAGAGTTTTAGTGTTTTATTTTATTATTATTATTATTTAGGTTTATGTTTATTTATTTATTTTATTTTAGGTTTTATTTAGTAGGTTTGGTTTTTTATGGTTGGGGTTTTTGAGCTAGAGGTTTAGGGTTTGTTTAGTGTTAGGGTGTTTAGTGTAGGGTTTAGGGTTTAGGGTTTAGGGTTTAGGTTTGTGGGTTTTGGTTTAGGTTTAGTTTAGTTCATTTTGTGGTTAGTTTTTTAATTATAGTTTATTTATTTATTTTTAAAAATTACAAATTAAGAGTTTAGTTTATTTATTTAATTTATTTTATTTATTTTGGTTTATTTTAGTTTTATTTTATTTAGGTTTATTTTATTTTAGTTTTGTTATTTATTAGGTTAGGTTTATTTTATTTTATATTTTAAGTTTTTTATGTTAGGTTTATCATTTAGTTTATTTCATTTTATATTATTTTTGTAGGTTTTATTTTTTATTTAGGTAGGTTTAGGTTTTATTTTATTATTTAGGTTTTTTTAGGTATTTTAGGTCTAGGTTTTATTTTATTTTAGGTTTAGTTTATTTTGTTTATTTTATTTAAGGTCCAGTTTAGTTTATTTTAGGTTTAGGTTTAGTATTTATTTATTTTATTTTAGATAGGTTTATGTTTATTTTATTATTTATTTTAAGTTTAGTTTTTTATTTTAGGTTTAGGTTTTATTTATTATTTTAGGTTTATTTTAGGTTTTTTTCATTTAGTTTTATTTTAATTTTTTATGTTTATTTTATTTTTATTTTAAGTTTAGTTTTATTTTATCTAGTTTTTTATTATTTTTTAGTTTAGTTTTATTTTCATTTTTTTATCTTTTTTTGAGGTTAGGTTTAGGTTTATTAGTTTTAATTTAAGTTTTATTTTATTTTAATTTTTATTTTAGTTTAGTTTAGGTTTATTTATTTTATTTTTAGGTTTTATTTAGTTTAGGTTTTTTTTTAACTTTTTATGGTTTATGATTTAGGTTAGAGGGTTTGTGTTAGGTTTTAGGGTTTAGGTTTTGGTTTTGTTTAGGGTTTAGTTTTTAGGGTTTAAGATTTTAGGGTTTAGGGTTTAGGATTTGGGGTTTATGGTTGAGGGTTTATGTTTAGGTCCGTGGTTCATGTTTTAGTTTTTAGGGTTTTATTTTTTTTAAATTTTACAAAGAACAAATTTAGATTCAACATTTCTTCTTTTGATTTCATCAACCAAGTAACACTACAAGTTTTCTAAGACACATATGACATAGATAAAAAATGAGCACACATAGAAAAACCAAAGACATAGTTCCATAAGCAACAAATCGATCATCATCCATCTTCGTTTAGCTTAGAGCCACCATATAACCTCTTGTTCTCTCGCCTTCATAACCACCACTATTCTGACCACCACCTACATATCCACCGACCTCTAGATCCCCACCACCACTACGATTCACCTCCACCACTAGATTATTTAGATTGAGTTTTGATGGTCCCATCAAGGTTCTGCATTCTTGGTTTAAGAGTTTAGGTTTATTAGGTTTTATGGTTTAGGTTTATTTTTTTAAAATTTATTTAATTACTTTAGGTTTAGGTTTAGGTTTATTAGGTTTAGGTTTAAGGTTTAGGGTTTATGGTTAACTGGGTCAGGTTTATTTGGTTTAGAGGGTTTAGGGTGTGGTAGTTTTTTAGGTAGGGTAGTTTAGGGTTTAGGGTTTAGGGTCAGGTTTAGTGTTGTATGAGGTGGGTTTAGGGTTTAAAGTTAGTTTTTGGTTTAGAGAGTTTAGGGTTTTTAAAAAAAAAAAGCAAGGTTTATTTTTTGTTTATTTATTTTATTTTTTATTTATATTAGATTTATTTATTTAATTTTTTATTTATTAGTTAACATTTTCCATGTTTATTTTTAGGTTTAGGTTTAGGTTTATTTTAGGTTTTATTTTTTATTTTAGGTTTAGTTTTATTTTATTTTAGGTTTAAGTTTTTATTTTAGGTTTTAATGTTTTATTTTTAGTTTAGTTTAGGTTTATTTTTATTTTATTATTTAGTTTAAGTTTTGGTTTTTATTTTAGGTTTAGGTTTAAGTTTTTTTTAGTTTTAGTTTTTTTTTTTAGGTTGAGGTTTATTATTTTATTTTTTCATTTTATTTTATTTTAGGGTAAGTTTTTATTTTAGTTTTAGTGTGCATTTTTTTTTAGGTTTTATTTTTTTTTATTTTATTTTATTTTATTTTATTTTAGGTTTATTTTATTTTATTTATTATTTATTTTAATTTGATTTAGTCTAATCAAGTTTATTTTATTTTTAATGTAGTTTAGTTTTATTTTTTTTATTTAGCATTTTTTATTTTCTTATTTTATTTAATTTAGGTTTAGTTTAGGTTTTTTAAGTTTTAAGTTCATTTTAGTTTTATTTTTTATTTGGTTTAGGTTTTTTTTTATTTATTATTATATTTTTCTATTTAGGTTTAGGTTTTTAGTTTTTTATGGAGGGTTTAGTTTTTTAGGGTTTTATTTAGGTCAGGGTTTTAGGTCAGGTTTAGTGGCCAGGGCTCAGTGTAGATTTAAGGTCTGGGTTCATGGCTCAGTGATTTAGGTGGATGATAGGTCAGTGGCTCAGGTGGCCCAGTCAGTTTAGGATCAGGCCTAGGGTGGGCCTATAAATTATGGCTCAGTTATTTAGATCATTTAGTTTGTGTTTTAGGCCCAGTAGTTAGTAGGATTGGTAGCTTAGGTTTTTTTAGGTAGGATCATGGTTTAGCCAGTGGGTTATGATGTGATCATTTTAGTTTGGTAGCTTTAATGTAGGCCAGGATTTAGTTGTTTAGGGTGGTAGGATTTAAAAACTTAAATAGGTTTAGTTTAATATTTAGTTTATTTTATTTATTTTAGTTATTTTTATTTAGGTTTTTATTTATTTTATTTATTTATTTATTTTAATGTATTTTTATTTTAGTTTATTTTTTTAGTTTTATTTTAGTTTATATTTTATTTAATTTTTATTTTATTTTATTTTTTTTAGGTTTAGGTTTTATGTAGGTTTAAATTTAGATTTTATTTTAATTTTAGGTTTAGGTTTGAGGTTTTATTTTATGTTTATTTTAGATTTTATTTTAGTTTAGTTTAGGTTTATTTTTTAGTTTATTTTATTTTATTTATTTTAGATTTTGGTTTAGTTTATTTTAGGTTTAGGTAGGTTTTATTTAGTTTAGTTTAGTTTATTATAGTTTAGGTTTTTATTTTATTTTTTTATTTTATGTTTAGAATATTTTTAGTTAAGTTTTGGTTTTATTTTATTTTTTTATGGTTTTTTGGTTTTATTTTTTTTAGCTTTAGGTTTTATTTAGTTTTATTTTATTTTATTTTAGGTTTATTTTATTTTTATTTTTATTTAGTCTTTATTTTATTTATATTTATTTTAAATTTATTTTTTTTTTTATTTAGTTTAGGTTTTATTTATTTTTATTAGATTAATTTTATTTTCTTTATTTTATTTTAGTATTTTATCCATGTTTAAGTTTTATTTATTTTATTTAGGTTTTATTTAGTTTATAGCTTTTAGGTTTTATGGTTTAGGGTATTTTCATTAGGCCATGGTTAGGCTCAGTGGTTTAGTGCCTGTGGTCAGGTCTGCAGGTTTTAAAAGTAGGGGTAGTTTAGGTAAATTTAGGGTTTAGAATTTAGGTTTAGGTTTATGCTTTAGGTTTAGTTTGGTGGAGGTTCATTTGGTGGTTTAGGGTTGATTTTTTTATCCAAAGATTTAGGTTTAGGTTAGGGTTTAGGTCAGATTCAGAATTTAGTGGTTAAGTTTTAGGGTTTGGGTTTGGAGGATTTAGGGTAAGAGGGTTTAGTGGGTAAAGAGGTAGGGCAGGATTTTAGGGCTCAATGTTTAGGGTTTATAGGATTAGTTTTTGTGTTTAGGGTTTTTTATTTATTTATTTTTTTATTACTTTTATTATAAAAGTTTATGTTTAGGGTTTAGGGTTCAAATTTTTATTTAGGGTTTAGGGTTTTGGTTTTTTTAATAGAGAACAATTTTAGATTCAACATTCCTTCTTTTCAATTTCTTTAACCAAGTAACACACCAAGTTCTCTAAGACAGAACCAAGAACATAGATAAAAATGAGGTTAATGGTGATGTTCCATCAAGGTTCTCCTATTCTTAGGTTTAGTCTTATGTTTAGGTTTATTAGGTTTTAGGTATAAGTTTATTTTTTAATTTATTTAGTTAATTTAGGTTTAGGATTTAGGTTTAGGGTTTAAGGTTTAAGGTTTAAGGTTTTAGGGTTAATTTTGGTTTAGGGTTTAGGGTTTTAGGTTCAGATTTACATTTTATTTTTGGGTTTTGGGCTTTTGTATTTTTTTAAGAGAGAACAAACTGATTCAACATTTCTTCTTTTGATTTCATCAACCAAGTAACACACCGAGTTTTCTAAATCACAAGTGATGACATAGATAAAAAATGAGCACGATAGAGCAAATAAAACCTAGATAACAGAACAAATCCACTCTAAGGATACAGAAATAAGATCGATTGACCTTTCTTAGTTTCTCCTCAATGATCAACCATTAGTTTAAGGTTTAGGTTTAGGGTTTAGGTTTTAGGTTTTGTGGTTTAGGATTTGTGGTTTTAGGGTTTATTTTTAAATTTAAGAGTTAGGGTTTAGGGTTTAGTTTTAGGGTTTGTTTTAGGCTTTAGTTTAAGGTTTATTTAGAGGGGTTTAAGGTTTAGGTTTAGGTTTAGTGTTGTTGGTTTAGGGTTTAGGTTAGTTTTAGGGATTATTTTAGGGTTTAGGGTTTAGGATTTATATAGTTTTAAAAAAATTAAGAAAACAGTATATGTTTATTTAGTTTATTTTTATTTATTTTATTTTATTTTATTTTTATTATTATTTAGGTTTATTTTTATTTTATTTAGCTTAGTTTATTTATTTTACTTTATTTATTTTAGTTTAGGTTTTATTTTAGTTTATTTCTTAGGTTTAGGTTTTTTAGTTTATTTTTTAGTTGAGTTTTAAATTTATTTTATTTTTTAGGTTTAGATTTTATTTTTATTTTTTTTAGGTTTAGGTTTTAATTTTATTTTTTTTAGGTTTTATTTTAGGTTTTATTTTATTTTATTTTAAGTTATATTTTCATTTTAGTTTAGGTTTATTTATTTTATTTTATTTGGTTTAGGTTTAGGTTTAGGTTTAGTTTATTTTAGTTTAGGTTTAGGCTTTATTTATTTTAGTTTAGTTTAATTTAGTTTTGGATTAGGTTTAATTTATTTTACATATTTAGGTTTTTTTTTAGTTTAGGTTTTCAAATTTATATTTATTTTTATTTATTTTTTTAGGTTTAGGTTTTATTTAGTTTTATATTATTTTATTTTAGGTTTAATTTATTTTATTTTACATTTAGTTTTATTTTAGTTTTTTATTTTAAGGTTATATTATTTTAATTTAGTTTAGCATTTATTTTATTTTATTAGCTTTATTTTATTTTATTTTATTTTAGGTTTATGTTTAGGTTTAGGTTTTAGTTTAGGTTTTATTTTATTTTATTTTATCATTTATTTAGGTTTAGGTTTATTTATTTATTTTAGGTTTATAGTTTAGGTTTAGGGTTTAGGGTTTAGGTGGTAGGGTTTTAAGAAGGTAAGGTTGTGGTCAGTTAGGGTTATAATTAGTGCTTAGAGTTTGGGTTTAGGGTTTGTGTTTTTTCTTTCATTTCTTTTATTTTAGATTTAGGGTTGTGGTTTATGGTTTATGGTCAAGGTTAGGGTGTTTAGGTAGGGTTTAGGATTTATGGGGTCCAACGTTTAGAGTTTAGGGTTTTCAAATTTAGTAAACCCGACAGTTTTATGTATTTAGTTTATTTTATTTATTTTACTTTATTTTATTTTATTATAATTTAGGTTTAGTTTTATTTTTTTAATTTAGTTTTATTTATTTTAGTTTATTTTTTAGGTTTAGTTCAGGTTTATGCTTATTTTAGTTTAGTTTTATTTATTTTATTTTGGTTTAGATTTTAGGTTTAGGGTTTAGAGTTTAGGGTGGGTGGGGGTAGGGTTTAGGGCCTAGGGTTGAGGGTTTATTTAAGATTTAGGATTTAGTTTAGGTTTAGGTTTAGGATTTAGGGTTTATGTTTAGGGCTCAGGTCTTTTAGGGTGGATGTAGGTTTAGGGTTTAGGGGGTTATAGGTTTAGGGTTGAATTTTACAGTTATTAGAGTGGTTAAGGTTGGGTTTAGGTTTAGTTTGTGGTTTAGGGTTTAGGGTTTAGAGCTTTTTTTTAAAATTAAGCAAAACCGACATTTAGTTTATTTAGTTTATTTTATTTAATTTAGTTTTTATTTTAGATTTATTTATTTTAATTTAGGTTATTTATTTTTTAGTTTATATTTTAGATTGACGCTTCATTTTATGTTTATTTTTTAATTTTGTTTTATTTTAATTTTATTTTTAGGTTTAAGTCTTATTTTTATTTTAGATTTAGGTTTAGGTTTTATTTTATTTTTTAAGGTTTAGGTTTTAAGTTTTATTTTAGGTTTATTTCAAGGTTTTATTTTTTTAGTTTAGGTTTTGGTTTATTTTAATTTATTTTATTTTATTAGTTTAGGGTTTAGGTTTAGTTTATTTTAGGCTTATTTTATTTTATTTATTTAAGGTTATGGTATTTGTTTAGTTTAGTTTAGGGTTTAGGTTTTATTCACTTTTATTTTATTTTATTTTAGTTATTTTTTTATTTTATTTTTTTTTTTAGTTTTTATTTTATTTATGTTTTTTTTTATTTTATGTTTATTTTATTTTATTTAGTTTAATTTATTTTTTTTAATTTACTTTATTTTATTTTAGTTTTAATATTTTATCTTATTTTTTAGTTAGGTTTAAGTTTAGGTTTTATTTTTAATTATTTTATTTTATTTAGGTTTAGTTTATTTATTTATTTTATTTCTTAGTTATATTTATTTTAGGTTTAGGTTTTAGGTATTTATGGTTTAAGATCCTGGGTTTAGGGTTTAGGTAAGGTTGTAGATTTTAGGGTTTAAGCTTTAGGGTTTATGGTTTAGGGTTTAGGGTTTAGGGTTTAGGATTTAGGTTGGGGTTTAGGGTTTTAGCTTTTTAGGGTTTAAGGATTAGGGTTTTAAAGTTTAGGGTATAAGGTGAGTTTTAGGGTCTTTTAAAATTTTATTATTATTTATTTATTTTAAATTAAATAAACCTGGGTTTAGGTTAATTTAGTTTAATTTTATTTATTTTAGTTTATTTTATTTTAGTTTAAGTTTTTTTTTTTTAGGTTTATTTTTTTTATTTTTTTAGGTTTATTTTTAGGTATAGGTTTTATTTTATATTATTTTAGGTTTTATATTTATTTTAAGTTTAGTCTTTATTTTATTTAGATTTATTATTTTAGGTTTATATTATTTTAGTTTAGTTTATGTTTTAATTATTTTATTTGATTTTAGTTTTATTTTTATATTATTTTATTTTTTTAGGTTTAGGTTTAGTTTTAGTTTAGGTTTTATTTTTATTTTATTTTATTTTATTTTATTTAGGTTTTATTTTTTTAGATATTATTTTTATGTTTAATTTAGTTTAGGTTTTGATTTTTAGGATTTTAAACCATGTGGTTTAGGGTGAGTTTTTTAGTGTTCAGGGCCTGGGGTTTTTGTTAAGGGTTAAGAGTTTAGGGTTTAAGATCACGATAGTGTTTAGGTTTAGGGATTTAGGGTTAGTGTTTTTTAATTTTATTTATTTATTTATTTTAAAATAAGTAGGGTTTAGGTTTATTTGGTTGATGTTTTATTTATTTTAGTTTATTATATTTTAGGTTTAGCTTTTAGTTTTTGGGTTTTATATTTTATTTATTTTATTTAGGTTTATTTTACATTTATTTCAAGTTTAGATTTTTATTTAGGTTTGTTATTTTTAGGTTTATTTTATTTATTTAGTTTATTTTTTATTTTATTTTATTTTATTTTTATTTTAGGTTTATTTTAGCTTTAGGTTTTAGTTTAGGTTTCTATTTTATTTAGGTTTAAATTTTTTTATTGATTTTTTTTTAGATTTAATTTATTTTGGTTTAGGTTTTAGGTATTTAAAGTTTAGGGTTTAGGGTTTAGGGTTTGTTTTGGGGTTTAGGGTCTGGGGTCTGTGGTAGGGTTTAAGTGGTTGGTCATTTAGGGTTTGTGTTTTAGGTTTATGGTTAATTTTAGGTTTTAGTTTTTTCACGATTTTTTAAATTAAAAACCATACTAGGTTTATTTTAGTTTATTTTTTATTTATTTTAGTTAATTTTATTTTATTTTTATTTATTTATTTTATTTATTTTAGTTAGTTCATTATGTTTATTTTAGTTTCATTTTAGCAGGTTTTATTTTAGTTTTATTTTATGTTTTAATTTAAGTTTAGTATTTTATTTATTTTTTGGTTTTTATTTATTATTTGTAGGTTTATTTTATGTTTATTTTATTTTTTTAGGTTTAGGTTTTAGATTTTATGTTAAGTTTATTTTTAGGTTTTATTTTTTTAGTTTAGGATTAGGTTTGTTTTAGTTTATTTCATTTATTTAGTTTGGGTTTAGGTTTAGGTTTATTTATTTTAACTTTAGGTTTTGGTTTTATTTATTTTAGTTTAGTTTATTTTAGTTTAGGTTTTTTTCATTTTTTTTAGGTTTTGGATTTTTTTAAGTTTAGGGTTTCTCTTTTTATTTATTTTTAGGTTTTATTTTAGGTTTAGGTTTTATTTAGTTTTGTTATTTTAGGTTTAGTTTTATTTTATTTAGGTTTCTCATTTTTAGATTATTTTAAGTTTTATTAATTTCAATTTAGTTTAATTTTATTTTCTATTTTTTTTTTCTTTAGGTTTAGGTTTAGTTTTAATTTATGTTTTATTTTATTTTATTTTGGTTTAGATTTTATTTATTTATTTTTTTTAGGTTTTATTTAGTTTAGGTTTAGGTTTTATTTAGGGTTTTGGGTTTAGGGTTTGGGGTTTTAGGTTTTGGTTTAGGGTTTTTAGGGTTTAGTTTAGGGTTTATTTAGGTTTGTTAGGTTTAGTTTAAGGTTTAGGGTTTTTTTTTAAAGAGAACAAATTCATATTCAACCTTTCTTCTTTATTTATTTAGTTTATTTTTATTTCAGTTTATTTTATTTTTATTTTGTTTAGTTTATTTATTTAAGTTTATTTTTAGTCCAGAGTTTTTTATTTTAGTTTATTTTTAGGTATAGTTTAGGTTTAGGTTTATTTTTTAGTTGGGTTTATTTTTTATTTTAATTTTAGGTTAGGTTTAGGTTTAGCTTTAGTTTTAGTTTAGGTTTATTTTATTTTATTTTATTTAGATTTAAATTTTTTATTGATTTTATTTTAGATTTAATATATTTAGGTTTAGGTTTTAATGTATTTAAAGATTAGGGTTTAGGGTTTAGGGTTTAAGATTTAGGATAGGGCTTAGGGTTTAGGGTTGTAGGTTTTAAGTTATGGGTTTTTTAGGGTTGGTGGTTAATTAGGGTTGTGGTTTAGGGTTACCTTTTTTTAAAAAACAAAAGCTTGGGTTTAGGTTTATTTAGTTTATTTATTTTAGTTAAGTTTAGTTTAAATTTTATTTAGTTTATTTTTTTTTTTAGTTAGTTTATTCTATTTATTCTAAGTTTATTTATTTTAGCTTAGTTTTATTTTAGTTTTTTTAGCTTTATGTTTAAATTTAGGTTTATTTTCATTTAGTTTTAATTTTATTTTATTTTTTAAGGTAGGTTTTATTTTTTTATTTAGGTTTTTATGTTTTATTTTATTTTTAGGTTTAGGTTTTTTAGATTTTATTTTGGTTTATTTTGGGTTTTATTTTTAGTTTAGGTTTAGGTTTGTTTTTTTATTTCATTTTATTTATTGGGTTTAGGTTTATGTTTAGCTTATTTTAGGTTTTGGTTTTATTTATTTTAGTTTAGTTTATTTTAGTTCATGTTTAGTTTATTTTTTATTTTAGGTTTAGGTTTTTTTTTAAGCCTGCGCCTAAGTTATATTTTATTTACTTTTAGGTTTTATTTTAGGTTTATTAGGTTTATTTTGCTTTTATTTTACTTTATTTCAGGTTTATTTTATTTTCATTTTAGGTTTAGTTTTATTTTATTTAGGTTTTCTATTTTTTAGATTATTTAGGTTTGTCTTAATTTTAATTTAGTTTAATTTTTATTTTCATTTTTTTTCTTTTAAGTTTGCTTATGTTTGAATTTATGTTTTATTTTATTTTATTTTGGTTTAGATTTTTATTTAATTTATTTTTAGGTTTTATTTAGTTTAAGTTTAGGTTTTATTTCTTTTTTAGTGTTTAGGGTTTAGCGTTTAAAGTTTATGGTTAGTTTTAGGGTTTGGGGTTTTAGGATTTTTTTTTTTAAGGTTTAGGGTTTAGGGTTTTAAGGGTTAGGGTTTAGGTTTTAGGGTTTAGGGTTTAGGGTTTAGTGGTTTGAAGGTTTAGGGTTTAGGGTTTAGGGTTTATAGATTTTAAGATTAGGATTTAGTGTTTAGGTATAGGTTTAGGGTTCATGTATTAGTTTAAGGTTTAGGGTTTTGATTGTTTTCAAAGAGAACAAATTCATATTCAACATTTCTTCTTTATTTATTTAGTTTATTTTTTATTTCACTTATTTTATTTTATTTTATTTTTATGTTTATTTGTTATTTTATTTAGTTTAGTTTATATATTTTAATTTTATTTATTTTAAATTAGATTTTTTTATTTTATCTTATTTTTTATGTTTAGGTTTAGGTTTAGGTTTACTTTTTAGTTGAGTTTTATTTTATTTTTAAGTTTAAGTTTGCATTTTTGCAAGTTTAGGTTAGTTTAGGTTTTATATGGTTTAGGATTTAGGGTTTAGGGTTTAGGTTTTTTTTAATTAAGAAAATTGGTAGGTTTAGGTTTATTTAGTTTTTTTATTTTATTTTATTATATTTTATTTTTATTTTATTTAGTTTAGTTTATTTATTTTAGGATTATTTTAGTTTAGGTTTTATTTTATTATTTTGGTTTAGTTTAAGTTTATGTTTTTTTTTTAGTTTAGTTTTACTTTTATTTTATTTTAATTTTAGATTTAAGTTTTTTTTTTATTTTAGGCTTAGTTTTAGGTTTTTTAAGATTTATGTTTTAGGTTTTATTTTAGGTTTTTTTTTAGGTTTAAGTTTAGTTTAGATTTATTTTAGCTTATTTTATTTTATTTTGTTTAGGGTTTAGGTATTAGTTTTATTTATCTTATTTATTTTAATTTATTTTATTTTATTTAGTTTATTTGATTTTATTTTAGTTTAGGTTTTTTTAGTTTAGAGTTTAGGTTTAATTTTTTATTTATTTTAGGTATATTTTTTAGGTTTAGGTTTTTTATTTAGGTTTTATTTATTTCATTTTAGGCAATTTTAGGTTAATATTTTTTATTTTATTCAGGTTTTATGTTCTTAGGTTTATATTATTTTATTTCATTTTTATTTTATTTTATGTTCTAGGTTTAGGTTTATTTTAGTTTAGTTTTATTTTATTTTACTGTTTATGTTTAGAATTTTTTTTGAGGTTTAAAGTCTTTTACTTTTATTTTTAGGTTTAGGTTTTAGGTTTTATTTTGGTTTATTTTTAGTTTAGTTTTTATTTATATTTAACTTATTTTATTTTATTTAGTTTGGTTTAGGTTTAGTTTATTTTGATTTAATTTTATTTATATTTTTTAGTTTATTTTAGTTAGTTTATTTTATTTTTATTATTTTAGGTTTTTTTTTTTTGAGTTTAGTGTTTATGTTTTATTTGTTATTTATTTTTAAGTTTTATTTTAGGTTTATTATTTATGTTTAGGCTTTATTTTGTTTTTTATTTTTTTTATTTTAGTTTTATTTTATTTTTTTTTATTTTAGGTTTAGTTTTAATTTTATTTACATTTTTTATTTTTTATTTATTTTAGGTTTATTTAGTTTTATTTCTTTTGTGTTTAGTTTAGGTTTTATTTAATTTTTGTAGTTTTAGTTTTTATTTTATTTTCTTTTAGGTTTTTTTAGTCTAGGTTTAGGTTTAAGTTTTAATTTATGTTCTTATTTTATTTATTTTATTTTTGTTTAGTTTTTCTATTTATTTTTTTTTAGGTTTTTATAGTTTAAGTTTTTTTTTTATGGTTTAGAGGATTGGTTTAGGGTTTAATGTTTTTTTTTGGGTTTAAGTTTTAGGGTTTGTGGTTTTAGGTTTTAGGGTTTTAGGGTTTAGGTTTAGGACAGTTTATTTATTTAGTTTAGGGCTTAGGGTTTTAGGGGCTTAGGTTTATTTTTATTTAGTTTATAGGTTTTATGTTTTTAGTTTAGTTTTATTTTATTTTATTATTTAGGTTTAGGTTTTATTTTTTATTTTAGGATTAGATTTAGGTTTTTATTTTATTTTTATCTTTAGGTTTTAGGGTTTTTTTTTTAGGTTTATTTTATTTAGTTTAGTTTATGTTTATTTTAGGTTTATTTAGATTTATTTATTTTAGTTTGGTTTAATTTATTTTATTTTGGGCTTAGGTTTTTTTTGTTTAGGATTAGGTTTTATTTTTATTTATTGTTAGTTTTATTTGGTTTATTTTTTTAGGTTTACATTTTTTATTTAGTTTTTTTTTATTTATTTTATTTTTATTTTAGGTTTAGTTTCATTTTATTTAGGTATTCTATTCTTTATTTTATTTATTTAGTTTAGTTTAGGTTTTATTTATTTTATTTTAGTTTATTTTATTTATTTTATTTTATTTTTTATGTTTGGTTTTAGTTTTAGTCTTTAGGATTTAGGATTTAGGGTTTAGGGTTTGTGGTTTTAGGGTTTAGGTTTAAGGTTTATGGTTTAGGGTTAATTTAGGGTTTTTTAATTAAGTAAACCGATTGGTTTAGGTTTATTTAGTTTATTTTTATTTATTTTACATTATTTTATTTTTTATTTTTATTTAGGTTAATTTTTTATTTTATTTTGTTTAGTTTGTTTATTTTAGGTTTATTTATTTATTTTAGGTTTTTTATTTAAGTTTATATTTTAGGTTTAGGTTTTGGTTTATATTTATCTTTTAGTTTAGTCTTATTTTTATTTTATTTTTTTTTGGTTTTATTTTTATTTTTTAGGTTTAGGTTTAGGTTTTATTTTATTTTCATAAGTTTAAGTTTTAGGTTTTATTTTTTAGTTTAGGTTTAGATTTATTTTAGCTTATTTTATTTAATTTAGTTTAGGGTTTAGATTTAGTTTATTTTAGGTTTGGGTTTAGGTTTTATTTATTTTTGTAGTTTATTTTAGTTTAGGTTTGTGTTTATTTTATTTAGTTTATTTTAGGTTTAGATTTTTTTTAGTTTAGAGTTTAAGTTTTATTTTCTATTTATTTTAGGTTTATTTTGGTTTTGGTTTTATTTAGTTTTTATTTTATTTTATTTTAGTTACTTTTTTATTTTACATTAGTTTTTATTTTATTTCAATTTTTTATTTTTTAGGTTTATTTTAATTTTATTTTTAGTTTTTGTTTATTTTTTTATTTGAGTTTTCATTTTTTTATTTTATTTCATTTTTATTTGAGTTTTCATTTTTTTATTTTATTTCATTTTTTTTAGGTTTAGGTTTAGGTTTAGGTTTTAGTTTAGGTTTTTATTTTTTTATTTGGTTTTTTTAATTATTTTCTTTTTTATGTTTTATTTAGTTTAGGTTTAGGTTTTTTATTTTTTTATTTTTTATTTTTTATTTTTTAGTTTAGGTTTAGGTTTAGGTTTAGGTTTAGGTTTAGGTTTAGGTTTAGGTTTTAGGGTTTTAGGGTTTAATTTAGGGTTTAGGGTTTAGGGTTTAGGGTTTATGGTTTTGGGTTTAGGGTTTAGGATTTAGGGTTTATGGTTTAGGGTTTTAGAGTTTAGGGTTGAGGGTTTAAGGTTTAGGGTTTAGGTTTTAGGTTTAGGGTTGGTTTTAGTTTATGGTTGATGGTTTTTTATTTTATTTTTTTTATTTTTTAACAAAGAACAAATTGATTCAACATTTCTACTTGGGGCTAGCTAAAGCCTCATGTTCTCGAATGTCAGTTATATACCCATTACCATCCAATCTTAAGTAAATCAACACATGAATGGATGAAAGAAAACTCAACATTCATACACTTAAGCTATAAGCACATGCATTTCTTATGTATTTATAACTAGCATCATAAGCATATTATTATTCATTTATAAGCTTTTGAGAAATACATTTGGATTTAATAGTGATAATAGCCTCACATATATTAAATTAAATCAACACATGCAAGCTTACATAAAGAAAATCCATTTTATTTTACTTGATTTTGAAAAGATGGATGCATGAATTCAAATGGCATACCAAATTTAACATGATTGGAAAGAGGAATTCAAATATAAGCATGTGATTCACTCAACTAGTTCTTAAGGATAATCAAATCAAATAAGATTATTTAAAGCAAACCAAAGCTTCTTTATCAATTAAGTTTTGGATTTGATTTGATTTAAAGAGGAGAAGAGAAATCATCACTTGTTGTTTTAAACCCATTCCCACATTAGTGATTTGATTTAATTTAAGGAAATGTAATTAAGTTGATTTTATGGGTTAATTAAGTTGAACCTTTAATTAGATGAATTAATTACCCTTACTATGTCACCTTAAAGTAATTAACTAAATAATTATGAGCCAACATGATATGCATGGAAAATAAACTTGCAATGATCCTAAGAAATAAAGGGGCCTAATGCAATTGGCTCATGATTAATAGTTAATTAGACTAAGGGACTTAATTAATTACTCTTATGGTTTCCCACATGTGGACTAACCATAATTTCATTAAACTCCTTTAGGTTATTAAACACCTAAAGATCTACCCCATGATTTAATTAATTAAGGTCTAATGTGATTATGATTTCAATTTGATTAAGTGATTTAATTAATTTGGTTAAATCTTAATTAATTTCATTTTAAAAAGGGTGAAATGAACTTATGGAAAGGGGTCCTAACCCTTTTCCTTAGTACACTTACTATTGAACAATGATTAATAAACTTAATTAACCAATTTATTACTATTCATGGGATTAATTAATCATTAATTAACTTAAAAGAATAGTTAAGGTTTGATTAGTCAATTTTCTAATTAAGTGAGCAATAAATCCCAAGAAAATCATAGGAGGAGGTCATCCCATTAAATTAACCCACAAAATTAGAATTAATTGCGTAATTAAAATGTAATTAAGCTAATTAATTTTATAATTAAAACTTAATTACTTGTTCAAAATTTATAATGATCATTTTTAATTAATTCTCCTTTGAAATACCTTAAAATGAGTATTATTTGCATTTTTTATTTCTCTATGATTTCTTATGATTTTTAGAAGTTTCAATCATTAAAATGATTGATTGAGCTAATTAAAATCCAACTAAGCGTTAACTATGCTTTTTGCTTATATTGATGGCTTCTGGATCTATGGCGTGGTGGGTTTCATGATCCTGATCACTTGTTTTGATCAATCACCGAATGGAGATGGTGTGATCTAACGTCACTCAGTGAGGCGGGAGTGCTCACCATTTTGAGCTTACCCAAGCTTAGATAAACTCCAAAGGATCCACACCTTTATGACAATGATTAGAGGGGATCAAGCGATCAAGATCACAAGGTGCAAGTTTTCCTCAAAAGCTCCAACCCATTTTTAGGATGGGTTTTGGAAGCATATGCCGCTAGAGCTCAAGGCAGGTGGCTCGAACAATTGAGGAAGTTTCATCTAGTGGAGATGAAGCCCTTTAGTAGTGATTGCATCAATTCCTTGACATTTGCTTGAAGGCCATGAACTAATGATTTGGAGCTCACTTTGATCAAGTCCCACCCCTGGTGCTCGAAAGCTTGGGAGATGATTTATTCTTGCTGACAAGGCCTAGGAAGGTGCATGCAAAGTTAATTTGAGTTTGATTGAGAAATTGGGAAGTTATGGCAAAATGGAAGTGTCCTATTTGGGATAAATGAGAATGGCATTTCTGATCAAGGAATGAGCTTGGGAGCTTAAGGAATGTCTCTGGGCTTGTCTTGGATAGCTAGGGATTTGAGGAATAATTTTGCCTATGTTTGAGTTGAAACTAGGGGTGTATACCCCTTCATCTTGATGGGTGGGATCAAGTTTGGCTTTTAGTGGTCGTCCAACCATCTTAGGGAGTCATGGGTGGTGGAGGAGGTGAGTTGGCTTCACTTGGTTAGTCAAGGTGAGGAGGTGGGCCAAGGAGGAATCATTGGTGTCCTATGGGTTTCAAATGCTCCAATGGGGAGGGTGAGGTGATTTCACCTCCCATGGGTCATGACCCAATTACCCCTTGGGTCGTTGGGCGTAGGTGCCTAGGTGGACAATTGGGAGAGTACCAAGTGGCCAATGAATGGAAATGACCAATTACATGGGTGATTTCTCTCATGTGATGCCCTTGACCCAAAGGTAGAATGATCATTTGGCATTGGATTTGATTTGGGCAGATTTGAAATGAGACAAAAGTGGGTTAGCCCAAATTTCAAGTCTATTGGAGTTGATTGGTTAAGTTTGAACAATTTGAATCATTTAGGTCAAATTGAGTTAGGTTGGGTCAAGTTGACCAATTGGTCAAATTGGGTCAAACTAAGGGTTGTCAAGTTCATATGATCATTTAGGATGTTTTGGTTCAATTGGTTTGGTTTAGTTTGGCTTAGATTTGATTTTGGCTCATTTGAATTCATTTGGGTCAAATGGGCAAGTTGATCGATTTGACCAAATTGGTCAAATTAGCTTTGCTGGTTTGGGTTTAGTTGACCAATTGAAGATGATTGTAGGCTTTGGTTTTAATTAATTTGGATTTGGTTTTGATTTAGTCCAACTTGAACCTTTAGGTCAATTTGGGCTAAGTAGGTCAATTGAGTTCAATTGGGTCCAATCATAGCTTTGGTCAAGTTCAACAATTAATTTGGAATGAACTTGAGCCATTGGTTGCAATTTAATTTGGCCTTTTAGGTCAATTTGGGTCAACTTGGGTCAAGAAGGCCAAATGGGTTTGGTTTGACTCAATTGAAGGTCAAGTAATATTCAAATGTTGATTTTGATTTGGTATGAATCATTGGTTTCAAGGGATTTGGCATAGGTTGCAATTTGGCTAGTTTGGATTCATATGGATTAAGGGTTGACTTGGTCAAATGATCAAGTTTACTTAGTTCCCAATTTGTGATAATTTATCAACTTAGGGTGTTTAATAATCATGATGGGAGGTTTTGATGGGCTTGGTTCAATCCAATTTAGGTAAGATTAGAACTTAGCTTAAATGGGTCAAATTAGCTAGTTTGGGTAAAGTGGACCAATTGGGTTTAGTTTGCTTGATTTTGGGTTGAGTTTGATTTAGTTTAGTCTATATATGGATTTGGGATTGATATATAAATTCAATTGCAATTGGTTTAAATGGGTTTTGGTTCATTTCAACATTTCAAGTCAAAAGGGTTAAGTTAGTTTAACTTGGGTTGATTTTGGTTTAGCTTGATGATTGTAGATTTTATTTATATTTGTGAATGTGATTGAAGGTATGATTGATTCATGAGAAAATAAATTGAATTTGGGCTTTGGAATGAAGGAATTTGGCTAAGTCCATAAAACCCTAAACCCTAAAGCCTAAACACTAAATCCTAAACTATAAACCATAAACCCTAACCCTAAACCTAAACCCTAAACCCAATAACCTAAAAAAACCTAAACCTAAACTATATAAAATATAAAAATAAAATATAAAAAAACCTAAAAAAAAAAAATAAAATAAAACTAAACTAAATAAAAATAAGCATCAACCTAAACCCAAACCTAAAAAAATAAACTAAAATAAACCTAAACTAAAATAAATAAACTAAACTAAATAAATATAAAAAATAAACCTAAATATAAATAAAATAAAATAAACTAAAATAACTAAAAAATAAAATAAACCTTAACCTACTAGTTTAGTTAATTCAAAAAAAAAACCATAAACCCTAAACCCTAAACCCTAAACCTAACCCTAACCCCTAAACCCTAAACCTACAATCTTAACCCCTAAACACTAAACCCTAAACCCCACATAAACCCTAAACCCTAAACCCTAAGAAACCCTAAACCTAAACTCTAAACCCTAAAACCCTAAACCTTAAACCCTAAAACCTAAATCCTAAACCTTAATAACCTAAAACCTGGCTTAAACTAAATAAAACTAAAAAAATAAATTAAACAAATAAACTATACCTAAATAAAATAAAACCTAAACTAAAACCAAACCTAAACCTAAATATAAAAATAAAATAAACTAAAATAAAATAAATAAAACCTAAACTAAAATTAAAAATAAAACTAAGAATAAAACCTAAAAATAAAAAACTAAATAAAATAAAACAAAATAAACATAAAAAATAAAGAAAAATAAAATAAAACCTAAACTAAAAAAAAAAAATTGAAACCTAAAATAAAAATAAAATAAACAAAATAAAATAAACCTAAACCTAAAATAAAATAAATAAAACCTAAATCTAAACCTAAACTTAAACCTAAACTAAATAAAATAAAATAAACTAAAAAATAAACCTAAACCTAAACTAAAAATAAAACCTAAAATAAACCTAAACCCTAAATCAAAAATAAAACCTTAAACTTGAACCTAAAAATAAAATAAAACCTAAACTTAAAAATAAAAAAATAAACCTGCTAAAAAATAAAAAATGAAACTAACTAAAAATAAACCTAAACCTAAAAAAATAAACTAAAAAAAACCTAAACTAAAATAAATAAACTTAGAAAATAAATAATAAATATAAATAAAATAAAGTAATAAACATAAACCATCCGGTTTAATTTAAAAATAAAATAAAAAAACCCTAAAACTAAAGCTAAACACTAAACCTAAACATAAACCCTAAACCATAAACCCTAAACCCTAAACTCTAAAACCCTAAACTAAACCTTAAACCCTAAACACAAAACCTTAACAACTAAACACTAAACAATAAACCCTAAACCCTAAACCTAAACCCTAAACCCTAAACCCTAAACCCTAAACCCTAAACTCTAAACCCTATACCCTAAAACATAAAACCCTAAAGCCTAAACCCTAAACCTTACACTGCTAACCCTAAACCTTAAACTTAAACCCTAAAGCTAAACACTAAACCTTAAACCCTAAACCCTAATCCTCCTAAACCCTAAAACCCTAAACCCTAAAACTAAACCTAAACACTAAAACCCTAAACCCTAAACCTAAACCTAAAACCTAAAAAAACCTACCTAAACTAAATAAACCTAAAAATAAAATATAAACTTAAACCTAAATAAAATAGTAAAATATATTTCTAAATGAAGACCTAAGCCTAAACCTAAAATAAAAAAAAAAAATAAACTAATAAAAAATAAATTAAAATAAAATAAATAAAACCTAAACTAAAAAAAAAGATAAAATAAACCTAAGAATAAAACCTAAATAAAATATAAACTAAATGTAAAATAAAATAAATTAAACCTAAAATAAAATAAAATAAAAATTAAATAAAACCTAAACCTAAAAAAATAATCCTAAAAAAATAAAAATAAAACCTAAAACCTAAACTAAAATGAAACCTAAGACTAAAAAAAATAAAATAAATAAACTAAAAATAAACCTAAACCTAAACTAAGAAATAAAACCTAAAATATAAAATAAAATAAAACCTAAACCTAAACCTAAAAAAATAATATAAAACCTAAACCTAAAAATAAGAAATAAAACCTATACCTAAAAAATAAAATAAAAATAAAACCTAACTAAAAAATAAACCTAAACCTAAAATATAAAAAAATAAAAAAAAAACCTAAACTAAAATAAATAAACCAAAAATAAATAAAATCAAATAAAAATAAAAGTTAACTTAAATTAAAAATAAACTAAATAAACCTAAACGTTATTTATTTATTTTTTTTTAAAAAAAACCTTAAACCCTAAGCTAACCATAAACCCTAAACCCTAAAACCCTAAAGCCAAAAGCCTAAACACCTAACCCTAAACCCTAAACCCTAAACACTAAACCTAAACCCTAACCCTAAACCCTAAACCCTAAAACCAAACCCTAAACCTACACCCTAAAACCTAAAACCAAAAAAAACATAAACTAAATAATATCTAAAATAAAAAATATATAAAACTTAAACCTAAATAAAATAAAAAATAAAATAAAATAAAATCCTAAACTTAAAACTAAAAATAAAATAAAATAAACTAAGATGAAATAAATAAAACCTAAACTAAACTAAATAAAATAAAATAACCTAAGAATAAGAAACCTAAATATAATAAAACTAAATAAAGATAAAAATAAAATAAACCTAAAGTAAAATAAAATAGAAACTAAATGAAAACCTAAACCTAAAAATAAACCTAAAAATAACTATAACCTAAACCCTAAACTAAAAGAATAATTTAAACCTAAATTAAAATAAACCTAAAACCTAAAGAGCCTAAACTAAAATAAACTAAACCTAAACCTAAACCTAAACTAAATAATATAAAATAAACTAAAAATAAACCTAAACATAAACCTAAAAAATAAACTAAAATAAAAAACAAAACTAAAATAAATAAACTTAAAAGAAATAAACTAAACTAAATAAAAATAAAATAAACCTAAATAAAAAACAAAAATAAAAAATAAAAAAAGTAAACTAAATAAATCTAAACCTACAAGTTTACTTTTTAAAAAATGCTAAACCCTAAACCCTAAAAAACACTAAATCCTAAACCTAAAAGCATAAACCCTAAACCCTAAACCCTAAATCCTAAACCTTAAACACTATCCATAAACCCTAAACCCTAAACCTAGACCTAAAGTAACTAAATAAATTAAAAAATAAACCTAAACCCTAAAACCTAATAAACCTAAACCTAAATCTAAACCTTAAGAATGGGTAAAACCTTGATGGGAACATCATCACAGCTCAATCTAGGTCTATCGGGAGAAGGTGGAGGCGGCGTCGCAGTGGTGGGGATGGAGGTGTTATTGGATATGGAGGTGGTGGTCAGTGGTGGTTATGGAGGCGGAGGTGCAACAAAGGTTACAAACGTGGTGGTGGCGGAGGGAGAGATCAAGGATATGATGGTGGATCCCGCCACTGAGAAGCCGGGGGATTCCGATGGGAACTAGAAAAGTGAAGATCATCCGTTTGCTACTTATGGAATTGTATCTTTACTAGAGATGGTTCTAGTTATCTAGGGTTTATCATTTGCTCTATGTGTGCTCAATTTTGATCTTTATCGTAGCTTGTGTCTTAGATAACTTGCTATGTTACTTGGTTGATGAAATTAAGAAAAACAAAAAAACCAAACTAAACTAAACCTAAACTAAAACCTAAACCTAAACTAAACCCTAAACCCTAAAACCCTAAACTAAAACCCTAAACCCTAAACCCTAAACCATAAAACCCTAAACCTAAACCCCAAACCTAAACCAAAAAACTAAACCCTAAACCCTAAACCCTAAACCCTAAACCCTAAACCCTAAACCCTAAACTAACCCTAAATTCTAACCTTAAACCCTAAACCCTAAAAAAAAAGCTAAAACTTGAACCTAAATTAAATAAAATCTAAAAAATAAAACAAATAAAACCTAAACCAAAATAAAAAAAAAAAAAAAAATCATAAACTAAAACCTAAACCTAAACCTAAACCTAAACCTAAAAAGAAAATAAAATAAAAAATAAACTAAAATAAACTAAAATAAAATAAATAAACCTAAACTAAACTAAAAATTAAAAAAAGCTAAATAAAATAAAATTAAAACTAAAATAAAATAAAATAAACCTAAAATAAAATAAAATAAAACTAAATAAAAAACCAAACCTAAAAATAAACCTAAAATAAAACCAAAAAATAAATTAAAATAAAACCTAAACCCAATTAAAAAAAAAACTAAACCTAAAATAAAATAAAATAAACCTAAACCTAAACTAAATTAAACTAAACTAAAATAAATAAACCTTAACCCAAACCTAAACCTAAACCTAAAAAAAAATATAAAATAAACCTAAACCTAAACTAAAAAATAAAATGTAAAATAAACCTAAAATAAAAGCCTAAACCTAAACCTAAAAAATAAAATAAAACTTAAACCAAAACCTAAAAAATAAAATAAAACCTAAACCTAAAAAATAAACTAAAACTAAACAAAAAATAAACCAAACCTAAACCTAAATCTAAAATTTAACTAAAACCTAAACTAAAATAAATAAACCTAAAATAAATAAACTAAAATAAATAAAAAATAAAATAAACTATAAAAAAATAAAATAAACTAAACTAAAATAAATAAAAAAATAAACTAAATAAACATAAACATATTAGTTTTCTTAATTAAAAATAAAAAAACAAATATAAAAAATTTAAAACATAAAAAAAAATCTTAACTAAATCCTAAACCCTAAACCCTTAACCTACAACCCTAAACTAAACCCTAAACCCTAAAACCCTAAACCCAAAACCCTAAACCCTAAACCCTAAACCTAAACCTCAAACCTAAACCCCAACCCTAAACCCTAAACCCTAAAACCTAAATCCTAAACCTACAACCCTAAACCCTAAACCCTAAACCCTAAATGCTAAACCCTAAACCTAAACCCCAAACCTACAACCCTAAACCCTAAACCCTAAACCCTAATCCCTAAAACCTAAACCTTAAAACCCTAAAACCTATATCTAAAAAATAAACTAAACCTAAAATAAAAGAAATAAACAAAAAATAAATAAACCTAAAACTAAACTAAAATAAAATAAATAAAACTTAAACTAAACTATAAAATAAAACTAAAAATAAAAAATTGCAATAAGATAAAACATAAACAAAAAATAAAAAATAAAATAAACCTAAAATAAATTAAAATAAAACAAATAAAAAAACCTAAACCTAAAAAAATAAACCTAAAAATAAAACCTAAAATAAATAAAAACAAAACATAAACCCTAAACCCTAAACTAAAAAAACACCTAAACTTAAAATAAACAAAATAAAATAAACCTAACTTAAACTAAAATAAATAAAACCTAAACCTAAACCTAAAATAAATTAAGCCTAAACCCTAAACTAAATAAAATAAAATAAAAAAAATAAACCTAAACCTAAACTAAATATTAAAACCTAAAAAATAAACATAAAATTAAAACCTAAAACCTAAACCTAAAAAAAATAAAATAAAACCTAAGCCAAAACCTAAAATAAAAAAAACCTAAACCTATAAAATAAAATTAAAATAAAACTAAACTAAAAAATAAACATAAACCTAAACCTAAATGTAAAAAATAAACTAAAATGAAAACCAAAACTAAAATAAATAAACATAAATAAATAAACTAAACTAAATAAAATATAAAATAAACTAACCAAACTAAATAACCTCAAACCCTAAACCTTAAACACTAAATCATAGAGTTTAAACCTAAACCTAAACTAAACCCTAAACCATAAACCCTAAACCTTAAAACCCTAAACTTAAACTACTAAATAATAAATGCTAAGCCTTTAAACCTTAAATTAAATTAAAACCCTAAACCCTAAAATTTAAACCATAAAGCCTAAGATATAAACCCTAAACCCTAAACCCCAATCTAACCTTAAACCCTAAGCTAACCCTAAACCCTAAACCATGAACCCTAAACCCTAAAGCCTAAACACTAAATCTTAAACTGAAACCCTAAACTTTAAATCCCTAAAGCCTAAACCCTAAACCCTAAAACCTACAACCCTGACACTAAACCCTAAACCCCAAACCCTAAACCCTAAACCCTATATCCTAAATCCTAAAACTTAAAAAACTAAAACTTAAACTAAATATAACCTAAAAAATAAAATAAATAAAATATTAAAAAAGAAAACCTAAATTAAAACCTATACCTAAACATAAAATAAAATATAATAAAAAATAAAATAAACTAAAATAAAATAAATAAAACCTAACTAAACTAAAAAAAATAAAATAAATTTAAGAATAAAACATAAATAAAATAAGAACAAAATGTTAACCCTAAATAAAAAACCTCAAATAAAATACACTAAAACTTAAAAAAACCTAAACTCAAATGATAAACCTAAAATTAAATAAAAAATAAAACCAAACCCTATACTAAAAAAAAACCTAAACCTAAAATAAACTAAAATAAAAACCTAAAATAAAATAAATAAATATAAAATAAATAAAAATAAAAATAAAAATAAATAAAAATAAAGATAAATTAAACTATAATAAATAAAAAAATAAACTAAATATACTAAATAAACTTAAACCTATGAGTTTACTTAATTTAAAAAAAACCTTAAACCCTATTTTAAACCCTAAGCCTAAACCCTAAACCCTAAATCCTACAACACTAAACTAAACCCTAAACCTAAAACCCTAAACCCTAAACCCTAAACCTAAACCCTAAAAGCATAAACCCTAAAACCCTAAACCTTAAAATCCTAAACCCTAAACCCTAAAATTTAAACTCTAACCCATAAACACCCTAAACCCTAAGCAAAACCCTATACCAAAACCTAAAGTAACTAAATAAATTAAAAATAAACATAAACTTAAAACCTAATAAACTTAAACCTAGACCTAAACCCTAAGAATGCAAAACCTGACAGAACATCACCACAACCGTGCTCGATTTAGAATTGGCTGGAGGAAGGCGAGGTGGTGGTTATCACAGGGTGGTGGGAGGGGATATGGAGGTGGTGGTAAAGCAGTGGCTATAGAGGTGGGACGAGATGGAGGTTATAGGCATGTTGGTGGTGGACGGAGAGATCGGGATAAAATGGTGGATCCTACGAGTGGTCGTGGTGGTTTTGATGGGAACTAGAGAAACTAAAGAACATCGATCCACGGCTACTATGGAAATAAACATAAACATAAATATAAACCTTAAAATAAACTAAAATAAAAACCTAAACTAAAATAAATATACATAAAATAAATAAACTAAACTAAAAAAATCAACCTAAATAAAAATAAATAAAATAAACCTAAATAAATAAAATAAAAAATAAATAAACTAAATAAACCAAAACATAGGTTTACTTAATTAAACAAACCCTAAACCCTAAACCCTAAAACAAACCCTAAACCTACATCCCTAAACCCTAAAAAAAACCCTAAACCCTAAAATCTAAACCCTAAACCCTAAACCCCCCTAACTCAAAACCCTAAACCCTAAATAAAATAAACCTAAAATAAAATAAATTAAAACTAAATAAAACCTAAACATAAACAATAAACCTAAAATAAATAAAAAATAAAAAAATAAACTATAAATTAAAAAAAAACCTAAACCTAAAAAAAAAAATAAAATAAACTTAAACCTAAACTAAAATAAACTAAACTAAAAAAATAAAACCTAAACCTGAACCTAAACTAAATAAAATAAAATAAACTAAAAATAAACCTAAACTTAAACTAAAAAATAAAACCCAAAATAAACCTAAAATAAAACCTATAACCTATACCTAAGAAAATAAAATAAAAAATAAAACCTAAAATTAAAATAAAAATAAAAAACCTAAGCCTAAAAAAATATAATAAACTAAAGTAAAAAACTAAATTAAAATAAATAAACCTAAAATAAATAAACTAATCAAATAAAAATAAAATTAAACCTAAATAGAAAATACATTAAAATAAATAAAATATAAATTAAGTAAACTAAATAAACATAAACCTTTACTTTGATTTTAAAAGAACCATAAATCCTAAACCCTAAATCTTAAACCCTAAACCCTAAACCTACAACTATAAACCCTAAACCCTAAAAAAATCCTAAACCCTAAACACTAAACTAACCCTAAAACCTAAAACTTAAACCAACCCCATCCTAAACCCTAAACCCAAACCTTAATCTAACTTAAACCCTAATATGTCTTAAGCCCTATACCTTAAACCTTAAAACTCTAATCCCTAAAGCTCAAACCCTAAACCCTAAACTAACCTAATCCCAAACCCCTAAACCCTAAACCCTAAACCCTAAACCCCTTAAAACCTAAACCCCTAAAGCTCAACACACTAAACCCTAAACCTTAAACCCTAAACCCAAACCCTAAACCCTATAGACTAATGCCTAAAGCCTAAAGCCTAAACCTTATGTCTTAAAATCTAAAACCTAAACCTAAACTTAATAAAATCTAAAACTAAAATAAATAAGTAAACCTAAACAAAATAAAAAAATAAATAAAACATAAACTAAAGCCAAAACTTAAACCTACAAATAAAATAAAATCAAAATAAAAATAAACTAAAATAAAATAAATAAAAGCCTAAACTAAACTAAAAAGTAACAAACCTAAATAAAATAAAATTAAAAATAAAATAAACTTTGAGTAAAATAAAATAAAACTAAATAAAATCCTAAACATAAAATAAACTTAAATGAAAGCCTAAAATAAATAAAAATTAAAATGAATCTAAAATAAAATAAATAAAACCTAAACTAAACTAAATAAAATAAAATAAACCTTAAAACACCTAAAATATAATAAAATAAAAATTAAATAAAACCTAAAGTTAAAAATAATCCTAAAAATAAACCTAAAAAAATAAATAAAATAAAAAACCTAAACTAAAAAAAAAAAACATAAACCTAAAATAAACAAAATAAAATAAACCTAAACCTATACTAAGATAAACTAAACGAAAAATAAATAAAACTTAAACTTAAACCTAAAGAAAACAAAACCTAAACCCTAAACTAAAAAAGATAAATTAAATTAAAAGTAAACTTAAACCTAAAATAAAAGCCTAAAACCTAAAGCTAAACCTAAAAATAAAAAATCAAACCTAAACCTAAAATAATAAATAAAATAAAACTAAACTAAAAAATAAACATAAACCTAAACATAAACCTAAAAAATAGACTAAAATAAATAAACCTAAAATAAAAACTAAACTAAATATAAACAAAAAAATCCTAAATAAAAAATATTAAAAAACTATGATAAATAAAAATAAACTCAATAAACCTAAACATATCAATTTTTTTAAAACCCTAAACCTTAAAACCTAAACTAACTAAACCTAAACCCTAAACCCTAAACATGGAACCCTAAACTCTAAACTCTTAACTAACCCTAAACCCTAAACCCTAAAACTAACCTAAACCCTAAGCACTAAACCTACATCCCTAAACCCTAAAAAAACCCTAAACCCTAAACCCTAAAACCTAAACCTTAAACCCTAAACCCTAACCCTAATCCTTAAACCCTAAATAAAATAATTCTAAAATAAAATAAAGAACTAAATAAAAATTAAACTAAATAATAAACTTAAAAAAATAAAAATAAAACCTAAACTAAAAAAACTAAACAAAAAATAAAAGAAACCTATACCTAAATAAAATAAATGAAATCAAGCCTAAAACTAGAATAAACTAAACCTAAACTAAATAAAATAAAATAAAATAAAATAATACTAAACTTAAACTTACAAATAAAACTTAAAATAAACCTAAAAGAGAACTTAAAACCTATTCCTAAAAAAATAAAATAAAATGTGAACTTAAGCCTAAAATAAAAAAATAAAAGTAAAACTTACAAAAATAAAATAGAAATAAAGCTAAACTAAAAATAAACATAAACCTAAACCTAAAAAAATAAACTAAAATAAAAAATAAACTAAAATGAATTAACCTAAAATAAATAGATTAAACTAAATAAAAATTAAAATTAAAATTAAAACTAAATAAATAAATAAATAAAAAACTAAATAACCTAAACCTACCCATTTACTTAATTTAAAGAACACCTAAAACCCTAAACCCTAATCACTAAATCCTAAACCTAAACCCTATTTCAACCCTAAACCCCAAACCCCAAACCCTAAACCTAAAAGTTGAAACCATAATCCCTAAATCCTAAACACTAATCAATTCCTAAACCTAAACCCTAAACTCTAACCCTAACCTAAGCCTTAAACCTTAAACTCAAACACTAAATCCTATACCCTAATCTAACCTTAAACCCCTAACCCTAAACCTAAACCCTAAACCCTCAAAAAACCTAAACCCTAAAGCAAAACCCTAAACCCTAAACCCAACAAATCTAAATCCTAAAACCTAAAACCCTATACCCTAAACCCACATCATAAAAAACCTAAAAAATAAAATAAATAAATAAACCTAAACCTAAATAATAATAAAATAATAATAATAATAACATAAACTAATACCTAAACTTAAACTTAAAAGTAAAATATAATATAAAAATAAAACTATCTAAAATAAAAAATAAATAATAACCTAAACTAAACTAAAATAAATAAAAAACCTAAATAAAATAAAACTAAAATGAAATAAACCTAAAATAAAATAAAATAAAACTAAATAAAACTTAAATAAAAATAAGCCTAAAAATAAATAAAAAATAAAACCTAAACCTTAAAAAAAAACCTCAAACCTAAAACAAAAAAAATAAAATAAACAAAATAAAATAAACCTAAGACTAAACTAACATAAATTAAACTAAAATAAAGCTAAACTAAAAAATAAAACCTAAAATAAACTTAAAATAAAACCTAAAAGCTAAACCTAAAAAAATAAAATAAAACCTAAACATAAACCAAAAACTAAAAAATAAAATAAACCCAAAAATGAAATAAAAATAAAACTCAACTAAAGAAATAAACCTAAACCTAAAAAATAAATAAAAATAAAAAACTTAAACTAAAATAAAACCAAAATAAATAAACTAAACTAAGTAAAATAAAAAATAAACCTCAATAAAATGAAAAATAAAATAAACTCAAATAAATAAAAATTAATGAAATAAATCTAAACCTACAAGTTTACTTTTTTAAAACCCTCTAAACCCTAAATCTTAAACCCTAAACCCTAAACCCTAAACCCTATAACTAACCCTAAAACCTAAACCCTAAACCTACACCTAAACTTACAACCTAAACCCTAAACCCTAAAACCATAATCTCTAAACCCTAAACCCTAAACCCCAACACCTAAACCCTAAATCAGAACTCTAAATCCTAAACACTAAACCCTAAACCCTAATCCTTAAACCCTAAACTCTAAAAGCATAAACTCTAAACCCTAGAACCCCAAACCCTAAACCCTAAACCCTAAACCCTAAAACCTACAACCCTAAACCCTAAACCCTAAACTAACTCTAAACCCTAAACCCTAAACCCTAACAATGGGTAGAAGCTTGACAGAACATCATCACCAGCCACCCTATATTTAATGGAGGCAAGGCGTAAGGCATTTATAGTAATGGTGGTGGGGATCTCGAGGTGTTGGTGGATATGGAGGTGGTGGTCGAGCAATGGTGGTTATGGAGGAGGAGGAGATGGAGGTTACAACCATGGTGGTGGTGGAGTGAGATTGATATGATGGTGGATCCTACTACTTGATAGGTGGGGCTTTTTATGGGAACGGAGAAATTAAAGAACGATTGATCGATCTGCTACTTATGGAACTATATCTTTATAGTAGAGAGATGGTTCTACTTATCTTGGGTTTTAATTTGTTGTATGGGTGCTCATATTTATCTATCTCATCGCCATGTTTTAGAAAACATGGGTGCTACTTGGTTCATAAAATTTAAAATAAGAAATGTTGAATTTGAATTTATTCTATTAAAACCTTAAACTCTATACCTAAACCCTAAACCCTAAACCCTAACCCTAAACCCTAAACTAAAACTTAAACCCTAAACCTAAAACCTAAACCAAACCCTAAACCCCTAACCCTCAACCCCTAAACTCTAAACCCTAAAACCCTAAATCCTAAACACTTAATCCTAAACCCTAAACCCTAAACCCTAAAATAAACTCTAAACCCTAAACCCTAAACCCTACACCCTAAACCCTAAACCATTAACCCTAAACCTAAACGCTAAAACCTTAAACCCTAAACCTTAAACCATAAACCCTAAAATTGTAAACCTTAAACCCTAAAACTTACAACCTTAAACCCTAAACCCTAAACCCCAAACCCTAAACCTAAAACTCTAAACTCTAAACTAACCCTAAACCCTAAACCCTAAATAAACCCTAAACCCTAAACCTTAAATAAAGATGTCATTAGAGTAGATCTAAAGAATGAACTAATCCTAACATTGTTATGGTAGTTAAAGAAAATGCATTCAAGCGACTTCCTTGACTATTAGAGATTTGAATACTCTAAACCCTAACCCTAAATCATATTATAATACCATATATTATAGTATAATGTAACATCATATATTTGAGCATGTAGTGATGTGTTTTTAGATGTTATAAGATGTTTTGAAATGTTTTAGTATATTATGGTATTGTTCCTATAGTTTATATTAATGTAAATCATAAAAATATTGATTTAATAAATCGATGATGAAATTTATTAAATTTGAAGTGGGAATTAGTTATAGTACCAAAGGGCCACTTATATACTATAAAAAGTAAGATTTTATGTTCAAAATAAATATTATATGTTGTAGCATAGTAGCATCATATATCATAATATATTATACGCATTTTAAATTCTTTTAGTATTTTACAATCATGCAATCGAGCCTACACTAGCATTATTTATAAAAATGTTTATTTAGACTTTAAAATGGTGGAATTTGGACAAATTCATAATAGGTAGAGCATGGCATCATAATATATTATTTTAATTTAAAATATGTAACCGATATGACCAAAATATATAGTTTTTTATTATTTTGACTAATTTTATGATTTTTATCTTAAACAATCCCTTGTGATGTGATATGCAATATAATATAATATAATATGTTATAGTATATTATAATATAAGATGCCATAACATAGTGTAGCATCATGCATTATAGCATATATTGTTTATTACTACTTGTTGTTTAGCATATTTTAGTTTGTTATAGAATGACATAGTAGAGTTTGTACTTGTATTATTCATATAAATACTAATTTATAAATGAGATGATGGGATTTGGCCAAATTTAAGGTAAGCTTTAGGAAACATCATTTGGTGTGTCATTTAATCAAAAGAATGGAATTTTGCATCCAAAATAAATATTCATTTTTCAACAAAATTTTATAAATTTTTCTTTTAAAGTGATTCATTTTAAGGTGTAATGTAAGATAATATATTATATGAAAGCATATTAAAATAAAATGTACATAACAATATAACTTCACATATATATGAATGGTGGTGTGTTACTAAATGTTATTGTACATTTTAGTATGTTTTACTTTTGTTATAATACATTGGGTCAAAACTCACATAAATGTTAATTTTGAAGGTTAAGATGGAAGAATTTGGCTAAATTCATACACACACAAACAACACCAAAATTATGCTATTTTGTACCATTTCTAATAGAAAATAAATAAATTTTACATCCAAAATGAACATTATTCATATTTTGAGAAAATTTTGTTATTTGTTACTTGTACGTGATTCTAATGAGGTGTAATGTTGGACAATATATTATATTATAGCAAATTATAACATAACATCATAAATTATAGTATAATATAGTGTGTTAATTCACACTATAATATGTTTAGCGTGATATTGTATAGTTAGTTTGAGCTTGCACCATCAAAAATCATAAAATGGTTATTATAATGTTAAGATGATGTAATTTGAAGGAATACATTGTTAGGCATTTTGGTGAAGTATTAAAGGTCTGTATAAGAGAATAAATAATATTTGATGAGCATTTCATGTCAAGGACATAGAGGGAGATCTAAGGGGATCACACATGCATTGGACATGACATGTGAGGGTCTATGTCGAGGGCATAAAAGAAGAAAATTTGCTAGGGATAAGGTTTGAGTTTGATTTGATTATATGATTTATGGAAGGAAGATCTGTTAGAGATAAGAATCTATAATCCACCATGGATTAAGATTGAATCAACTTTAATTTATTTAGTTTTATTAATGTGGAGGCACATCTACTATTCGAGTTTGGGATCGGGTATATGAACCTTCCACTAGAGAAGTAGGTTTGGGCTATCCACAGTAGATTAAGATGTGAATTTGATTTCATAGATTTTTTTGGGGATGTATCCGCTAGGAATAAGAGTTGGATTTATTTGACTTAGACTCTATTGGGGAGTTGGCTTAATTTGGCTCCATTGGGAAAGTTAGTTTTGAATTTGATTTGTTTGCTTGACTTATTTATATATGATTTGGGGCTCCACTAGAGAAGGGTATGATTTAACTCTAAGAAAAATTAGATCGGGTTTAATTTAATTTGAGTTAATGTATGGATTATGTCGCGATGAATCCATTGAGAAGAGGCTATATCCTTGACCTACCACAGTTTACAAATCCAATGCGATAGTCTACCAGGTAGAGCTAGCCAACCTAAGGGGTGCCTTTTGGTGTGCAACGATTAGAAAGAAGGCATAGTAGACTTACATCTTCCAAAATGAGGAACAATCGGGGTGACCTATTGGATGCACAATAAATCTCACCGACCTAGGGTGATTCTGAGTGAATGTCAATGGGGACTTATGTCAACTCAAAAGTAGGATTAATTTTATCTTAATTTCATGTGATTTGGTATGATTTGTTTGGTTTAGTTTGATTTCAAATTGAGGGCATATCCACCGGGGATGTGAGCTCGATCAAATTTGATAGAGTTAATTTATGGACCAAGCGTGTGTGATGGACCCACTAAGAAGGGGCTATATCGACTTTTCCTATCTTAGATTTACAAATCCAAAGGGATTGCTATTGGTGGGGTAGAGCTAGCAACCTAAGAGGTTGCCTTTGCCTATGCAACCACTATGCTAGGAAGAAGGCATAGCAAACTTACATCTTCTAAAGGGAACCGGGTGACTTGTTGGTAGCATAACAAATAGAACTCATCTTAGAGAGACTACCGAGTGAATGGGGGACTTACATCAACTCAAGAGTAATTCAATTCCTATAGGGAGTTTTGCTAACACTTCCCTAAAGATAGGATGCTGCATGGGAAAATGCTAGGGTGTTCTCATAATCTACAAGCAAATATATATATTTTTATATGTTTCCATGGACCCTATTAGTGTGTGAGGGACCACACTAAGAAAGGGCTATGTCGTCTTGACCTATCTTAGATTTACTAGATCAAGGGAGAACCTACACATCCACAAGATGGACTCTCCAAACATAGGGGTGATTATAAGGAAAGGAGAACTATCTAATCCAATAGTAACCGTAATGTCTAAATAGGGTCACAATGGATGTGATCTAGATATAGTGTCCACAAGGGAGGTGTGGGCATTATACTAAGCTCTGGAAAAGAAACCCTATAGGTGTATAGTGGCCAACTCAAGGAGAAAGCATAGTAGAATTACATTTGACATGAGTGGTGTATCCTAAGCAGAATAACCATCAAGGTGTATTCATCATATGAGTGGTGTATCCATTAACATAGTTAGAAATAACCAACCTAAGGTGCCCATAGGTGCAACAATCAATCTGGAAAGAAAGCATGTAGCCTTACAAGTTTCCAAGTAAACTCGAACATCGTGATAGTCTACCATCAAGGGACATATGCTATTTGACCTAGAGTGACTACTAAGCAGGGAGCCCTGAAGGATTGGACCCACTTGAAGTAGTCGAGGGAAGGAGCTACTATCGACTAATCCATAAATACACTCGATCTAGTCGGTTAATGAAGGCTAATCCAAGAAGAAAGTGTAGTAGACTCACATTCTCTTAAATGAAGCCAACATGAAGTAGCTTGCCACGTAGTAAGGCCTACCAAACTAACAAGGCCCTCATTGGTGTAGTGGCCAAGTAAGGATGAAAATTGTAACAAGCTTACATCCTCCAAAGCAAGAAGACCATTAGGGTGACACCAGTGGTAGACGTCACCGACCTAGTGCACTCTTGAGTGACTACCATTGAGGGTGTTAACTCAACTCAAAGTAGCTCGAGATAAAAGATATGTGTTTATTTTATATGTTAGTGTGTGTGTTTGTGTTATGTTGATGAAGGATAGGACATTGCTCGAGTTCATTACACCTACCCTAAACACATCTGGAGGATTCAAAAAATAAGAATACTTTCAATATGGAAGAGATTAAATTTGAAATGGAATTTTCATTGATGATAATTATTTTCAAACATGATTTATAATATTTCTTTAAGTAGATCTCATTGATTGGAAGCATTGGGCACTCTCCTTATGATTAATAAGCTGATAAGATCCTCCTTGGTATGCCTTCTTTATGGAAAAGGGCCTTCCCAAGTGGGTTCAAACATGCCTCCATCTTACGATGGGCAGTAAGTCTCCTTAGCACTAAACTAAGCTCTCCTACTTGAAAAGCTTTAGATGGACCAATTTATGAGCTTGAATCATTTTAGCTTTGTTCAACTCGAGGTTTTGGCATGCCCGTATCTCTCCTCCAATATTTTGATCTATTCTAACCACAACTTTGTGTTCTTTGTGATCTTGCTACCCACAACTATCCTTAGTGATGGGAGTTGGACTTCTAATGGTAGAATGGCTTCAAACCCATACACTAAATAAAAGGAGTAAAATGAGTTGGATTCTATATGTGGAAAAGAGTCTACAGGGATTCAACTAACTACTAATGCCACTATGCTTATTGTTGATGAGTATTTTCTTCAGTATTTGGATGAGAGTTTTATTGAAGGTTTCTACTAAGCTTGTTTGCCCTTGAGTAGTTAATGGTAGAATATCTCCAATATATGCTATGACTTTAGGAAAATTTGTTAATCTCGTGCTCTTGAATGTAGTAGCATTATCAAATATAATTTCTTGAGGCACTCCAAACCTATATATGATATGGTTCCTAAAAAAGTAGAGCACATGAGCTATATAACCTCATTGAGTGGAATCACCTTGCCCATTTGGAAAAGTAGTTAGTAGTAAGATGAATTGATGACCCTTAAAAGAAGGAGGATCAATCAAACACACTATGTCAATACCCTAATGAATGGCCATGAGGCCAATGTAGGATGTAGAATGTTGGGTAGTTGAAGTAGGACCACAATATGTATTTGACATTGGTGGCATCTAGCCATGTCCATGTAATCTTTGATCATCGACAAGAGTATCCTCCTCATCATCTTGGCTTTCATCTTTAGACCATTGGTTGGCTCCACATAATCTTGAGTATACCTCAATGATCTTATGGGCTTCATGTTTGTATAAAGAATGTAACCACAAATGATTGAAAGATCATCATTACAAGGCACCATCCATAAGAGTGTAGATAGTGCTCATCCTTCATCTAATGGGCTTGGGACTTCTCTTGAGGTAGCTTGCCTTTATTTAGGTAATCCATGAATGGTTGCCTCCAATCTAACACCTTGTCCTTCTTGGCAATGGCAACCTCCCTTTCAAGAGAGTACTTTTAATGAGTTTAATATCAATAATGGATAAGACTTATTTATTTTGGACCTTTATTGATATGGACTCATCCTTGGACATGCCAACTCCTTAGCAAGCTTGGCTAAAGCACACGCCATGACATTTTCTCCTCAAAGAATCTTATAAATAGTAACCTCTAGAATTTGGGCCAATAACTCCATGGTGTACTTGTGGTAGTGATGGATCTTGGGTTCTTGGAATTCATGGTTTAGGGTTTAGTTTAGGGTTTAAGGTTTAGGGTTTTAGGGTTTAGGTTTTATGGTTTAAGGTTTAGATTTAGTGTTTAGGCTAGTTTATTTTTTTTAGGTTTTTTTTAAGGGTTTGGGTTGAGGGTTTAGCTTTGGGCTCATGGTTTAGCTTTTATGGTTTAGTTTTAGGGTTTAGGATTTGTTTTGAGTTAAGGGTTTAGGATTTAGAGGGTTTAGGGTTTAGAGAGCTTTATAGCTCAGTAAAGTGGGGAGAGTTTAGTTAGGAGGGGTAGGGTTTATGATGATTAGGGTTTAGGTTTAGGAGGGAGGTTTAAGGTTTAGGATTTATGCTTTAAGATTTAGGATTTAGGGTTTAGGGTTTAGGATTTAGGGTTTGGTTTTTAAAAAAATTAAGCAAAATGGCAGGTTTGATTTATTTAGTATATTTAGTTTATTTTTTATTTATTTTAGTTTACTTTAAATTTTATTTAGGTTTATTTTATTTTATTTAGTTTAGCTTTATTTTATGTTTTATTTTAGTTTATTTAGGTTTAGGTTTAGTTTAAGTTCATTTTAGTTGAGTTTTATTTTATTTTATTTTAGGTTTAGGTTTTATTTTATTTTAGGTTTAGGTTTAGGTTTTATTTTTTTTTTTAGGTTCATACATAGGTTTTATTTTAGGTTTATATTTAGGTTTTATTTTTTAGTTTAGGTTTAGGTTTACTTTTAGTTTGTTTTATTTTATTTAATTTAGGTTTAAGTTTAGGTTTAGTTTATTTTAGGTTTTATTTATTTTAGGTTTAAGTTTATTTTATTTTTTTATTTTATTTTATGTTAGGTATGTTTTCTTTGAGTTTAGGGTTTAGGTTTTATTTTTTTTTTTTTGGGTTTATTTTAGGTTTATTTTTAGGTTTAGGTTTTATTTAGTTTTCATTTTAGGTTATTTTATTTTTTATTTTACATTGAGTTTTATTTTATTTAGGTTTTCTATTTTAGGTTTATTTAATATTTTGGTTTAGTTTAAGCTTTTATTTTTTTTTATTTTATTTTTATTTTATTTATTTATTTTATTTTATTTTAGTTTATGTTTCTTTTAAATAAGGTTTTATTTAATTTAATTTAATATTTTATTTCTTTAGGTTTAGGATTTTATTTAATTTATTTTTTAGGGTTTATTTATTTTTTTTAGGTTTTAGGTTTAGGATTAAAGGTTTAGGGTTCATTTTAGGTTATAGGATTTAGGGTTTAGCATTTTAGGTATGGGTGCAAGGTTTAGGGTTTAGGGTTTAGGTTAGGGTTTAGGGTGGTTAGTTAGGATTTAGGGTTTAGGGTTTATAGGTTTAGGGATTTAGGGTTTACTATTTAGGGTTAAGGTTTTATTTTTTTCTTTTCAAAATTATGTAAACTTGATGTTTAGATTTATTTTAATTTATTTTATTTATTTTAGTTTTAAATTTTATTTTATTTTTTATTTTATTTTATTTTATTTAGGTTTTATTTACTTTTATTTTATTTTATTTTTTAGGTTTAGTTTTTATTTTATTTAGGTTTTTTTTATTTTGTTTAGTTTAGGTTTTTTATTTAATCTAGTTTATTTTACATTTATTTTTATTTTATTTTCTTTTTAGGTTTATGTTTATGTTTTTTATTTTATTTCAATTTTTTTATTTTATTTTGTTTATGTTTATTTATTTATTTTATTTTATGTTTATTTATTTTATGTTTAAGTTTTAGCTTTAGGGTTTAGGGAGTTTAGGGTGTGGAGGTTTGGGGTGGGTGGAGGGAGGATCAGTTCACATTTTAGGTTTAGGTCAGTGTTGCAGGTGTGGATGGGCCAAGGAGTGGTTTAGGTTTAGGGTTTTAGGGTTTAGGGTAGAGTTTATGGTTTAGGGTCCCAGGAAGTTTAGGGTCAGTAGGTTTAGGGTTAGAGGGTCAGGGTTTATGGTTAGTTAGGCATTTTGTTTATTTAGGGGAGGGTTTTTTTTAGGAGGTTAGGATTTAGGGTTAGGGTTTAGAGTTTTTTTAAAATTAACAAAATGGTAGGTTTATGTTTAATTAGTTTATTTTTATTCATTTTAGTTTATTTTATTTTATTTTTATTTAAGTTTATTTTATTTATTTAGTTTATTTATTTTAAGTTTAGTTATTTTTTTTTAGGTTTTATTTTATTTTAGGTTTTAGGTTTATATTTATAGTTTTATTTTATTTTATTTTTTAATGTTTAGGTTTTATTTTCTTTTAGGTTTAGGTTTAGGTTTTATTTTATTTTGTTAAGGTTTTGTTATTTTAGGTTTTATTTTAGGTTTTATTTTTAGTTTAGGTTTATTTTTGGTTTATTTTATTTTATTTAGTTTAGTTTAGGTTTAGTTTATTTTGATTTAGGTTTAGGTTTTTTTTATTTTAGTTTAATTTATTTTAATTTAGTCTTAGGTTTTTTTATTTGTTTATTTTAAGTTTATGTTTTTTTTTTTAGTTTTGGTTTAGGTTTTTTTATTTATTTTTAGGTTTTATTTTGGTTTATTTTTTAGGTTTAGGTTTTATTTAGTTTTATTTTATTTTATTTTATTTTATTTATGTTTATTTTATTTTTTTTAGTTTTTTTATTTATTTAAGTTTTATTTTTAGGGTTATTTTATTTTTAGTTTAGTTTAGTTTAGGTTTTATTTATTTTATCTTAGTTTAGTATTTATTTTTTATATTTCTTTTATTTTAGGTTTAGGTTTAGGTATAGGTTTTAGTTTAGGTTTTTATTTTATTTTATTTTTTTAGCTTTGGTTTTATTTATTTATTTTGTTTTTTAGGTTTTAGTTTAGTTTAGGTTTTTTGGATTTAGGTTTAGGGATTAGGGTTTTAGGTTTCGTGGATTTAGGGTTTTTTTAAACTAATAAGAATTTATTGCTAAAGAAAAAAAAAAGAAACAAGAGTCCTTATTAGAGACTAAACTCAAAAGAAAAACTACGCTCAAATGAGCTGGAGAATCTTAAAGAGTTTAGTCCCTAAACTAATAGATTAAAGAGGAATAAAGAAAAAAACAAGGAAAAAAAAACCAAGCAAAAGGAAAAAAGGGGAAGAATCCACTGAGCTCCAAAAGAACCTCCAAAGAGATGAAGAACCAAAGGAAAATTAAACCTACAACTAAAGATAACTCCAACCATCTAAGAAAGAGAAGACCATCAAGAAGACTCCCCTCCAAGAAGAAGAAGAGACCAACTGGAAATGAGAATCTACAACCTACAAGAAATCTCAAAAAAAGGAGATCAAAAAGTGCTGGATATGAGGAAAGAAGGATAATCACAATAATGAGGGGCATCAAATCCTAAGTGTATCCAGCCTTCAAAGATGGGTTACAAATAGGAAAAGTCACCAACCATAAAATTATCAAAGGAAAAAATTCATCTTATCATCATAGCCATCCAAACCAAATAAAAATACAAACCTATCAAAGTAGCCACCCAACCAAAGAAAAAGTGAACCTAAGGAAACTAAAAGAGAGAGGAAGGCAATAAAAAAAAATTAACATAAGGCATTCCCAACAAAACCAAATATGAACACCTCTAAAAAAGTGGGGAAAAGAAACTCACATCCCAAAAAAAAGAAAAGAGCCATCAAAGATAAAGCCAATAGAGCCCACAACAACACCAATCCAAAGCCACCAAGGCACCAACCAAAGGAAAGGAAACAGCAACATGAGCGACACAACAGAGCACCCAAGAAAAATAGCCAGAAAGAGCAAGAAAGCAAACCAACCAACAAAAAAATAAGGCCAAGAATAGCTAAACTAAAAAAGAAACAGCCAACCAAGGGACAAACCACACGCCAAGGACAAACATCCAACCTACCATGAACAAAGAGTGCAAAAGCACCAACCAAAGAGAGGAAATCCAACAGAACAAAGCCACCAACACAAAAAAATAGAGAAATGAAGAAACCAAAGAAGCTATGAAGCACCAAAACACATATAAAAAAGCTCAACATAGATAAAACTAGCCAAAAGCAAACACCTCCCAAGGATAAGAGATATTATTTCCAAGATGCTTTGTAAGAGTAACCCTCGCAAGTGAGGAGGGGCATAATTCAAAACACTTTTTTTCCTTTTCTTCTTATAAAGCTTTTATAACCATTCCCTTTCTCCAAAAAATCTCCATGCAAAAAAGAATCGTTGTTATAAAAGGCATGGGGATTAGAAGATATCAAATTCAAGTAGAGCATTCGAAACATCCACAACATTAGATAAAGGAAACTAAAAAATAGTATTCATTTTGAATCAAGTGAAAAAGGAGCGAAAGAGATTTATTAACAAGGAAATTATCAAAATTTTCACCTTCCAACAAAATCAAGAGTATCCTCCTATCCTCATTCATAAAAGAATCAAGAGAAGCAAAATCCAGATTTTAGTACAAACTTCATGTAAGGGATTAAAATAAGATTCCAATCCTTTAGAAACACATAGCATATTACCAAAATTTTGAATAGAATTACCAACCATAGAAAACCATGATTTTGAACTGAAATAGAACTATTAACAATGAGAGAATTGTCACGTGTATCTAAATCTTATTTTATAAAAAAGGATCGCCAATATTAACAAGATTATCAACCAAAAGTTAAAATATTAGAAATAAGAACAATATTTTCACCGCCATTCTCAATCAAAGAAGGCAAAGAAATAATCTCTTTCCCATGATCTAAAGAAGACATAGGAGAAAGTGATTGGAAGAAATGGTGTTAGCATCAATAATATTCAAACCATCATTGAAAGGACTTATGCACAACATCCAAACCAATAGAATCATTAACCACTTCTCTAAAGTCTTCCCTTAATAGAATCATCAAAAGAAACACTTAGAGCATGATTATTAGTTAAAACTTTTTCTAAAACATCAAAATTACCTTGTGCATTAGACAAATCATTAATAGGTAAAACTTTATTTTTCGAAGATTTAGAAATCTGGTTTTGCAAAACATTAGAATTTTGAAAATTAGATTTCTCTTTATCCAACTTGAGAGAATCATCAATTTTTAAACAATCAAATTCTTACCGGTGATTTTCTTCCTAAGAGATGGATGTGCAATAAAACATTAAATTTCATGCCCATGAATCTTACAATGATTAAAAAACTGGGAAAGTTCTCAAAATAACTTTCTAAAATAACCGTAATTCTATGAACCCAACCAAATTTCTTTCAAATATTTTTTAGTAATATCAATCTCAACAAAATTCTAGCAACATACTTCTAGAAAAGTAGTTGCTTGATCAACTTGTAAAGGCCAAAATTGACCAATAGCATAAAGAATCGATGATTAAATAGATGAATCCACATGTTAGGAAAAGAAATCCAAATGGGAATAATAAGAGACTCTTCATTAACATCAAACATAGGCATCCACTTGAATACACATTTGACATTTAAAAATATAGCAAGAATGCTTATAAAAAATTCTTTCGTAATCAAGATCTTTAGAAATTTTAATTAACATGCCTCACATCGGCCAACCCATAGAAAAAAGAACTATATAAATTTAAGCTGTGAAAAAAAGAATGAATATCTTCCATATTTGTTTGAAGGAAAAGTTTCCAATCAAAGAAAAATAAAAGGCTCTAATCATTCAATATCGATCTGAAATCATAATCATCTACACCTTTAAACATCATATGAACCAAATTCAAAGGAGGCTCTGGAGGAGTTCTTAGCTACAAAAATCTTTGAAAGATTTAGTAAAGAGGTAATCTAGAGGTTACCCAAAAGTCCGATGCCCTAGTGGATCTTGGCTCATGAGATTTACCCCATGGATTGGAAGAAGTCGACGCCATGAGTCACGACCAAAAAATAGGTTGAGATCAACCTAAGGCCAACAATCTAAAGGGAATCCATGAGAAAAAATGTTCAAACACTCACCAAGAAGCCATAGCAAGGACAACAACACATGAGGAACTGAAATCACTAGAGCACGGCTAAGGGGGGTTTTAGTTAAGTTTTTTAGTTTTTTATTTAATTTTAATTTTTTAGTTTATTTAGTTTTTTTATTTTTTTAAATTTTTAACTTTTTTATCTTTTTAGTCTTTTTTATTTTTTAGTTATTTTATTTTATTTTATTTATTTAATTTCATTTTTAGGATTTAGAGTTTAGTTTAGGTTTTAAGGTTATTTTATTTTACTTTGGGTTTAGTTTTTTTTATTTTATATTTTAGTTTCAATTTTATTTATTTTATTTTATTTTTTTAGTTTTATTTTTATTTTATTTTATTTTAGGTTTAGGTTTAGGTTTTAGTTTATATTCTTATTTTATTTTATTATTTTATTTTAATTTGGTTTAGGTTTTTATTTATTTTATTTTTTAGGTTTTATTTAGTTTAGGTTTAGGTTTTTAGCTTTTTTTGTGGTTTATGGTTTAGGGTTTAGGGTTTTGGGAGTTAGGTTTTAGGTTTTGTGGTTTATTTAGCATTTAGGGTTTAAAGTTTAGGGTTTAGGTTTTAGTGTTTAGGGTTTGTGGGTTTAGGTTTTAGGTTTAGGGTTTAGGTTTTAGTTTAGGGTTTAGAGTTTTGGTTATTTTTTTAATAGAGAATAAATTCAAATTCAACATTTCTTCTATTTGATTTCATCAACCAAGTAACACACCAAGTTTTATAAGACAAGATCACACAGATAATAAATGAGCACATAGAGCAAATAAAAAACCCTAGATAACTAGAACCAATTTAAAGACATAATTCCATAAGATGAGTCGTTTCTTCGCTTTTATTCCCATCAACCATTGGCCTCTTGAGTGGGATCTACCATCATATCCCCGATCTCTCCTCCACCACCATGACTGTAACCTTCACTCTTCCCGCTTCCATAACCACCATTGCTACAACCACCACCTCCATATCTTCCAACACCTCCAAATCCCCACCACCACTGGGATAATCCGATCCACCTTCGCCACCGGATCTGACAGTGGTTGACCGTGATGTTCTTACCTACAAGGTTTTTCCCATTCTTAGGGTTTAGGTTTATGTTTAGGTTTACTAGGGTTTAGGTTTAGGTTTAATTAGTTTTATTTATTTTATTTTTACTTTATTTTAGGTTTATTTTATTTTTATTTTACATTTAGTTTTTATTTTATTTAAGTTTTTTATTCTTAAGTTTATTTTATTTTTAGTTTAGTTTAGGTTTTTATTTATTTTATTTTAATTAGTTTATTTTATTTTATTTTTAGGTTTAGGTTTAAGTTTTAGTTTAGGTTTTATTTTATTTTATTTTATTTTTTTATTTAGGTTTTGGTTTTATTTATTAATTTTATTTTAGGTTTTATTTAGTTTAGTTTAGGTTTTGTGGTTTTAGGGTTTAGGGTAGGTTTAGAGTTTAGGGTTATTAGGGTTTAGGGTTTATGGTTTTAGGGTTTAGGTTTAGGTTTAGGTTTAGTTTAGGGTTTAGCTTTGGCTTTAGGGCTTTAGTTTTAAAGATTTAGGGTTTTAGGGAGGTTATCTTAGGGTGCAGGGTTATTTAGGTTTGGGTTTTAGGGTTTATGGTTAGTTTTAGTGTTTAGTGTTTAGGGTTTTTATTAGTTAGGTTAGGGTTAGGTTTGGGTTTAGGGTTTAGGGTTTGGTTTGGGGTTTGGGTCATGGTTTAATTTTAGGTTAGTATAGGTTTAAGGTTAGCTTAGGTTTAGGGTTAGTTTAGGGTTTAGGGTTTAAGGATTTTGGGGTTTAAGATTTAGTGTTAGTTTATGGTTTAAGATTTAGTTTTAAGGTTGGGGTTTAGGTTTAAGGTTTAGGGTTAGGATTAGGGTTTAGGTATTTTGTGGAAAAAGTTAGAATTTTATTACCATAAAAGGAAAATATACAATGTCCTTAAAAGGGATAAAGCTCATAATTCTATCCCTCATTGCACTACAAAACCTAAAGAGCTAAAGCCTCATCTAAGTACATTAGAAGAAGAAAAGAAAACAAAAAAGCATGAGAGCAAAATGACACACCAAACAAAATAAAGCATGAAAATAGAAAAAAGGTTGAGTTAGCAGTCATGATTCCTTTGAGAAAGCAAGATAAGCAAGCTCCATAGCAACAATAGTAGGGATGACGAGAAATGGCCACCCTTCAAGAAAGTTTCAACCTATTAAAATTTTGCAAAAAACACTACCAAGGAAAAAAAAGTAATAGCTAAAGGATAAGGATAAAGAGAACAAATGGAGAGCGAGAAAGAAAAGGCTTAGGCTAAGTTAAGATCATCTCAAGGGGAAACAATGCATATGAGCATCCAAACTTCATAAGAAGCATTACAATCATATGAAAAGCTACCAACCAAAGAGAGGAGGTGAGTAACATCAAAGCTATCATAGCTAGCATATTGAGAGCAAAGGTAATCCGCAAGTAGTCCATAAGTGATCCTCCACCTAACAAATAGAGAAAATAACCACTAATAGCCATTTAGTAACCAACCCACCAAATAAAATCCACAATAGCCAATCACATAAAGCCAACAACCTATAAGTTACAATAGGATCATTGTTCAAGCTAACTAAGCAAGAATAACACCACCATAACCACCAGATACCTTAACAAGCCAACAACTAAGACTAGACACACAAAAGGAAGCCAAAGATAGCCACCAACCACCATAAACCAAAATCCCAATTCGTAAGGATCAAAAGGTTCGGTCAACACCGCAAAAGGTTACAACAAATTTGCAAGAAGAAGAAAAAAATCAACAAAGAGAAAGGCAACCAACCAAAATTCCAAGGACTAAAAGTCCTCCTACCAAAGTAAGTAAAACATCCATAAAACCACCGAGAAAACCCATCATTAGTAACCAACAAACAAAAGATCCCCATCATCCAAGCAAAAGCATAAAAGCCATCAAAACACCACAAAATAGAGAAGCAACCAACCAATCTAACTAGCCAACATAGCCTCCTAGCCAATCACCACAGAGAAAACCCAAGTGAATGTAAAGACCAACATTAGCCATCAAGCCAAAATCACCCAAGATAGCCAAAAAAATAACACCACCAAAGCTAAACTAGCCAACCCAAAATAATAACCAAACCCAAAGCTAGCACAAGAGAGAAAGGCTAAAATAAAGGAGGACAAAACCAAAACCAAAAGAAACAAAATAGAATCAATAAAACTGACCACCAAGCCCTAGTCAACAAGATAGAAAGTAATAGCCAAACAAAACCCCAACCATTCCAAAATGAAGCCATAACTAAACCACCAATAGTTCCCTAGATATGTCACAATAGAAGAGGAAACAATAACCAACTAGCCAATCAACCTAACCAACCAACACTATTAGTTAACCCATCCAACCAACAAAACCACCCATTCAACAACCGAGAAAGATCCAAAATAGGTAAGTGAGCAACTAACTGAAATGAGGCAAAACCCATGGAGGAAAAACTAATAGTAGATAAAGCCACAACCCAATAGGAGGTTATCAAAAACAATGAAGGAAAAATGTGGTAAAACCAAACAAGTGCAACAGACCGTGCCAAAAAAAAACCAAATCAACCTAGGTTATAATGATAATAACCACGGGAGTAAACACTAGGCTAACCCAAAAGTAAAAGGTCAAAAGTAACAACTAGACTAGCCAAAAGAGTGAAAATAAGTAAATAACCACTACCTAAAGAGGGTTGAACAAAGGGCAAACAAAAGCAAAGGCTCATAAAAACAAACACAAAAAAAACAAGTCAAGAAATTATATTCGAGATAAGACAATCCAATATTATTTAGATTAACCAAGCCTCATAATATTTTAAGCAACATTTGGTTGTCAAATAAAGTGAACTCTTTAGTTGGCACCTAAATTAGCCAAGAAATCAGATAATCATTACTTTGATGAAGGATGTGGGAATTTTAAAATAAACTTGAGAAAGAAGATTTTTTTTGTATGATTAAGGAGATAAAATAATTCAACATTTGATTTCTATTGGAATTAAGCATGTCAAGAAGTAAGAGAGCATCATCTTCAATGGATGTTCAAAACACTATTCAAAAAAATTTCTAAAGCATTACTAATAATAAGCTCAAGAAAATAATAGAAGGCTTTGAGAGGATAGGCAAAAGCACAAATGCAAGACCTTTAGAATCCCTAAGGATACCACCACAACCATATTTATTAGAAGCTATAGAACCATCGATTTAGGTTAGTTTTAGGGTTTAGGATTCAAGGTTAGGGTTTAGGGTTTGGGATTTAGTTTTTAAATTTTTTTTTAAAAAAAATTAAGTAAACTGGTAGGTTTATTAAGTTTATTTTGTTTATTTTATTTATTTGAGTTTATTTTATTTTTTTATTTTATATAACTTTATTTTTATTTTATTTAATTTAGTTAATTTATTTTAAGTTTATTTATTTTAGTTTAGGACTTTATTTTAGTTTATTTTTTAAGTTCATTTATTTTAGTTGAGTTTTAATTTTATTTTACTTTTAGGTTTAGGTTTATTTTTCTAGGTTTAGTTTAAGTTTTTATTTTATTTTTAGGTTTAGGTTTTAGGTATTATTTAAATTTTATTTTTTTTAGTTTAGGTTTAGGTTTATTTTAGTTTATATTATTATTTAATTTAATTTAGGTTTAGGTTTAGTTTATTTTAGGTTTTGGTTTAGGTTTCATTTATTTTAGTTTAGGTTTAGGTTTATTTTATTTTATTTTAGTTTAGGTTTTTTTAGTTTAGGGCTTTGGTTTTATTTTATTTATTTTTTATTTTTAGGTTTGTTTTCTAAATTTATGTCTTTATTTAATTTTTATATTATTTTATTTTAGGTTTATTCTATTCTTATTTTACATCCAATTATTTATTATATTTATGTTTTTATTCTTAGGTTTAGGTTTTTACTTATTTTATTTTATTACATTTTATTTTATTTTATTTGTAAGTTTAGGTTTTAGTTTAGATTTTTATTTTATTTTAATTATTTTATTTTAGGTTTTTATTTAGGGTTTAGGTTTAGGGTAGGGTTTGGGAGTGGAGGTAGGATAGGGTCAGTGGAAGTGGTGAGGGCCCAGGGTTTGTGGGCTCATGGAGTATGGGTCAGTTTAAGTGAGCCCAGGTTGGAGGTTTAGGCCTGGGTTTAGGGTTTAGGGTTTGGGGTTTAGGGTTAGAGGGTTTAGGAGTGTTGGTAAGGTGGTGGTGAGGTTTAGTGGTCAGATACAGTTTGGGGTTGTATCAGGGTTTATGGTTTAGTGAGGGTTTAGGGTTTTTAACCAAGCAAACAAGTTTATTTATTTAATTTATTTATATTTTATTTATTTTAGTTTATTTTATTTTTATTTTATTTAAGTTTTTTTTATTTAGTTTTATTTATTTATTTTGGGTTTATTTATTTTAGTTTAGGCTTTTATTTTAGTTTATTTTAGGTTTAGGTTTAGTTTTTTTTTTGGGTTTAGGTTCTATTTTTTATTTTAGGTTTAGGTTTTATTTTTATTTAGGTGTTAGGTTTTATTTTGGTTTATTTTAGGTATTATTTTTTAGTTTGGTTTATGTTTATTTTAGTTTATTTTATTTTATTTAGTTTAAGTTTAGTTTATTTTAGGCTTAGGTTTTGCTTTTATTTATTTTAGTTTGGTTTAAGTTTATTTTATTTTATTTATTTTAGGTTTAGGTTTTTTTTAGCTGGTTAGGTTTTATTTTTTTTTTTATTTTAGGTTTATTTTTAGGTTTAGGTTTTATTTTGTTTTATTTATTTTATTTTAGGTTTCTTTATTATTATTTTATGTTTAATTTTTTTATTTTATTTAGGTTTGTTTATGTTAGGTTTATTTTTCAGATTAGTTTAGGTTTTTTATTTATTATTTTATTAGTTTTTTTATTTTTATTTATTTTATTTTATGTTTAGGTTTAGTTGGGTTTAGGTTTTAGTTTAGGTTTTTTTGATTTTATTTTTTATTTTATTTATGTTTAGGTTTATTTATTTATTTTATCACCTGGTTTTTTTTTTTTGTTAGTTGGTTTAAGTTTAGAGGGTTTAGGTTTGTGGTTTAGGGTTTGGGGGTTTAGGTTTAGGATTTAGGGTAGCAGGTAGTTTAGTAGGTTTAGGGTTGTATGAGGTTAGGGTTTAGGGTTTAGAGTTTATGGTTTAGGTCCAGTGGTCAGGTTGCAGGTTTAGGGTTTAAGATTTAGGGTTTGGTTTATTTATTTATTTATTTAGGGTTTTATTAAAAACAAACCCATAGGTTTATTTAGTTTATTTTATTTATTCTAGTTAATTTAATTTTTTATTTTTATTTAGGTTTATTTTTTTATTTATATTTAGAATATTTATTTTAGGTTTATTTATTTTAGTTTGTCTTTATTTTAGGTTTTAGGTTTAGATTTATGTTTATTTTTAGTTTAGTTTTATTTTATTTTATAGGTTTAGGTTTTATTTTATTTTTATGTTTAGTTTAGGTTTTAGATTTATTTTTTAGGTTTTATTTTAAGTTTATTTTTTGGTTTTATTTTTAGTTTAGGTTTGGGTTTATTTTTATTTTATTTTATTTTATTTAGTTTAGGGTTTAGGTTTAGTTTATTTTGGCTTTGATTTTGGTTTTATTTATTTTAGTTTAGGTTAGATTTATTATATTTTGTTTATTTTAGGTTTAGGTTTAATTTATTTTGTTTATTTTTGGCTGATTTAGGTTTTATTTTTAGGTTTATTTTTAGGTTTAGGTTTTATTTAGTTTTATTTTATTTTATCTTAGGTTTATTTATTTTTTATCTTACATTTAGTTTTCATTTTATTTAGGTTATTAATTTTAGGTTTGTTTTTTTTTTAGTTTAGTTTAGGTTTTATTTATTTTATTTTAGTTTAGTTTTTATTTTATTTAATTTTATTTTTTTTGGTTTAGGTTTAGGTTTTAGTTTAGGTTTTTATTTTATTTTATTTATGTTTAGAAATTTTATTTATTTTATTTTTAGGTTTTATTTAGTTTAGGTTCAAGGCCAAAGGGCACCAAAAAAACCCAACAAACAGAAGCTAGAAACACCAAGCTAGAAGGAGGAAAATTAGCCAAGAAGCCAATACTCCTAAGAAAACACACAAAAAAGCTTAGCCAACAGAGAAAAACTAGATAAAAGCAAAACCTTCCAAGGATGGGAGAGATTATTTCCAAGAAGCTTTGGAATGAGTAACCCTCAAGAGAGGAGGGGCATAAATGTGAACACTTTTTTCTTCTTGTAGTTTTATAACCATTCCCTTTCTAAAAAATCTCCATCCAAAATGAATCAAGATATATAAAAGGCATGGGGATCAACAAGCTATCAATTTCAAAGAAGAGCATTGGAATCATCCACAACATTAGACAAAGGAAAATCGAAATAGTATGCATTTCAGAATCAAAAGTGAAAGAGAAGAAGCAAAAATAGCTTTATTAAGAAGACAATTATCTATATTTTCACCTTCCAACAAAATCAAGAGTGTCATTATCTTCATTCATAAAAGTAGCAAGAGAAGAATGATTTTAGTACAATCTTCATGTAAGGGATTAAAATAAGATTCAAATCCCTTAGAAACATATATCATATTACCAAAATTCTGAATAGAATTACCAACCATAGAAAACCAACATTTTGAACTAAAATAGAACTATTCAGAGAGGATTGTCAGTATCTAAATCTTTTTTTTAAAAGAAGGATCGCCAATATTAACAAGATTGTTAGGACAAGAAATTAAAATATTAGAAATAAGAAGATTCTTTTCACCACCATTCTCAATCAAAGAAGGAAAGAAATTGTCTATTTCCCATGGTCTAAAGTAAACATAAGAAAAAGAGAAACAATATCCAATTGATTGGAAGAAATGGCACATCAACAATATTCCATCATCATGAAAAGACTTATGAACAACATCCAAACCATTAGAATCATTAACCACCTCTAAAGTCTTCCCTTTAATAGAATCTTTGAAAGAAACACTTAGAGCATGATTATTGGTTAAAACTTTTTAAAACACCAAAATTGCCTTCCGCATTAGACAAATCATTAATAGGTAAAACTTTTCAAGATTAAATCTTGTTTTGCAAAACATCAATTTTGAAAAGTAGATTTTTCTTTATCCAACTTGAGAGAATCATCATATTTTCAACAATTGAATTCTTACCGGTGATTTTCTTCCTAAGAGAGGGATGAGCAAAGCATTCAAAAATTTCATGCCCGTCAATCTTACAATGATTACAAAAAAATGGGAAACTTCTCAAAACAACTTTCTAAAATAATCAAATTTTTTGCCCAACCAAATTTCTTTCGATATTGTTTAGTAATTTCAACCTCTACAAGAATTCTAGCAATGACGGTCTAGAAGAAGCAACTGTTGCTTGATCAACTTGCAAAGGCCACCAAAAATCAACCCAATAGCATAAAGAATTTGATGATTAAATAGATGAATATGTAAGTTAGATAAAGAAATCCAAATGGGAACAATAGAGACTCTTCATTAAAATCAAACATAGGCATCCACTTTAATATGCATTTGACAATTAAGAACATAGTAAAAAAACCTAGAAAAAATTATTCTGTAATCAAGGTCATTAGAAAGTTTAATTAGAACATTCCTTGGATTAGTCGCCCAATAGAAAATGAACCATAAATTTAAGCTATTAAAAAAGAATGAATATCTTCCATCTTTGGCCAAACTAACTAATCTTTCAATATCCTCATCTAAAATCAAAATTTTGGAGTACCTTTAAAAGTTGTATGAAGCAAATTCAAAGGAGGCTTAGTGGAGGAATTCTTACAAAAGCCTTTTGAAAGATTTAGTAATAAATTTAGAAGAATGATTACCAAAAAATTCTAATGCCTAGGGATCCATTGGCACATGGGATTTACCCCATTGATTTGAAGAAGCCGATGCCATGAGTCACATCATCATGATAAGAACATGTTGAGATCCCAAAGCCGATAATTTATAAGGAAACCAAGAGAGAAAGCACTCAAAACTCACCAAGAATGCAGGGATCCCAAAATCACTCAATAAGAGGGTTTAGTTTAGTTTTACGGTTTATATTTTAGGTTTAGTTTATATTAGTTATTATTAAATTTTTAGGTTATTAGTTTATTATTAGTATTATGTTTAGTTTAGTTAGTTTAGTTTTATTAGTTTTAGTTTTAGTTATTATTATTAGTTAGGGGAGTTTAGGTTTATTATTATTTAAGTTTATTGGTTTTTGTTTATATTTTATATTTTATTAATTATTATTTGTTAGTTTAGTTATTATTAGTTAATTAGTTATTTATTTAGTTTTAGTTTATTATTAGTTTGGATTATTTAGGTTTTAGTTAGTTTTAGTTAATGTTAGTTTAGTTTGGTATTAGTTTATTTAGTAGTTTATTAGTTTAGTTTATTAGTTTTATTATAGTTATGGGTTTAGGTTTATTAGTTTATTATTATTAGTTTTAGATTAGTTTATGGATTAGTTTTTTATTAGGGATTATTATTTATTATTTATTATTATTATTTTAGTTAGATTATTTATTATTTGTTTTGTTTTAGATTAGTTTTTAAGTTTTATTATTATTATTAGTTTATGTTTATTATTATAAGTTTTTATTATTATTTAGTTTATTTATTTAGTTTTAGGGTTTAGTTATTTAGTTATTTTAGTTAGTTTATTATTATATATTATTATTATTTATTAATTTTAGCTTATTTATTTATTTAGTTTTGTTTTACTTAGTTATTATTTTATTAGTTTATTATTAATTATTATTATTATTTAGTTAGGTGTTTTATTATTAGTTTATAATTAGTTATCATTTAGTTTATTAGGTTTAGTTATTTTTTGTTTATTTAGTTAGTTTTATTAATTATTAGTTTAAGTTTAAGGTTTAGTTAGTTATTTATTTATACATTATTATTATTATTATTTTATTAGTTTAGTTTTAGTGTTTATTATTTATTAGAGTTTAGGTTTATTTATTAATAAGTTTAGTTTATTGAGTTAGTTTGTTTATTAGTTTATTACTTTATCGGTTAGTTAGTTATTTATTTAGTGTAGTTAGTTATTATAATTAGTTTATTATTTTTATTATTATTTAGGTTTTAGTTAGTTAGTTTTAGTTTTATTAGTTTAGTTTGTTAGTTTATTTTATTTATTAGTTTAGTTATGGGTTTTATGTTTATTAGTTATTATTATTAGTTTTTTAGTTTAGTTTAAGTTTAGTTTTTATTAGTTTTATGAGTTATTTATTTTATTATTATTATTAGTTAGTTTTGGTTTATTATTAGTTTTATTTTAGATTAGTTTTTCTTTATTATTATTAATATTATTAGTTTTGTTTATTATTATTAATTTTATTATTACTATTTAGTTTAGTTATTTACTTAGGGTATGCATAGTTATTTTGTTATTTATTAATTAGTTAATTATTAGTTTTATTTTTTATTAGTTTATTACTTTAGTTATTAGTTATTAATTATTATTATTATTTTTTATTAGTTTAGTTATTCTAGTTAGTTATATTATTATTATTATTTTATTTTTTAGTTTATTATTTTAATTATTTAGTTTAGTTTATTATTTAGTTATTTTTTTATTTAAGTGTTTTATATTTTAGCTCTTATTATTAGTTATTTTAGTTTATAAGGTTTAGTTATTATTATGTTTATTTATTAGTTAGTTTTATGGTTTATTGGTTTAGGTTTAGTTTAGTTAGTTAGTTATTTAGTTATTTTATTAGTTATTATAATTAGTTTATTAGTTTAGTTTAGTGTTTATTACTATTGGGGTTTAGGTTAATTTATTAATTAGTTTAGTTTTATTAGTTAATTGTTTTAGTTAGTTAGCTTATTAATTTATTGGTTATTCTTTTAGGTTATTAGTTATTTATTATTAGTCTTATTAGTTTTATTGAGTTTATTATTAGTTTTAAATTTTTATTAGTTATTATTAGGTTTTTAGTTTATTAGTTTTATTTATTATTTATTAGTTTTATTAGGTTTTCTTTGTTAGTTATTAATTAGTTTATTTTTTTTAGTTTATTATTAGTTAATTAGTTTTGGTTTAGTTATTATTATTACTTTTATTAGTTTAGTTATTAATTATTTTAGTTTAGTTTAGTTTATTATTTTAATTTTATTATATTAGTTTTATTAGTTAGGTTTAGGGTTTGACGTTTAGTTTATTTAGTTTTATTATTATTATTTTAGTTATTATTATTAGTTTATTAGTTTTAGTTAGTTTTTATTAGCCATTTAGTTAGTTAGTTATCATTTATTATTATTATTAGTTATTATTATTTTTTATTTAGTTTATTATTATTTATTAGTTTAGTTAGTTTAGTGTTTTGTTTAGTTTAGTTTATTTATTTATTATTTAGTTTATTATTAATTTTAGTTTAGTTTAATTAGTTTTTAGGTTATTAGTTTTATTATTATATAGTGTTTTTTAGTTATTATTAGTTTTAGTTTAGTTTATTTTTATTATTAGTTATTAGTTTCTTAGTTTAGTTAGTTTTATTAACTATTATTAGTTATTGTTTATTGTTTTATTATTAGGATTATTTATTTATTTAGGTTTTATTTATTATTTATTTAGTTTTTTAGGTTAGTTTTATTATTAGTTAGTTAGTTTAGTTATTTTATTTTAGTTTATTATTAGTTTATTATTAGTGTTATTTATTATTAGTTATTTAGTTTTAGTTTTAGTTTTTTTTAGTCTTACCATTAGTTAGTTATTATTATTTAGTTACTTATTATTAGTATAGTTAGTTTATTAGTTTTATTATTAGTTATTATTAGTATTTATTATTTAGTTAGTTTAGTTTTAGTTTATTAGTATTATTTTTATAGTTAGTTATTATTATTAGTTTAATTATTTAGTTTTATTAGGATGTATTTTAGGTTTATTAGTTAGTTATTAGTTATATTAGGGTTAGGTTATGTGGTAGTTAGGTCCGTTATTAATGTTTAGGGTTTAGGTTTAGGGTTTTAGTTTAGGGTTTAGGGTTGTATATTTAGTGTAGTAGTTTAGGGTTAGTTAGGGTTTAGGTTTAGGGTTAAGGATTTAGGGATTATGGTTTTGAAAAAAAAAAAGCAAACCCGACAGTCCAGGTTTATTTAGTTAATTTAGTTTATTTTATTTATTTATTTTAGTTTCTTTATTTTTTAATTAGTTTTTTTTTATTTTAAGTTTTAATTTTAGTTTAGCTTTATTTTTTTTTTTAGGTTTAGGTTTATTTCTTAGTTGAATTGTCTTTTATTTTATTTTTTGGTTTATGTTCAATTTTATCTTTATTAGGTTTACATTTTTATTTTTTATGTTTAGGTTTTAGGTTTTATTTTAGGTTTATTTTAAGTTTTATTTTTTAGTTTAGGTTTAGGTTTATTTTAGTTTATTTTATTTTATTTAGTTTAGGTTTAGGTTTAGTTTTAGTTTTTTTTTAAGTTTAGGTTCAGGTTTTATTTATTTTAGTTTATGCTTAGGTTTATTTTATTTTGTTTATTTTATTTTATATTAGGTTTAGGATTTTACATTAGTTTAGGGTTTAGGTCTTATTTTTTGTTTATTTTAGGTTTTGTTTTAGGTTTATTTTTTAAGTTTAGTTTTTTTTAGCTTTTATTTTATTTTATTTTAGCTTTATTTTATTTTATTTTACATTTAGTTTTATTTTATTTAGTTTTTATTCTTAAGTTTATTTTATTTTAGTTTAGTTTATATTTTTATATATTATTTTATTTTATTTTATTTTTTTTTAATTTATTTTATTTTAAGTTTATATTTTTATTTTATCTTATTTTATTTTTTATTTTTATTTTATTTATTTTAGGTTTTTTATTTATTTTATTTTAAGTTTTATTTAGTTTAGGTTTAGGTTTTAGGTTTTAGGGTCCATAGTTTATGGTCGAGGTTTAGGGTTTTAGGTTTTAAGGTTTGGTGAGGTCAGGGTGGCCCAGGGTGGTTTCAGAGCCCAGTGGTGTGGTTATAGGGTCAGCCCAGGATTTGGGGTCATAGTGATTTGGAGCATTGGGTTTAGTGGTGTGGAGTGCCCAGGTTTGGTTAGTCTTTAGGATCTTGGATAGTGGCCTGGGAGGTTTAGGAGGTGAGCCCAGGGAGTTTAGTTTAGGGCCCAGGTTTAGAGTGAGGTTTAGACTCAGGGAAGATTTAGGATTTAGGATGGTTTAGGTTTAGGTTATTTTTTTATTTAGTTTAGTTTATTTATTTTGTTTATATTCTAGTTTAGGTTTTTATTTTACTTTATTTTTAGGTTTTGGTTTAGTTTATGTTTATTTTAGTTTAGTTTAGGTTAAGGTTTTATTTTTTTGGTTTAGGTTTTTTTTATTTTAGGGTTGTTGTTTTAGGTTTATTAGTTTAGGTTTAGGTTTATTTTTAGTTTTTATATATTTAGTTTAGGGTTTAGGTTTAGTTTATTTTAGGTTTTATTTATTTTAGTTTAGGTTTAGGTTTATTTTATTTTATATATTTTAGGTTTTTTTAGTTTAAGATTTAGGTTTTATTTTTAAATTTATTTTAATGTCTAGGTTTTATTTAGTTTTATTTTATTTTATTTTAAGTTTATTTTATTTTATTTTACATTTAGTATTTATTTTATTTAGAGTTTATTTGTAGGTTTATTTTAGTTTAGTTCAGGCTTTATTATTTTTTATTTTATTTTAATTTTATTTTATTTTATTTTATTTTTTAGGTTTAAGATTAATTTAGGTTTTAGTATAGGTTTTATTTTATTTTATTATTTTATTTATTTAAGTTTAAGTTTTATTTATTTTAATTTTAGGTTTTATTTAGTTTAGGATTAGTTTTTAGGTGTTTAGAGTTTGGGTTTAGGGTTTTAGGGTTTTAAGATTTATGATTTATAGCTTAGATTTTAGGTTTATGGTTCAAGTTTTAGTTTAGGGTTTAGGGTTTTTTTTAACATGGAACAAATTCAGATTCAACATTTCTTCTTTTCAATTTCATCAACCAAGTAACACACAAGTTTTCTAAGACATAAGTGATGACATAAATAAAAGTGAGCACGCTTAGAGCAAATCAAAAATCTTAGATAACTAGAACCACCTTTGTTGTAAAGACATAGTTTCATAAGAGATCGACGCCGTTTCTCTTCTAGTTCCCATCGAACCACCCCTCTTGAGTAGGGATCCACCATCATATCCTTGTTCTCTCCTCCGCCACTATCATGTAACCTCCATCGCCTCCTCACTCCATAACCACCGCTACCACCACCTCCATGTCGATCAACACCTCCAGTTCCCCACCACCCATGATAATCCGCCTCCTCCTTCCTCTATAGCTGATCTAGATTGAGTTGAAGGTGATGTTCCTTCGTCCCCATTCTTTGGTTTTGGTTTAGGTTTAAGTTTTTAAGTTTTGGGTTTAGGTTTATTTTTTAATTTATTTAGTTTAGATTTAGGGTTTGGTTTGGTTTAGTTTTGGGGTTTAGTTTAGGGTGGGGTTTGTCTTGAGGGTTTAGGGTGGGTTTAGGGTTTGGTTTGGTTTAGTTTAGGGTATTAGGTTTATGCTTTAGGGTTTAGGGTTTAGGGTTAAGTCTAGGGTTTATGGTTTAGGGTAGGTAGGGTTTAGGTTTAGGGTTTAGGGTTTAGGTTTAGATTGGTTTTTTTGTTTAATTAAGTAACCCGGTGGTTAAGGTTTATTTAGTATATTTAGCTTAATTTTATTTATTTTAGTTTTCTTTATTTTTTATTTCTATTTAAGTTTTTTTATTTTTATTTAGTTTAGTTTATTTATTTTAAGTTTATTTATTTTAGCATGTTTTATTTTAGTTTATGTTTTAGGTTTAGGTTTAGGTTTAAATTTATTTTTAGTTGAGTTTATTTTATTTTCTTTATAGGTTTAGGTTTGATTTTATTTCTTTAGGTTTAGGTTTAGGTTTTTATTTTTTTAGGTTTAAGTTTAGGTTTTACTTTATTTTTAGGTTTAGGTTTTATGTTTTATTAGGTTTTATTTTTCATTTAGGTTTAGGTTTATTTTAGTTTATTTAATTTAGTTTTTATTTTAGGTTTAGGTTTAGGTTTATTGATTGGTTTAGTTTATTTTAGTTTAGGTTTAGATTTATTTATTTTTTTATTTTAGGTTTGGGTTTTATATTTTTAGTTTAGGGTTTATATTTTATTTATTTTTATGTTTTATTTTGGCTTATTTTTAGGTTTATGTTTTTATTTATTTTATTTTATTTTATTTTAGGTTTATTTTATTTTATTTTAAGTTTAGTTTTGATTTAGGTTATTTATTTTTTAGTTAGTTTAGGTTTCTTTTATTTATTTAATTTTAGTTTAGTTTTAATTTTATTATATTTTCTTTAGGTTTAGGTTTAGGTTTAATTTAAGTTTAGTTTTATTTTATGTTTCTATTTTATTTTATCTTTTAGGTTTATTTATTTATTTATTTAGTTTATTTAGTAGGTTTTTTTGGTAGGATTTAGGGTGGATTAGAGGGTTAGAGGGCCCAGGGTGGGGTGTGGCCCAGTCTGGGGAGTGTTTAGTTGGTTTAGGGCCCAGGGTGGAGGTGGGCCCAGGTTTGGGTGGCCCAGGGAGGAGGTATTTAGTGGGGGTAGGCCTTTAAAACCCCCAGTTTAGTGGGTTTGGGGGCCTGGTTTAGCCCAGGGTTTAAGTTTAGGTGCCTCAGGGCCTGGGAGGTGGTTAGGGCCCAGGTTAGTCAGGATCAAGGTCAGGATGGGCTAGTTAGAGCCCAGGTCAGCCTAGCCCAGGGTTTTAGCATTTAGGGTTTGGCCCAGGTCAGTTAGAGTTTAAGGTTAGGTTTTAGGTTTAGGTTGCTTGGGGTTGTTTAGAGCTTAAAGTTTAGGGTTTTAGGTTTAGGGCTTAGGCTTGGGGGTCAGGGTTAGGGTTTAAAGTTTAGTTTTATAGTAGAGTTTAGGGTTTAGGGTTTAGGGTTTTGGGGTTTAGGGTTTAGGGTTTAGGTTTTTTAGGGTTTAGGTTTGGGGTTTAGGTTTCTGATTTAGGGTTCTAGTTTTAGTTTAGTGTTTAGGGTTTTATGTTTTTTAAATAGAGAACAAATTCATATTCAACATTTTTTCTTTCGATTTCATCAACCAAGTAACACACCAAGTTTTCTAAGACACAAGTTACACATACATAAAAAAAAATGAGCATGCATAGAGCAAATAAAAAATCTTAGATAGCTAGAACCGCTCTACTATAAAGACATAATTCATAAGGATCGATTGATGCTCTTCTTCTCCATCTAACCACCTCGACCTCTCGGTTTAGGGTTGGTTTTAGTTTAGTGTTAAGGGTTTTGGTTTTTTTAATAGAGAATAAATGATTCAACATTTTTTCTTTTGATTTCATCAACCAAGTAACACAACAAGTTTTCTAAGACACAAGTGATGACATAAATAAAAAATGAGCACATAGAGCAAATCAAAACCCCGATAACTAGAGCTATCTCTACTATAAAGTCATAGTTCATTAGTAGATCGATTGGTCGCTTTCTCCCAGTTCCCATCAAAACCACCCCGGCCTCTCAGTAGTGGGATCCATCATATCCCCAATCTCAACCTCCACCACCACACGACTATAACCTCCATCACCTCCGCCTCCATAACCACCTTTGCTCACCACCACCTCCATATCCACCGTAACCTTAGATTCCCACCACCACCGCAATAATGCCTCCACCTTCACCTCCACGCCGATCTAGACGGCGTGGTCGTGATGTTCGCCATCAAGGTCGCCCACTCTTAAGGTTTAGGTTTATGTTTAGTTAGATTTTAGGGTTTAGGTTTACTTTTTAACTTATTTAGTTACTTTAAGTTTAGATTTAGGGTTTGGAGTTTAGCTTTAGGGTTTATGATTTAGGCTTTAGGGTTTAGGGTTTTGGGTCTAGGGTTTAGGGTTTAGGGGTTTAAGGTTTAGGGTTTTAGGGTCTAGGGCTTAGGATTTATGGTTTAGGGTTATAGGTTTAGGGTTGTAGGTTTAGGGTTTAAGGTTGGGGTTTAGGGTTTAGGTTTAGGGTTTAGGGTTTAGGGTTTTATGGTTTAGGTTTAGGGTTTAGGGTTTAGAATTTAGTTTAGGTTTTGGGTTTTGTGTTTTTTTTTAATGGAACAAATTCAGATTCAACATTTCTTCTTTTGATTTCATCAACCAAGTAACACACCAAGTTTTCTAAGACACAGACAACATAGATAAAATATGAGCACATAGAGCAAATCAAAAACACTAGATAACTAGAATCATCTCTACGAAAGACACGCCATAAGTACAGATCGATCACTATTTTTCGCTTTCTCCAGTTCCCATCGAGCCACCGACCTCTCAGTAGTGGGATCCACCATCGTATCCCCGATCTCTCCCTTCGCCACCACATTGGCTATAACCTCTGTGCTCCTCCTCCTCCATAACCACCAATGGTCCAACCACCAGCTCCATATCCACCAACCTCCAGATCCTCCACCACCACTATAACCGCCTCCCCTTCATCTCCACAGTAAGATCTAGATCGAACTGGTTGAGTGATGTTCGCCATCAAGGTTCGCCCATTTTAGGGTTTAGGTTTTTCTAGGAAAATTAGAATTTTATTACCATTAAAATAAAGGATCTAATGTCCTTAAAGGGGTAATGCTCAAATTTCTATTACTCATGAGCTACAAGAAACCTAAAAGCTAAACCCCATCTAAGTACAATGGAAAAAAGAAAATAAAAGAAAAAAAGAATAGCATAAAAGCAAATGAGAAAATAGACAAAAGGATTAATAAAACTTAAGAAAATAGTAAAAGGACTAGTCGACAACTCATGATCCCATTGAGAAGGCAGATAAGCAAGCTCCATATCAATAGCACTTGAGTTGGTTGAGTAAAGATCATTCCATCCGAGAAGTTCCAACTTGCAAAAGAAATATGCAAAATACTACAAAGGCAATGGTTATAGCTCAATGAAAATGATAAAGTAAACAATTTAGAAAGAGTCGAGAAAGAGAAAGTCTAGACTCAATTTAGATCATCTCGGGGCAACAATACATATGAGCATCCAAACTTCTTGAGAAGGGTTACAATCATATGCATGCTACCAACTAGAGAGAAGATATGGGGAAACATCAAGGCCATCATATCCAAAGATACCTAATATAAGCAACCATCCAAGGCAAAACAATCCATAGTGATGTAGTCCTTCCAAAAAAAATAAAGAAAAATAGACCCAACCAGCCAACAACCCAAAGAACCAAAACCCATAATAGACCAAACACATAAAGCCAGCATCCTAGAAGTTACGAAGGTTAGTGGCCCAAGAACCCCAACTATCTCTAGAGCACTAGCAATCCAAATCTAAGGGCAAAACCTCCACCCAAATAATAAAATAGTAGAAGATAAGCAAAGAGAGGAAAGCTAAAACATAGAAAGACTAAGAGGAAAACGAAATTACCATCAAAACCACCACCAAGGTAGAAAGAAAAGCAAATCCACCATCACCAACCAAGAGGCAAATATCAAGAAACAAGGAGCCAACTAAACCAAAGGTGGTCAATACCAAACCAACATTAAGCTCAAAACACTAAGCCATAGGACAAGCATCCAAGGCAAGACAAGAGCCATAAAAAACCCCTCAAGTAAAACCCCAACAATAAGTCCTAAAAGAGAACCAAAAAACCCACAAGATCTCATATCCTCCACCAACAAAATAACCAAAGAACCAACAGGATGAGCAAGGGCAAGTCAAAGCAAGAGTAAATCGACACCCAAACAGGAAGCAAAAATAGCTACACCCAAGAGAGGATAACCAACCCAGAGCATAAACCCAACCAAAAGCACCTAAGCCAACCATCCAACACAACACATCCACCCAACCAACCAACCCATCCATAAAATAGGCAACTACCCCACCACCAACAAAACCAACCTGCAGATAGAGCCAAAAAAAAAAAGAACAATACAAACAAAGCCACAACCCACGGAGATCTCCAAAATAACCAAGAAACAAAATGGTAGTCACCCACCAATTTAAAAAAGGCCAAGGAGGATAACCCAACCACAAGCAAAGAAACTGTAATGAAAGGAATAAGGCTAGAGGCAAACAAAACCCCTTCCATCCCAAAGAGGATAATCACTACAAAGGAGAAAATGGGAGACAATAACCACATAAGCTAACTCCAATTCATAGGGAAGATGGAACCAACAAGCAGAAACCTCCAATCCAAACCAAGAAAGAGAACAACAACCACCAAAAACCCAAAACTGCCAAGATAAGAGGCCAACAAAAATAATGAAAAATAACCACCAAAAAAACCATAATAAAGAAATAAATAGAGCAAGCAAACCAAATAACCAACCAAGAAATAGAAACCAATTAAAAAATGACCCAAAAAGGTAGGTAAGTAAAGAGTAAAGAAACTCAAAAATTCCTAGTGAGGGGAGCACAAAAAACCAACAAAATAGACTCAATAAAACCACCATAAAAAGATTAACAAAAGTGCATAAATAAATGTTATAGCAATACCACATAGATGCTTAGGTAAGCAAATGAGCCAAATATTCCCTCCCAAATTATAGAAATCAAGTAAGCATTACCTTCACAGGAATGTGAGAAATTGTAACAAACTTGAGAAAAAAGCTTATTAGGAAGATAAAATAAGTTAGCATTATTAATATTATTGAGAATATCAAGTAAACAGAGCATTAACTTCAATCCAAATATTTAAGAGGCATTTTCTTAAACAAATATCAATAGCTTTGTTAAAAGTCATGAGTTCAGATCATAAATAAAGAACAAGCTTTGAGGGGTAGGCAAAACACAAATTTCAATGCCTTAGAATCCCTAAGAATTCTACCACGCCATATTTGTTTGAGGAAAGATAACCATCAAGATTTATCTTAATAGAATTTTCTTAGGCTTAATCCAATGTATAATCCTAATACTCTTGTAGGAAGGATCATCATGCAAAGTGTTACCTAGTTTCTTAGCCACAAATTTATAACCTTTAAAGTGAAAATTGTTCATCAAGTTTGCATTAAACAAAGCAAGAATTTTTCTTTAGTTCAAGCAAGGATACTTTTATGGTTCATAGGGATGCCATATTTAGCATCATTTCTATCCATCCAAATGAACCATAAGGGTAATAATAAAAGCTTTGATATGACCTTTCGTTTTATTAAAACAAACTTCAAAAAAGTTGATATAATGAAAGAGAGCTGTGAAAATAGTTAGTGTTAGATAAATCATCATACCCATCCAAAGTTTTGAAACAATAGCACCATTGGAAAAATCATGATTAACATTTTCAATATGAAAGCAACAATAGCACTTAAAGTGAGTAAATCCCTTTAAGCCAGTAGAAATGATAAAGTTATTCAAAATTGTCCAAGCTAAAATGAATAAGAAATGGGAATGATATTGTTCCAAAGTTTAATGATAAAATTAGAGGTATTCTATTGTTTCTAATAAAATTCCAAACCTCTTTAAGAATTAAATCACCATTGTAAGAGAGCTTGAAAAGTATTTGACCTAGTTTATTAGAAAAGATAGCGATGTTGCAAAACTTGTCAAAATAGAAATCAATATAGTTCTCAAGTTTGTTTCATTCTAATTATTAAGAAGTTGTAGGTTTAGTGTTGTGTTTAGGGTTTAGGGTTTAGGTTAGTTTTATGGTTCGGTTTATGGTTTAGGGTTTAGGATTTAGGGTTTAAGATTTTTTTTTAAATTATGTAAATCAACGTTTAATTTATTTAGTATATTTAGTTTATTACTTATTTATTTAGGATTTAGGTTTTAGGGTTTAGGGTTTATGGTTTGGCTTTAAGGTAAAGAGTTTAGAGTTTAGGATATAGGGTTTTGGGTTTAGGTTTAGGGTTTAGGTTTTAGGTTTGGGGTTCAGGTTTTAGTTTAGGTTTAGGGTTTTGGTTTTTTTAATAGAGATCAAATTCATATTCAACATTTCTTCTTTGATTTCATCAAACAAGTAACACATGAAGTTTTCTAAGACACAAGAGACAACATAGATAAAAAATGAGCATGCATAGAGCAAATCAAAACCCTAGATTACTAGAACTGCCTCTACTATAAAGAAGTTCCATAAGCAGCAGATCGGATGACGCTCTTTAGTTTCTCTAGTTCCCAGAACCACCCCAGCCTCTCAAGTAGGGATCCACCATCATATCCCGTTCTCTCCTCCACCACCACCATGGCTATAACCTTCATCACTCCTCACACCTTCATAACCACCATTGCTATGACCACCACCTCCATGTGAATTAGCACCTCCGATGCCCCACCACCACTATGATAATCGCCGCCGCTTGCCTCCACTGGATATAGACTAAGCTTGGTTTATGGTGATGTTTCGCATCAAGGTTCTACCCATTCATAGGGTTTAGGTTTTTTTAGGAAAGTTAGAATTTTATTACCATAAAAGAAAGGATATAATATCTTTAAAAGGGGTAAAGCTTAAATTTCTATCATGAGCTATAAGAAACCTAAAGAGCTAAACTCCCATCTAAGTACAATGAAAAATAAAATAAAAGAGAACAAGAAAAGACACAAAAAAGACTAATAAAACTTAAGAACAGTAAAAGGACTAGTAGTATCATGATCCCTTTGAGAAGGGAAGATAAGCAAGATCCACATCAATAGTACGAGTTTGTAGAGTAAAGATCATTCCATTGAAGTTCCAACTGCAAAAGAAATTTGCAAAACACTACAAAGGCAATGTCATAGCTCATGGGAAAATGATAAAGTAAATAATTTAGAAAGAGTGAGAAAGATGGGTCTGCTGGTTAAGATCATCTCAAGGGGCAACAATACATGAGTATCTAAACTTCATGGGAAGGGTTACAATCATATGCATGCTACCAACAAAAGAGAAGATATGGGGAAACATCAAGGCCATCATAGCAAGCATACGCTATAAGCAACCATTCAAAGAAAACAATCCATTGTGATTCAGTATAAAAAAGAGAAATATAGCCAGACCTACAACTATTCCACCAACCAAAACCCACAATAGACAAAAACAAGCCAAAGATCCCTGTTAGTAGGGTCGTATGAGAATAACCCACAACTATTTTCATAGCACTAGAAATCCAAATCCTAGGCAAAACCTCCACCCAAATAGCAAAATAGTAGAAGTTAAGCAAAGAGAGAGAGGAAAGCCAACATAGAGAGACCAAGAGGGAATCCATAAATTACCATCAAAATCACCACCAAGGCAAGCAAAAAAGTAAATCCACCATCACCAACCAAGTGGCAAATATCAAGAAATGAGAGCCAACTAAACTAATGGGAGTCAATACTAACAGCCAACATAAAGCCCAACACACCAAGCCATGGCCATCCAAGGCAAGACAATAGCCAAAAAAAACCCTCAAGTAGCCAACCTCAACAATAAGTCCTAAAATAAGACCAAAAAATGATAAGAGCTCATATCCTCCACCAATAAAATAGCCGCTAAAACCACCCAGCCAATAGCCAATAGGATGAGCAAAGAAAACCAACAACCAAATCGGAAGCAAGAACAAAGGAAAAATATCTGCACCTAAGAGGATAACCAACCAAGTAGACCAGAAACCCAACCAAAGGAACTAAAAGCACCTAAACCAACCATCAAACACAATAACACATCCACCCAACCAACTAACCCAATCAACCAAAATATCCAACCAACTCAAATATCAAACAAACTAACCAAATGCAGAGCCACAGAGCCCAAAATAAGGGAAAAGAACCATAGTAGACAAAGCTACAACCCACCTAGAAATCTAACAAGAAAAAATGGAAGTTACCCAACCAAACTATAAAAGGCCAAGGAGGACCACCCAACCATAAGCAAAGAAAACTAAAGAAAGGAACAAGGCTGAGGTAAACAAAACCCCTTCCAAATCCCAAAGAGCAGATAGTCACTACAAAGGAGAAAATGGGAGACAATAACCATAGAATAGCTAACTCCAATTCACAAGGGAAGGAACCAACCAGAAAACTCTAAGCTAAACTAGGAAAGGAGAATAAGAGCCACCAAAAAAAATCCAAAACTAAGCCAAGCCATAAGAGGCCAACAACAACCATAAAAAAATAACTACCAAAACTATTGGATAAAATAAACAAATAAAAGAACCAGATAACTAACCATAACATCTATAATCCAATTCAAAAAAGACCCCAACTAGCCAAAACTAGAGGCAAACCCAACATTCATTGAGGTAGGCAAAAAACCCACAAATCAAGAGCTAAAAAATAAAACCACCAAGCTCGAGGATAGGGAAACCAATTAAAATATAGCAAATGACCCAAAAAAGGGTTAGCAAGTATACAATTGGGTAAAGTGGAATTATAAGTATAAAATAAACATAAGAGCCCACTTTCTTTTGAGGGGAGCACAAAAATAACAACAAAAATAGAGAATAAAACCACCATAGAAAAAGATCAACAAAAGTGTAGAAGGTTAAAATGAGGTAAGGCCATTGTTATCCAGATTGACCAACACATGCTGGTAAGCTATAGTTATCAAATAAAGTGAGCTCATTTAATTCCTCCCAAATTATCCAGAAATCGACAAGCATTACCTTCATGAAGAATGTGAGAAATTTTGTAGAAACTTGAGAAAGAAGCTTTTAGTGTGATTAAGAAGATAAAATAAGTCAACATTTCCCATTTTATTATTATTGAGCATAGCAAGAAAAAAGAAGAGCATCAACTTCAATCTAAATATTAAAGAGGCCTTTACTTAAACAAATATCAATAGCTTTAATGCCTTGAGTTCAAGATAAATAATAGAACAAGCTTTGAGGGGTAGGAAAAGCACAAATGAAAGTGCCTTTAGAATCCCTAAGAATTCCACCACAACCATATTTGTTTAGGAAACATAACCAATAGTATTGATCTCAATAGAATTTATCTTAGTTTTATCCAATGTATAATCCTAATACTCTTGTAGGAAGGATCATCATGCAAAGTGATACCCAATTTTAGCCACAAATTTATAACCTCTAAAGTGAAAATTGCTAAATAAATTTGCATTAAACATAGCATGAATATTTTCTTTTGTTCTAACAAGGATCCTTTATGGTTCATAGGGATGACATGATATTTAGCATCATTTCTATCCATCCAAATGAACCAAATAAGGCTAATAATAATTAAAACTTTATATGACCTTTCACAATTTTAAGGAAACAAACTTCAAGAAGTTGATATAATGAACCATGAAAATAGTTAGTGTTAAATAATCATCATACCATATCCAATGTTTGGAAGTAATAGCACCATTAACAAAAAAACATGATTAACATTTTCAATATGAAAGCAATAATAGTAGTTAAAAGGTAAGTAAAACCCTTTAAGCCAAAAGGAATCAACCAGATGAAGTTATTAAAAATTCTCCAAGCTAAAATTGAATAAGAAATGGGAATGATATTGTTCCAAAGTTTAATGAAACATTAGAGGTGTTCTGTTATTTCTAATTAAATTCCAAACCCCTTTAAGAATAAATCACCATTATAAGATAGCTTGAAAAGGATTTGATCCATATTAGAAAAGATAATGATGTTGCAAAGCTTGAAAAAATAGAAATAGAATTTAGTTCTCAAGTCTATTCTCATTCCAATTATTATTAAGTCGTTGTAGGTTGTATTAGTTTAGGTTTAAGGTTTTTTTTCAATTAAATAAACTGGTAGGTTTAGGTTTATTTAGTATATTAAGTTTATTTTTATTTATTTAAAGTTTAACATTTAGGTTTAGGGTTTAGGGTTTGTGGGTTTAGGGTTTAGTTAGGTTTAAGGTTTGGGTTTGGTTTAGGGTTTTAGGGTTTAGGTAGGGTTTAGGGTTTAGGTTTAGGGTTTAGAATTGGGTTTGGGTAGGGTTCGTGTTTTATTTTAGGGTTTAGGGTTTTGGTTTTTTTTTTAATAGAGAACAAATTCATGATTCAACATTTCTTCTTTTAATTTCATCAACCAAGTAACACACCAAGTTTTCTAAGGCATAAGAGACAACATAGATAAAAAATGAGCACACATAGAGCAAATCAAAACCTTAGATAACTAGAACTGCTCTCTGTAATGACATAGTTCCATAATCAATAGATCTACCATCTTCATTTGTCCAGTTCCCATCGAACCACCCCGACATCTTGAGTAACGGATCCACCATCATATCCCCGATGTCTCCCTCCGCCACCACCACAACTATAACCTCCGCTTCCTCCCGCCTCCATAACCACCACCTCCATATCCTTCAACACCTCCATCCCCACCACCACTACGATAATCCACCTCCACTTGCCTTATATCTAGAGCTGGTTTATGATGATATTCCTACCATCAAGATTCTACCCATTCTTATGGTTTAGGTTTCTTATGATGTTCTAGGTTTAGTCTTATTTTTTAATTTATTTACTTACTTTAGGTTTAGGTTTAGGATTTGGGGTTTAAGATTTGGGTTTAAGGTTTACAGTTGTTTATACTTTTAGGGTTTACGATTTAGGGTTAGGTTTTAGGTTTAGGATTTTAGGGTTTTTAAGGGTTTAGGTTTATAGGTTTATGGTTTAGTATACAATTTAGGGTTTAAAGTTTTTTTAATTAAGTAAATTGGTAGATTTAGGTTTATTTAGTTCATTTAGTTTTATTTTATTTTATTTTATTTAGGTTTATTTTTTATTTTTATTTAATTGAGTTTACTTATTTTAAGTTTATTTATTTTAATTTAGGGTTTTATATTAGTTTATTTTTTAGGTTTAGGTTTAGGTTTGGTTCATTTTTTGGTAGATGTTTTATTTATTTTAGTTTAGGTTTAGTTTATTTAATTTTGTTTATTTAATTTTTATTTTAAGTTTAGATTTTTTTAGTATATGGTTTAGGTTTTATTTATTATTTATTTTAGGTTTAGTTTTAAGTTTATTTTTTAGGTTTAGATTTTATTTAGTTTTATTTTATTTTACTTTTATTTATTTTATTTTAATTTTAAGTTTAGTTTTATTTTATTTAGGTTTTTTATTTTTTAGTTTAGTTTAGGTGTTTATTAATTTTATTTCTTTATTTTATTTTTATTTTATTTTTTTAGGTTTGATTTAAGTTTAGGTTTATGTTTTAGTTTATGTTTTATTTTATTTTAATTTTCTTACTTTGGTTTAGGTTTTTAATTTATTTTATTTCAATTTTTATTTAGTTTAGGTTTAGGTTTTAGCTTTTTAGGGTTTATGGTTTTAGGTTTATTGTTAGTTTAGGGTTTGGGTTTTGGGATTAAGGTTTAGGATTTAGGTTTTAGTTTAGGGTTTAGGGTTTTAGTTTTATTTTTTTTTAATGGAGAACAAATTTAAATTTAACATTTCTTCTTTCAATTTTAGCAACCAAGTAACACACTAGTTTTCTAAGACATAAGTGACAACATAGAAAAAAAAATGAGCACATATATACATCAAAACCTAGATAACTAGAACCGCCTTTATTGTAAAGACACGCCCATAAGTAGTAGATCGATCGTTCTTTAATTTTATTTTATTTAGGTTTTATTTTTAAGTTTATTTTATTTTTAGTTTATTTAGGTTTTATTTATTTTATTTTAGTTTATTTTTATTAGTTTATTTTATTTTATTTTAGGTTTAGGTTTAGTTTATTTTATTTCATTTATTTTATTTTAAATTTATTTAGGTTTAAGTTTTTATATAATTTATTTTAAGTTTTAAGTATTTAGGGTTTAGGATTTAGGGTTTATGATTTAGAGTTTTAGGGTTTATAGTTTAGGTTTAGGGTTTGTGGTGTGGTTTAGTGTTTAGGCTTTAGGCTTTAGTTTTTAGTTTGTGGTAGGTTTAGGGTTTATAGTGGGTTTATTTAGGGTTTAGGTTTAGAGTTTGGCTAGGGTTTAGGGTTGTGGTTTAGGGTTTGTGGTTTGTGTAGGTCAGGGTTTAGCTTTAGGGTTTTAGCGATCATTTTGGATTTAGGGTTTAGGGTTTTAAAAAAAATAAGCAAACTAGTTGGTTTAGGTTTATTTAGTTTATTTTTTATTTATTTTGTTTATTTTAATTTTTTCTTTTATTTAGGTTTATTTTTTTATTTTATTTAGTTTAGTTTATTTATTATGGTTTATTTAATTTAGTTTAGGTTTTTTATTTTAGTTTATTTTTTTTAGTTCAGGTTTATGTTTTTTTTTTGTTTAATTTTATTTTATTTTATTTTTAGGTTTAGGTTTTATTTTTATTTTTAGTTTAGGTTTTATTTTATTCTTTTAGTATTAAGTTTTATGTTTTCATTTTAGGTTTATTTTACTTTTAATTTTTATTTAGTATAGGTTTATTTTTTTTAGTTTATTATTTTATATAATTGGGGTTCAGTTTAGTTTATTTTAGGTTTAGGTTTAGTTTAGGTTTTATTTATTTTAGCTTTATTTTAGTTTAGTTTAGGTTTAGGTTTATTTTATTTTGCTTTATTTTTAGGTTTTTTCTAGTTTAGGGTTTAGGTTTAATTTTAATTTATTTTAGGTTTATTTTATAGGTTTAGGTTTTATTTAGTTTTATTTTATTTTATTTTTATTTTATTTTATTTCAGTTTAGTTTTATTTTATTTAAGTTTATTTTATTTTTAGTTTAGTTTTGCTTATTTTATTTGAGTTTATTTTTTTTTCTATTTTATTTTATTTTATGTTTAGGTTTAGGTTTTAGTGCAGTGTTTTTATTTTATTTTATTTTATTATTTTATTTATTATTTTTTTTTATTTTTTATTTTATTTAGGCTTTATTTAGTTTAGTTTAGGTTTTAAGTGTGGTTTAGTTTAGGTTTAGGGTTTAGGAGGGTTTAGGGTTTAGGGTGGTTTAGGGTTTAGGTTTTAGGGTTTAGTATTTAGGGTTTTTGTAAGTTTAGGGTCAGTATATGGTTTAGGGTTTGGGGGGTTAGGGTTTTTTTTTTTTTAAATTTTTTTAAATTAAGTAAACTAGTAGATTTTGGTTTATTTAGTTTATTTTTTATTTTGATTTAGGTTTATTTTTATTTTTATTTAGTTTAGTATATTTATCTTAGGTTTAGTTATTTTAGTTTTGGTTTTTATTTTAGTTTATTTTTAGGTTTAGTTTTATTTTTATTTTTAGGTTTAGGTTTATGTTTTATTTTATTTTTTTAGGTTTAAGTTTTAGGTATTTATTTTAGGTTTATTTTTAGGTTTTATTTATTAGTTTATGTTTAGCTTTATTTTTAGTTTATTTTTTTTTTTAGTTTAGGTTTACGTTTAGGTTTATTTTATTTTAGGTTTAGTATTATTCATTTTAGTTTATTTTTGTAGTTTTGAACGGTTAAGATAATATAACCTCAAATTGAATCACCAAGGTGCATTCTGAGTAGCTTTAGGAAAATTCCTTGAGTTTGTTGTTCGACAGGGAATAGAAATAGATCCTAAAAGATTAAAGCTATCTTAGAAATGCCACCTCCTAAGAGTATAACTCAACTGTGATCCTTTCAAGGATGATTGAGTATCAAGATGCTTTATCTCAAACCTACCGTGGAGATGCAAGCCATTCTCGCACTTGTCAAAAGGATGCTAAGTTCAAGTGGGATGATAAGTGTCACTTGCCTTTGAAGACATCAAAGAGTACTTGGTGAAGCCGCTAGCTCTAGCAACCCTATCCCGGAAGCCACGATCCTTTACACGCATTGGATGAAAATCTCGATGCTCATAATTGGCCAACGATGAGGGAAGGAAAGCACTCTACCACCTCAATCACCCGATCCTCGCTAAAACAAACTATCCACCTATTGAGAAATATTGCCTAGCTTTGATCTTTGCATCTTAGAAGTTGTGGCATTACATGTTTTCTCATAAGGTGAACTTGATCTCGAACCAATCACTATAGTACCTCATGACAGCCCAACACTTTCGATGATTGGCTCATTGGTCCATGATACTCCTATAGTTTGATATCACATTTGTACCCTCCTGCAATAAAAGGACAAGCACTAGCGATTTCTTAACATCACACCCACTTCCGATTGTCCACTTAATGAAGATCTCCCGATGAACAAATCATGAACTTACTGGCCAAAGAATCGCGATGGGAGATGTATTTTGATGGTTCGCTTTTCTTAAAGGTGAAGCACCATGATCTATTCTCCTAGAAAGGCAGTAGGAATAGTTCTTCTAACTACAAATTGTGATGTGATGAGATTCTCATACTATCTTTCCAACCCCTGCACCAACAACAAAGCTATGTATGAGGCTTTGAATGTCGGTCTGAGTTAGCCATCAATATCGCTGTCAAGAGCATCAACATCTTGGGGATTCTCGGTTATCAACTAGATTGTCGTCCTACTGTTCTCAAACCCAAGCTTCATCATTACTATGAGTATACCATGAAGTTGGCCCGCATTCTTGAAGTTACCATCTACAAGGTTCCCCGAAGAGAATGCAATAGATGCTTTGGCCAAATCGCCAAAGAGTTGGCTTGTCTAGAAGATGAGTCTATTTTAATAAGGGTCCAAAATAGATAAGTCCTATCCTTTATTGATGCTGAACTCATCAAGAGACTTTCTCTTGAAGGGGAGGTTGTCATTGCCAAAATGGACAAGGAGTTGGATTGGAGGCAACCGCTCATAGATTACTTGAACCGGAAACTAGCTCAAGAGAAATCACAAGTCCATCAGTGAAATAAAGAGATCTCTCCTATGCTCTTGTTAATGGCACCTCACGATCCTTGACCAAATGTGGTTATGTTATTTAGACAAACACAAAGCTCATGGCATTGTAACCCAGGTACATTCATGTCTATGAGCTCATCAATCGTCCAAGATGAATATGAAGATTAAAAGACTTAGATACTACCGCCTTCTATGATCAGATTGCATGGATGTAGCTGGGAGATTCCATTAAGGTGCACGGTGTGGTCCTCCACCAAACACAACATTCTACACCCTACTTTGGCTCCATGTCCATTTGAGTGTTGGGGTACCGACATTGTGGGTCCGACGATCCTTCTTGTTCCAAGGGGAATCGATTCATCTTAACTTCCATCGACTACTTTTCCAAGTGGGCGCCATTCTACTCAAAGAGGTCACAACTCACCATGTGCTTTGATTTTCAAGAACCATATCATATATAGGTTCGGTGCCTCAATGAATTATATTCGATAATGGTACCGCATTCAAAAGCACAAAAAAATCAAGCTTTTTCGTAAGACACTACATAGATTGAGATAGTCCAACATCTATCCTAGAGCTAATGGCTTAGCAAAACATTCAACAAAACTCTCATCCAATTGAAGAAGACACTTGATGATAATAAACGATAGTGGAATGAGTAGTTGGTTGAAGCCTTGTGGGCCTACACTACATACCAAACTCCAACTCGCCTACCCCATTTTTCCTTAGTGTATGGGCCCAAGCCATTCTTCCTTTAGAAGTTCAACTCCCATCACTAAGGATAGCATTAACAAGATCACTATGAGAATGCAAAGTTATGGTTAGAATAGCTCAAGGTTTGGATGAGAGTTGCCAGGCATGCCGAACCTCGAGTTGTACAAAGCCAAAATGATTCAAGCTCACAACAACTGGTCCACCCAAGGTCTTTTCGAGTAGGAGAACTTGTTTTAGTCCCAAGCACCAATTGTTGCCCAAAATATGGGAGGAAAGTTTTAACCCACTTGGAAGGCTCCTATGTTATGTAGAACATCAAGGAGGATCTTATCGCTTATTGATTGTAAAGGGGAACACGATGCTTCCAATTAATGGGCTCTATCTAAAGAAATATTACCCATGAAATAAAACTTGTTTGAAAATAATCATTAATAAAAAGAATAAAAATCTGATTTCATTCATCAAATCTTCTCTTCTTTCAAGTGTTGTTTGCTTATCTTGTGAATCTACCGATGTGTCTAGGGTCGATGTAAGAGTCCCCAGTGGCATCCTATCCCTTTTTCATAACACAAATACAATCTCCTCATAGCATTAGGTGCAAGAGAACCCGAGGCATCTTATTTGATTAACACAACTAAGTTAGGTATGAGAGAACCCAAGCACACCCTTTCTTAGTGGGAATCCTATTTTGCCATCCATGGTATCATTTTATAATTCCCCATCATGTTTTAAGGTAGGTATAAGAGTCCCTAGGGGCATCCTATTTCTTTTAACACATACATAACAACAAACACAAATCTTTTGTCTCAAGTATTTTTGATGTGGGAGCAAGTCCCCATGGCACACTCATTAGTCGCTAGGTCAGTTTACATGCTACTTTGCTAGTATGTCACCCTAATGGTCACTTGTTTAGAGGATGAGTCTCTGCCTTCTTCCTAACTTGACCATTGCAAAACCAAAGAGCACCTTCTAAGTATGGTAATTTTCACGCCTAGCCGTGAAAGATACCTCATGTTGACTTTGTTTAAGAAGATGTGAGTCCTCGTGCTTTCTTCTTGAACTAACCATCATGCTCTAACTAGGTCGAGTATATTTTGAGGCTTAGGATAAGTCCTTCAGAGAGTCCTTTCCTCTTGATTATGTTTGAGTCGATATAAGTCCCCAAGTGGCATTCACTTAGTAGTCGCCTAGGTTGGATGGCACCTCGAGTCAAGATAGACTATCCCACAAATCTCCATAAGAGGATATGAGTCCTCGAGCTTTCTTCCTAGGTTGATCATTGCAAACCGATGGGCACCTTAGGTTGGTTGATGTTCTCTATGTTGACAATGACTCACCCGTGAGTATACCACCCTTGGCATATGAGTCCTCGTGCATTCTCCTTGAATTGGACACCAAAATACCTACTGAATTTGTGATTAGCCATGTCATTTTCTCTAGGGTGTTGGATTAAGCCTTTACTAGCCCCATCCCTGGGCACTCTATTTGGATCATGTCCTTTGCCACACTACCCGGTTACTTTTAGATTGGACATTCCCCTTCCTAGTAGCTACCTGTGGTTGGAGAATTTGTTCAGTATGCACAAGTTCTCCCTTATCAAGAAATTTGAGATAGGTATAGGCTAATATAAGCTCCTCAACTTGATCCCTCATAAACTAATAGGGTCCAAAATGAAACAAACTAAAACAAACAAAACAAAAAATTAATTCACTTGTGGATTAGAATTCAAACCCCCCCAAAGGCCCCTTCTCCAAGCAAGCATCCTATCTTTAGGGAAGTGTCAACAAAACTCCCCGTAGGAATTGCCTAACTACCGAGTTGAGATAAATCCTTGCCACTCACTGTAGTCACCGGTTCAATATATTTTCCACAAGCAAGTTACCCCAATAGTCATTCCTCTTGGAAGATGTAAGACTATGATGCATTTTTTTAGCATGATTGTTGCAAATCCCTGCAGCCTAGGTGGGTTCCTTTATTGCCCAAAGAAATCGATCACCCTAGTGATATTTTCTAATGGAAGATGTGAGTCCCCAGCTTTCTTCCCTTTAATTGGTCATTGCAAACCGAAAGGCACTCTTTGGTTGGATAACTCTCCCATCGGCCGGAAGACTCCCTTTGGCTCAAGAATTGAGATAGGTCTAGACTTTATAAGCTCATTCTCATTGTGATCCATCATAAACCAACAAAATCCATCAAAATAAAATTAAAAATAAATCTATCTTGACTATCTTTGAGTTGATCTAAGTCCACCAATGACATTCACTCAATGATCGCCTCTAGGTCAAGTTGATTTGTTGCCCAAAGCAACTAATCACCCTAGTGGTTCCTTATTTCTAAGATGTGAGTCCCCATGCTTTCTTCTTAAGACTTGGTCATTGTATACCAAAAGGCATTTCCCTTGGATTGATAGTCCTACCTTGTGCTTGGTAGACTACTCCCTTTGAATTGGTAAATCTGAAGTCTGACCTCTATGACCCCTACTCAATGCGTTCATCACAAACCTAGGGAATCCATCATAATAAAAAATAAACAAATCTAAAATGAAATCAATCTTGATTATCTTTGAGCTGATCTAAGTCCCCTGGCATTCACTCAATAGTCAACCCTATGTTGGGTTCAATTTATTGCCTTGCCAATAGATTGCCCAACAACTGTCTTACTTTGGAGGATGTGAGTCCCCACTTTCTCTTAGTATATTGCACATAGAAAGCCATCCCTTTGGTGCTAGTCCTACTACATGTTTAGTAGACTACCCCTTTAGATTGGTAAATCAGTTAGGTTTTAGCCTCCATGGCTCCTATTTAGTACAACCCATTGTAAACCAACATGGTTCATCTAAAAAATCTAAACCTAACAAAATTGAAACAAATTCAACCCTCCCGTGGAACAAATCAAATTTTTTCTCCTCGAGAATCAAATCAAACCGCTCATCCCCTTGTGGATGACTTGAACTGCTTCCCTAATGGAAGGTTCACACTTTATTCTTTAGTGGATTTCTCCCTTCTCTTATGTCTTGGACATAAATAGAGCCACATTGCACTAAGCTCTGGATTCTACTACAACTTGTTAGGGATAGATTGTTTCATTAGTGCTTGTGATCTCTGATTGTTGATCATTTTTGTGTGCGGTGTTCATTGTCACACCACACCTATTAGGCCCTTTGTTAACCTCATTTTAGAATGAGCTCTCAACCCCTCCATCTTAGGCTTAGGACTTCTCTTATACTTTAAGAGTTTCTTTGTCTTAAGACACATCTAGTGATTAGGTGGACACTCAACCTAGCCCTAGAAGATTTAGAAGAGTTATCCATAGGAATAGGTCATGCCTTAGGGTGTTAGGAAAACTTCTTACCCTTAACTTAAACCATTCCTCACTTTCCTTCCTCCAAGTAAAACTCCAAATCAATCTTAATTAATTTTCTCCAAATACAAATCAACTCCATTTGATTGAAATCCATGATTGAAATCTATGATTGAAACCCATGATCAAAATCCATAAAATTCCTAAGTCCAAATTTTCCTAAGTCCCTAAGCCTCCTTAAGGACTTAACCAAAATTATGATCTAAACCTATTCAAATCTTTAAGATTTTCTATGATCCATTTAGATTCTCATTTATATTCACATATATAAATGAAATATAAATTCAAACACATCAAATCAAATTCAAAATTCAAAATCAATTCATGAAATTTTCCTTAAATCCTTTAAATTCCCTTTAATGGATTTAACCTAAACCTTGATCAAATCAATTCAAATCCTTGGAATTTTCTCAAAATTATTTATATTCTCATTTATATCCACATATATAAATGAAATATAAATATAAATCAAAATCAAGTTCTCAAATTAAATTTCTAATTTGAAATTTTCCAATTTAAAATTTTCCTAAGTCATTAATTCCCCATTAAAGGACTTATCCAAAACCTTAATCAAATCAATTCAAATCCTTAGATTTTATCAAAACTCATTTATATTCTCATATATAAATATAAATCAATCAAATCCAACTCAAAATTAAATTCCAATTTAAAACTTCCTTAAATCCTTTAAATTCCCTTTAATGGATTTAACCTAAATCTTGATCAAGTCAATTCAAAGTCATGGGATTTTCTCATAATTATTTTATATTCTAATTTATATTTACATATATAAATGAAATATAAATATAAATCAATCAAAAAAAAAAATTCAAAAAATTCAAACCCCTACTCCAAATTTTCCTAAGTCCCTTAAATCCCTCTTAATGGACTTAGCCCAACTTATGATTAAACCACTTCAAATCCTTGAAATTTTCTCATGATCCATTTATATTCACATGTATAAATGAATTATAAATTCAAACAATCAAAACTAATTCCAAAAATCAAACTCAAATCAACTCAAAATCCAATCTAAGCCTTTTCAAGTCAAAATCTTGAACTTAACCAAATCAATACAAATCAAGCCAAACTCTTGATTTTCCTCATGGTTCAATCAACCCTACAATCATGAGCTCATTTCTAAATCCAAACTTCAATCACTCAAAACCCAACTCCAAAATCAAACCCAAAACCCTTTCATATTCTTCCTTTGAATATAAAATTTTCAAATGGATCAAAACCCATTTGACTTCAAACCACTTGTAAATGGATTCATATTTCAATCATAAGTCCATATACAAGATCAACCAACTTCAAATCAAGCTTTGACCAAGCCATTTGACCAACTTAGGCTCACTTGACCCAAAGTGACCTAAAGTACCCTTATGAGCCAAATTTTGATCCTAACCAAATTGGATTGAACCAAACTCATATTTCTCATCATGATCAACAATCATCGGGATGATCAATCAATCAAATTGGGTCAAACCAAGTCAAACTAAGGGTTGACTACCAAGTTATTAGCCCAAAATGAAACCTACATAGCCAAATTCCATCATAGGCCAAATTGGTTGAAACCATTGATCTATGTTCACTCATGACTTATGTTTGAACTTGACCAAGCCAACATTTTAGCCTAACCTAGCCCAATTAGCCACTTGACCCAAGTTGACCCATTTTGACCTAAAGGGTTAAAATGTGTCAAAACTTGATCTTAACCAAATTGATTGGAACCAATGGGTCAAGTCCATTCCAAATCACTTGTGGAACTTAGCCAAAGCCTCAATTGTCCAACTAGACCTAAAAGCCCAATTGACCATAGACCCAATGTGACCTAAAGTGGTCATGTTAAGCCAAAATTGAACTTAACCCAAATTTATTGAAAATAAAGATACTAATCCACACCATATGACTACCCAAACCTAAACTTACCCTTGACCTCAAATAGGTCAAATGGGTCAACTAGGTCAACTTTGACCCATTTGACCTAAATGAAGTCATATGAGCCATATTCAAAACCATACTAAATTGAACCAATCCAAAGCCACCCAAACATTTCATGATCATATAAACTTGAGCCAACCCTTGGTTTGACCCAATTTGACCTTTGTCAACTTGACCCAAGTTGACCCATTTTGATAAATGGGTCAACATGAGCCAAACCCTATCAAATGAATTCCAAATCTATTGAAACTTGGCCTAACCTAGATTATCCACATACCCAACATATCCAAAGTGGAAAAATAGCAAAATGACCATCTTACCCTTAGTCCATGGAACAAATTTTGGCTTAACACATGGGTAATTTGGTCATACCTCACATTCACTTGAGGCTTTCCTAAAAGCTCAAGGAGACTTAGTGATGAGTGGTGCACCCAACCTAAAGGGTTTGGGTCAGCCCATTTGGTCCCTAGACTAAACCACCATATGGTCAAAATTTGAAATTTCAAACACCCTCAAGCCCAAATTCAAGCACATGGGAGGTTGGAATCCTTGGCTCAAATTGACCATGTGCACTAACGATCAAACAAACTCCCTATGATCAATTGGATCAAAATGGCATGTCCATTACCGTTATCGATCCTTCAAGGGGAGATATACTCCCCTAAATAAACTCAAATAGATAATTCACTATTTCAATTGACTACTAGTGAGACCTAGGAGCCATCGAGAGTGATAGTAAGCATCCTAGAGCTCATTCCATTCTCCCATTTTTTCAAACAAGTGAAAAGGGGATGCCAATTGAATTGCCAACTTCTTCCACACTGTTTCATTCTAATTGCTCTTGCACACTTCATATAGGAGCTAAGTGTGCACCTAAGCTTCTATTGTAGTTCCCAAAGCAAGGAAGAGTCTAATTCGATCAAAGCCAAGCTACCCAAGGAGGAGTTGGTCCATACATTGATCCACTCAACCTCAAGTGCTCATACTCTCAGAAGGCTTCATCTCTCAACACAAAGCTTTTCCGGGAATCGAGTGCCGGTGATCACCTCCAGCGGTAGGTATGGATTTTGACCATTAAACTCAATGTGGTGTGGAGCTTTATGAAAGAAATTTTCACCCCATCAATTTTGACTATTGGATTTGCCTCTCTGTCTTTAGATGGTGTGGGCTTAATTTGGTTTGATTCTATGCTAGATCGACCTTGGATCTTTCCCATGATCATGGATGGTCTCTGTTGATCAAGGAGAAGAACTTGGATGATCTTAACCGTCCATCCTGTGTTTTAGATGGACGATGAGATTATTTAGCACAGAAATCCTTTTATCCGATTTAAAATGCGGGAGATTCTTGGTCGTCCGATCTTTGATGACGGTAGATGATTAAAGCATGTGCACCACCACCACCATTTGGTATGTGATGTTTAAGTGACCTCCTCACGCATGTAAAGCGCAACCACCGTGAGCCGTGATTAGTGATTAATAAAATGCTTAATTAATTCCTAATTCACTTAGAGATCTTCCAAAATTCTTGTTTAAAAAATTCAAAAAATATGAAATAAAATTCTATGGATAGATTATTAAACCTAGAACATTTTAAAATTAGTTTTGATGAGTTTTGAGTTATGCTTTTCTCTAAATTTGGGTTTTATTAGAAAGTTTATTTTGTTAATTACTTTTTTAATTAAGCCTCTGATTAATCCCAAATTTTTTGAGTACATTTTAGGGATGACTTACCTCCCCTAATTTTCTTGAGATTTATTGAAAGCTTGAAAAAGAATTATGGTTTTCATTAATTACCCTTCTTATGTAATTAAGCATTATTAGGGTATGATTAGTGATTTTAACCTATGATTAGGCTGATTAAGGTCAGATATAGTAAATAGGAGGTTTATGAAATATTTTAGGGAATTTCTCCTAAGCTACCTTAAACCCTCTCTTCTCTCCTTAATCTCTTCTTAATTAAGGGTTAATTCATTAATTATCCTCTTAATCAATTTCTAAAAATTTTAAAATTTCCAAACTTAATTAATCTACTTTGGGTAGATGCTTAGTGTTTAATAGCTAAGTTCAATTTAGGAAATCAAAACTCAATTCATAAGTATGAAAGTGTTTTTGAAATTACTAAGCTAAACCCCTTAGCTTAATTAACTTCTAATTGTGAGCCAAATTGCATTAGGCCTTTTCATTATTAGGTGCATTGAAAATTTAAATTCCTTATGGGTTTTATGTCATCTCATTAGCTCATAATTATTTAGTTAATTCTTCTAAGGTGGTGGTAAGGGTTAATTAAGTTACTTAATTCATACCATAATCGAATCAACATATAATAATGGATTTAATTATTTAAAAATTAATGAAAAAATATCAAACACATGTGGAATGGGTTAGGAATAGCAAACCCATCTCACCTTTTCAAAATTAAATCAAATTTCAAAGTAAACAAAATCACTTTGAAATTCACTTTAATTTATTCTAAATTTTCTTACTCAATAAGAATGTCTTTATAATTCAAGTGAAGTGAGTATGTTTACATGCTTTCATTGCTTTGGATCTTTCCCCAACATGTTAAGTTGTATGTCATGTGATTTCATGCATTCATAGTTTTGAAATTCAAATTTTAAAATGAAATGGTTTACTTTATGTCAAGTTTGCATGTGTAAGTAGAAATATGAGTGGCTATTATCACTACTAAATCCAAATTATTTTCAAAAATACATAAATCAAATACCAAATTCGAAAGTGTACTACTTATGCCTTAATTATAAGTTTTCATGTGATAGATTATAAAGGTATGCTTAGTATAGGTTTCCTTTCTTTCTTATATTGGTATAATTTTGAATAGAGTTGGTAAGATGTAGGGTTCATTTGAAAAGAACCCAACACTTACTTAATTATATACCCTATCCATTCCTATGATATCACATAAGAAGGGTTACTTATACTTGCATACATAAATTGCATAAAATAAAATGAATCCATTAAACAAATTTTTGCATTCTCCTCTTCCATTTCATTTCTTTTATACATATGTTTGTATTTAAGTAAAGTTGTATATTAGTCCTGGACAACCCCGAGGTTATGAGGCTTTTAGGTAGCCCTAAGTAGGTCTTGTACCTCACCGTTAACAATGGTGCACTCACTTATGCCTTTCTTACTTTCATATGTGTATGTGAAAATTTAGATAAGGAAAACCCTTTCTACTTAAGAAAATTATGCATTTTCAACTTCTAAATTTCCTTAAATTGATTGTTTAGCATGCATCATAAGGTATGTCTAATACTCTCATTTTATGTATATATATGCTTAGGGTCCATTCTTATGCATCTTATATATCTTAGGAAAGAAGTGAAGTAATGTGTGTTATGTGAATTTTGATTCATTTTATTTAATCTTAAAATGCCTTTCTTTTGAATAGGTTTGTTTAGAGTTCATCTAAACTTAGGATTAATCAAAAGATGTAATCAAAACATTCACCTAAATGAAACTAAATGTGAACATACTTTAGAAATTACTTAGGTTAGGGGAAAGAGAAGTTCTCTTCTCCTCTCTTCATAACTTAGCAATTAATTATAGGATCCACTTAAACCAAATCAAAACATGAAATAAAATCAACCCAAAATAATTAAACAACTTAAATGAAATCCTCCTCTAAGTTGAACATGTTCCTGACTTAGAAAATTTGAACCTAAAGCCATAACTAAGCATACCACACAAGCCTTCAAAGCACACATTTGCCTAAACCACTACTTCTAGCCTTAGGTTAGTTGGTGCATGGTTTGATATTTGTTTTATTTTATGATATATATTTAGACTAGATGTTAGGGTGTATGCTCAGAGAATGAATGGTTGGACATTCTTAGTCTAACTATTCTTTTCTAGGGATTGTGCTTAAGGGAGCTATCATAAATAAAAATATAAATCCTTTTGCTTGCGATGCTTTATACCCCTAAGCATAATCCATACAGTGTGGACTTAGCACCCATGTGTGGGGTGACAAGTCCAATAAACATGCTTGGGATATATGTGGTTTATTTTAGCTAACCTTTATTTTGTAGTTGTTAGTTAGATTTCCACTTTTCCTTTTCATGTAAATTTGTGCAATTAGGATTTTGGAATGATTGTTATGGGGATTAGATAAGCATTGGTCATAAGATCCTATCTTATGCACCATGTGAAGCCTTGGAGCATCCACCTTCCACCATAAAAAAAAAGAAGGAACCAAAGAAAGAAAAGAAGAAGAAGAAAGAAGAAAGAAGAAAGAAAGCTTGAAGACCCCATAATAATGAATTCCTTGCTTAATTATAATTTAATTCATTTGTAATCCGGTTGTATAAGGGTAGAGCTCATACCCATATTTGATATTTTGGGTTTGAGCGTGTCACCACAATGACCATTTATGGTTTTTATGATTAGTTTTATAAATTGATTGATGATTTGTTTAGCTTTTGCATTAAGTTGCTGACTTTTCTAGTTTCTTCCTTGCTTTATGTATGGCCTGGATGTGATTAGGCTCCTTAAGAAAAATAAATCTTTTACCCAACTTAACAACTCAAATTAAAATTAAACAACTCATAACCTCACCTAAAGCTTAGGTTTAAAATCAAGATAAAAGAATTATCAACCCCTTAGGATGAGCATTTATTTTATAATATCATGCATAACAACATCTTATTTCACTCTTGATTGGAGGGCTTCCACCTTTCCAAAGAAACTTGGCTTGACCTTTGAGAGCCATGGTGGAAACTCACCTCCTCCCTTCTCAATTATTTTGGCCAATAATTTGATTTCTCATGCATTAGTCATATGAATCCTATTAGCTGAAAAAATAATTATCCAAAATGAAAATAAAATAAAATTTGAATTGCATTAGATTTAGGTCATTTAAAGCATGTCCCCTTTACATCTCTTTAGGGAGTGAGACTTATCTCTTTCTAATAAATAATAGCCTAGCTATCTTGCATAAGCATAAAGACTTACCTACATGTATTTAAAATTATAGAAGGTGTTAGTTGGTTGCCACCCCTAGGTTGTAAGTCCAAGTCAGTGGTTTGTCCTCTCATGGAGGCAAACCAAATACACATTTTTGCCTTAGAATTAGGTTATACTTCCCCTGAAGATCCCTAAATTTAGGTTCTAAGGTTGCTTCCCCTGGGGCCATAAGCATAATTCCTCACCTCTTAGGCATTTCCTTAATCTCATGTTAAGGAATCTTAAGTCCTAAATTTCTAATGAAAATGCAACTCAAGCAAACTAAATCAATTTCTAAAATGTAAAGCCCAACTATAGAATAGTTTGAGATGCTCGCTAGGTTTCCATGCATCATGGGCATCTCCTACTTATCTTCCATTTTGGCTTCGATAATAACTCCCTCTTTGATCAATCCCATTTGATCCATCAAAATGAACCAAATCGATTAATAGTCCTTCCTATTGAAATCTTCAAAGATAAATGATCATTTACCTTAATCGAGAGTTTTCTTAAGGGATCCCATCCCCTTAGATGTAATTAACTTTAGGGGTTTGCCCCAGTAGGAACTTAACGAACCCATTTAAATTAAACCCCGCTTTACTTTTCCATGTAAAGTATGGGAAGAATCTCGTACATATGCACCTAATATCCTTAAGAGTCTTTATTGAGGTGATAGGTCCATTAAAGAGTAGTGACTTCTATCTTTCGAGATAGTACACTATTTTCTTGATGACACACTCAATCACCTGAATAAGTACATCTATGGATCTGCATGGCATCCTAAAAGATGAATTTTATAGGTATTGCCTTTCTTTCTCTCCACAGATTTGAAGGTGACTCCTAAAAAAATTTATTTACCAACAAACATTTTCAATATGAAAGCAACAATAGCACTTTAAAGGCAAAACCAAATC
>CM038214.1:192599190-192864034 GCA_021442155.1 Cymbidium sinense
CACCACTAGATCTGGGGCCTCATTGATGGTGATGTTCTTGCCATCAAGGTTCTGACCATTCTTAGGGTTTAGGTTTAGATTTAGGTTTATTAGGTTTTATGGTTTAGGTTTTAGCTTTGGTTTTTATTTTATTTTTTATTTAGGTTTAGGTTTTAGGGTTAATGGTTTATGGTTTATGGTTTAGGGTTTTAGGGTTTAGCATTTAGGGTTTAGGGTTTAGGGTTCAGGGTTTAATGTTTAGTGTTTTGTGTTTTTATAGATTAGGGATTAGGGTTTATCTTTAGGTTTACAGTTTAGGTTTTAGTTTAGGGTTTAAGGTTTAAGGTTTAGGGTTTAAGGTTTTTTTTACAATAAAGTTTAGGGTTTAAGGATTTGGGTTTAAGGTTTAGAATTTTAGGGTTTAGAGTTTAGGGTTTAGGGTTTTGGGTTGTATGCTTAGGGTTTAGGGTTTTTAGAGTTTAGGATTTAGGGTTTAGGGTTTAGGTTTTAGGTTTTAGGGTTAGGGTTTAGGTTTTAGTTTAGGGTTTCGGGTTTTTAGTATTTGATTTTTAATAGAGAAAAAATTCAGATTCGATATTTCTTCTTTCGATTTCATAAACCAACACACCAACTTTTCTAAGACACAAGCAATGACATAGATAAAAAATGAGCACGCATAGAGAAATAAAAAATACTAGATAATTAGAATCGTCTTTACTGTAAAGACATAGTTCCATAAGTAATAGATAGGATCAGTAGTTCTTCAATTTCTCTAGCTCCCATCAGAACCACATCAGCCTCTCGAGTAGCAGTATCCACCATCATGTTTAGGTTTTTATTTTATTTTATTTTGTTTATTTTAGTTAAGTTTAGCTTTTATTTATTTATTTTATTATTAGGTTTTATTTAGCTGAAGTTTAGGTTTTTAGGTTTTTAGTGTTTGGTGTTTAGGGTTTAGGATTTAGGGCTTACGATTTTAGGGTTTAGGGTTTTAGGGGTTAGGGTTTAGGATTAGGGCTTAGGTTTTAGGGTTTAGGGTCTAGTGTTTAGGTTTTAAGGTTTAGGTTTTAAGGGTTTACAGTTTAGGGCTTAGGGTTTAAGGTTTAGGGTTAGCTTAGGGTTTAGGGTTAATTTATGGTTTAGGCTTTAGGCTTTAGGGTTTAGGGTTTTTATGGTTTAGGGTTTAGGGTTTAAGGTTTGTATAGGGTTTAGGGTTTAGGATTTTGGGGTTTGGGCTTTAGGCTTTAGGGTTTATGGTTTAGGGTTTATGTTTAGGGTTAAGGTTTAGGGTTTAAAGTTTAGGATTTAGGGTTTAGGGTTTGGGTTTAGGGTTATTTTATGGTTTATGATTTAGGGTTGTAGGTTTAGGGTTAGTTTTAGGATTTAGGGTTTATAGTTTAGGGTTTAGGGTTTTTTTAAAATTTTTAAAATAAGTAAACGGGTAAGTTTTAGTTTATTTTTCATTTTAGTTTATTTTATTTTTTATTTTTATTTAGGTTTATTTTTATTTTTATTTAGTTTAGTTTATAAATTTTAGGTTTATTTATTTTAGTTTATTTTTTAAGATTAGGTTTAGGTTTAGGTTCATTTTTTTGTTTAGTTTTATTTTTATTTTACATTTTAGGTTTAGGTTTTATTATTTATTTTTAGGTTTAGGTTAAAGTACTTTTTTTTAGGTTTAGGTTTAAGGTTTTTTTTATTATTTTTAGGTTTTAATTTTAGGTTTTAATTTTAGGGTTTTTTAGGTTTTATTTTTTTAGTTTAGGTTTTGGTTTATTTTTAGTTTATTCTATTTTATTTAGTTTAGGGTTTAGGTTTAGTTTATTTTAGGTTATCATTTCGGTTTTATTTAGTTTAGTTTTTATTTAGGATTAGGTTTATTTTGTATATTTTAGATTTAGTTTTTTTTAGTTTAGGGTTTAGGTTTTATTTTTTAGGTTTTATTTTTTAAGTTTACTATTTAGATTTTTGTTTTTATTTTGTTTTGTTTTATTTTATGTTTATTTTATTCTTATTTTATGTTTAGTTTTTATTTTATTTAGGTTTTTTATTTTTAAGTTTATTTTTTAGTTTTGTTTAGGTTTTTATTTATTTTATTTTAGTTTAACTTTTATTTTTTAATTTATAATATTTTTGAATTTAGGTTTAGATTTGGGATTTACTTTAGGTTTTTATTTTATTTTATTTTATTTTATTTAAGTTTAGGTTTATTTATTTATTTTACTTTTAGCTTTATTTAGTTTAGGTTTAGGATTTTAGGTTTTTAGGGTTTAGTTTAGGGTTTAGGGTTTAGGGTTTACGATAATAGGTTTTAGGGTTTAGGGTTAGGTTTTAGGGTTTAGTGTAGAGAGTTTAGGGTTTTAGGGTTTAGGGTTTATGGTTTAACGTTTAGGGTTTAGGGTTAGGGTTATTTTATATTTTTTTTATTTACTATTATTATTTTTAATTAAGTAAACTCATAAGATTAGGTTTATTTAGTTTATTTTTTATTTATTTATGTTTATTTTATTTTTATTTAGGTTTATTTTTATTTTTATTTAGGTTAATTGATTTACTTTAGGTTTATTTATTTTATTTTAAGTTTTTTATTTTAGTTTATTTTCTTAAGTTTAGGTTAGGTTAAGTTTTGTTTAGTTTAGTTTCATTTTTATTTTATTTGCTTAGGTTTAGGTTTTATTTTTTATTTTTTGGTTTAGGTTAATGTTTTTATTATATTTTTTTGAGTTTAGGTTTTAGGTTATTATTTTAGGTTTACTTTTAGGTTTTAGTTTTTAGTTTATGTTCACGTTTATTTTTAGTTTTTTTTTTTGGGGTTTAGGTTTTATTTATTCTAGTTAAGTCTATTTTAGTTTAGGTTTATGTTTTTTTTAATTTTAATTTTAGGATTAAGTTTTTTTTTTTAGTTTAGGTTTTAGGTTTTATTTTTTATTTTTTATTTTTTTAGGTTTTATTTTTAAGTTTATTTTTTAGGTTTAGGTTTTTATTTAGTTCTTATTTTATTTTATTTTAGGTTTATTTTATTTTTATTTTAGTATATTTTTATTTTCTTTCAGTTTTTTATTCTTTAGTTTAGTTTAAGTTTTATTTTTTTATTTTAGTTTATTTTATATTATATTTTGATTTAGATTTTTTTATTTTGATTTAATTTAGTTTATTTATTTTAGGTTTATTTATTTTAGTTTATTTTTTAAGATTAGGTTTAGTTTTTACTTATTTTTTAGTTTAGTTTTATTTTTATTTTACCTTTTAGGTTTAAGTTTTATTTTTTATTTTTAGGTTTTGGTTTAGGTACTTTTGTTTTAGGTTTAGGTTTAAGGATTTGTTATTTTTTTAGGTTTTGGTTTTAGGTTTTTATTTTAGTTAATTTTTCAGTTTAGGTTTTGGATTATTTCTAGTTTATTTTATTTTATTTAGTTTAGGGTTTAGGTTTACATTTAGGTTTTATTTATTTTAGTTTAGTTTATTTTAGTTTAGGTGTAGGTTTAGGTTTACTTTGTATATTTTAGGTTTAGGTTTTTTTTTTGAGTTTAGGTTTTAGGTTTTTTTTTATTTATTATTAAGTTTTATTTTTAGGTTTACTGTTTAGGTTTTAGTTTTTATTGAGTTTTTTTTTATGTTAGGTTTACTTTATTTAGGTTTACTTTATTTTTATTTTACCTTTAGTATTTATTTTATTTAGGTTTTTAAGTTTATTTTATTTTTTAATTTAGATTAGGTTTTTATTTATTTTATTTTAATTTAGTTTTATTTTCTAATTTATTTTATTTTTAAATTTAGGTTAAGGTTTAGATTTTAGTTTAGGTTTTTATTTTATTTAATTTTATTTAGGTTTAGGTTTATTTAATATTTTATTTTTAAGCTTTATTTAGTTTATGTTTTAGTTTTTAGGTTTTTAGGGTTTAAGGTTTAAGGTTTGGGGTTTAGGGTTTAGGGTTTAGGGTTGTAGGTTTAGTGTTTAGGGTTTAGGGTTTAGGGTTTAGAGTTTAGGGTTAGGGTTTAGGGTATGTTTTAGCGTTTAGGGTTTTGGGTTAGCGTTTATTTAGTTTAGGTTTACATTTATAGTTTTTTAGGGTTTAGGGTTTAGGGCTCGGGGTTTAGGGTTTAGGGTTTAAGGTTGTAGGTTTTAGGGTTTAGGGTTTAGGGTTTAGGGTTTTAGGGTTTAGGGTTTGGGGTTTAGGGTTGTAGGTTTAGATTTTAGAGTTTAGGGTTTAGGGTTTGGGTTTAGTGTTAGTTTTAGCATTTAGGTTTAGGGTTAGGGTTATTTTATATTTTATATTTATTATTATTTTTTAAAATTAAGTAAACTCATAGGTTTAGGTTTATTTAGTTTATTCTCTATTTATTTATTTTTATTTTATTTTTTATTTCTATTTAGGTTTATTTTTATTTTTATTTAGTTTAGTTTATTTATTTTAGGTTTATTTATTTTAGTTTAGGTTTTTTATTTTAGTTTATTTTTTTAGGTTTAGGTTTTTTTTAGTTTAGTTTTATTTTTATTTTATATTTTAGGTTTAGGTTTTATTTTTTATTTTTTGGTTTTAGTTTAGGTTATTATTGTATTTTTTTTAGGTTTCGGTTTTAGGTTTTTATTTTTTTTAGTTTAGGTTTAAGTTTATTTTTAGTTTATTTTATTTAATAGACTATGTTATGGCATCCTATATTATAATACACTATAACATATTATATTATATTATATTACATACCACATCACAAGGGAATACTTAAGATACAAAATCATAAAATTAGTCCAAAACAATAAAATATTATATATTTTAGTCAAATCACTTACATTTTTAAATTGAAATAATATATTATTATTCCATGCTACCTATTATGAATTTGGCCAAATTCCACCATTTTAAATTCTAAATAAACATTTATATGAATAATGCTAGTGTAGGCTCGATTGCATTATTGTAAAATTGTAAAAGAATTTAAAATGCATAGAACAATATATTATTATGATATACTATGCTACAACATATATATTTATTTTGAACATAAAATCTTACCTTTTAGACTACAACGGCATAACTTTGGTACTACAACCTAATTTCACTTCAAATTTCATTTATCATATTTCATTATATGATTTATTAAATTAATATTTTTATGATTTATATTAATTTAGACTATAAGTCACAATACCATAATATACTAAAACATTTCAAAACATCTTATAATATCTAAAACACATCACTACATGATCAAATATATGATGCTTTGATGATACTATAATATATGGTATTATAATATGATTTAGGGTATTCAAATCTCTAATAGTCAAGGGAAAGTCTCTTGAGGTTGTTTTCTTTTACCATAACTATGTTAAGATTAGGTCATTCTTTAGATCTACTCTTAATGACATCTTTATTCAAGGTTTAAGGTTTAGGGTTAGGGTTTAGGGTTAGTTTAGGGATTAGAGTTTAGGGTTAGTTTAGGGTTTAGGGCTTAGAGTTAGTTTAGGGTTTAGGGTTTAGGGTTTGGGGTTTAGGATTTAGGGTTTTGGGTTGTAGGTTTTAGAGTTTAGGGTTTATGGTTTTAAGGTTTATGGTTTAGGATTTAGGGTTTATGGTTTTAGGGTTTAGGGTTTAGGGATTAGGGTTTAGGGTTTAGGGCTTAGTGTTTAAGGTTTTGGGTTTTTAGGGTTTATGGTTTAGAGTTTAGGGTTTAGGGGTTTAGATTTTAGGTATAAGCTTTAAGTTTTATTATGATCTAGGATTTAGGGTTTAAGGTGTTTTTATTAACAATGAATAAATTTTGATTCAACATTTCTTCTTTTTTATTTCATCAACCAAGTAGCACCCCAAGTTTTCTAAAAAATAAGCGATGACATAGATAAAGAATGAGCTCCCATAGAGCAAATAAAATGCCCTAGATAAGTAGAATTGTCTCTACTGTAAAGACACAATTCCGTAAGCAGCAGATTGGATCGGCCATTCTTTAGTTTTTCTAGTTCCCATCAGAACCACCCCTACCTCTTGAGTAGATGGATCTACCATCATAACCTTGATCTCTCCCTTTGCCACCACCATATCTGTAACCTCCATCATTCCTCCCGCCTCCATAACCACCACTGTACAAACCACCACCTTTATATCTACCAGCACCTCTAGATCCCCCACCAACACTGTGATAATTGCCACCTCTTCCTTCACCTCCACCATCAGATTTAGATTGAGCCTAGTTGACGGTGATGTTCTTGCCGTCAAGGTTCTGGTCATTCTTAGGGTTTAACGTTAGTTTAGGGTTTAGGGTTTGGGGTTCATGGTTTAGGGTTTTATGTTTTAGGATTTAGGGTTTAGGGCTTAGGGTTATAGGGTTTAGGGTTTAGGGATTAGGGTTTAGGGTTTTCAATTTTAGGGTTTAGTGTTTAGGGTTTATAATTTTTAGGGTTTATGGTTTAGGGTTTATTATTTATGGTTTAGGATTTAAGTTTTACTTTAGGGTTTAGGGTTTAGGGTATGAGATTTTTTTATTTTAATAGTGAATAAATTCATATTCAACATTTCATCTTTTCTATTTCATCAACGAAGTATCACCCTAAGTATTCTAAGACACAAGAGATAACAACGATATAAAATAGGCACCCATAGAGTAAATTAAAACCCTATATAAGTATCATCTCTATTGTAAAGACAGTTCCATAAGCATCAGATCATATCAGCCTTTCTTCTATTTCTCTAGTTCCCATCAGAACCACCCCTTCCTCTCAAGTAGAGGGACCCACCATCATATCCCCGATGCCCCCCTCCATCACCACCACATCTGTAACCTTCATCGCTCCTCCCATCTCAATAACCACCACTGCATCGACCACCACCTCCATATCCACCAGCACCTCCAGATCCCCGACCACCACTGAGATAATCGTCTCCTCCTCCTTCGCCTCCACTGCCATATCTAGATTGAGCCTAGTTGATGGTGAAGTTCCTACCATCAAGGTTTTGCCCATTGTTAGGGTTTAGGGTTAGTTTAATGTTTAAGGTTTAGGGTTAGTTTAGGGTTTAGGGTTTAGGGTTTGGGGTTTAGGGCTTAGGGTTGTAGGTTTTTGGGTTCAGGGTTTAGGGTTTAGTGTTTAGGGTTTAGGGTTTAGGGTTTTAAGGTTTAGGGTTTAGAGTTTAGAGTTTACGATTTTAGGGTTTAGGGCTTAAGGTTTAGGGTTTATGGTTTAGGGTTTTACGGATTAGGGTTTAGGGTTGTAGGTTTAGGATTTAAAGTTTACAGTTTTTTTATATTAAGTAAATTGGTAAGTTTAGGTTTATTTAGTTTATTATTTATTTATTGGAGTATATTTTATTTTTTTATTTTATTTAGGTTTATTTTTATTTTTATTTAATTTAGTTTATTTATTTTAGGACTATTATTTTTCTTTTATTTTTTAGGTTTAGGGTTTTTTTCTGGTTTTGGTTTAGGATTTTATTTTATTTTTTTAGGTTTAGGTTTAGGTTTTTATTTTAGGTTTATTTTTAGGTTTTATTTTATAGTTTAGGTTTTGGTTTAGGTTTAGTTTATTTTAAGTTTAGGTTTAGGTTTTATTTAGTTTAGTTTGTTTATTTTAGTTTATTATTTAGTTTACATTTATTTTTAGTTGGGTTTTATTTTTGTTTTATTTTTTAGGTTTAGGTTTTATTTTTTATTTTTATGTTTAAGTTTAGTTTTTTATTATATTTATTTAGGGTTACGTTTAGGTTTAGGCTTTTATTTTTGGTTTATTTTTAGGTTTTATTTTTTGTTTATTTTATTTTATGTTTAGGTTTAGGTTTAGTTTATTTTAGGTTTAAGTTTATGTTTTATTTATTTTAGTTTAGTTTATTTTAGTTTAGGTTTAGGTTTACTTTATTTTTATTCTAGGTTTAGGTTTAATTTTTAGATTAGAGTTTAGGATTTATTTTTTATTTATTTTTAGGTTTATTTTTTAAGCTTAAGTTTTTATTTAGAATTTATTTTATTATATTTTATGTTTATTTTATTTTTATTTTACATTTATTTTTTTAATTAGTTTTTTATTCTTAAGTTTATTTTATTTTTTAATTTTGTTTAGGTTTTATATTTATTTTATTTTAGTTTATTTTTATTTTATATTTTATTTTATTTTCTTGTTTAGGTTTATGTTTTAATTTATGTTTTTATTTTATTTTATTTTATTTTATTTATTTTATTTAAGTTTAGAATTTTTATTTATTTTATTATTAGGTTTTATTTAGTTTAGGTTTAGGTTTTTAGGTTTTTAGGTTTTAGGGTTTAGAGTTTAGGGTTTAGGATTTAGGGTTTCAGTTTTAGGGTTTTAGGGTTTAGGGTTTTAGGGTAGGGTTTAGGGTTTATGATTTAGTGTTTAGGCTTTATGGTTTAGTGTTTTGAGGGTTTAGGGTTTAGGGTTTAGAGTTAACTTAGGGTTTAGGGTTAGTTTAGGGTTTAGGGTTTAGGCTTTAGGGTTTAGGATTTATGATTTATGGTTAGTTTAGGGTTTTGGGTGTAAGGTTTAAGGTTTAGGGTTTTAGATTTAAGGTTAGGGCTAGGGTTTAAGGTTTAGACTTAATTTAGGGTTTATGGTTTAAGGTTTTCAGTTTTGGGTTTTTTAGGGTTTAGGGTTTAGGGTTTAAGGTTTTTTTAAAAAAAATTAAGTAAATTGGTAGGATTGGTTTCATTAGTTTTCTTAATTTATTTTTTATATTTTAGTTTTTTTTTCATTTTTTATTTTTATTTAGCTTTATTTTTTAGATTTATTTAGTTTAGTTTGTTTATTTGAGTTTTATTTATATTAGTTTAGGTTATTTGTTTTGAATTATTTTTTAAGTTTAGGAATATTTTTTAGTTAAGTTTTATTTTAATTTTATTTTTTAGGTTTAGGTTTTATTTTCATTTTTAGGTTTAGGTTTATGTTTTAATTTTATTTTCTTAAGTTTAGGTTTTAGGTTTTAGGTTTTTTTATGTTCATTTTTATGATTAATTTTTTTAGTTTAGGTTTAGGTTTTTTTAGTTTATTTTATTTTATTTAGTTTAGGTTTTGGTTTAAGTTTAGTTTATTTTAGGTTTCAATTTAGGTTTTATTTATTTTAGTTTAGTTTATTTTAGTTTAGGTTCAGGTTTATTTTATTTTTATTTTATGTTTAAGTTTTTCTATTTTAGTTTAGGGTTCAGGTTTTATTTTTTATTTATTTTTATGTTCTATTTTTTATGTTTATTTTTTAGGTTTAGGTTTTAATTTAGATTTTATTTTATTTTATTTTTAGTTTATTTTATTTTTTATTTTGTGTTTTGTTTTTATTTTATATACATTTTTTTATTTTTCGGTTTATCTTATTTTTTGTTTAGTTTAGTTGTTTATTTATTTAATTTCAGTTTAGTTTTTATTTTATATTTTATTTTATTTTTATGTTTATGTTTAGGTTTATGTTTAGGTTTTGGTTTAAGTTTAGATTTAGGTTTTAGTTTAGGTTTTTATTTTATTTAAGTTTAAGTTTTTTATTTATTATATTTTTAGATTTTATTTAGTTTAGGTTTAGGTTTTTAGGGTTTTAGGGTTTAGGGTTTAGGATTTAGGGTTTAGGGTTTAGGGTTTAGTGTTTTGGGTTTTGGGTTTTAAAGTTTAGGGTTTAGGGTTTGGGGTTCAGGGTTTAGGGTTTAGGGTTTATGGTTAGGGTTTCTTTTTTAGTTTTTCTTATTTTTTTTAAATTAAGTAAACTCATAGGTTTAGGTTTATTTTATTTATTTATTTTATTTTATTACTATTTTAGTATAGTTTATTTTTTATTTTAGTTTATTTTTATTTTTATTTAGTTTAGTTTATTTATTTTAGGTTTATTTTTTATTTTGGTTTTTCATTTAAGTTTATTTTTTAGGTTTATGTTTAGATTTAAGCTTATTTTTAAGTTTAGTTTTATTTTTATTTTATTTTTAAAGTTTACATTTTAATTTTATTTTTTTAGGTTTAGGTTTTAGGTTTTATTTTTTAGTTTAGGTTTAGGTTTACTTTCAGTTTTTTTTTATTTTATTTAGGGTTTAAGTTTAGGTTTAGGTTAGTTTATTTTAGATTTAGGTTTAGGTTTTATTTATTTTAGTTTAGTTTATTTAATTTAGGTTTAGGTTAATTTTATTTTTGTTTTAGGTTTAGGTTTTTTTTAGTTTAGGGTTGAGGTTTTATTTTTTATTTATTTTTAGGCTTTCTTTTTTAGGTTTAGGTTTTTTTAGCTTTTATTTTAGGTTTTTTTTTCAGTTTAGTTTTTATTTTAATTAGATTTTTTATTTTTTAGTTTAGTTTAGGTTTTTATTTATTTTATTTTATTTTAGTTTTTATTTTTTATTTTATTTTATTTCTAGGTTTAGGGTTTAATTTAAGATTTTTTATTTATTTTATTATTTTATTTTATTTTAGTTTATGTTTATTTATTTATTTTATTTTAGTTTTAGTTTAGGTTTAGGGTTTAATTAGTTGAGGGTTTAGAGTTTAGGGTTTGGGGTTTAGGGTTTACGGTTTAGGGTTTAGGGTTTAGAGTTTAGGGTTTTAGGGTTTAAGGTTTAGGGTTTAGGTTTAGGGTTTTGAGGTTTAAGGTTTAGGGTTTATGGTTTAGGGTTTTGGGTTTAGGGTTTTGGGGTTTAGGGTTTGGGGTTTAAGGTTTAGGTTTTAGGTCTAGGGTTTAAGTTTTAGTTTAGGGTTTAGCATTTTTGGTTATTTTTATAATGAGAACAAATTCAGATTCAACCTTTCTTCTTTTTCATTTCATCAATCAATTAACACACCTAGTTTTCTAACACACAACCGATGACATAGATCAAAATGAGCAAGCATAGAGCAATTCAAAAATCATAGATAACTAGAACTATCTCTACTATAAGGACACACTTCCATATACAACAGATTGGATCGGTCATTCTTCAGTTTCTTCAATTCCCATTAGAACCACCATGGCCTCTCGAGTTGCGAGATCCACCATCATATCCCTGATTTCTCCCTCTGCCACAACCATGACTAGAACCATTATTCCTCCTCCCGCCAACATATCCATCACGCTTTCGACTACCTCCATATCCATAAACACCTCCAAATCCCCACCAACATTGCGATAACGCCACCTCCTTCACCTCCATATCTGATCTAGATTGAGCGGTTGTGATGATGTTCCTACCGTCAGGGTTTTGGCCATTCTTATGGTTTAGGTTTATTAGGTTTTCGGGTTTAGGTTTATTTATTTTTTATTTATTTAGTTACTTTAGGTTTAGGTTTTGGGTTTGGGGTTTCAGGTTAGGGTTTAGGGTTTATGGTTTGGGTTTATGGTTTAAGGTTTAGGGTTTAGTGTTTTAAGATTTATGCTTAAAGGTTAAGGTTTTAGGGTTAGGGTTTAGGATTTAGGTTTTTAATTTTTAGGGTTTTAGGGTTTAGGGTTAGGGTTTAAGGTTTAGGGTTTAATGATTAGTGTTTATGCTTTAGGGCTTAGAGTTTTGAGGGCTTGGGGTTTAGGGTTTAGGGTTTAGGGTTTAGGGTTAGCTTAGGATTTATGGTTAGTTTAAGGTTTAGGGTTTAGGGTTTATGGTTTTTAAGGTTTAGGGTTTATTTTTACTTTAGGGTTTAGTGTTTTGGGTTTTAGGGTTTAGGGTTTAAGGTTAGGGTTAGGGTTTAGGGTTTAAGGTTTAGCTTTTCGGTTTTAGGGTTTAATGTTTAGGGTTTAGGGTTTTGGGTTTAGGATTAGTTTTAGAGTTTAGGGTTTAGGGTTTAGGGTTTACGATTAAGGGTTTTGGGTTTAGGGTTTAAAGTTTATTTTATAAATTAAGTAAACTGGTAGGTTTATTTTTATTAAGTTTATTTTTTATTTATTTATTTTTAATTTTATTTTATTTTTAATTTATGTTTATTTTTTATTTTTATTTAGTTTAGTTTATTTATTTTAGGTTTATTTATTTTAGTAAGTTTGATATTTTAGTTTATTTTTTAGGTTTAGGTATATTTTTTAGTTGAGTTTTATTTTAATTTTATGTTTTAGGTTTAGGTTTTATTTTTTATTTTTAGGTTGAGCTTTAGGTTTTTTTTATTTTTATTTTTTTTAGGTTTTGGTGTTAGGTTTTTATTTTAAGTTTATTTTTAGGTTTTATTTTTTTGTTTAGGTTGAGGTTTATTTTTAGTTTATTTTATTTTATTTAGTTTTGGTTTAGGTTTAGGTTTAGTTTATTTTAGGTTTACGTTTAGGTTTTATTTTAGTTTAGTTTATTTTAGTTTAGGTTTAGGTTTATTCGATGTCATTTCTTTTATTTTTATTTGAGATTGAGGTTTTTTTTAGTTTAGGGTTTAGCTTTTATTAAATATTTATTTTTAGGTTTATTTTTTAGGGTTTCTATTTTTATTTAGTTTTATTTTAATTTATTTTATTTTATTTTAAGTTTATTTTATGATTAGTTTTTATTTTATTTAGGTTTTTTATTCTTCAATTTATTTTATTTTTTTAGTTTAGTTTAGGTTATTATTTATTTTAGTTTAGTTTATTTTTATTAGATTATTTTTTTTTAGGTTTAGGATTTTATTTTATTTTATTTTACTATTTTATTTAGATTTACATTTTTTTATTTATTTTATATATAGGTTTTATTTAGTTTAGGTTTAGCTTTTAAGGTTTTAAGGTTTATTTTTTATTTTTAATCAGGTTTATTTTTCTTTCTATTTAGTTTAGTTTATTTATTTTAAGTGTATTTACTTTAGTTGATTTTTTAGGTTGAGGTTTAGGTTTAGGTTTATTTCTTAATTTAGTTTTATTTTTATTTTATTTTTTAGTTTTAGGTTATATTTTTTATTTTTTGGTTTAGGTTTAGGTTTTTATTTAATTTTTTTAGGTTTAGGTTTTAGGTTTTTATTTTAGGTTTATTTTTAGGTTTTATTTTTTAGTTTAGGCTTAGGTTTATTTTTAGCTTATTTTATGTTATTAGTTTAGCATTTAGGTTTAGTTTATTTTAGGTTTAGGTTTAGGTTTATTTTTGTTTATTTTTGTTTAGTTTTATTTTAATTTGTTTATTTTCTGTTTAGGTTTTTTTTTGGGTTTTATTTTTAGGTTCTTATTTAGTTTTTATTTTATTTTTATTTTAGGTTAATTTTATTTTTATTTTACATTTAGTTTTTATTTTATTTAGGTTTTTTATTTTTAAGTTTATTTTATTTTTTAATTTAGTTTAAGCTTTAGTTTATTTTATTTTAGCTTAGTTTTTATTTTAATATTTTTTTTTTATTTTTAGGTTTAGGTTTAGGTTTAGGTTTAGGTTTTAGTTTTGGTTTTTATTTTATTTTAATTTATTTTATTTTATTTAGGCTTAAGTTTATTTATTTATTTTAGTTTTAGATTTCATCTAGTTTAGGTTTAGGTTTTTAGATTTTTAGGGTTTAGGGTTATAGGTTTTAGGGTTTAGTGTTTAGGGTTTAGGGTTTAGAATTTAGGGTTTAGCGTTAGGGTTTTTGATTTATTTTAGGTTTATTTATTTTACTTTAGGTTTTTTATTTCAGTTTATTTCTAAAGTTTAGGTTTAGGTTTATTTTTTTGTTGAGTTTTATTTTTATTTTATTTTTTAGGTTTAGGTTTTATCTTTATTTTTAAGTTTAGGTTTTTATTTTATTTTTTTAGGTTTAGGTTTTAGTTTTTTATTTTAGGTTTATTTTTAGGTTTTATTTTTAGTTTAGGTTTAGGTTTAATTTTAGTTTATTTTCTTTAATATAGTTTAGGTTTAAGTTTAGGTTTAGTTTATTTAAGGTTTAGGTTTAAGTTTTATTTGTTTTAGTGTAGTTTATTTTAGTTTATGTTTAGGTTTAATTTATTTTGTTTATTTTATTTTTAGTTTAGATTTAAGGTTTTCTTTTTAGGTTTTATTTTTAGCTTTATTTTTTAGGTTTAGTTTTTCTTTTATTTTATTTTAAGTTAATTTTAATATTAATTTTTTTTATTTTACTATGTTTAGTTTTATTTTATTTAGGTATTTTTTTCTTAGGTTTATTTTAGTTTTTTAGTTTAGTTAAGGTTATTATATATTTTATTTTAGTTTATTTTTATTAATTTATTTTATTTTATTTCTAAGTTTAGGTTTAGGTTTACGTTTTTATTTTATTTTATTTTCCTATATTATTTAAGTTTAGATTTTTTATTTATTTTATTTTTAGGGTTTATTTAGTTTTGGTCTAAGTTTTTAGGTTTTTAAGTTTATTTTTTATTTTTATTTAGTTTTGTTTATTTATTTTAGGTTTATTTAATTAAGTTTATTTTTATAGGTTTAGGTTTAGGTTTAGGTTTATTTTTTATTTAGTTTAATTTTTATTTTACTTTTTAGGATTAGTTTTTATTTTTTATTTTTAGGTTCAAGTTTATATTTTTATTTTATTTTTCTAGGTTTAGGTTTTAGATTTTTATTTTAGGTTTTTTTAGGTATTATTTTTTAGTTTAAGTTTAGGTTTATTTTTTGTTTATTTTATTCTATTTAGTTTAAGGTTTAGGTTTAGTTTATTTTAGGTTAAGGTTTAGGTTTTATTTATTTTAGTTTAGTTTATTTAGTGTAGGCTTAAGTTTATTTTATTTTGTTTATTTTAGGTTTAGGTTTTTTATTTATTATTAGGTTTATTTCTTTGGTTTAGGTTTTTATTTATTTTTTATTTATTTTATTTTAGGTTTATTTTATTTTTATTTTATGTTTAGCTCTTATTTTATTTAGATTTTTTATTTTTAGGTTTATTGCATTTTTTAGTTTATTCAGGATTTTATTAATTTTATTTTATTTTAGTTTTTTTATTTTATTTTATTTTTAGGTTTAGGTTTAGGTTTAAGTTTAGATTTTAATTTAAGTCTTTATTTTATTTTATTTCTTTTATTTTATTTAGGTTTAGGTATTTTTATTTATTTTATTTTTAGATTTTATTTAGTTTAGGTTTAGGTTTTTAGGGTTTTGGGTTCAGGGTTTGTGGTTTAAGGTTTAGGATTTAGCTTTAAGTGTTTGGGGTTTAGGGTTTACGATTTAGGGTTTTAGGTTTTAGGGTTTAGGGTTTAGGGTTTATGGTTTAAGGTTTAGGGTTTAGGGTTTCAAGGTTTATGCTTTAAGGTTAAGGGTTTAGGGTTAGGGTTTAGGATTTAGGGTTTTTTTTTTTTTTTTTTTTAGGGAAGCCCCATGAGGGGTATTTTATTACCACAAAAAGAGGGTTACAAGGTCTTTAAAGGGGATAAACTAATCCTCAAAGAGCTACATTCATAAGAGTAAATCCCAGCCTAAGTACAAAAGCAAAGCAATAACACTTTAAAACAATCAAAAGATATAGTTAGATTCACATAATAAACCAAAAGCAAATTGTGACCAATACTGCAGACTTGAGAATGAGCCACCTGGTGCAAACCTACAAGAGAAAAAGGAAGGAGGTCCTACAACAATTTAGACTGAAAAAAAATTAGAACAGCTTATAGTAGCAGACAATATGATGACTAAAAAAAATGCAAAGCAAAAATTTAGAAAAGAGAAAAGATAGAGAAGGCTCAGGCTCAGTCACACCAGATGGGGCAGATGCAAAAGTGTGCATCCAAACTTCAGGAGAAGGGTTACTTCACAAGAGCTACTACCAAACCAAAATGGAGTGAAAACATCATAGCCATCATAGCCAACAAACCTGTTAGGAGATAGCAGCTAGTTGTAGAAGGTCTGATTGAGTGGATTACAAACACACCTAATCGACAATATCATCACCAAAATCATTTAGGAGGTTCTTAATGGTTTTAACATGTTGAAGGGAGCCGTTGTAGAAGATAATGAAATCATATGCAAAGCTAAGATGAGAAATAGGGAAACCTCCATGAGTTTTAGAAGACATATTAGGATTATTAGCGAAAAGATCGTTAAGGCACCTTGACAGGTATTCAATAGTGATGATAAAAAGAGAAGGTGATAGTGGGTCACCTTGCCTCAAACCATGGCTAGAAGGAAAGAAACCTATGGACTCACCATTCATGATAACCAAAACCGACATTCGTGATACACCTTTTATAATCCGGATAAAACTATCAAAAAAAACCAAACAAATTGATTTGAAAGAGAAAATCCCATGAGAGATTGTCAAAGGCTTTAGCGATGTCCAGCTTTGAATAAGATGTTGCCTCCTAAAGGACATCAATGTAATGAACCAGCTCTTGAGCAAGAAGAATATTATCCGATATTGCTCTATGTTTAACAAAACCAGTTTGATTTGGGGAGATGATTTTAGGAAGCAAAGGGCTAAGCCTATTGTTTATTAATTTATCAATGAGTTTTTGAAAAAAGGTGTAAAGAGTAATCGGTCTAAAATTGCCCCAAGATTCAGGATTGTTAGTTTTGGAAATAATGACAATAGAAGTGCTTGAAAAGTATTTGGGAATAGGAATGCCATCAAAGAAATCAATAACAACATCAACTAAGTTGGTTTTAATAAATGGCCAACAATGCTGAAAGAAGTGGGTCGTATAGCCGTCAGGGCCAGCAACAGAGTCAGTGTTCATGTTCTTAAGAGTATTACTAATCTCCTCTTCGGAAGGACACATAGTGAGTAAATGATTATCCTCACTATTAATCATAGGGATAAGATGGGTGTTTGATAAAGTTCCCAAAGAACGGATTAAAATTTAATAAAGTTTGGAAATGATGTATGACGTAATCCTTAATATCATTATTATCGTTATCCATTCACCATTAGAGTTCTTAATTTTCTTAATCGAGTTTAAGGCTTTTCCGTTATTACAAATGGCATGAAATTACCTGTTTCGTCACCATCGAATATGTTTTCTGGCTTTTTGAGCCAATAGGTTTCTTCCATGTTTTGATAATTAACCAAGTTATTCTTGGCAATGTTAAACTCCTCAAGTTTACTAGGATCAGTTGAGACCTCTTCAAGAGAACAAACCTCTTGTTCCATAGCTTTAAGATTTGTGAAAAGGTTTTAAAATGTGTTTGTTCCACCAATTGAGATTTTGTTTAAGTATTTTGAGCTTAAGCCAAAGATGAGTCATACCTTTAACGTAATTATCCCGAAAACATATCCAATTAGTGAGAGACATTGGTGAAGTCACTATGTTGGGTCCACATATTTTGAAATCTGAAAGGAGAGGGAGTAGATGGGTTAGGGGATTTTGAAGGAAATCAAAAGAGGAGCATGGTCGACAAAGTTCTTCTCAAATGCTCAATAATGGTAGTAGGCCAGATTGATCCAAAGAGAATTAAAGAGGGTCCTATCAAGACGCCAAAGTCTAGAGTTGTGCCACGAAGTTAGACCCGGAAACCAATGTCGATCGACAATCAAGGATCATATTTGAGAAGTCCTCCATGGAATGAAGGTTAGGAGAACATCCTCCCCTTGTTTCTGAACTAGCTATGATAGTATTGAAATCACCTCCAACCAACCAGGGAAGGTTAGTCGAGGAAGCGAAGGTGTGTAAGTGATTCCAAAGAATGTTCCTACCAGCTCTATTACAAGAAGCATAGATAAAAGAGCCAAAATTTGATAAGTCACCTAAGGAGATTTTGACATTAACTAATTGGTCAAGATCATCAATGATGGAAATGGTGATGGAGTTGTGCCAAAAGCACAAAATTTTATTATTAGGATTGAAGAAGAAATTATAAAAACCAAGAGATCTAGCGACAAAAGCAATCTTAGAAGAATTAATGAAAGGTTCAATAAGAACAAGTAACTTGATATTATGAACATGACAAAGACTCCTAACATGATTGAGGACAGGAAGAGACCCACAACCCTGGATATTCCAAATCAAAAAATTAATCATAAGGGGACAACCAAAAGGGAAAAGGAAAGAAGAAAGGAAAGAGAGGAGAGAAATGATGACACATTACTTGTGTGGGGTGAAAGAAGAGTGAGTGGTTCTAGTGAAGTTATTATTAGAAAATTTTGCTTTGTAGGGTTTTTTATTTTTAATAATTTGAAAGGGTCTATCAGAATCCAAATTATCTCCATCAAAAGGGATTGATTTTGGGTTCCGAATAGTAGAAGAATCTATCAATGTTTTAGAAGAGGGATTTCACCTTCTTCCAGATCGAATAGAGTGTGAGAAATTGAGTTCAATTGATTATCACTGAAGGAAATAGATGGGGAAGTTCGGCACCACCATTAATACAAATATCTTTCTCAATATGTTAAGCCATAGGGTCATCATTGTTTTGGTCCATTATATGATTCCCATTCAAATTGTTTAATTGGGTGTCCAATATAAGGCTACCATTCAGATTTTCAGTAGGATTTAAATGAAGCAAAGAGCTATCATGGGAAACCAGATTATTACAAGCAGGTGTGAGGTTAGGTAAATTATCATTGGTATCATCACACCCCTCAATGGATATTTTAGTACCAAGGTCAGAGTGTTTTCCACAAAACAGATCAGTAGGAGGTGTAGGGAGGAGAGGTTCTTTTTGAGTATCTTTAGGCACATATGCTAGAGTATTGGTTTTCCCAGTTCCATTAATGGTATTCATATTTTGTGGTAAATTTTTTTTGAGATTAGGATGAAGCATAAAGCATTGAGTGATCATGAATCTTGCATTGAGTGCAAAAAAAAGAAAAAATCGACTTTTGACTATATCCAAATTTTTGAGCCAATCAAACCTCTTTGGGATATTTTTTGTGATGTCTATCTCAACGAGAATCTGAGCAGAGATGGTCTAGATCTAGTGGCGTTGCTTGGTCTATTTGGAGAGGCCTACCAAAAGGCCAGACAAACAAAACTTGATGAGTGACATAATGTATTCACATGTTAGGAAAAGCAAGCCAAAGAGGGACAATGGGAGATTCCTCTTTGACATCAAGAGGGCGACCATTTCAATAGCATTTGACAATTATGCACAAAGTAAGAATGATGGCGAAAACTCGGAATAATCTAAATCATTTGAGAGTTGAATAAGAATGTGCGGGATTGATCCGGAGATAGAGAAAGTACAGATAATTTTAAACTATGAAAGAAAGAGCGAATATTATCAAGAGTCGGGCATCTAAAGGAGAATTTACCCACCAAAGTGAACTCGAAGGGCTTAGCAAGTTTCTCAACATCCTGATCTGAACACATTACTGCCGGCAATCCATGATAAGATGTCAAAATGAGATTAGCCGGCATTCGAGCTAGGGATCTTACCGGATAAAGCATCTTTGAATGATTTAACAAGGTGCATTAATAGGTGTCGAATCTAGAAAACCTAGAGTCGAGAGCAAAAGTTCTGCGTCGAGGCCGAGGCGGGGCGAGACCAGGACCATTGCTCTTAGGGCGTCCACATCAGGGCGTCACATACCTTCAAGAAAGCCGAGACCAATCTGAGAAACACATCGAGAGAAGGAAAAGAGCCAGCATCGAGAGGGAAAAAGAGGGGAAAAAAAAAAAAAAAAAGGATTTTAGTGTTTATGCTTTAGGGCTTAGAGTTTTGAGGGCTTGGTGTGGAGGGTTTAATGTTTAGGGTTTATGGTTAGCTTAGGATTTATGGTTATTTTATGGTTTAGGGTTTAGGGTTTTAGATTTAGGGTTTATGGTTTTTAAGGTTTAGTGTTTATGTTTACTTTAAGGTTTAGTGTTTTGGGTTTTATTTATAGGTTTAGGATTTTATTTTATTTTATTTTATTATTTTATTTAGATTTATATTTTTTTATTTATTTTATTTATAGGTTTTATTTAGTTTAGGTTCAATTTTTAATTTTTTAAGGTTTATTTTTTATTTTTATTTAGGTTTATTTTTCTTTCTATTTAGTTCAATTTATTTATTTTAAGTGTATTTACTTTAGTTGATTTTTTAGGTTTAGGTTTAGGTTTAGGTTTATTTCTTAATTTAGTTTTATTTTTATTTTATTTTTTAGTTTTAGGTTACATTTTTTATTTTTAGGTTTAGGTTTAGGTTTTTATTTAATTTTTTTAGGTTTAGGATTTAGGTTTTTATTTTAGGATTATTTTTAGGTTTTATTTTTTAGTTTAGGTTTATTTTTAGCTTATTTTATGTTATTAGTTTAGCATTTAGGTTTAGGTTTAGGTTTTATTTATTTTTCTTTAGTTTTATTTTAATTTATTTATTTTATGTTTATAATTTTTTTGGGTTTTATTTTCAGGTTTATTTTCTATGTTTAGGTTCTTATTTAGTGTTTTTGTATTTTATTTTAGGTTTATTTTATTTTTATTTTACATTTAGTTTTTATTTTATTTTGGTTTTTTATTTTAAAGTTTATTTTATTTTTTAATTTAGTTTAAGATTTTCTTTATTTTATTTTAGTTTATTTTTATTTTCACATTTTATTTTATTTTTAAGTTTAGGTTTAGATTTAGGTTTTAGTTTAGGTTTTTATTTTATTTTAATTTATTTTATTTTATTTAGGCTTAGGTTTATTTATTTATTTTATTTTAGATTTCATCTAGTTTTGGTTTAGGTTTTTAGATTTTTAGGGTTTAGGGTTATAGTTTTAGGGTTTAGTGTTTAGGGTTTAGGGTTGTAAGTTTATGGTTTAGAATTTAGGGTTTAGGGTTAGGGTTTTTTGATTTATTTTAGGTTTATTTATTTTACTTTAAGTTTTTTATTTTAGTGTATTTCTAAGGTTTAGGTTTAGGTTTTGGTTTATTTTTTAGTTGAGTTTTATTTTTATTTTATTTTTTAGGTTTAGGTTTTATTTTTCATTTTTAAGTTAAGGTTTTTATTTTATTTTTTTAGGTTTAGGTTTTTGGTTTTTATTTTAGGTTTATTTTTTAGGTTTTATTTTCTAGTTTAGGTTTAGGTTTAATATTAGTTTATTTAATTTAATTTAGTTTAGGTTTAAGTTTAAATTTAGTTTATTTGGTTTAGGTTTATGTTTTATTTATTTTAGTTTAGTTTATTTTGGTTTATGTTTAGGTTTATTTTTTGTTTATTTTATTTTTATTTTAGGTTTAGGTTTTTTTTTGTTTAGGCTTAAGGTTTTATTTTTTATTGATTTTTAGGTTTTATTTTTAACTTTATTTTTAGGTTTAGTTTTTCTTTTATTTTATTTTAAGTTAATTTTAATATTAATTTTTTTATTTTTCATTTAGTTTTATTTTATTTAGGTATTTTTTCTTAGGTTTATTTTACTTTTTTAGTTTAGTTTAGGTTATTATATATTTTATTTTAGTTTATTTTTAATAATTTATTTTATTTTATTTCTAAGTTTAGGTTTAGGTTTATGTTTTTATTTTATTTTATTTTCCCATATTATTTAAGTTTAGGTTTTTTATTTATTTTATTTTTAGGTTTTATTTAGTTTTTTTTAAGGTTTTTAGGTTTGTTTTTTATTTTTATTTAGTTTTGTTTATCTATTTTAGGTTTATTTAATTAAGTTTATTTTTCTAGTTTTAGGTTTAGATTTAGGTTTATTTTACTTTTTAGGTTTAGTTTTTATTTTTTATTTTTAGGTTCAGGTTTATGTTTTTATTTTATTTTTCTAGGTTTAGGTTTTAGGTTTTATTTTAGGTTTTTGGGTATTTTTTTAGCTTAGTGTAGGTTTAATTTATTTTAGGTTAAGCATTAGGTTTTATTTAGTTTATTTATTTAGTGTCTTAAGTTTATTTTATTTTGTTTTAGGTTTAGGTTTTTTTATTTATTTTTTTAGGTTTATTTTTTTGGTTTAGGTTTTATTTAGTTTCTATTTTATTTTATTTTAGGTTTATTTTATTTTTATTTTATGTTTAATTTTTATTTTATTTAGTTTTTTTATTTTTAGGTTTATTTTATTTTTTAGTTTATTTAGGATTTTATTATTTTTATTTTATTTTATTTTAGTTTTTATTTTTTATTTTATTTTATTTTTAGGTTTAGGTTTAGGTTTAGGTTTAGGTTTAGGTTTTAGTTTAAGTTTTTATTTTATTTTATTGCTTTTATTTTATTTATGATTTTGGTATTTTTATTTATTTTATTTTTAGATTTTATTTAGTTTAGGTTTAGGTTTTTAGGTTTTTAGGGTTTTGGGTTTAGGGTTTGAGGTTTAAGGTTTAGGATTTAGGTTTAGGTGTTTGGGGTTTAGGGTTTAAGGTTTAGGGTTATAGGTTTTAGGATTTAGGGTTTAGGGTTTAGGGTTTAATGTTAAAGGTTTATGGTTTAGGGTTTTTGATTTAGGGTTTAGTTTATTTAGGTTTAGTTTTAGTTTAGTGTTTATAGTTTATAGTTTAGGGTTTAGTTCAGGTTTAGGTTAGGTTTAGGAGTTAGTTTAGGTTTAAGATTTTTAGTTTTAAATTTAGTTTAGGTTTGGGGTTTAGGTTTAGTTTAGATTTTAAGTTTAGTTTAAATTTAGGATTTTAATTTTATTTATGTTTTAGATGTAGGGTTTAAATTTAGTTTAGGTGTTAGGTTTGGATTAGGTTTAGGTTTAGTATTTTATTTAGTTTAGTTTAAGTTTAGGGTTTAGTTTAGGTTTAATGTTTAGTTTAGGTTTAGGTTTAGTGTTAGTTGTTTAAGGTTTTGGTTTTACATTTATGGTTTAGTTTAGGTTTAGGTTTAGTTTAAGTTATTTTAGTTAGGTTTTAATTTTATTTTATTTAGTTTAGGTTAGGTTATAATTATTTATTTAATTTATTGGTTTTTATTTTAGGTTTAGGTTTTGGTTTATAGTTTATGGTTTATAGTTTTATGGTTTAGGTTTAGTTTAGGATTTGGTTTAGGGTTTAAGGTTTAGGGTTGTAGGTTTTTTAGTTTAGGTTTAGGGTTTAGGTTTAGGGTTTTATTAGTTTTTTAGGGTTTATGGTTTAGGGTTTTAGGATTAGGGTTTAGGGTTTAGTTAAGTTTTTAATTTTTTATTTTTATTTATTTTATTTTAATTATAGGTTTAGGTTTATCTAGTTTATTAAGTATATATTTATATATATTAGTTTATTTTATTTTTAAGTTTTATTTAGGTTTACTTTTATTTTTATTTAGTTTAGTTTACTTTTTTTAAGTTTATTTATTTTGCTTTAGGCTTTTTATTTTAGTTTATTTTATAGATTTATGTTTAGCTTTAGCTTTATTTTCTAGTTTAGTTTTATTTTTATTTTTTTTTGTTTAGGTTTAGGTTTTATTTTTTATTTTTAGGTTTAGGTTTAGGTTTTTATTTTATTTCTTTAGGTTTAGGTTTTAGGTTATTTTTAGGTTTTATTTTTTGGTTTAGGTTTAAGTTGATTTTTAGTTTATTTTATATTATTTAGTTTAGGTTTAGGTTTAGTTTATTTTAGGTTTAGGTTTAGGTTTTATTTATTTTAATTTAGCTTTCTTTTTTTAGGTTTAGGTTTATTTTGTTTTTATTTTAGGTTTAGGATTTTTTTTAGTTTAGCATTTCACTTTTATTTTTATTTATTTTTAGGTTCAATTTTTTGGTTTAGGTTTTTATTATTTTTTTATTTTTTTTATTTTAGGTTTATTTTATGTTTATTTTACGTTTAGTTTTTATTTTAATTAGATTTTTTTATTTTTTTGTTTAGTTTAGCTTTTTATTTATTTTGTTTTAGTCTAGTTTTTACTTTTTATTTTATTTTATTTTTTAGGTTTAGGTTCTAGTTTATCTTTTTATTTTTCATTATTTTGGTTTAGGTTTACTTTATTTATTTCTTATGTTTAAGTTTTATTTTATTTAGGTTTATTATTTTAGATTTATTTTATAAATTTAGTTTAAGTTTAGATTTTTTATTTATTTTATCGTTTAGTTTTATTTCTTATTTTATTTTAATTCTAATTTTACTTTTAAGTTTAGGTTTAGGTTTTAGTTTAGGTTTTTAGTTTATTTTATATTTTTATTTTATTTTGTTTTAGGAATTTTATTTATTTTATTTTCAGGTTTTATTTTTTTTAAGTTTATGTTTTTAGGTTTTCAGGATTTAAGGTTTAGGGTTTAGGGTTTGGGGTTTAGGGCTTATGGTTTAGGGATGTCTATTTTAGGGATTAGGGTTTAGGGTTTAGGGTTGCAAGTTTAGGGTTTTTTTTATTTGTTTTAAATTAAGTAAATAGGTAGATTTAGGTTTATTTAGTTTACTTAGTTTATTTTTTATTTATTTTAGTTTATTTTTTTATTTTTATTTAGGTTTATTTTTATTTTTATTTATTTAGTTAATTTATTTTAGGTTTATTTATTTTAGTTTATTTTTTTGGTTTAGGTTTAGGTTTAGGTTTATTTTTTAGTTTAGTTTCATTTTTATTTTATTTTCTTGGTTTAGGTTTTATTTTTTATTTTTAGGTTTATGTTTAGGGTTTTATTTTATTTTTTTAGGTTGAGGTTTGAGGTTTTTATTTTACATTTATTTTTAGGTATTATTTTTTAGTTTAGGTTTAGCTTTATTTTTAGTTTATTTTGTTTTATTTAGTTTAGGTTTAGGTTTAAGTTTAGTTTATTTTAGGTTTAGGTTTAGGTTTATTTATTTTACCTTAGTTTATCTTATTTTAAGTTTAGGTTTATTTTAGTTTTAGTCTTTTCTTAGATTAGGGTTTAAGTTTTATTTTTTATTTATTTTTAGGTATATTTTTCAGGTTCAAGTTTTTATTTAGTTTTTCTTTAATTATATTTTAGGTTTATTTTATTTTTATTTTAGGTTTCGTTATTATTTTATTTAAGTTTTTAATTTTTTTAGTTTAGTTTAGATTTTTATTTATTTTATTTTAATTTAGTTTTATTTTTTTTTATTTTTAGGTTTAGGTGTAGTTTTAGGTTTTTTTGTTTATGTTTTATTTTTTTATTTTATTTTTCATTTTATTTTTATTTATTTTATTTATTTTATTTTAGTTTTATTTAGTTTAGGTTTAGGTTTTTTAGCTTTTTTAGGGTTTAGGGTTTAGGTTTTAGTTTTAATTTAGGTTTATTTTAGGTTTTATTTTTAGTTTAGGTTTAAGTTTATTTTAGTTTATTCTATTTTATATAGTTTGGGTTTAGGTTTAATTTATTTTAGGTTTAGGTTTTATTTATTTTAGTTTAGTTTATTTTAATTTTGGTTTAGGTTTATTTTATTTTGTTTATTTTATTTTTTATTTTAGGTTTAGTTTTTATTTTAGTTTAGGGTTTTGGTTTATATTTTATTTAATTTTTGGTTTTATTTTAGGTTTATTATTTAGGTTTATGTTTTTTTATTTATTTTATTTTTTTATTTTATTTTTTTATTTTATGTTAAGTTTTTATTTTATTTGGGTTTATTTAGGTTTATTTTTTTAGTTTAGTTTAGGTTTTATTTATTTATTTTAGTTTATTTTATTAGTTTATTATTTTATTTTTTTTAGGTTTAAGTTTTAGTTTAGGTTTTATTTTATTATTTATTTTATTTTATTTAGGTTTAGGTTTTATTTATTTTATTTTAGGTTTACTTTGTTAGGTTTAATTTTTAAGGTTTCAGGGTTTAGGGATTAGGGTTTAGAGTTTAGGGTTTAGGGTTAGGGTTTAGTCTTTAGGGTTTAGTGTTTAGTGTTTGCTTTAGTGTATGGTTTTATTTAGGGTTTAGGGTTAGAGTTAGGGTTTAGGGTAAGTTTAGGTTTTAGAGTTTAAGGTTTAAGGCTTAGGATTAAGGGTTTAGGGTTTTTAAGAATTTAGGTTTAGGGTTAGTTTAGGGTTTAGGGTTTAGGGTTTAGGTTAGTTTAGGGTTTAGAATTTAGAGTTTAGTTTTTTTTAGGGTTATTTTTTGGTTTAGGTTTAGGGTTTGAGTTGGGGTTTAGGTTCAATTTTAGTTTAGGGTTTAAATTTTTTGGTTTATTTTTTTAACGAGAACAAATTCATATTCAACATTTCTTCTTTTTTGATTTCTCAACCAAGTAACACAAGTTTTCTAAGACATAGCGATGACATAGATAAAATGAAAGCTAGAGCAAATCAAATGCTCTAGATAATTGAAACTTTCTCTATTGTAAAGACATAGTTCTATGAGTAGTAGATCAGATTGATCATTCTTTAGTTTCTCCAGTTCCCATCAGAACCACCCCAGCTTCTCGAGTAGTAGGATCCACCATCATATCCCCGATCTCTCTGCCACCACCACAGTAACCTCTTGCTCCTCCGCCTCCATAACTTGCTCAACCACCACCTCCATATCAACTAGCGACTCCAGATCCCCACCACCACTATGATAATGCCTCTACCTTCTCCTCCAGCTAGATCTACTCTGTTGGGTTTGGGTTTGTCAAGGTTTAAGTTTTAGGTTTAGGTTTAAGTTTATTATTTAGGTTTAGGGTTTAAGGTTTAGGGTTTAGGATTTAGGGTATAGGGTTTGGGGTTTAGGGTTCAGGGTTTTTTAGGGTTTAGGGTTTAGGGTTGTAGGTTTAGGGTTTAGCATTTGGGTTTGGGGTTAAGGATTTAGGGTTTATGGTTTTTTTAAAATTTAGTGAACTGGTAGGTTTAGGTTTATTTATTTTATTTAGTTTATGTTTAATTTATTTTAGTTTATTTTATTTTTTATTTTTATTTAGTTTAGTTTATTTATTTTAGGTTTATTTATTTTAGTTTAGGTTTTATTTTATTTTAGGTTTAGGTTTAGGATTAAGATTATATTTTAGTTGAGTTTTATTTTTATTTTATTTTTTTGGTTTAGTTTTTTTTTAGGTTTAGGTTTAGGTTTTTATTTTATTTTTTTAAGTTTAGGTTTTAGGTTTTTATTTTAGTTTTACTTTTTGGTTTTTGTTTAGTTTAGGTTTAGGTTTATTTATAGTTTATTTTATTTCATTAAGTTTAGTTTTAAGTTTAGGTTTAGTTTTTTTTGGATTAGGTTTAGGTTTTATTTATTTTATTTTAGGTTTAGCTTTATTTTATTATGTTTATTTTATATATTATTTTTAGGTTTATGTTTTTTTTTACTTTAGGGTTTAGGTTTTATTTTTTATTTATTTTTAGGTTTTATTTTAAGGTTTATTTTTTAGGTTTAGGGTTTTATTTAGTTTTTATTTTATTTTATTTTAGGTTTATTTTATTTATTTTACTTTAGGTTTAGTTTTATTTTATTTAGGTTTTTAATCTTAGGTTTATTTTTTTGTTTATTTAGGTTTTTTTATTTTATTTTAGTTTATTTTATTAGTTTATTTTATTTATTTTAGGTTTAGGTTTAGTTTAGGTTTTTTATTTATTTTATTATTTTAATTTATTTAGATTTAGGTTTTATTTATTTTATTTTTAGGTTTTAGCTTTAGTTTTAAGTTTAGGGTTTAGGGTTTGATACTTAGGGTTTAGGGTTAGTTTAGGTTTTGGGTTTAGGGTTTAGGTTTTAGGGTTTAGAGTATTTAGGGTTTAGGGTTTAGGGTTTTTAGGTTTAGGGTTTAGGGTTTAAGTTTTAGGTTTAAGTTTAGGGTTTAGGGTTTAGGGTTTTAGGGTTTAGGGTTTAGGTTTAGGTTTAGGAGGTTTATAGTTTATTAGTTTAGGGTTTAGGGTTTTTTTTTTTTTGGTTTAGGTTTAGGGTTTAATTTTTAAATAAGTAACCATAGGTTTAGGTTTATTTAGTTTATTTTTATTTATTTTAGTTTAATTTATTTTTTTATTTTTATTTAGTTTAGTTTATTTATTTAGTTTAGTTTATTTATTTTAGGTTTATTTATTTAAGTTTAGGTTTTATTTTAGTTTATTTTAGGTTTAGGTTTAGATTTATGTTTATTTTTTAGTTTAATTTTATTTTTATTTTATTTTTTAAGTTTAGGTTTTTTTTTTTAGGTTTTTCTTTAAGTTTTTACATTATTTTTTTAGTTTTAGGTTTTAGGTTTTATTTTAGGTTTAATTTTTTTTAGTTTAGGTTTAGTTTATTTTTAGTTTATTTTATTTTATTTAGTTTAGGGTTTAGGTTTAGTTTATTTTAGGTTTAGGTTTAGGTTTTATTTATTTTAGTTTAGTTTATTTTAGTTTAGGTTTATGTTTATTTTATTTTATTTATTTTAGGTTTAGGCTTTTTTTTTGTAGTTTAGGCTTAGGTTTGATTATTTATTTATTTTTTAGGTTTATTTTTTGGTTTAGGTTTTATTTAGTTTTATTTTATTTAGATTTTGTGCCACCATCCTTCAAGATCTTTGATGGCATTGGAAGCCCGGGATAACACATTGCACACTTTAGAGCCAACTATTGCAACACCAGTGGCAGCAACACACTCCTCTTCCGCCTTTTCATTAGCAATCTATTAGTTGTATCATTTGATTGGTACACCAAACTGCCCAACGGTTCAGTGAAGACTTTTGCTAAGTTGGAGCACCTCTTCATCAAGAGGTTTGCTAGAGCAGTAGAGATGGATAGGGGACCTTATTTTAGAAAGCGAAACTCAAGAGTCCCTTGTTGATTATATTCTCGGGTGGCAACTTTGAGCATGCAAACTATAGTTATCCGAACATCATGCCATTGAGATTCTTCTCAAGAATATCCATGGCCCGGTCACCTTCATTCTTTAGGGCTTTACCATCATAACATTTGAGAAATTAATCAACAAGGTGGCTAGCCTACAAGAGAAAGCCAAATAGTTTTCCTTTCCCGACCAATCATCTAGGTCCAAGTCGTAGAAGATGTTTGAGAAGAATCGAGGTTGTGTTGACGGAGGAAGAAGCACCCGAGTTCAATAGGAGAGACTGTGAGCTCAGCAGCCTCCTTTGACACCACCTCTTCCACCACCTTGGACATCATACCATCCATCGCAGCCACCACAATGACCATTTCCACCACCTCAGTAGCCTACCCAGCAGTGGTATTCATATCGATCACTCGGTAGCTACTTTCCACCTACTCATGCCGATAAATTGAATAAGCCATATTCATTCAAGAGGGAGGCAGTTAGAAAATTTTTTAAGAATCTCTTAAAGATGCTTGACTTTCAGTTACCAGGAGCCTAAGATGCTGGAGGAAGTGGGCAAGAGTGATGATCTTAGATATTGCCCCAACCACCACATGTTAGGCCATGTCTTAGAAATTGTATCACTTTTTATGGACTAGCTTGAGTCTACAAGTTGAGAGCCATAGTTATCCCTAAGGAATACTTATTAGAGCAACCATCCGGTTATGTTAGAGTAATCCTTGGGGATACTTGCGATCCTCTTAAGACCAAAGAAGTTTAGGATATCTTCCTATCCTGAACCTCTAAGAAGATCATTTTTAAGATCAAGAAGCTTTCCTTGTGTGAAGTAGCTCAAACCTCCAACACCAAGGAAGGTTTGCTAGTTGCAAGGACAATCGGGGAAGGTGACATCCCAACACAACTCACCATACTTGCTCGGGATAGTCCGTGCACGACCACCATCAGTCAGTACTCCCTCCACCGCTACCACCTCTTCTACTAGCTCCTCTTCTTGGTAGGAGCATAGTATCTGATAAAGCACTAAATCCCTTACTCACTTACTTTATTTGATTTCTATCATGTACCTCCACCCAAAAAGAAATTAATGAAAAAAGTTGATTCTACTTATATATTGTCTACTTCTGGTGCTCTTGATTTTATTCTTATTGAAAGCTCTCTGAGTCTAAATAAAAATAATAGCTCTAGTAGTTCCAATCCTTTCCTTTTTGATTCAAAGTTTATCCTTCTCTGAATCAATCAGGTTCACCTCTTGAGATTGACTTGGAGTCAACTCGAGGATCCCATAAGAAAAGTTGTAGGCATGCTTGATGAGAAGGTAGAATTTTTCACAAGCTCATCATTCCAAGAAGTCATTGAAGTCAACCAATGCAGTGGCAATGTTCTACCTTCTATGATAACACCTCAGGATAAGGGTAAGCAAGTAATTGGTTCCAGTGAGCAGATAGCCCCTCCATAGAATGCTCCACCCATGGATATGCTTGTGGAGGACCAAGCTAGAGTTGATTACAATGTCCTAGCTCACCTTAGAAAGTTTAGCTAAGTTAAGCATATGCAATGCCCTTATCTTATCCAAGAGATGAGGGAATCTCTAATCAAGGCCTTACTTGATCTAGAGATATGCTTAGCTTGTGATACTAAAGAGGAGGCATGCCACTCGAAGGACATCTTAGAATTACATTCAATGATGAAGACTTACTCTAGGGATGAGAGCAGCACAACGCCTCTTTATATTATATTGGATGTTGGATACTGCTATCGAGTTAGTTGACCCAGGTGTATTAATCAATATTATGAGTCTAAGAACCCTTGCCTACTTGAAGATTGACATCACCAAACTCCAAAAAGAAAGGATGATGTTGAGAGGATTCAATGAACAATGTGAGAGGGCCTTGTGGTGTTTATGTTTATTTTTTGGATTTATGGGGGGGGGGGGGGGGTTGGGGACACCATGGTCGTGGGTACTTTTGAGGTGATCGTATAACATTGAGGTATGATGTACTATCTCAAAAGATAAAAATCATCACTATAATAGACCTAATCATGTAATAAGGACTCAAGGCATGATGGGTCTATGAATGTTAGAATTTTTCTCCCACTTTACATGAATGAATAAAGTAGGGTTTATATTAAAAGGTTCTTAAGTTCTCTATGGAGGCAAGCCTCCATTGTTATATATCTTAGAAATGAAATTTCTTAAGAATACTCGATCAAAGTAGACAATTATCATCTAAAAGATTTCAAGGTTAGACTATCAAAGGATTGGATATATTTGGAAAATCAATTGGGAAAGTTCAAGGAGAAGACTTATTTTTGAAATCCAATTAAAATAAGTAGGAAATGCTCATGATATTAGAAAGCCTAGCAAGCATTCCAATCTATCCTATGATTAGGCTTTATAATTTTGAAGTTGAGGAGATTTATATGTTTTGAGTTGAAATTTAATTAGATTACTAGGGCTTGTAATCCACCAACACAAGGTTGTGGGAATGCCTAAGAGATGAGTATTTATCATAGCAGAAAGAAATAGCTACCAGGATCCTAAATCTAGGGAGCTTTTGTATGAGCTAAAAGCGACCTAAATCTAAGTGATAGGTGGACATAAGGGTAACTTCCATAAGAGAGAATAAATTGTCTGACTTCTACACTTATAACCACCTGAAGTGGTTGCCAGCTAACTCCTACAATTTTAAAACCATATAATCCAATCTTATGAATTGCAAGATAGCTAGGGTAGTTATTTAATTATAAAGAGACTAAAGTCCTAAACACACTTCCTTAGAGACTAGAGCATGAGTGGTATGGCATATGACTTAATCTATAGATGCAAAATCTTTTCAAATTTGATTTCATTATAGACAAATCATTTTGATGGAGGATTTAGGATTTATTATGTCCAAATGCATAATGAAATAGGCTATGGGTCAAATAAACTAGAACAAGGTATTCTCCACAAGGGATGCCCACAAGTCAAGCATTCCTTTATCATGCAAGGATGGAGATCCTTCATGTTCAAGAGAGAAAGAATATGCATGCATGATGTGAAACATACAACCATACAACTAAGGGGTTGCAAAATCTTTTAATTATCTTATTTATGTCTTGACTTTATGATGAGGTTATGAGTTGTTTAAAATTTAGTTATGAGTGATTAGTTGGGTAGAAAAGTTATTTTTACCTAAGATCTAATCATTATCCAAGCCACACATTAAAGCATAAATCATTTAAGCAACTATCAAAAGCATGCCATCCTAATGCATAATGTAAACATAACATCAAAACAATTATATAAACTATCATAAAAGAATAAAAGGTTGGTGTGTTACCTACCCATACAAAAGAGAAAAGATGGGTAGTGAGCTTCCCTTATACAACTTGGAATATGAAAGAATAATTATAATTGTATTAAATGCTATGGGGTCTTCTTTCTTCATATCTCCATTTCTAATTTGGTTCCTTCTTTAATTTGGATGGTGCTTACTTTAAAGGCATCACAGGGAGACAAAACCTTCTAGCCACTTCTCATCTAATCCCCATAGCACTAATCTTAATTCCTATTGCAAAAAATACATTTATGTGGGAAAAGTAAATCTAACTACACTGTAAAATAGAGGTTAGCTAAATATACATATAATCCCAAGCGGTTGTATTTATAATTTGACTTAGCACACACATGGGTAACTAAGTGTGTCCTAACTTGGATTATGCTTAAGGATTTAAGCAACCTAAAAAAAAACTCACATTTATTTTTAAGCAACTCTTAAGCATTATCCCTTGCAAAACATGATTAGGCTAAAATTGGCCTATCATCAATCTACTGAAGCATACACCCTAACATTCAATCTAAAATGCATCATAAAACAAAACATATATCACATCATACACCATCCTAACTTAGAGCTATAAGTGGTGACTTAATTCTAATGTGTGTATTAAGGCTTGTGTATAAGTCTTGTTAGGCATTACTATTGTATTTTTGAAGTGTACAAGGATTCAATTTAACATGAAAGGCTGATTTCACTTGAAGTAGTTTAATTGATTTGAGAATTTTAATTTGTGTTTTCTTTTATTTCATTTGATTACACTTAGCAACTAAGTGTTATAAAGAGAGGAAAAGAGGATTGCCCTCTTTCATCCCTACCTTAAGTCACTTTCTAAAGTATATTAATTTGATTTAGTTCTCTTTAGTGTATGTCTTATTAAATGATTTAATTAATCCTAAGTGTATCTATATATGCAACCTATTTTAGCACAGTTAAATCATGAATGTATGTGTATGTTTTGACTTTATATTATATTTGATTAAATTATTTAAACATATTAAATTAAAACTTTATCCAAATTCTTATACAAAAAGGACATAAGAATGAAATTAAATAGGCATGTGCCATTATTAAACCAGGGAAGTGAGCTAATCAAATGACCTCCTTGGCTAGCTAAAACCTCATATTCTCGGGATGTCCAACTTATATACCCATTTGCATTCAAACATATGTAAATTATACATGAACATAGTAAGCTCCAAATCATATGGAAAATTAATTTAACCACTAAGTCAATTATTAATGCATACAATTTTAATGTCAAGTGGGATTTTCATTTACTAATGACATATACATATACATGTACAAAGAGATAGGCAAGTATGTGTCTTTAATTAAACCACAGGAGGTAATCAAATGACCTCCTTGGGGCTAACTAAAGCCTTATTCCCGGATGTCAGTATACTTGCTTTTCTTGGACACACATGGATGTATACATAAATGAGGGAAAGAAAACCATGCAAAGATTGTATATATTTTTTATTGAATCATTTATATATATGAATTAAAGCTCTATCCAAATTCTAATGTTGAAATACATAAGAATGAAATCAAATGGGTATGTGGTTGATAAACCGGAAGTGAGGTAATCAAATGGCCTCCATGGCAGCTAAAAGCCTCATATTCGGGATGTCCGACTATATACCCATTACCATTCAATCTTATATAAATCAACACTTGAATAGAGGAAAGATAACTCAACATTCATACACTTAAGCTTTAAGCACATGCATTTCTTATGTATTTATAACTAGCATAACAAATTTAATTATTCATTTATAAGCTTTTGAAAAATACATTTGGATTTAATAGTGATAATAGCCACACATATATTAAATTAAATCAACACATGCAAGAAACATAAAGGAAATACATTTTATTTTACTTGATTTTGAAAATATGGATGCATGAATTGAAATGACATACCAAATCTAACATGATTGGAAAAAGGATAATGAAATATAAGCATGTGATTCATTCAACCAAACAAGTTCTTAAGGACAATCAAATCAAATAAGATTATTTAATGCAAACCAAAGCTTCTTTATTAATTAAGTTTTAGATTTGATTTGATTTAAAGAGGAGAAAACAAATCATCACTTCTATTTTAAACCCATCCCCACATTTGATTTGATTTAATTTAAGTAAATGTAATTAATTTGATTTTATGGGTTAATTAAGTTGAACCCTTAATTAGATGAATTAATTACCCTATGTCACCTAAAAGTAATTAACTAAATAATAATGAGCCAACATGATATGCATGGAAAATAAACTTTGCAATGATCCTAGAAATAAAATGGGCCAATGCAATTGGCTCATGATTATTAGTTAATTAGATTAAGGGACTTAATTAATTACTCTTATGGTTTTCCCACACATGTGGACTAACCATAATTTTATTAAATGCCTTTAGGTTATTAAACACCTAAGATCTACCCCATGATTTAATTAATTAAGGTCATGTGATTATGATTTCAATTTGATTAAGTGATTTAATTAATTGGTTAAATCTTAATTAATTTCATTTTAAAAGGATGAAATGAACTTGGGAAAGGGTCCCATCCCTATTCCTTAGTTCACACTATTGAACAATGATTAATAAACCTAATTAACCAATTTATTACTATTCATGAGATTAATTAATCATTAATTAACTTAAAAGAGTAGTTAAGGTTTAATAGGCAATTTTCCTAACTAAGTGAGCAATAAATCTAAAGAAAATCATGGGAGGTAGAGGTCATCCCATTAAATTAACCCACAAAATTTGGGATTAATTGCTCTAGTAATTAAGGAGTAATTAAGCTAATTAATTTTGCATTTAAACCTTAATTACTATTCAAAATTAGGTAAGATCATTTTTAATTGATTCTCCTTTGAAATACCTTTAAAATGAGTATTTATTTGCATTTTTTATTTTTTTTATGATTTTTTATGATTTTTTAGAAGTTTCAGCCATTAAAATGATTAATTAAGCGATTAAACCTAATCATGTTGGCCATGTGGCGTGATACGATGTGCTTTCCACATGGTGCGGATTGGCTACTTAAAACTTATCGATTCTACATGCACATGGCGATGGATGCTTTCTCATCCACCATCTGATCTAAGATTGAATGGCTATGATTAATCCCATAGCTTAATAATATTAAATCATATTGATCTAGTGGATCTTATCATGACCATCCATTTCGATCACATAGAACAGATGGTGCGTGATCTAATGTCACATAAGTGTGGGAGAATGGAGCTCGTCTACCATTGCTCACTTGATCTGAGCTTACCCGAGCTCAGATCAACTCCAAAAAAATCCCACACCTCCATGACATCGATCGGAGGGGATCCAACGATTAAGATCACACGAGATGCAAGTTTTCTTCAAAAAGCTCCAACCCATTTTTTCTTAAGGATCGATTTTGGAAGCATACCTCACCGGAGCTCAATCGTGGCTCAAATGATTGAGGAAGCTTCATCTAGTGAGCTGACCAATTGGATCAATTCCTTGATGTTCACTCAAGGCCATGAACGATAATTTGGAGCTTGACTTTGATTGAAGTCCACCTTTGATGCTTGGGAAGCTTGGGGATGATTCATTCTTTCTTATGAGGCCTAGGGAAGGTGCAATGTTAATTTGAGTTTGATGGAGAAATGGGAAGTTAGGTCAAAATGGGAGTGTTTTATTTGGGATTGATGGGAATGGCATTTATTGATTGAGGAATGATTTTGGAGCTTAGGAATGGCTCTAGCGCATCTGGTAGCTAGGGCTCAATGATTTTTTGTGTGTTTGAGTGGAAATGAGGGGTGTATACCCCTCTCCCTTCCCTTGTCTTGATGGGCGGTGGGATGGGTTTGGCTTTAGTGGCCGTCATCTCGAGTGTCGTGGGTGTCGGAGGTGAGCTTGGCTTGGTTGGTTGAAGGTGTGGAGGTGGTTGCCAAGGAGGAGTCATGGGTGTTCTAAGGGTTTCAAATGCTCCAATGGGGAGGCTGAGGTGATTTCACCTCCCATGGGTCATACCAACCACCCCTTGTGTCGGTTGGGTAGTGCTAAGTGGACCATTGAGAGTACCAAGTGGCCAAGGAATGAAATGACCACTTACATGGGTGATTTGTCTCATGTGATGCCCAAGGTAGAATTATCATTTAGCATTGGATTTGATTTGGGATTTGAAATGAAGAGTGGGTTAGCCCAAACTTCAAGTCAATTGGAGTTGATTTGGTTAGGTTTGGCTTAATTTGACTTGATTTAGGTCAAATTGGGTTAGGTTGGTCAAGTTGACCAATTGGTCAAACTAGGTCAAACCAAGTTGGGTCAAATTCATATGATCATTTAGGATGTTTTGGTTCAATTGGTTTGGTTTAGTTTGGCTTAAATTTGATTTTGGATCATTTGAATTCATTTGGGTCAAATGGATTAAGTTGACCAATTTGACCAAATTGGCCAAATTGGCTTGGGTTGGGTGTTGGTTTGGGTTTAGTTGACTAATTGATGATGATTGTAGGATTTGGTTTCAATTGGATTTGGTTTTGATTTAGGCCAACTTGAACCTTTAGGTCAATTTAGGCTAAGTAGCTCAATTAAGTTCAATTGGGTCCAATCATGACTTTGGTCAAGTTCAACAATCAATTTGGAATGAACTTGAGCCATTGGTTGTAATCAATTTGGTTTATATTTTCATTTGACTCAATTTGGTCTTTTAGGTCAATTTGGGTCAACTTGGGTCAAGAGGGCCAATTGGGTTTGGTTTAACTCAAATGAAGGTCAAGTCATATTCAAATATTGATTTTGATTTGGTATGAATCATTAGTTTCAAAGGATTTGGCTTGGTTGTAATTTCGCTAGTTTGGGTTCATATGGGTTAAGGGGTTGACTTGGTTTGACCCAATTTGTGATAATTGATCAACCTAGGGTGATCAACAATCATGATGAGAGGTTTTGATCGGCTTAGTTCAATCCAATTTGGGTAGGATTAGAACTTGGCTCAAATAGGTCAAATTAGCCACTATGGGTCAAGTGGACCAATTGGGTTTAGTTGGCTTGATTTTGGGTTGTGTTTGATTTAGTTGAGTTTATATATGTATTTGGGATATAAATTCAATTGCAATTGGCTTGGGTTGAAATGAGTTTTGTTTCATTTGAACATTTCAAGTCAAGAGGGTTAAGGTAGTTTTTACTTGAGTTGATTTTGGTTTGACTTGATGAGTATAGAATTCATTTATATTTGTGAATATGATCTAAGGTATGATAGATTTATTAGAAAATCAATTGAATTTGGGTTTTGGAATGAAGGAATTTGGCTAAGTCCATGGAGTTGGGCCATGTGGCTTAGGTTTGGATTTTGTTTTCGTTTGATTTAGTTTTGATGATTTAAATGAATATTTCATTTAAATTTATGAAGATAATTGATAATATGATTTATTTTTGAGAAAATCAATTGATTCTGCATTGATTTGGATTATGATTTGGCTAAGTCCATGGGATAGGTCATATGGCTTAGGAATGGTTTTGATATAATTTGATTTAGTTTGATTTAGTTTTGATCATTTGAATGGAGATTTGATTTATATTTAGGAAGATGATTGAAGATATAAATTGATTATGAGAAAACCAATTGATTTTGGATTGATTTGGATTAAGATTTGGCTAAGTCTACTGGATAGATCATATGGCTTAGGAAGGGTTTCATGTTTGGATTTGATCATAGGCTTCAATCATTTGGCTTTGTAATTTGGTCTTGGATTTGGATCTGAATTTGATGCGTGAATTGAACTTGAGGTTTGGTTTGAGAAGGTGAACATGGATTGGATTTGGGTTGTAGGGTAGGTGGATTATCCTAATCCCTAAGGTATAATCTAATCCTATGGTTACCCCTTCTAAGTAATTAGGCTTAGGTTAAGTGTTTACATATTTTTTAGAAGTGTCTTATGAGAAGGGAAGTCTTTGTGTCTAGGAGATTCCTAAGTCTAAGATAAGAAGATTGAATCTGCACTCCAAAAGTAAGGTCAATAGGCATTGGTCTCCATAGTGTTGCCCTTGGAGATAGATGATTGGAAGACTGAAGCCATGTTTCACATTATATACTCGGATACATCTTTCAACACTTTGCTTGTGAGACCATGGATACATGAGAACAACATAGTTCCATCCTCTCTACATCAATGTATGAAGTTTGTGAGATGTGGGATCATCTACTGTGTCAAAGGAGATCTCAAGCCATTTACAGTTCACGAGGTCGACATGTATGAGGATGCGGCTTACTACCTCCCTCAAAATCAATAAGTCTATTCTCGCAAAGTTAGGCCAAGTTTTAAAAAAATAAAAAGAAAAAAAAAGAAAATAGAAAAGAAAACGGAAAAGAAAATAAAAGGGAGCAAAAATAAACTTGGAGGAGGAAGTGGATCTTAACATTAAATTTCACCCATAGTTTGTTACACCATTTGAACATATGGGTAGGACGACCTAACCTCCACAAAGCAAAGGAAGAGGCCAGTTCAGAGGCAATCTCAGGGGTGGAAAGCCTTTTTATTGGCTACTGAATAGAAGATATGTCCGAACTACCAAGAGTACACCTGCTATCCATATAGACGTAGAATCTAGTTCATAGGAAGAGTCTTATATGGTTAGCATACTAGGAAGCTCTTCTCAGTAGTAGATTCCCTTGGAGGTGACACTTGAGCTAGATAGCGATGAAGTCTGGGCTCTAAAGCAAAGCATAAGTGTATCAAAGTCTATATGTGAAATAGTTAGGCATCAGTTGGGAACCTTAGCTCTAACCCCACTTTCCTCTCAAAAAGCTAAGGGTTTGGTAGTTAAGGAAGCCCCTAAGTCATCCACAGGTGTGAAGACTCAGAGGTTCTTTCTGGGAGCATCATCCTCAAGTCAAGAAGTTGATGTAGAACTTGAGGATGATTCATATAAAGGTTTAATAGAATTACCTTTTGATTAGTACTTCCCTTGTGTTCATAATTTAGCAAAGAAAGGGTTAATCCCACATACTTGGTCAAAGCATAGGTCATACTACTTCAAAAATATGGAAGAACAAATGCAAAAGCTCTCAATCAAGACTAACACTAGGATTCGGTACAATGGGTCCAGTCGATGATGATGATTACTATTTAGTCATCATCAATCATTTGGAATCTGATAGGTTCTTTTCAAGTCACATTAACTCATATGAGGAGCTGTGCTTAGAAACTTCATATGATCTAGATGATTTTAAAGTCAAAGATGCACCTCCAAAGTTTGAAGATAAAGTCCACAATTGATGAGCTCAAGAAAATCAACTTAGGAACTGAAGAAGATCCATGCCCGACATACATCCATTCTTTATTGAATGAAATTAAATCCAATGACTTAGGCTATTGACTGAGTTAAGGACTTTGCATAGAGTTATGAAGAGATGCCTAGATTGGCTCCTAACATAGTTGTCCATAAACTAATAATAGAGCCTACTACTAACCTTATCAAGCAAGCTCCTAGATGCATGTGATTAGACATAGAACAACAGGTCATTTATGAAGTCAAGAAATCGAACGATGCTGGCTTCATCTTGGAAGAAAAATACCCTACCTAGTTAGCGAGCGTCATCCTAGTTAAGAAAATAAATGGCCAAATTCATATATATATTGATTTACAGATTTAAATAAGACATGACCAAAAGATGAATTTCCACTACCAATCCTAGAGTTGATGGTGGACATTGCCTCATCTCATACAGTCTTCTTATTCATGTATGGCTCATCTGGAAATAACCAAATAAAGATGGCCCCTAAAGATAAAAGAAACACTGGTTTTAGACCCCCGATAAGAATCTATTGCTATAAGGTCATTCTTTTCAACCTTAAAAATGCTCGTGCTACATACTGGCGGGCTATTACTCAAATATTTGATGAACTCATTCATCATCAAGTCGAGTGCTATGTCAATGATCTCATGGTCAAAAGTAGAGAAAAGGAAGACATCTCTTTGACTTGAGAGTAGTTTTTAAATAGTTAAGAAAATTTAACCTCAAAATGAACCCACTGAAGTGTGCATTTGGAGTAGCTTCAGGGAAATTCTTTGAGTTTGTTGTCTGACACTAGGGCATCAAAATCGATCCGAAGAAGATCAAGGTGAATTTAGAAATGGCACCCCCTAAAATTTTAACTCAATGCAGATCATTCTAAGGGTGGTTAGAGTATCTAGATGCTTTATATCCAACCTATCAGGAAGTTGTCAGCCATTCTCAGCATTTGTCAAAAGAATGCCAAGTTCAAGTGGGAAGATAAGTATGAGCATGCCTTCGAATACATCATGCATTACTTGATGATGCTGCCAATTTTAGCCACCCCAATCTCGTGCAAGCCACTCATACATTACACTACTACATTAGATGACTCCCTTGATGCTTTGTTGGCCCTACCAAATGATGAAGGGAAGGAAAATGTACTCTACTTCCTCACCCATCATCTAATCCCTACAGAGGCTAATTATCCACTCATTGAGAAGCATTGCTTAGCTTTAATCATTGCATCCCAAAAGCTATAGCACTACATGCTTCCTCATAAAGTGAACTTAATCTCTAGGATCAATCCACTATAATATCTCATGACACAGTCGATGTTATCCGGATGGTTGGCACGATGGTCCATGATTCTCTCATAGTTTGAGATCACCTTCTTACCCCTCTATGCAGTGAAAGGACAAGCACTAGGGGGTTTCTTAGTAGGACACCCACTTCCTACTAACTCTGCTTAGTGATGATCTCCTTAATGAACAAATCATGAATTTAGGGGATACTAGTATTCACCGCTGGGAGATGTACATTGATCGTGTGGCTTCCTCTCAAAGAGAAGAAGAACCACAATCTACTATTCTAGAAAAGGCAGGGGTAGAAATAGTTCTCTTAACTCTGAACCGTGATGTGATGAGATTCTCATATCATATGTCGAATCCTTGCAATAATAATGAAGATGAATATGAGGCTCTGATTACCAGTCTAGAGTTAGTTGTTACTCTAAGCATCCATAACATCAACATCTTCAGGGATTCTAAGCTAGTTATCAACCAAATCACTAGGTCCTATTAGGTTTTAAATCTCAAGCTCCATCACTATCACAAGTACACCATGGAGTTGTTGGTCCAAATCCTAGAGATTACAATTTATAAGATTCCTCGATGAGAGAACATCATAACATATGCATTAGCCAAGCTTGCCAAGGAGTTGACAAGTCCGGAGGATGAGTCCATGTTAATAAAGGTCCAAAATAAATAAGTCTTATCCCTTATTGATATTGAACTCATCAAAAAGTACTCTCTTAAAGGGGAGGTTACCATTGCCAAGAAGGATGAGGAGTTTGATTGGAGGAAACCATTCATAGATTACCTAAATAAAGGCAAACTATTTCAAGAGAAGTCCCAAGCCCATCAGATGAAATAGAGAGCACTTTCCTATGCTCTTGTGGATGATATCTTGCACAAGCAATCTTTCAGTCAAATGTGGTTACATTATTTAGACAAGCACAAAGCCCGTAAGATCGTGGCTGAGGTATACACATGATTATGTGGAGCCAACCAATCCAGTCTGAAGATGGAAGCCAAGATCAAGACTAATTAATCATCTTTTATCCAAGGGTCATCGATTCATCATACTACGGTACTTTTGTAAATGGGCAAAGGCGATTTCACTCAGAGAGGTCATAGTTTATTGTGTGCTACAATTTTATAGGAACCATATCATATATAGCTTTAGAGTGCCTTGATGAATTATATCTGATAATAGTACAACATTCAAGAGAACTGAGATCAACAACTTTGGTCAAAGAAATAACTTAGATTGGAGATATTATACCATCAACTACCCAAGGGAAAATGGCTTAGCAGAAGCCTTCAACAAAACTATCATCTAAATATTGAAGAAGACACTCAACACAATAAGTGATAATGGCATTAGCAGTTAGTTGAAGCCTTGTGGGCCTACCGCACCACATATTGAACTCCAACTCAGTCTACTCCTTTTTCTTTAGTGTATGGGTTTAAAGTTATTCTACCATTAAAAGTCCAACTTCCATCACTAAGGATAGTTGAAGGTAGCAAGATCACAATATAGTAGAATGCTAAGTTACGGTTAGAAGAGATCGAAGGTTTGGAGGAGAGAAACCTGCAGGTATGCTAAAACTCGAGTTGTACAAAGCTAAAATGATTCAAGCTTATAACAAGTTGGTCTGTCCTAGAGCTTTTCAAGTAAGAGAGCTTATTTTTGTTCTAAGGACACCGATTGTTGCCCATCGTAAGATGGGAGGCAGGTTTGAACCCACTTAGGAAGGCCCTTTTTCCATAAAGAAGGCCTACTAAGGAGGATCTTATTAGCTTATTAATCATAAGGGAGAGTTCCCAATGCTTCCATTCAATGTGCTCTACTTAAAGAAATATTATAAATCATGTTTGAAAATAATTATCATCAATGAAAATTATATTTTAATTTAAATATGTTCCATGTTGAAAGTATTTTTATTTATAAATCCCCCACGATGTGTTTAGGGTAGGTGTAAGGAACCCGAACGGTGTTCTATCCTTCATCGACACAACATGAACACAAAATACACATAAACATATAAAATAAATACATATATTTTGTCTCAGGCTACTCTAAGTTGAGATAACAACCCTAAGCGGCACTCACTCTGTAATTGCTCTAGGTTGGACTGATGTGCTACACTACTATTATGTCACCCTAGTGGTCTTCTTTCTTTAGAGGATGTAAGTATGCTACACTTTCCTTCTTTAGCCACTACACACTGATGAGTGCCTTGTTGGTTTGGTAGGTCTTACTGCGTGGTCGGTAAGCTACCTCATGTTGGTTTCATTTAAGAGGATGTGAGTCAGCTACACTTTATTCTTGGATTAGCCTTTGTGCACTATCTCGGGTTGAGTGTATTTGAGGTTTAGGATAAGTCCCCTAGCTCCTTCCCTCGGCTTCAAGTCCGGGTCCGGTCCTCGGGGCTCCCACTTAGTAGTCGCTCTAGGTCATATAGCATCTGTGTCGTCGATGACAGACTATCCCGATGATCAGTTTTTCTTGGAAAGTTGTAAGCCTACATGCTTTCTTTCCATATTAATAGTTACACACTGACGAGCACCTATGGTTGGTTGGTTATGACTATGTTGACAGATACACTTTAAGTTGGTTGGTTCTCACACCTTAAGATACACACTCATGACAGATGTAAGTCTGCTACACTTTCTCCTTGAGTTTGCCACCGTACACCTATAGGATTTCTTTCTAGGGCTTAGGATAATGCCTCTAGCAGCACCTCCCTATAGGCACTATATATGGATCATGTCCTTTGCAACCCCATTTAGACACTACCTGGGTTACTATCAGATTAGATAGTTCCCCTTTCCTAGTAGCAACCCCTATGGTTGGAGAATCTATCCTATGGATGTGCAGATTCTCACATGGTCCAGTAAAGCTGAGATAGGTCAAGGCTAACATAGCCCCTTTCAGTGTGGTCCCTCGTACACCAACAGGGTCCATGCAAATATACAAATAAAAAATATATATTCACTTGTGGATTAGGAGGACACCCCTAGTGGTACCTTTTCCTAAGCAGGCATCCTATCTTTAAGGTAGTGTCTACAAAACTCTTTATAGGAATTACCTGACTACTCTTGAGTTGGTATAAGTCCCCTGCAGCATTCACTCAGTAGTCTCTCCTATGTCGGGTTCTATTTGTTGTGCTACCAATTGGTTACCCCAGCAACTATTCCCTACTTTAGAGGATGTAAGTGTGCTACACCTTCTTCCTTGCACAACTGTTGCACACTAAAAGGCAACCCCTTAGGTTCGCTAGCTTAACCCCATGGCTAGTGTACTATCCCTTTGGATTTATAAATTTGAGATATGACAAGTCTGATATAGCCCCTTGTCAGTGGGTCCATCGTACACCAACATAGACCATAAATTAAATATATCAAATTTGACTGAGCTCACATCTTCAATGGATATGCCCTCAATTCGAAATCAAACTAAACCAAACAAACCATATCAAATAACATGAAATTATTATAAAATTAATCTTGACTACTTTTGAGTTGATATAAGTCCCCAGTGCCATTCACTTAGTAGTCGCCCAAGGCCAGGTTTGATTTGTTCTGCATCCAACAGGTCACCCCAGTGGTTGTTCCTCGCTTTGGAAGATATAAGTTTGCTACGCCTTCTTCTTAGCATAGCCGTTCCACTCTGAAAGGCAACCCCTTATGTTGGCTAGCTCTACCCCACAGCAGGTAGACTATCCCTTGGATTTATAAACCCGAGGTAGGTCAACGCTGATATAGCCCCTTCTTAGTGAGTTCATCGCACACCGATCAGGTCCATACATTAACTCAGATTAAATTAAACCCGATCTAGTTTTTCCCAGTGGAGTTAAATTACACCCTTCTCCTTAGTGGAGCCGCAAATCATATATAAACAAGTCAAGCAAACAAATCAAATTCAAAACCAACCTCCCCAGTGGAGCCAAATTAAATCAACTCTTCTAGTAGAGTTAAATCAAAGAAATCCAACCAAACTCATATTCCCAGCGGATACATCCCCAAACAAATCTAAGAAATCAAACTCAAATCAAAATCCCTAGTGGAAGGTTCATATACCCGATCCCTAGTAGACTCGAGCCCATATATTTAGCAGATGTGCCTCCACATCAATTAAAATAAAACAAATTAAAGTCAGTTCGATCTTAATCCCCGGTGGATTATAAATTCTTATCCCCAATGATTCTTTTTTCTATAAATCATTTAATCAAATTATATTCAAACCTTATCCTCAATAGATTTTCTTCTTTTATGCCCTCGACATAGACCCTCACATGTCATGTCTAATGCATGAGTGATCCCCTAGCCGATCTCCTCCATGCCCTTGACATGGAATTCTCATCAAATCTTATTTCTTCACTTTTGCACACCTTTAATACTTCAACCACAATCCTAACAATGTATTCATTCAAATTACATCATCTTAACATTATAATCAATATTTAATGATTTGTGATGGTGCAAGCTCAAACTAACTATACAATATCATGCAAAACATATTAGGGTTTAGGAATTAACACACTATATTATATTATAATATATGATGCTATATTATAATTTGTTATAATATAATATATTGTCCAACATTAGACCTCATTAAAATCACTTAAAAGGAACAAATAACAAAACTTTTATAAAATATGAATAATGTTCATTTTGGATGTAAACTTTTAATTTTTTTATTAGAAATGGTACAAAATATAAAAATTTTGGTGTTGCTTCTTGGTTTGTGCCATGAATATGGCCAAATTCTTCAATCTCAACCTTCAAATTAACATTTATGTGAGTTTTAACCCAATGTATCTTAACAAAAGTAAAACATACTAAAATGTAGAATAATAGTTAGTAACACACCACCACATTCATATATATGTGAATTTATATTGTTATGTACATTATATTTTAATATTCTTTCATATAATATATTATCATACATTACACTGTAAAATGAATCACTCTAAGCAAAAAATTTATAAAATTTGGTTGAAAAATGAACATTTATTTTGGATGCAAAATTTCATTCTTTTGATTAAATGACACATCATAGAACGCCCCCAATGATGTTCCCTAAAGCTTACCTTAAATTTGGCCAAACCCCATCATCTTAGCCTATAAATCAATATTTTTTATGAATTATACCAGTACAAACTCTTCTACATCATACTATAACAAACTATATATGCTAAACAACAAGTAGTAATACACAATAGTATGCTATAATGCATGATGCTATACTATGTTATGGCATCCTATATTATAATACACTATAATATATTATATTATATTATATTGCATATCAAATCACAAGAGATTGCTTAAGATAAAAAATCATAAAATTAGTCTAAATAATAAAAAACTATATATTTTAGTCGTATCACTTACATATTTTAAATTGAAATAATATATTATGATGCCCTGCTGTACTTGTTATGAATTTGGCCAAATTCCACCATTTTAAAGTCTAAATCAACAATTTTATAAATAATGCTAGTGTAGGCTCAACTGCATGATTGTAAAATACTAAAAGAATTTAAAATGCATAGAATAATATATTATGATATATGAAGCTATACTATGCTATAACATATAATATTTATTTTGAACATAAAATCTTACTTTTTAGACTACAAGTGGCATAGCACACCTTTGGTACTACAACTAATTCCCACTTCAAATTTAACAAATTTCATCATCTAATTTATTAAATCATTATTTTTATGATTTACATTAATATAAACTATAGGCATAATCGAATATACTAAAACATTTCAAAACATCTTATAACATCCAAAAACACATCACTACATGCTCGAATATATGATGATACATTATACTATAATATATAGTATTATAAGATGATTTTGGGTTACAATTTAGTGTATTCAAATCTCCAATAGTCAAGGGAAAGTCGCTTGAAGAAATTCTCTTTAGCTTCTATAGCTTTGTTATGATTAAGTCATTCTTTGGATTTAACCCTAATGACATCTTTATTCAAAGTTTAAAGTTTATGGTTTAGGGTTAGTATAAGGTTTAGGGTTAGTTTAGGGTTTAGGGTTTAAGGCTAGTTTAGGATTTAGGGTTTAATGGGTTTAGTGTGTGGTTAGGTTAGGGATTAGGGTTTATGGTTTTAGGAATTAGGGTTTAGGGTTTAGGGTTTAGGGTTTTAGAGTTTAGGGTTTAGTGTTGGCTTATCAAAGTTTAGTTCATGGTTGAGGTTTAGGGTTTAATGTTTATGGTTTAGTTTTTAGGGTTTAGAGTTTAGGGTTTGGGGTTTAGGTTTATGGTTTATGGTTTATGATTTAAGTTTTAGTTTAGTTTTTATGGTTTATAGTTTTGGGTTTAGGGTTTAAGGTTTCTTTTAATAGAGAATAGATTCAAATTCAACATTTCTTCTATTCGATTTCATAAACCAAGTAGCATCCCAAGTTTTCTAAGACACAAGGGATGACATAGATAAAAAATAAGGACTAATAGAGCAAATCAAATACACTAGATAAGTAGAAACATCTCTACTATAAAGATAGTCCCATAAGCAACAGATCAGATCGACCATTATTTAGTTTATACAATTCCCATTAGAACCACCCTCGCCTCTCAAGTTGCAGGAATCGCCATAATATCCACGATCTCTCTCTTTGCCACCAGCATAACTATAACCTCCATCGCTCCTCCTGCCTCCATTATCACCACTACTCCGACCACCACCACCACATCCACAAGCACCTCGAGCCCCACCACCACCACCACTATGATAACCGTTGCATTCGCCTTTATCGACACCGCCAGATCTAGATTGAGCCCCATTGACGATGATGTTTCAACCATCAAGGTTCTACCCATTCTTAGGGTTGAGGGTTTAGGTTAGGGTTGGCTTTTACTGGGGTTAATTTTATTTATGTTTAGGATTTGGGATTTAGGGTTTAAGGTTTAGGAGTTTAAAAAAACTAAGTAAACTGGTAGGTTTAGGTTTATTTAGTTTATTTATTATTTATTTTAGTTTATTTTATTTTTTTCATTTTTATTTAGGTCAATTTATTATTTTTATTTAGGTTAATTATTTATTCTTATTTAGTTTGGTTTATTTATTTTAAATTTATTTATTTTAGTTTAGGTTTTTTATTTTTTTATTTTAGGTTTAGGTTTAGCTTTATTTTTTTTCAGTTTAGTTTTATTTTATTTAATTTTAGGTTTAGGTTTTATTTTTATTTTTAGGTTTAAGTTTAGGTTTTATTTTCTTTCTAGGTTTAGGTTTAAATTTTTATTTGTTTATTTTAGGTTTTATTTGTTAGTTTAGGTTTAGGTTTATGTTTAGTTTATTCTATTTATTTAGTTTAGGGTTTAGGTTTAATTTATTTTAGGTTTAAGTTTAAGTTTTATTTATTTTAGTTTAGTTTATTTAGTTTAGGTTTTGGATTATTTTTTTTATTTTAGATTTAGGTTGTTTTTTTAGTTTAAGGTTTAAGTTTTATATTTTATTTATTTTTAGGTTTAGATTTTTATTTAGTTTTTATTTTAGCTTTATTTTTTTACGTTTAGTTTTTATTTTATTTAGGTTTTTTATTTCTAGGTTATTTTATTTTTTAGTTTAGTTTAGGTTTTTATTTATTTTATTTTAGTTTATTATTTATTTTTTATTTTATTATATTTTTAGGTTTAGGTTTAGGTTTATATTTAGGTTTTAGTTTAGGTTTTTATTTAATTTTGTTATTTTTTTAGGTTTATATTTTTTTCTTTATTTTATGTTTAGGTTTTATATAGTTTAGGTTTTAGGTTTTTAGGTTTTTAGGGTTTATTGCTTAGGGTTTAGGTTTAGGTTTTTAGGTAGGTTAGGTTTTTAGATTTTTTTGGGTTTGTAGGGTTTATGGTTTTTTTTTTTATATTTTTTATATTTTTATTTTTTTAATATTAAGTAAACTTGTAGCTTTATGTTTACTTAGTTTATTTAGTTTATTTTTTATTTATTTTAGTTTATTTTATCTTTTATTTTTGTTTAGGATTATTTTTATTTTTATTTAGTTTATTTTATTCATTCTAGGTTTTATTATTTTAGTTTATTTAGTAGGTTGAGGTTTAGGTTTTGGTTTATTTTTTAGCTTAGTTATATTTTTATTTTATTATTTAGGTTAAAGTTTTATTTATTATTTTAGGTTTAGGTATAGGTTTTTATTTTATTTTTTTATGTTTAGGTTTTCAGTTTTTATTTTTGTTTTATTTTTAGGTATTATTTTTTTGTTTAGGTCTAGTTTTATTTTTAGTTTGTTTTATTTTATTTAGTTTAGGTTTATGTTTAGATTTAGGTCACTTTAGGTTCAGGTTTAGGATTTATTTATTTTAGTTTAGTTTATCTTAGTTTATGTTTATTTTATTTTTATTTTCAGTTCATATTTTTTTTAGTTTAGGGTATAGGTTTTATTTTTTATTTATTTTTAGGCTTAATTTTTTGGTTTAGGTTTTTATTTAATTTTAATTTTATTTTCTTTTAGGTTTATTTTATTTTTATTTTAGGTTTCGTTTTTATTTTATTTAGCCTTTTTTTATTATTTATTGTTTATTTTAGTATTTCATTTATTTTATTTTAGTTTAGTTTTTATTTTTTATTTTATTTTTTTTTTAGGTTAAGGTTTATGTTTTTGTTTTATTTTATTTTATTTTGGGTGGGTAGGTTTAGGTTAGGGTATGGAGGGTTTTTATCAGTTTTGAGTTAAGTTTTGATTAAGGTTATTTTAGTTTAGAGTTTATTTAGGTGGTATTTAGTTTAGGGTTTAGGGTTTAGGGTGGGTAGGGTATTTTAGGTTTAGTTTTGGATAGGGTTATTAGTTTATTTATGATTTATTTTATTTTATTTATTATAGTTATTTTTTATCTTAGGTTTAGGTTTAGGTTTATTTTTATATTATTTTATCTTTAAGTTTAGCTTTATTTTTATTATATTTTTATTTTTAGGTTTAGCTTTAGATTTATTTATTTTGTTTAGTTTAGTTTATTTTTGGTTTATTTTATTTTAGTTTAGCTTATTTATTTCGGATTATTTGGTTTATTTTTATTTAGTTTAGGTTTTAGTTTAGCATATTTATTTTAGTTTATTTATTTTTATTTAGGTTTATTTTTTTATTTTTATTTTTGTTTATTTCAGGGTTCATTTAGTTTAGTTTTTAGTTCATAAAATTTTTTGTATATTTGATTTTTATTTAGTTTTTCTCTTTTCTATCGTATTATTTTGTTTTTATTTTAGTTTATTTTGGTTTAGGATTAGGTTTATTTATTTAGTTTAGTATATTTAGTTTTATTTTATTTTTTTAGGTTTGATTTATTTTAGGTTTATTTTTTTTATTTTGTTTATTTTAATTAATTTATTTTATTTATTTTTTGTTTATTTTATTTTTATCTTATTTTATTTATTTTTAGTTTTAGGGTTTATTTATTTATTTTTTAGTTTAGTTTATTTTATTTATTTTTAGTTTTAGGGTTTAGGTTTAAGTTTATTATTTTTATTTATTTTATTTTAAATTTTGTTTATTTAGGTTTATTTTATATTATTTTAAGTGTATTTTATTTATTTAAGTAGGTTAAGGCTTATTTATTTATTTTAGTTTATTTTTATTTTAGATTATTTATTTATTTTATTTTATTTGTTTTTATTTTAGGTTTATTTTAGCTTAGTTTATGTTAATTTAGTTATTTTAGTTTATTTTTATTTTTATTTTTATTTAGGTTTTTAGGTTCAATTTTATTTTATTTAGTTAATTTATTTTAGGTTTAGGTTTAAGTTTATTAGTTTATTTTTTTTAATTTAGGTTTTTTTCTTATTTTTATTTTTGGTTAATTTATTTTTATTTTTTATTTATTTATTTTAGTTTAATTTTTTTAATATTTTTTAGGTTTCTTTTACTTTATTTTTAGGTTTATTTTTTAGTTTATTTTTATTTATTTAATTTTAGTTTATTTTATTTAGTTTAGGTTTAGGTTTAGGTTTATTTAGTTTAGTTTAAGTTTTAGCTTTAGGTTTAGGTTTAGGTTTAATTAGTTTTTTTTAGGTTTTGTTTTGTTTATTTTATTTTTTTAGTTTATTTAGGTTTAGGTTTAGGTTTATTTTTATTATTTTTTAATTTAGTTTATTTAGTTTAGATTAGTTTATTTATTTATTTTATTTAATTTATTTATTAAGTTTTTATATTTTTATTTTATTTATTTAGTTTAGTTTAGATTACTTTATTTTATTATTTATTTTAAATTATTTTATTTATTATATTTATTTATTTATTTAGTTTATTTTTTTATTTAGGTATATTTAGTTTATTTTAGTTTATTTATCTATTTAAGTTTATTTATTATTAGTTTATTTTGACTTAGTTTAGGTTTTCTCTTTAGTTTAGTTTATTTAGGTTTATTTAGTTTAGTTTAGTCTATTTAGGTTTATTTATTTTATTTTATTTTCATTTAGTTTGTTTTAGGTTTATTTATTTAGTTTAGTTTATTTATTTTTAGTTTATTTTATTTTATTTTATTTTAGTTTAGGTTTAAGTTTATTTCTTTATTTATTTAGTTTAGTTTTGGTTTATTTTAGGTTTAGGTTTAGGTTTTTATTTTATTTTTATTTTAGTTTATTTTATTTATTTTATTAATTTGTTTATGTTTTTTTTTTAAGTTTATTTTATTTAAGTTTAGGTTTTGGTTTAGGTTTATGTTTTTTTCCTCATTTTAAGTTTATTTTTATTTTTATTTCATTTAGGTTTAGTGTTTATTTATTATTTATTTTATTTTAGTTTATTTTTATTTAGTTTATTTTATTTATTATATTTTTTTCGTTTAGGTTTAGTTATTTCTTAAATTTATTTTTTCTATTTAGTTTTATATTTTTAATTAGTTTATTTATATTATTATATCTTTTAATTTTTTGTTTATTTTTTAGGTTTTTAGTTTAGTTATTTTATTTATTTTTAGTTTAGGTTTCATTTATTTTTGTTTAGTTTATTTATTATAATTATTTTATTTTGTTTTCATTTAGATTTAGGTTTAAGTTTATTTATTTTATTTTTTATGTTAATTTATTTTTAGCTTATTTTTGCTAATTTAGTTTATTTATTTATCTTTTTCTTTTAGGTTTAGGTTTTATTTATTTATTTTTTTTAGGGTTAGCTTAATTTTATTTAGTTTATGTTTTGTTTAGGTTTAGGTTATGATTTATTTTATTTAGTTTAGTTTATTTTTAGGTTTATTTTATTTAGGTTTATGTTAATCTTATTTCGGTTTATTTATTTTTATTTTATTTTATTTTATTTACTTTTGTTTATCTATTAATTTTAGTTTATTTATTTATTTATTTATTTATTTATTATTTAGTTTATTTTTTATTTAGGTTTAGGTTTAATTTATTTTAGTTTATTTTTTATTTAGGTTTTGGTTTATTTATTTTAATTTATTTTTTTTATTTTATTTGTTTTAGTTTATTTATTTATTTTATTTTATTTTAGTTCATTTATTTTCTTTTATTTATTTAGTTTATGTTTTATTTTAGTTTATTTATTTTTTTTACTTTTAGTTTATTTTTAGTTTAGTTTATTTAGTTTTTTAATTTTTTTGAATTTATTTTTTAATTTAAGTTTAGGTTTATTTTTATTTAGTTTATTTATTTAGGTTTATCTTTATTTATTATTTCTTTAGGTTTATTTTGTTTCTTTTAGGTTTAGGTTTATTTATTTTCAGTTTATTTTATTTTTAGTTTAGTTTATTTTAGTTTATTTATTTATGTTTAGGTTTTTTATTTTATTTATCTTATGTTTATTTATTAATATATTTTATTTAGTTTGTTTATTTATTTTATTTTTTTACTTTATTTATTTTAATTTAGTTTATTTTAGTTTAGGTTTATTTATTTAGTATATTTTACTTACTTTTTATTTTATTTAGTTTATTTTTGTTTATTTAGTTTGGTTTATATTTATTTATTTTTTAGTTTATTTTGTTTAGTTTATTTTAGGTTTTGTTTTATTTAGTTTATTTAATTTAGGTTTTTAATTTATTTTATTTATTTTATTTTTGTTTAGTTTAGTTTATTTAAGTTTATTTTATTTATTTATTTAGCTTATTCATTTTATTTAATTATTCAGATTAGTTTTTTATTTATTTTTATTATTTTACTTTCTTTTTTTTGGTTTATTTTTTATGTTTTTATTTTTGGGTTAAGTTGTGGTTTAGTTTATTTTATTTAGTTTAGTTTTTCTAGTTTTATGGTTTAGGTTTTATTTTAGTTTATTTTTTTGGCTAGTTTATTTTTTTAGGATTATTTATTTTTATTTATTTAGTTTCATTTTATTTTATTTATTTTAGTTTGTTTTATTTATTTTAATTTATTTTATGATTATTTTAGTTTATTTTTATTTATTTGGTTTTGGTTCATTTTATTTATGTAGTTTATTTAGTTTACTTTATTTTTGTTTATGTGGTTTATTTATTTTTTAGTTACTTATTTTATTTTGGGTTTAATTTAGGTTAGGTTTATTTATTTATTTTAATTTAGTTTAGTTTATTTATTTAGTTTATTTTCATTTTTTAGTTTGATTTAGGTTTATTTTTTATTTTTTGTAGTTTAGTTTATTTATTTTAGTTTAGGTTTTTTATTTTAGTTCATTATCTGGGTTCAGGTTTTGGTTTATGCTTATTTTTTAGTTTTATTTTATTTTTATTTTATTTTTTTGGTTTAGGTTTTATTTTTTATTTTTAGGTTTAGGTTTAGCTTTTTATTTTATTTTTTTTAGGTTTAGGTTTTAGGCTTTTATTTTAGGTTTATTTTTAGCTTATTTTATTTAATTTAGTCGAGGGTTTAGGTTTAGTTTATTTTAGGTTTAACTTTAGGTTTTATTTATTTTATTTTAGTTTATTTTTTAGGTTTAGGTTTTTATTTTGTTTTTAATTTATTTTAATTTATGTTTATTTTTTTATTTTAGGTTTAGTTTTTATTTTATTTAGGTTTTTATTTTTTTAGCTTAGTTTAGGTTTTTATTTATTTTATTTTAGTTTATTTTTTATTTTTTATTTTATTTTCTTTTTAAAGATAGGTTTAGGTTTTACTTTAAGCTTTTATTTTATTTTATTTTATTTTATTTAAGTTTAGGGTTTAGGGTTTAGGGTTTTTAGGGTTTGGTGTACAGGGTTTAGGTCTCAGGGTTATCTTAGGATTTTGGGTTAGTTTATAGTTTAGTGTTTAGGCTTTAGGGTTTAGCATTTTTAGGGCTTAAGCTTTATGGTTTAGGGTTAGTTTAGGGTTTAGGGTTTGGGGTTTAGGGTTTAGAGTTAATTTAGGGTTTTTTAGGGTTTAGCGATTATTTTGATATTCTTTTATTTTATAATTTTTTTTAATTTTAGGGTTTATTTTTTATTTATTTTTATTATTATTTTAGGTTTAGTTTTATTTTTTAGTTTTATTTTTATATTATTTTATTTTTATGTTTAGGTTTATTTTATTTTTTTTAATTTTTAGGTTTAGGTTTATTTAATTATTTAGTTTAGTTTAGTTTTATTCTTAGCTTTATTTTATTGTAGTTTGTCTTATTTTATTTTTACTTTATTTATTTAGGTTTATTTAGTTAATTTTTATTTCTTTTATTTAGGTTTAGGTTGTAGTTTAGTTTATTTATTTTAGTTTAGTTTATTTTTATTTAATTTTAGTTTACTTAGTTTATTTTTTTTATTTTAGGGATTATTTATTTATTATTTTTATAAATTATTTATTTATTTATTTCTATTTAATTATTTATTTTATTTTATTTTTATTTTAGTTTATTTAGGTTTAAGTTTAGGTTTATTTAGGCTTATTTAGTTAGTTTAGGTTTATTTTTTTAATTTTCTTTTTTATTTTATTTATTTACTTATTTTAGGTTTACTTTATTTTTATTTTTTTTATTTATTTTTATGTTTTAGGTTTGATTATATATTTTTTAGTTTAGTTTAGTTTATTTTATTTATTATTATTCATATAGTTTAGTTTAGGTTTAAGCTTATTTAGTTTATTTTTATTTAATTTATTTATTTTTATTATTTTTATTTATTTTTATATATTTAGTTTATTTTTTTATTTAGTTTAGTTTAGGTTTTTTTATTTTTATTTAATTTATTTTTTATTTAGTTTATTTTATTTATTTATTTATTTAAGTTTATTTAATTTTTTATTAGGTTTGTTTTTTGATTAATTTAGTTTAGGTTTAAGTTTATTTATTTCTTTACTTTATTTTTATTTTAGTTTATATATTTATTTTATTTATTTATTTTTTATTTTAGTTTATTTATGGTTTAGGTTTCATTTTTTAGGTATATATTATTTATTTATTTTTATTTTAGGTTTATTTTTATTTAGTTTTGGTTTATTTAATTTAGTTTAGTTTATTTTTGTTTTTATTTTAGTTTAAGTTTAGGTTTATTTAGTTTATTTTAAATTACCATATTTAATTATTTATTTTTATTTATTTAATTTATTTTTTATGTTTATTTTTATTTATTTGATTTATTTATTTAGTTTATATATTATTTATTTTTTTAGTTTAATTTAGGTTAAGGTTATAGGTTTAACGTTTAGGGTTTAGGGTTGTGGGTTTAGGGTTTTAGGTTTAGGGTTCAGGGTTAGGATTAGATTTAGGGTTTAGGGTTTAGGATTTAGGGTTTTTAAGTTTTTAGGGTTTAGGGTTTAAGGTTTAGGGTTTTAGGGCTTAGGGCTTTACAATTTAGTGTTTTAGGGTTTAATGTTTAGGGTTAAGGTTTAGGGTTTGGGTGGAGTGTTTTGGCATTAGGGTTTATGCTTTTTAGGGTTTAGGATTTAGTGTTTTTTAGGGTTTAGCATTTAGGGTTTTAGTTTAGGGTTTAAGGTTAGTTTTAGAGTTTAGGGTTTTTTATTTTAGTTTAGGTTTTTTTATTTGTTTTATTTTTAGGTTTTATTTACTTTAGGTTTAGGTTTTAAGATTTTTAGGGTTTTGGGTTTAGGGTTTAGGGTTTATGGTTTATGATTTAGGGTTTTAGAGTTTAGGCTTTAGGGTTTAGGGTTAGGGTTTAGGGATTAGGGTTTATCATTTAGTGTTTAAACTTTATGGGAGTTTTAGTTTAGGTTTAAGTTAACAAGGTTTAGGTTAATTATAGTTTAGTTTAAGGTTTAGTTTACTTGAGGTTTAGAGTTTAGGGTTTTAGGGTTTAGGTTAGTTTGTTTAGGGTTTAGGTTTAGTTTAAGTTTAGGTTTTAGGTTTAGGTTTAAATTTAGGAGTTAGGGTTTAAGGTTTAGGGTTTAGGGTTTAGGATTTAGGGTATAAGGTTAATTTAGGGTTTAGGGTTTAGGGTATTTTAGGGTTTAGTGTTTAGGGTTTAGGCTTTAGGGTTTCGTGTTTATGGTTTAGTTTTTTAGGGTTTACGATTTAGGGTTAAGGGTTTTAAGGTTTAGGGTTTAGGGTTTAGGGTTTAGGGTTTCAGGTTAGGGTTTATTTTTATTTTTATTTTATTTATTTTATTTTATTTAAACTAAGTAAACTAGTAGGTTTAAGTTTATTTAGTTTATTTTTTATTTATTTTAGTTTATTTTATTTTTTATTTTTATTTATGTTTTTTAGTTTTTATTTAATTTAATTTATTTATTTGAGGTTTATTTATTTTAGTTTAGGTTTTTTATTTTAATTTATTTTTTAGGTTTATGTTTAGGTTTAGGTCTATTTTTTAGTTTAGTTTTATTTTTATTTTATTTTTTATGTTTAGGTTTTATTTTTTATTTTTAGGTTTAGGGTTAGCTTTTTATTTCATTTTTTAGGTTTAAGTTTTGGGTTTTTATTTTAGGTTTTATTTTTTAGTTTAGGTTAGGCTTTATTTTAATTTTAATTTATTTTATTTAGTTTAGGTTGAGGTTTAGGTTTAGTTTATTTTAGGTTTAGGTTTAAGTTTTATTTATTTTTATTTAGCTTATTTTAGTTTAGGTTTAGGTTGGATTTTATTTTTTTTTATTTTAGGTTTTATTTTTAGGTTTATTATCTAGATTTAAGTTTTTATTTAGTTTTTATTTTATTTTATTTTCGGTTTATTTTATTTTTATTTTAGGTTTATTTTTTATTTTATTTAGGTTTTTTATTTTATAATTTAGTTTAGGTTTTTATTTGTTTTCTTTTAGTTAAGTTTTTTATTTTTTATTTTCTTTTTAAGTTTAGGTTTAAGTTTATGTTTATGTTTTAATTTTAATTTTATTTTTATTTATTTTGGTTTATGTTTTTTTATATTTTTTTTTAGATTTTATTTAGTTGAGGTTTAGACTTTTAGCTTTTTAGGGTTTAGGGTTTAGCGTTAGTTTAGGATTTTTGGTTATTTTTAACAGAGAACTAATTCAGATTCAACATTTATACTTTTCAATGTCATCAACCAAGTAACACATCAAGTTCTCTAAGACACAAGCAACGACATAGATAAAAAAATGAGCACGCATAGAGCTAATAAGAAAACCCTAGATAACTAGAACCATCTCTACTATAAAGGCATAATTCCATAAGCAGTTGATCGGATTGACTATTCTGTAGTTTCTCCAGTTCCCATTAGAACCAACTTGGCCTCTCAAGTAGTGGGATCCACCATTATATCCCCAATCTATCCCTCCACCACCACCACCATGTAACCTCAGTGTGCCTCCTCCATAACCACTTCTGAACACCACTTCCATATCCACCAGCACCTCTAGATCCCCCACCACCACTACGATAATCGCCGCCTCTGCTTCACCTCCACCGTCAGATCTAGACTAAGCCTGGTTGATGGTGATTTTCTTGTCGTGAAGGTTCTACCCATTCTTCGGGTTTAGGTTTTGGTTTAGCTTTATTAGGTTTTAGGGTTTTGGTTTATTTTTAAATTTATTTAGTAACTTTAGGTTTAGGGTTTGGGGTTTATGTTTGCTTAATGAGCCTCATGTTCAATCCAATCAATTTTGATGATAACAAACGAATGCTTGGATGTTTTAAAGTATGTTTTATGTGTTTAACATATATTAATTGCTAATTACATATCCAATACATCTCATAATATGTTTGAGGAAGTTGCTAGAAAAGAAGAATGAAAGATCAAAATGGATAATGTGAAGCTAAAGAAACAATATTTTAGGTTATATGCATTTATAACTATCTTAGAAATTCATATACGTTCATTGGCATGAATCAATTTCCTGACAACTTAACTTATTATTTTTATTTATTTGAAATAATGATAATTAGGTTAATTTATATAAATCTTTATCTAATTAACATTCAATTATATGTTTCATATAGAGCATTTGAATTATCGAAATAAGATATAATAATAAATTATGATTATTAAGTGTAATTAGTTTATATACTTAATATAATTAAATATTTGAATTTAATTTTAAGGTTATATGATAACACATGTATGATTATTTTTAAATTATATCATAATATTTAAATGCCATATTTTAAAATTAACAAAAAATATGTTGAATGTGGTATTTTAGCCAAAGTCATTTTATAATCAAGGAATTTATATTTGATTTCATCTCCAACGAATTCCTTGGATTTTTTTTCCTTAATTGGATAGGTTACATGACCCAGGTTTGACTAAAAATGAATTTATTATGACTTTTCAAACATTACTTGGGTTTAATAATTAATGCATGCTACATGCTTTGAATATATTAAGAGCAACATTTTATTATTTTTGATTTTCCCATGTGAATAGCTGAATTTTGGCTATTTGAGTTTAACATTTATTTATTATAAATTATATTTTTATTAAATATTAAATTATTATATGATAAAATGATGTTAGAATAATATATTTTTTGAAATAATTCAAAATGACTTTCTTGCATGGTACATTTATTTCTTGTCTCTCTTTACATTACTGTACTTTTATTTTTGCTGCATTAAGAATTGTATCTTGTCATTATAAAATCTAAAATTAATTTTCTACTAAAACTAAAAATTTAAGATTTAACTTTTAAAATTTTTAATATCACCCAATTCACACCCCCCCTCTTTGGTGTTATAGCTTTTATTGGCTTAACATCAAAAATTAGATCTTTTCACTATGGTACATGGTTTCCCAAAGGGTTCACTACCAGAGGGACAATCCACTCACAGACCTCCACTTTTAGATAGTGAACCATTTGATTATTGGAAAAATAGAATTAGTACATTTTTAAGAGGTCAATATGCACACATGTGGTACATGTTTACACATCAATATCATACACCCATAGTAGAAGTAAATGGCATTAAAGTAGAAAAACCTTTTGAGGAATGGACGGTAGCTGAAAGAGAACTCGATGAATTAAATGCTACGGCTTGTAATACTTTACATTGTGCTTTATTACCTGATGATTACATGAAAATTTCTATGTTAAGTATAGCAAAATAAATATGGGAAAAACTCATTATAACTTATGAAGGAACTAGTGAAGTTAGAGATGCTCACATAAATAGACTTGTTCATGAATATGAGTTATTTCATATGTCTCTTTCTGAATCTGTTTCTGATATGTATGCTAGATTAATGAAAATAATTAACACATCGCATTCTCTTGGAAAAACATAAAGGAATCAAGACTTAGTCTATAAGATTCTTAGATGTCTTCCAAAAGAATGGAAAGCTAAAGTAACAACTATTAGTGAAGCTAAGGATTTATCTACTTATCCACTTGATTAGCTTTTGGGTTCTTTGATAGCACAGGAACAGGTTATTTCTCAAAGGTATAAGATGGATAACTCGACAAAAAGGGTGAAGGAGAAAGGAAAAGCCATTGCATTATAAGTTGATGATAGTGATGAGCATAACACCTCAAGCTCGGATGGTGATAGTGATGAGGTGGTCATGCTATCCAAAAAGCTTGGGAACTTTTAACAAAGATGAATCAAAGGTATAAAAAATTTAAAAACTATAAATTTCAAACTAAGAAATTTCCTATAGGTGAAGGGAACATTTGCTACCAATGTAACAATCCTGGACACAAAATAAGTGATTGTCCAGAACTTGTTGAATAAAAGAAGAATAAGATTGATGTGGAAAGAGAAAAAATATGAAGGAGAAAAAGTACCATAAGAAGAATAAGAATGCTTTATGAGCCAACCTAGATTCAAATGAATCAAGTACTTGCTCATTCGATGAAGAGGTCAACATATGTCTTATGGAAAATGGAGAATCTGAATTAGATTCTCAAGAGGTATGCAATGATATATCTTATGATGAATTATATGATGCTTTTAATGATTTAGTTATTGAATATAAAAAATTAAAAAGAAAATACAATACCATAGAAAAATAATATAAAATTTTAGATATGAATTTTTGTGCTTTAAAAAATGAATGTGATAATTTTAAAAGTAAAACTAGTTTTTTATTAAATTGTTCCTTATATGTATGTAAACTTGAAAGAGAGAAATCTTGTTAAAAGCAAGATTAGAATTATGTTTAAAATCAAAGTTCATTATAATGCTTCATCAAGTAAAACATTTAATAAAAATTATTTGCATCATACTCATCCCACTCATATACCTTATAATTATCGTGCTAAGCCATATGCAAACACTAATGTTTGGTGCAACTATTATGTTATAAATAAGGCATATTTCATTTGATTGATATGCACGTAAATTACAAAACACTAGGAAATCATCTTATATTTGGGTACCAAAAGGTACAAGCACTACACAAACCACACATGTTAGATATCTTGCTTCAAATTTAGAATGTGGACTCAAACATGTTTGGGTTCGAAAAGTTAACAAGTTATTTTATTTTGTAGGAATGCCTTCAAAGAAAAATCAAAGAAGGCATGTTGTACTTGGACAATGGATGTTCAAGACATATGACGAGAGATAAAGATAAATTCATAACTTTAGAATCAACTGATGGAGGATTTGTTACATATGGAGATAATGCAAAGGGAAAGATCATTGGCATTGGTTCTATTAATAAGAATTCTATCACTTTAGATAAAGTTTTTTTAGTAAAAGGATTAAAACATAATTTAATTTCTATTAGTCAATTATGTGATAATGGTTTGAATGTAGTATTTCATTCATCATATTGTATTATAAAAAATAATGAAAATGTTTTCTTAGTAGGACAAAGACATAAAAATATTTATGTCATTGATTTAGATAGCTTTCATGATGTTAATTTGAATTTACTTTATTTTAAAAGCACTCATGATGATATATGGTTATGGAATAAGAGACTATGTCATATGAACATGCACACACTCAATAAAATTGCTAAACTTAATTTAGTAGTTGGATTACCTAAATTAAATTTTCATTCAAACTATGTTTGTAATGCATGTATTCATGGTAAGTATTCTAGAAGCTCATTTAAAAGTAAAAATATTGTTTCTACTTCTAGACCTCTAGAATTGTTGCACATGGATTTGTTTGGTCCAATTAGCACCACTAGCTTAGGTGGTAAAATTATGATTTTGTGATTGTTGATGATTTCTCTAGATATACTTGGGTTTTGTTTGTAACTTACAAGGATGATGTTTTTGGTTAGTTTAGAAAGTTTTCTAAATATATTCAAAGAGAACAAGGCCTTTTGATTAATAGGGTTCAAACTGATCATGGTGGTGAATTTGAAAATAAATTATTTGAGGATTATTATGATGAACATGGGATTAAACATATTTTTTCTACACCTAGAACTCACCAATAAAATAAAGAAAAACTAGAATATTAATTGAATTAAGTAGATCTATGCTTGATGAGTATAAATTGCAAAAATATTTTTGGACAAAAGTAGTAAATACTGCATGTTATATGATGAATAGGATCTATGTTAGAGAAATTTTGAAGAAGACACCCTATGAATTATTTTTTGGAAAGAAGCCTAAGATTAAAGACTTCCATGTATTTGGATGTAAATGTTTTATTTTGAATAATGGAAAAAAGCATCTAGGTAAGTTTGATTGCAAATCAAATGATGGTATTTTCTTAGGATACTCTCTTTCTAGTAGTGCTTAGAGAGTTTTCAATAAGAGAAAAAAGATTGTAGAAGAATCAATACATTTTATTTTTGATGAAAATTTAATTGATCCCATTAGAAATGAAGTGATTGATGAAGAGACTGATAATCTTAAGAAAATATCTTTAGAAGATAATGTGGATGATTCATTGCTTAAAGAATGGAAATATAATAAAAATCATCCAAAGGAACTAATTATAGGAGATCATTCAAAAGGAGTTATGACTAGAAGACATAGTAGAAAGGTTGTAGATCATTCAGCATTTTTATTTAAGGTTGAACCTAAAAATTTAGATGAAGCATTAAAAATATTTTCTGGATTATTGCTATGGAAGAAGAGTTGAATCAATTTGTAAGAAACGATGTTTGAGAATTAGTCCCAAGACCTCAAGATCAAAATATCATTTGAACAAAATGGGTCTTTAGGAATAAGCTAGATTATTAAGGTTGTATTATTAGAAATAAAGCTAGGTTAGTTGCACAAGGTTACACACAAGTTGATGGTATAGATTTTGAAGAATCTTTTGCACCCGTAGCAAGACTAGAAGCTAATAGGTTACTCCTTACTTATGCTTATTTTAGGGATTTTAAAATATTTTCAAATGGATGTCAAGAGTGCATTTTTGAATGGATTTATTGACCAAGATGTATTTGTAGAGCAACCACCTCGATTTGAGAGCCTTGATTGTCCAAATCATGTGTATAAATTAAAGAAAGCCTTATATGGTTTAAAACAGGCTCTTCATGCTTGGTATGATAGGTTAAGTAACTTCTTGATAGATCATAGATTTAGAAAGGGTAGAGTAGATATGACCTTATTCCTTAAGAGCATAGATGATGATTTGATTATGGTACAAGTGTATGTAGATGATATATTATTTGGAAGTACAAATGAATCTTTATGCGATGAGTTCTCATCTTTGATGTCTAAAGAGTTTGAAATAAATCTATGATGGGAGAACTTATTTTTTTCTTAGGTCTTCAAGTGAAGCAATAAAAAATTGGCACATTCATCAATCAAACAAAGTACACAAATGAATTGCTTTAGAGGTTTGACATGAAAAGATTAAAATCTAGTAAAACTCTTATGAGCCCATCTACAAAATTGGATTTAGATGAATTAGGAATATCTGTTGATCAAAAGCTTTATATGGGTATAATAGGTTCACTTTTATACCTTGTTGCTAGTAAGTTTGATATTATGTTGGCTGTTTATTTGTGTGCTCATTTTCAGACCAACCCGAAAGAATCTCATTTAATAGCAGTCAACCTGAAAGAATCTCACTTTTATACCTTGTGGTATTTGATAGGCACTACTAAGTTAGGTTTGTGGTATCCTAAAAATTCTTTATCATTTGATTTAGTTGCTTATTTTAATATTGATTTTACTAGATAAAAAGTAGATAGAAAAAGCACATCAAGCACATGTCAATTTTTAGGATCATCGCTTGTGTCTTGGTCATGTAGGAAACAAAATTTTATAGCTTTATCCACTGCTGAGGATGAGTACATAGTTGTTGGTAGTTGTATTGCTCATGTCCTTTGGTTAAAGAAATAATTAACAGATTTTGGTATTAAGTAAGATCACATTCTAGTTCAGTATGACAATACTACTGCTATTGGTTTAACCAAAAATCCTATCCAGCACTCACGAACCAAGCATATACAAATTAGACATAATTTTATTAGGGATCATGTTTTGAAAGGTAATGTTAATATTAATTTCATTAGTACCAATTTACAAATTGCAGATATTTTTACAAAACCATTACCAGAAGAACATTTCTGTAAACACATGCTTGGAATGTTAGATCCTAATATTTAAAACTATATGTACTTTGTTCTCACTTTTTTATATTGTCAAAAGGGGGAGAAGAGTAAAATGTGGCTTAGTATTAAGTTTATTTCAAGCATACATTTAGGTGGAGCAACATTATTCAACTCTTGTGCATAAAATTTTTGAAGAAGAGAAATTTATTTTCAAAAACTATGATGAAAGGTCAACCTTCATCAAAATCAATACCCAACATTAGTTTGTCATCATCAAAAAGGGGGAGATTATTGGCTTAATGAGCCTCATGTTCACTCCAATCAATTTTGATGATAACAAATGAATGCTTGGATGTTCTAATATATGTTTTATGCATTTTAGATAAATTAATTGCTAATTACATATCCAATACATCTCACAATATGTTTGAGGAAATTGCAAGAATGGAAGAATGAAAGATTGATCAAAATAGATAATGTTTAGCTCAAGATACAATATTTTAGGTTATATGCAATTATAACTATATTAGAAATTCATATGAGTTCATTGGCATGAATCAATTTGCTTAGAACATAGCATAATATTTTTTTATATATGAAATAATGATAATGAGGTTAATTTATATATATCTATATCTAATTAACATTCAATTATATGTTTCATACATAGCATTTGAATTGTCAAAAAAATAAATGATAATAAATTATAACTATTAAGTGTAATTAGTTTATATACTTAATATAATTAAATATTTAATTTAGTTTTAAGGTTATATGAAAACTAACATATGTATGATTACATATAAGTTATATCATATTATTCAAATATCATATTTCAAAATTAACAAAAAATATGTATAATTTTATATTTTAGCCAAAGTCATTTTATAATGAAGGAATTTATATCTAATTTTATCTCCAACAGATTCCTTGGATTATTTTTCCTTTAATTGGATAGGTTACATGACCCACGTTTGATTAAAATTGAATTTGTTATGACTTTTCAAACATTAGTTAATTTTAATATTGAATGCATGCTACATGCTTTGAATATATTAAGAACCATATTTTATTATTTTTAACTTGCACATGTGAATAGCCAAATTTTGGCAGTTTGAATTTAATATTTATTTAATATTAATTATATTTTTATTAAATATAAAATTATTATATGATAAAAAGATGTTAGAATAATATATTTTTTGAAATAATTCAAAATGACCTTCTTGCTTATAAATAGCCCTCATTCTCTTCATGAAAGCCTTCCTCATTTAAATTCAAAATCCCTCCAGCAAATCTAAGAGAAAATTTCCTAGATTTTTTTCCAAGTGTTCTCCAAATATGGCAAGATCAAATCCTTCGCTTGGAAGATTCAACATCTTCAACTAAGCGAGCTTTCTCAAATTACCTGAGTTTGTTTTCTTGATCTTAATCCTTTTTTAGTTGTCCGTACCATTTTCAGCATCTATATATTTTTTCTAATTTATATTTTTTGGTGGATTTTTCTTTGGACATCAAAATCTAAGTTTTTCACATCAAAGTTTCTTCAATCATTTTTTTGTGAAAAACTCTTGTGATAGTTTGTAGGATTTATTTCAACTTGTTGAAATTTTTATCTTCTTACAAATTTATTTTGGTTTCTTGAGATATTTCTTTATTAGTCTTATTTGAAAGATTATTTATTCTTAGATCTATTTTAGAAGTATATTTTAAGCATTTTAAATTAAATTAATGTACTAAAATTATTTTCATATTTGCTAGATCTCTCTACGTGGTGAAAGCATCTTTTTGGTTAAAATAAAATAGATGATTCGTTACTGAAATTAATTTTATTTTGCAAAAGAATATTGTGAATTTATTTTGAAATCATTTTTATATTATTCTACAAATTGTAATAACATAAACATCTTAGTTAGATCACTTTAAGATATTTATTTTATTATTTCATATCAATATTTAGTGAGCATTTTATCTTGCAAAAATTTTAAGTTATAAAGTGATCATTTATAAGTTGTGAGATCACTTTTTGAATTGAATAGCTTGGTATATTTGAAGAGATTTATTTTATCAAAATTTATTATTTTGTATTTTTATTTTCATGCTGTCAAATTTATATTGGGGTTGTACTCGACCCTTTGCAGGAGAGTACATATTATTGTAGGGGTTGTAATCACCTCATTACAGGAGAGTACTATTTATAAGCTATTTTGCATTTAGTGGATTCCTAGACAGGGGTGGCTAGGCGTGGACGTAGGTAGATTTTGAGGTTTGGCTGAACCACATAAAAATTATGTGCCTATTATCTCTCTTTACTTTACTATACTTTTATTTATACTCCATTAAGAATTATATCTTATGATTATATAATCTAAAATTCATTTTCTACTAAAATATAAAATTTAAGATTTAACTTTTAAAATTTGTAATATCACCCAATTCACCCACCCTCTTGGGTGCTATAGTGACTCACAGTTTAGGGTTTATGATTTAAGGTTAGTTTTAGGGTTTAGGGTTGTAGGGTTTATGCTTTTAGGGTTTAGGGTTTAGGGTTTAGGGTTTAGGGTTTAGGGTTTATGGTTTTAGGTTGAGGGTTTAGGGTTTTTTTTAAATTAAGTAAATCGGTTGGTTTTGGTTTATTTAGTATTTAGTTTATTTTTTATTTTAATTTATTTTATTATTTATTTTTATTTAGGTTTAATTTTTATTTTTGTTTAATTTAGTTGATTTATTTTAGGTTTATTTATTTTAGTTTAGGTTATTTTTATTTTAGTTTACTTTTTTAGGTTTAGGTTTAGATGTAGGTTATTTTTAGTTGAATATAATTTTTATTTAATTTTTTTAGGATTAGGTTTTATTTTTTATTTTTAGGTTTAGGTTTAGGTTTTTATTTTATTTTTTTAGGTTTAGGTTTTAGGTTTTCATTTTCGGCTTATTTTTAGGTTTTATTTTTAGTTTAGGTTTAGGTTTATGTTTAGTTTATTTTATTTTATTTACTTTAGGTTTATACTTAGGTTTAGGTTTAGTTTATTTTAGGATTAAGTTTATGTTTTATTTATTTTTGTTTTTGTCTACTTTAGTTTAGGTTTAGGGTTATTTTCTTTTATTTATTTTATTTTTATATTAGGTTTAGTTTTTATGTTTAGTTTTTTGTTTTGGTTTTATATTTTATTTATTTCTAGGTTTTACTTTTAGGTTTATTTTTTAGGTTTAGGTTTTTATTTACTTTTTATTATATTTTATTTTAGGTTTATTTTATTTTTATTTTACATTTAGTTCTTATTTTATTTAATTTTTTCAATCTTAGGTTTATATTATTATTTTAGTTTAGTTTAGTTTTTTATTTATTTTAATTTAGTATATTTTTATTTATTTTATGTTATTTTATTGTTAGGGTTAGATTTATTTTTTAGTTTAGTTTTTCTTTTTTATTTTATTTTATTTAAGTTTAGGTTTATTTATTTATTTTACTTTATAGGTTTTATTTACATTAGGTTTATGTTTTTAGGCTTTTGCAGTTTAAGGTTTAGGGTTTAGGGTTTAGGGTTTAGGTTTAGGTTTATGTTTTTTTTGTTTTAGCTTATTTTATTTTAGTTTAGGTTTAGGTTTATTTTTATTTTTATTTTTATTTTAGGTTTAAGTTTTTTTTTGTTTAGGGTTTAGGTTTTATTATTTATTTATTTTTATGTTCTATTTTTAAGTTTACTTTTAAGTTTAGATTTTTATTTAGTTTTTATTTTATTTTATATTTATTTTAGGTTTTTTTTTTTAATTTAGCTTAAGTTTTTATTTATTTTATTTTAGTTTAGTTTTTATTTTTTATTTTATTATTTTTGGTTAAAGTTTAGGTTTAGGTTTTAGGTTAGGTTTTATTTTATTTATTTTATTATTTTATTTTTGTTTAAGTTTTGTTATTTATTTTACTTTTAAGTTTTATGTAGTTTGGGTTTAGGTTTTAGCATTTTAGATGTTCGGGTTTAGGGTTTAGGGTTAGTTGAGGGTTTAGGGTTTAGGTTTTGTGGTTTACGGTTTAGTTAGGTTTTAGGGATTAGGGTTTAGGGTTTTTAGGGTTTATGGTTTAAGGTTTAGAGTTTAGGTTTTAGGTCTAAGGTTTAGATTTTAGTTTGGGGTTTAGGTTTAGGTTTTTTTTTAACAGAGAATAAATTAAGATTCAATATTTCTTCTTTTCATTTTCATCAACCAAGTAACACACTAAGTTTTCTAAGACACAAGCGATGACATACATAAAAAATGAGCACGCATAGAGAAAATAATAAACCCTAAATAATTAGAACCATCTCTACTATAATGACATAGTTTCATAAGTAGTAGATCAGATTGGCCATTTTTCAATTTTTCTAGTTCTCATCAGAACCACCCCGGCCTTTGAATAATGGGATCCACCATCATATCCCTGATTTCTCCCTCCGCCACCACCACGGTTGTAACCTCCGTCGCTCCTCCCGCCTTTATAGCCACCACTGCTCATACCACCACCTTTATATCCACCAACATCTCCAGTTCCCCCACCACCACTGTGATAACCTCCACCTTTACTTTCGTCTCCACCGCCAAATCTAGACTAGCCTGGTTGACGGTGTTGCTCCTGCCATCAAGGTTCTTCCTATTCTTAGGGTTTAGATTTAGGTTTAAGTTTAATTGTTATTTTTATTTAGTTACTTTATATTTAGATTTAGGGTTTGTGGTTTAGGGTTTTTTTTAGGGGAAACCACGTATAGGGGTATTTTATTGCCACAAAAAGAGGGTTACAAGGTCCTTAAAGGGGATAAACTCAGAACTACTGCTCAAAGAGCTACAATCAGCCTAAGGAGTAAAACCCCTATCTAAGTACATCCAAAAGAAAAAGAAGGCATTAAAGCAATCAAAAGATACAATGAGATTAACATAAAAAAGCCAAAGGAAGATTAAGGCCAATGCTCTGCAGGATGTGAGAATGCATGACACTATGGAGCAAGCCTGCAAGAGGACAATAGAGAAGCACCTGTATAACATCTATTTAGTAAAAGTCTTGATATCCTTAGTACCTGAAAATACAATCACCAATACAAGTAGTTCATCATATTCATCATTAGGCAGCAAGCTCAATATAAGTCCACCCATTCTGATAGAGCAAGATAAGGTTTGAATATAAATTAGTTAAGATCATCTTTGATATAAGATAACAAAGCTAGGCAAAAGATAAGAGAAGCAAAAAGTAAAATGGTTTTTAGGCTGGCTGTAAAGACCATAAGCAGCAAACAACAAATAGGCAATAGCACATTGGCAGCCAGGTGAATTAAAGAAGCTACAAGAAACCAGAAAGTCAGCAAACCCCCAGCCCAAATGGGTTGGAAAGAAAGTAGCATATAGTAAAAATAAGGTAGAGAGCAGCTTCTCCTTTATTTGGATGCTCTCCCCACCACAAAAAAATTCCAGTAAGAGATAATCAGAGCAAAAAGTTCAGTAACAGGTTGCTTAGTAGTAGAAACAGTAATCCAGTTATGCAAAAAGTAATAACAGTAACAACCAGCTGAGTGACCAATAACCCAACTATATATAAAAGTTAAAACAGTGATTAAGATCAGGTATAGTAAAGAGTAATCCTCATGAATCTGCATGTTCTCATCATAGTCAAGAGAGGGAAAATAACAACAGGAAAGATCAGTAACAGCCCAGATATTAGAAGCAAAATAAGACAAAAAAAACAAAGAGCACTTGCTGAGCAAGGTAATCTAAAAACCAATTCCAGTCCTGCAAATAGATATTAAAGTAGACATGGGATTTCACAAACAGCAAAGTAACATCAATAAGGAAGGTTGCAACCATTTGATGCTCAACAGCTATCCTACCTTGGACAAAAGTAATTAAGGCGCAAGCAAGAAAGAAAATAAAACCCCAACTCGATATCTACTGATTATAGAAAATAGTAGGAATGAGCAGAAAGCAGCATATATGAAGGGATAGGTAATGAAAAGCTCCCCACCACAAGATAATCCAGTAAGAGATATTCAGTGCAAATAGTTTAGTAGCAGGTTGCTTAGTAGCAGACACATTAATCCAATTCAAAGAAGATATTGAGAATAACCGGAGGTTGGCCATTATGCATATAAGATAAACCAATGATTAAGTTCAAGCAGAACAGAAGAATGATCTTCAAGATTTGCATGTTCCCATCATAGCATACAGAGGGAAACCAACAGTAGGGAAGACCAACATCAACCCAGATGTTAACAGCAAAGATAGAAAGAAAAACAAAGAAAACTTGCTCTGCAAGGTACTCAAAATTCCAAAAACTAATAGTGGAGACATTGTTACAGTTTTTACACCCATTAAGAAAAGCAATCTTTAAGAACAAATATATAAAATAGAGAAAGAAAGAGTTCAAGTAAATCCCACCAGAGTAAACAGTAGTACCGACAACCTCAGCAAAGGTAGAATGAAAATCCATTAAGTAACTCCAAACCTGCTGAGCATGGGAAATAAGTCTAGAAATAGCAAGATTGATAGTAGCCTCAAGGGTCCAATTCAGCCAACAACTAAGAAAGGAGATACCAATAAGTTGACCATAGGAAAAGCCATCAAGAGTAGAGAGTGCATAAAAATGATTCCATAATAAAAGAGAAATATTTTGACTATGGCAAATAGAACCAGGATAAAAAGGGCAACAACATGTGTGATCAAAAATAGCCCAGCTAATAATAACACAAACAGTTGGAAAATTGAGAAACAAAAAATATCCATAAGTCATAAAGACAATAATTTGGAAACAGGTCCCAAAAAACCAATGACTAGCATTGAAAGGAGTAACAAGACCTTTTTAGATCAAAAAATACAGTTTAGCAACAAGGCCCAGAATGAGAGGGAAAACAAAGTAAAAAACCAATGAGAGAGGCAAACATGAAAACCCGTTCTGCGAGGAGCAAGAAAGCGACCGACAAAAAACAAATTCTCTCCAGACAAGAAGTAAAGAGAATGCCCCAATCTGACACATCCACAAAAGGATCTCGAACAAACAGTAATCAATTTGAAGAAACTCCATCCAGTTCATAAAATAAACAGTGCAGAAAGAAACAACAGAATGTCAGAGATTCCACCCAGGCAAAGTAAAAGAAGCATAAAAAGATATCCATGAAGTAGTATCAAAGTTCTACACAATAATAAGTTTGCCAGAAGGGGTAAGGAGGTCAGCAGCAGCCTGTAAGTAAACCTACAAAAAACAACCTTGGCAGGTGGAAGAAAAGAAGAAAGTAGAAAGCCTCCCACAACAAGATCCCACCAAAGGGACCCTACTGAATCAGAAAATGGTTTCCAAAGAGAGCAGGCTAAATGGGGTCCAGAATCCAGTATAGACAACAACCAAGAAGATAAATATCAACAAAAAGGCCAAAAACCTCTTCATGCAGAAAAATAAAATAAAAGATAACTCCCAAAAATTAAAGGAAAATGTCAGCTCAAAGCTAGACTCAAAGAGAATATCAGCAGCAGCCCAAGATCTAATAGGGGAGACAAGCAGCATGTCAAAAGGCAGCCACCAGTCATTATTAGCTAAAATCCAACAACCCCATAAATCATTAAAGTGAATATTGCAACCAACATAATGAACACTAATACAATGCATAGAAACAACATAGGTAACTAAGATGCTCCAAGCAGTAATATCTTTGAGAAACAGTCGGTTGCAGAAATTAATGGCAGTAGCTAAACCCATCAAAATAAATATCTCCATCCAGTAGTGATTAAGCCCCCTAGGATTAGGAATGAAGGCAGCATTGATATTAAAATCCCAAACATGAGTGGTGTTATAAAACCAATAGCAGCTGACCCATAGCTTAACAAAATTCCAATGCAGGGTATTAGTATGCACATAGCTCAACAGCAGCCCTTTATTAGTGTAAATGCCAGAAGCAGAGAGCCTCCAAATAAAGGAGAAGCTATTAAAACACCAAATCATGGCACAGAGATCAAGATAGCAAATATTATCCGTGTGAAGCATCCACAAAAGACACAAAAAGGAACAGAAAGCCATAAAATAAAGAGGCAACAGTTAAAAGATGAATGGACGGTATACATCAAAAAGTTAGATTAAATTCTGAAATAAGGAAACCCAGAATTGTCCAAGTTAACCAGCCCGCAAGTGTTTGGGTAAGGTGAGTTGATCAAAGAAGATGATACCATCAGATCTAGCACCCAGATTGGCAAGGTAGTCAGCAAAAGTATTTCCTTCATGCCAAACATGAGTGATGTTAAAATTCAGTTGGGAAAGAAGGGCTCTAGTTTGCTTGAAGAGGTAGTATAATTCAGTGCTGCTCATTTTGGTGGAAGTCAGAAGATCAATTAGCAGAAGAACATCCACCTCAATCCAAATATTGAGCTAGCCATTTTGGAGGCAAATCTCAAGAGCTTTGTAGGACCATAAGCTCAAAATGGGATAGTCGGAAATAAAGGGATAAGCAAAAGCACATAGTACTATACCCTTAGAGTTCCTGAAAATGCCACCACAACCAGAGCCATTATGAGAGACAGAGCCATCAGTATTAATTTTAATAATATGTTTAAGAGGTTTTTTCCAATAAACAATTTTGTCATTTCGACAGTAAGGTTGGTCCAGCATGTTAAAGCCTAGTTTATTGGATTTACAGCCTTTAAATTATCTGTAATGAATGAGATTGGCTTTAAACAAGTCACAAATTTTGTTTTTAGTTCTAGCAATAATCCTCACGTGGTTCATAGGGATCTCGTGATGTTTTGCATCATTTCAGTCCATCCATATGAACCAGATAAGAGTGATAGCAGTGATGACTTTAATGTGACCTTTAATAGTATTATCAAAATAGACTTCAAGAAGTTGATATAAAGAAAGAGAGCCATTGAAATTGGGTGTTAAAAGATCATCATACCAAATCCAAAGCTTACAAGCAATGGCCCCATTAAAAAAACATGATTAACATTCTCAATATGGAAACAACATTGACATTTATAGAAATGGAACCCTTTACCCCCACAACAAGGAATCAACAGGATAAAATTTTTTGATATGCCAAGTAAGACGAATAAGAAGTAGGGATATTGTTATTCCAAAGTTTGGAGAACACATAGGAGGAATCATGAGTATCTTTAATGTGGAGCCACACATTTTTGAGGTTGAAATCACCATTATGTGATTGCTTAAAGAGAATCTAGTCTTGATTGTTTGGAGTGATAGGAATAGCAGAAACCATATTCAAGAAAGTAAAAGAGATAAAATCAGCAAGCTTACTATTGTTCCAGTTGTTGTTATGCTAGAAAGAGTTTACTCTAATAGCTGCAGTGGAATGGGTGGAGAGTAAGTCAATGGATCCACATCCACTCTAGTTATCTTGCCAAAAGAAAGAAGCACCAGAGTTAATGCCCCAAAAAATTAAGGATTTTGCATCCCATTTGACAGAACAAAGTCTTTTCCACATAGGAGAATCACCCGATTTAAAGGGACAAATGAGGGGGTGCTTACCCTGGCAATATTTAGCAGTCATGAAATTAGCCCAAAGACTATGATTACTCCTAAAATTCCACCAGAGTTTATAGGAAAAGGCATTGATAGCTTCTTTTATGGATTTAGAACCAAGACCACATTCATCAAAAGTGCCACAATTTTTAAACCAAGAGGTCTAGTGCATTCTTTTAGAGGAGGTATTGGAGTCCCAGAAAAATTTGTTTAGGCGACGCTCAATTCTGTTGATGATAGAAATGGTCGATACAATAGTTTGGATGAGATATAAATGCATTGAATTAAGAGTGCTCTTAATCAAGGTGAGCCTACCACAGAGAGAGTAAATGAAATTCCAAAATCAAAATTTTATTAGATATTTTCTGAATAAGGTCATCAGAAAGATGAGATCTTTTCTGGCCTTGAAAAAGAGGAGCCCCGAGATAATTAATGGGAAGTTGATTTTGCTTAAAATTAGAAATTCTGGAGATTTGATTAAGTCTATTGCTAGGAATCTTAGCTGAGGGAATAAAACAGCATTTTCTTTTCTTGTGAAAGAGACCACTAACTTTGCCAAAATCATTTAAGAGATTCTTAATAGTTTTAACATGTTGAAGAGAGGCGTTGCAGAAGATCATAAAATCATCAGCAAAGCTAAGATGAGAAACAGGGAAACCACCATGAGTTTTAAAAAACATGTTAGGATTTTTAATGAAAAGATTATTGAGGCTCCTCAAAAGATATTCTACAGTAATGATAAAAAGAGAAGGAGAAAGTGGGTCACCTTCTCACAAACCATTGCTCAAAGTAAAGAAACCAAGGGACTCACCATTCATGATAACAGAAAACTAGACATTAGTGATACAACTTTTAATAATCTAGATAAAATTATCAGAGAAACCAAACAAATATAAGATTTGAAAGAGGAAATCCCACGAGAGGTTGTCAATGGCTTTAGAGTTGTCCAGTTTGAAGAGGATATTACCTCCTCTGGAAGGAACATCAATGTCATGAACCAGCTCTTGAGCGAGAAGAATATTATCAGATATGACTCTATTTTTAATGAAACCAGTTTGGTTAGGGGAGATGATTTTAAGGAGCAGAGGGCTAATCCTATTATTAATTAATTTAACAATGAGTTTTTGGAAAAAAGGTGCAAAGGCTAATAGGTCTAAAATTGCCCCAAAATTCAGGATTGTTGGTTTTGGGAACAAGGACAATAGAAGTACTTGAAAAATATCTAGGAATAGAGCTTCCATCAAAGAAATCAATAACAGCATCAACAATATCAGATTTAATAAAAGGCCAACAATGTTGAAAGAAATTAGTCGTATAGCCATTAGGGCCAGCAACGGAATCAATTTTCATGCTATTGAGAGTACTACTAATCTCCTCTTCCGAGGGATGCATAGTGAGCAAATGGTTATCCTCATTGTTAATCATAGAAGGGATTAGATGGGTGTTGGAGGGGGTTTCTAATGAAGGATTAGAGTTTAATAAATTTTGAAAGTGATGTATGACAGATTCCTTAATTTCATTATTATCAGTTATCCAGCCACCATTAATGTTCTTAATTTTCTTAATCAAGTTTAATGCTTTCCATTTATTGCAAATAGCATGGAAACACCTTGTGTTTCTGTCGCCATCAATAATATGTTTGCTAGCGGCTTTTTGATGCCAATAGGTTTCCTCCATATTTTGGTAATTAATCAAGTTATCTTTGGCAATGCTCAACTCATCATGCTTACTGGGATCAGTTAAGACAACCTCTTCAAGAGAACAAATGACTTGTTCCATAGCTTTAAGATTGGTAAAAAGATTTTTAAATATATGCTTGTTCCACTAATTGAGGTTTTGTTTAAGTCTTTTGAGCTTAAGCCAAAGATGAATCATGCCTTTAACAAAATTATCTGGGTGAACAGGAGCAATTCAATTAGTAAAAACAACATTAGTGAAATCGCCATGTTGGGTCCACATATTTTGGAATCTAAAAGGTGAGGGAGTAGAAAGGTTAAAAACTCACCTAAGGAGATTTTGACATTAACCAATTGATCATGATCATCAATGATGGAAATGGTGATGGAATTATTCCAAAAACACCAAATTTTATTATTAAGATTGAAGAGGAAATTTTGAAATCCAAGCGATCTAGCAACATGAGCAATCTTGGAAGAGTTAATGAAAGGCTAAATAATAAATAAGTAATTTGATGTTATGAGCACGACAGAGGCTCCTAACACAGTTGTGGATAGGGAGAGTCCCACAACCCTGAATATTCCAAATAAGAAAATTAATCATAATAAGAAATACAAAAAGGAAAAGGTAAAGAAAAGAAATGGAAAAAGGAAGAGAGGAGGACATAATTATTTGTCAGGTGTTAGAGAAGAACATGTGGTTTTAGTGAAGTTATTATTAGTCATTTTTGGCTTCATAAGATTTTTTTTAATAACAGTTTGGAAGGGTCTATCAGTATCCAATGTATCTCCATCAGAAAGCGATTGGTTTTTGGTATCCAGAATAGGAGCAGTATCAGTCAATGTTTTAGTAGTAGTGATTTCTCCTTCTTCAGTAACAGAGTAAGAATGAGAAATTGGGATTGCCTGAGTATCACTTTGTAGAGAAATAGAAGGGGAGGTTCTTGCACCATTAATAGTACAAATATCATTCTCATTGCCATGATGCATATTTAGATTTTGGTCTGACACCAAAGGATCAACATTATTTTGATCCAATATACGATTCCCATTCAAATTGGCATCAAGATTCAAATGGAGCAAAGATTTTCATGAGCTGCCAAATTATTACAAGTAGGAGTAGTGCTAGGTAAGTTATCATTAGTTTCTTCACACACCTCAATAGTAATATTTATACCAGGCTCAGAATGTTTTTCATTAGACAAATCAGTAGGTAATAAAGGAGTAGGTGTAGGAGGATAAGTTCCATTATGAGTAGCTTTAGGCACATAAGCAAACTTATTGGTTTTCCAAGTTCCAAGAGAGGTATTAGTGTCCTGTGATATATTCTTTTTGAGGTTAGGGTGTAACACAAAGCATTCAGAGTGATCATGACCATGGATCTTACAGTGAGTGCAAAAGATGGGAAAATTTTAAAATTCTACTTTTTGGTTATATCCAAATTTTTTGAACCGATCCAAACTTCTTTGGGGTATTTTTTGGTAATGTCAATCTCAACCAAGATACGTGTAATAGATGGCCGAGATCTAGCTGCAGTGGTTTGATCAATTTAAAGGGGTCTACCAAACAGAGCCCCAACCGCAAACAGAACTTGGTGAGTAACATAGTGAATTCTCATGTTGGGAAAAGCAAGCCATAAAGGAACAATAGGGGATTCCTCTTTGACATCAAAAAGGGGTGACCATTTCAAGATCCATTTGAAAATTATACACAAAATAGGGTGTGAGCAAAGACTCAGAATAGTCTAAATTTGATGCTTGAATAAGGATATTTAGAGGATTCATTGATAGTGAAGACTCAGAAAGCTTTAAGCTATGGAAGAAAGATCGGATATTATCTAGAGTAGGGCATCGTAGAGAGAATTTATCAACCAAAGAGAACTCAAAAGGCTTAGCTAATTTCTCCACATCCTAGTCAGAACATATGACAGCCAGTAATCCATGGAATGAGGTAGAAATTAAGTTAACCGAGGCATTAGAGCAAGGGTTCTTACCAGAAAGAGTGTCCTTAAAGGACTTGATAGCAGGCGCATTAATGGATGCAATCAGATCCAAAATACCTTTAGGATCAGTGGCCAAAGCTGGCACATCTAGGAGCCATGAGCTCAGTTGCGTGGAGCGTGATGCCTCAGCCATTGAACGATCCAGTGAGAGTCACATAAGCAACCAAGCCGAGAGAGGAAGCGCAACCAAGCAATAAAATAGTGATCACGATCGGGGTAGCCTGAAATGCAGCCAAACCATAGAAAATTGCACGGGAACACAAAATCGCCTGAGAGGGAGCACAGCCGAGAGGGTTTAGGGTTTTGGGTTTAAGGTTTAGGGTTTAGGGTGTAGAAATTAATTTTTAGGATTTTGGGTTTATGGTTTTTGAGTTTATACTTTTAGGGTTTATGGTTTAGGATTAGGGTTTTGGGCTTTGGGTTTTAGGTTTTCAATTTCTCGGGTTTCGAGTTTAGGGATGTAGGTTTAGGGTTTAGGGTTTAGGGTAATTTTTTGGGTTTTGGGTTCAGGGATTAGGGTCTAGGGCTTCGAATTTAGGGTTTTGGGTTTTTTATTTTTAAAATTAAGTAAACCGAAAGGTTTAGATTTATTTAGTTTATTTTTTATTTATTTTAGGTTATTTTATTTTTTATTTCTATTTAGGTTTATTTTTTATTTTTATTTAGTTTTGTTTTTATTTATTTTAATTTTATTTATTTTAGGTTATATTTTTTATTTTAGTTTATTTTCTAGTTTAGGTTTAGGTTTAGGTTAATTTTTTAGTTGAGTTTTATTTTTATTTTATTTTTTAAGTTTAGGTTTTATTTTTTATTTTTAGGTTTAGGTTTAGGTTTGTATTTTATTTTTTTAGGTTTAGGTTTTGGATTTTTATTTTGGTTTATTTTATGTTTTATTTTTTTTAGTTTAGGTCTAAATTTATTTTTAGTTTATTTTATTTTATTTAGATTAGGTTTAGGTTTAGGTTTAGTTTATTTTAAGTTTAGCTTTAGGTTTAGGTTTAAGTTTAGGTTCTATTTATTTTAGTTTAGGTTTAGATTTATTTTATTTAGTTTATTTTATTTTTATTTTAGGTTTTACTTTTTTAGTTTAAGGTTTAGTTTTTATTTTTTATTTATTTTTAGGTTTTATTTTTTAGGTTTTGGTTTTTATTTAATTTTTATTATATTTAATTTTTATTTTACGTTTAGTTTTTATTTTATTAAGGTTTTTTATTCTTAGGTTTATTTTATTTTTTTTAGTTTAGGTTTTCTTTATTTTATTTTACTTAAGTTTAATTTTTTTATTCTTTTTAGGTTTAGGATTAGTGTTTAGGCTTTAAGGTTTAGGGTTTTAAGGGTTTAGGGTTTAGGGTTTAGGGTTAGCTTAGGGTTTAGTGTTAGTTTAAGGTTTTAGGTTTAGGGTTTAGGGTTTAGGCTTTAATGTTTATTGATTTTAGGGTTTAGACTATAGGATTCATAGTTAGTTTAGGGTTTGGGGTTTAGGGTGAAGGGTTAGGGTTAGGGTTTAGAATTTAGGGTTTAAGGTTTATGGTTTAGGGTTAATTTAGGGTTTAGGATTTAGGGTTTACGGTTGTAGGTTTAGGGTTGTGGGTTAGGATTTAGGTTTTAGTTTTAGTTTTAGGCTTTATGGTTTAGGTTTTTGAATTTAAGGTTTAGGGTTTAAGGTTTTTTTAAAAAAAAATTAAGTAAACTGGTTGGTTTAGGTTTATTTAGTTTATTATTTTTTTATTTTAATTTAATTTATTTTTATTTTTATTTAGGTTTATTTTTCATTTTATTTAGTTTGGTTTATTTATTTTAGTTCTATTTATTTTAGTTCTATTTATTTTAGTTTAGGTTTTTCTTTTAGTACATTTTTTAAGCTTTGGCTTACATTTATGTTTAATTTTTAGTTGAGTTTTATTTTTATTTTATTTTTTAGGTTTAGATTTATATTTTATTTTTTAAATTTAGGTTTTAAGTTTATTTTTAGGTTTAATTTTTTAGTTTAGGTTTAGGTTTATTTTAAATTTATATGATTGTATTTAGTTTAGTGTTTAGGTTTTATTTATTTTAATTTATTTTATTTTAGTTTAGGTTTAGGTCTATTTTACTTTGTTTATTTTATTTTCATTTTAGGTTTAATTTTTAATTTTAGTTTAGGATTTGGGTTTTATTTTTTATTTATTTTCAGGTTTGGGTTTTTATTTAGTTTTTATTTTATTTTAGGTTTATTTTATTTTTAATTTATATTTAGTTTTTATTTTATTTAGGTTTTTTATTTATAGGGTTATTTTATCTTATAGTTTAGTTCAAGTTTTTATTTATTTTATTTTATTTTAGTTTTTATTATTTATTTTATTTTATCTTAAGATTTAGGTTTAGGTTTAGGTTTTTTATTTATTTTATTTTAGGGTTTTATTTACTTTAAGTTTAGGTTTTTTGATTTTTCAATTTTTAGGTTTTTAGGATTTAGGGTTTAGGGTTTAGGGTTTAGGGTTTAGGCTTTAGGGTTTGGGGTTTAAGTTTTAGGGTTTAGTGTTAATTCTTTCGATTTTAGGGTTTAGGGTTTTAGGGTTTAGGGTTTAGAGTTTTTTTATATTTTTTAATTTTTTAAATTAAGTAAACTTGTAGGTTTAAGTTTATTTAATTTATTTTTTATTTATTTTAGTATATTTTAATTTTTATTTTGTTTAAGTTTATTTTTATTTTTATTTAGTTTAATTCATTTATTTTTTATTTATCAATTTTAATTAAGTTTTTAAATTTAGGTTTAGGTTTAGGTTTGTTTTAGTTTAGTTTTATTTTTACTTTATTTTTTAGGTTTAAGTTTTATTTTTTAGTTTTAGGTTTAGGTTTAGGTTCTTTTTTTAAGGATTAGGTTTTAGATTATTATTTTATGTTTATTTTTCTGTATTATTTTTTAGTTTAGGTTTAGGTTTATTTTTTAATCTTATATTTATTTATTTTAGGTTTAGTTTACGGTTTAGGTTTAGGTTTTATTTATTTTAGTTTAGTTTATCTTAGTTTAGGTTTAGGTTTATATGATTTTTATTTTAGGTTTAGGTTTTTAACATTTTAGGGTTTAGGGTTTAGGGATTAAGTTTTAGGTTGTTATTTTAGGTTTATTTTTAGGTTTTATTTTTTAGTTTAGGTTTAGGTTTACTTTTAGTTTATTTTATTTATTTAGTTTAGATTTGGTATTATTTATTTTAGGTTTAGGCTTATGTTTTATTTATTTAAATTTAGTTTATTTTAGTTTAGGTCTATGTTTATTTTATTTTTGTTTATTTTTTTAGTTTAGGTTTAGTTTTTATTTTTAGTTAAGTGTTTGGGTTTTATTTTTTATTTATTTCTAGGTTTTATTTTTAGGTTTGTTTTTTGGGTTTAGGTTTTTAATTGGTTTTATTTTATTTTATTTTAAGTCTATTTTATTTTTATTTTACATTTAGTTTTTATTTTATTTTGGTTTTTTATTCTTAAGTATATTTTATTTTTTTTGTTTAGTTTATGTTTTTATTTATTTTATTTTATTTTATTTTTAGGTTTAGGTTTAGGTTTTAGTTTAGATTTTATTTTATTTTATTTTATTTATGTTTAGGTTTTTGGATTTATTTTATTTTTAGGTTTTATTTACTTTAGCTTTAGGTTTTTAGGTTTTCAAGGTTTAGTGTTTAGTGTTTACTATTTAGGGTTTAGAGTTTAGGGTTTTAGGGCTTTGGTTTTTAGGGTTTAGGATTTAGGGTTAAGGTTTAGGGTTCAGTGTTTAGGCTTTAATGTTTTAGGTTAAGGGTTTAGGGTTTAGGGTTTTACAATTTTGGGTTTAGGGTTATGGTTACGGTTTAGGGTTAATGATGTTTTTAGGGTTTAGGGTAGTAGGTTTAGGGTTCAGGGTTTTGGGTTAGTTTTAGGGTTTGGGGTTAGGCTTTCGGATTTAGGATTTAGGGTTTAAGGTTTAGGTTTTATATTTTGGGGTTTTTTTAAATTAAATAAACTAGTAGGTTTAGCATTTTTTAATTTATTTAACTTATTTAATTTATTTTTTTATTTATTTTAGTTAATTTTATTCTATTTTTTTAATTAGGTTTATTTATTTATTTTATTTCATTTATTTTATTTATTTTAGGTTTATTTATTTTAATTTAGGTTGTTATTTTTGTTTATTTTTAGGTTTGGGTTTATTTTTTACCTGAGTTTATTTTATTTTATTTTACAAGTTTAGGTTTTTAGGTTCTTAGGGTTTATAGTTTAGGGTTTAGGGTTTAGTGTTTACGGTTTTAGGGATTAGGGTTTTAGGATTTTGGGTTTAGTGTTAGGGTTTAGGGTTTAGGGTTTAGGGTTTAGCATTTAGGCTTTAGGGTTTAGGGTTTTTAGGGTTTAGGGTTTAGGGTTTAGGGTTTAGTTTAGGGTTTAGTTTATAGTTTAGACTTTGGGTTGTAGGTTTAGTGTTTTGATTTAGGGTTAGTTTTAGACTTAGGAGTTAGTGTTAATTTATTTTATTTTTAACTTATATATATTTTATTTTAGGGTTTATAGTTTAGGGTTTAGGGTTTAGGTTTAGATTTAGGGTTTAGGGTTTAGGGTTTAAGTTTTAGGGTTTAGGGTTTAGGGTTTTTTAGGGTTTAGGGTTTAAAGTTTAGGGATTAGGGTTTAGAGTTTTTAGAATATGGGGTTCGGAGTTTAGGGTTTAGGTTTTAGGTTTATGGTTCAAGTTTTAATTTAGAGTTTAGGGTTTTTAGTTTTCTTTAATAGATAATAAATTTAGATTAAACAATTCTTCTTTTTGATTTTTTAACCAAGTAACACACCAAGTTTTCTAAGACACAAGTGATGACATAGATCAAAAATGAGCATATCCACTAGATCCCCACCATTGCTCCTCCTACCTCCATAACCACCACTTCTCCGACCACCACCTCCATATCCACCAGTACCTCTAGATCCCCCACCATCACTATGATAACTGTCACGTCTGTCTTCGCCTCCACAGCTAGATCTAGATTGGGCCTAGTAGACGGTGATGTTCTTGCCCTCAAGGATCTGCCCATTTTTAGGGTTTAAGTTTAGGTTTAGGTTTAATAGGTTTCAAGGTTTAGGTTTATTTTTTAATTTATTTATTTACTTTAAGTTTAGGTTTAGGTTTAGAGTTTAGGGTTTAGGGTTTAAGGCTTAGGGTTAGGGTTTAGGGTTTAGGGTTTAGGGTTTAGGGTTTTAGGGTTTTACTTTTAGGGTTTTTAGGGTTTAGGGTTTTTAGGGTTTAGGGTTTAGGGTTTAGGGTTTTGGGTTTATTTTTAGGATTTTGGGTTTAGTTTTTTTTAATTTTATTTTTATTTTTATTTATTTAGTTTATTTTATATTTATTTTTATATTTTTAATTTTATTTATTTTATTTATTTTTTATTTTTTTTTTATTTTAGTTTTTATTTTTAGTTTATTTTTTTAGGTTTAGGTTTATTTTTAGTTATTTATTTTATTTATTTTTAGGTTTAATTTTATTTATTTTTTATTTATTTTAGTTTAGGTTTATGTTTTTTTTTATTTTAGTTTATTTATTTTTTTTTTTTTTAGGTTTATTTTTTTTAGTTTAGGTTTAGGTTTATTTTATTTTTTTTAGGTTTATTTTTAGGTTTATTTTTTTAGGTTTATGTTTATTTATTTTTATTTTTATTTTAGGTTTATTTATTTTTTTTGGTTTAGGTTTTTATTTTTTTAATTTTTTTTTTATTTTAGGTTTATTTTTATTTAGGTTTATTTTATTTTTATTTTAGGTTTATTTTATTTTATTTTATTTAGGTTTAGGTTTATTTTTATTTTAGTATTTATTTTATTTTATTTATATTTAGGTTTATTTATTTTTAGTTTGTTTTCTTTATTTATTTTTTAGGTTTTTATTTTTTAGTTTAGGTTTATTTTAGTTTAGGGTTTATTTAGTTTAGGTTTATTTAGGGTTTAGGTTTTGTTTAGGGTTTTCTTATTTATTTTTTATTTAGGTTTAGGTTTAGGGTTTTAGGGTTTATTCTTTTAGGGTTTAGGGTTTATTCTTTTAGGGTTTAAGGTTTAGGGTTAGGGTTTAAGGTTTAGGGTTAGGGTTTTGGGTTTTGGGTTTAGGGTTTTAGGGGTAGGGTTTAGGTTGTAGGTTTAGGGTTTAGAGTTTTGGGTTTAGATTTAGCTTAAGGTCTTTTTTTTTAATTTGTATCGATAGGTTTAGGTTTATTTAGTATATTTAGTTTATTTATTTATTTTTTGTTTATTATTTTATTTTATTTAGATTTATTTTTATTTTATTTAATTTACTTTATTTATTTTTTTAGTAGGTTTTATTTTAGTTCATTTTTTAGGCTTAGTTTTAAGTTTAGGTTTATTATTTAGTTGAGTTTTATTTTTATTTTATTTTTTTAGGTTTAGGTTTTATTTTTTACTTTTAAGTTTAGGTTTAGGTTTTATTTTACTTTTTTATGTTTAGGTTTTAGGTTTATTTTAGGTTTTATTTTTAGTTTAGGTTTTCTTTTTTAGTTTATTTTATTTTATTTAGTTAAGGTTTAGGTTTAGCTTTGGTTTATTTTAGGTTTAGGTTTAGGTTTTATTTATTTTAGTTTACTTTATTTTGTTTAGGTTTAGGATTATTTTATTTTATTTATTTTATTTTTATTTTAGGTTTAGTTTTTTTTAGTTTAGGGTTTAGGTTTTATTATTTATTTATTTTTAAGTTTTATTTTTAGGTTTATTTTTTAGGTTTAGGTTTTAATTTTATTTTATTTTATGTTTATTTAATTTTATTTTATATTTAGTTTTTACTTTATTCAAGTTTTTTATTCTTAGGTTTATTTTATTTTTTAGTTTGTTTAGGTTTTTATTTATTTTATTTTAGCTTATTATTATTTTATTTTATTTTTAGATTTAGGTTTAGGTTTTAGTTTAGGTTTTTATTTTATTTTATTTTTTATATTATTTAGATTTAGGTTTTGTTATTTATTTTATTTTTAGGTTTTATTTAGTATAAATTTAAGTTTTTAGGTTTTTAGGATTTAGGGTTTATGGTTTAAGGTTTAGTGTTTAGGGTTTAGGGTTGTAAGTTTTAGGGCTTAGGGTTTAGGGTTTAGGGTTGTAAGGTTTAGGGTTTAGGGTTTAGGGTTTAGGGTTTAGAGTTTAGGGTTTAGGTTTTTTAGTGTTTAGGGTTTAGGGTTTAAAGTTTAGGGTTTTAGGGTTTTAGGGTTTAGGGTTTAGAGTTAAAGGTTTAGGGTTAGGGTTAGGGTTTAAGGTTTAGGGTTTAAGGTTTAGGGTTTAGGATTTAGTGTTTATGGTTTAGGGTTTAGGGTTAGTTTAGGGTTTAGGTTTGTAGGTTTAGGGATGTAGATTTAGGGTTAGTTTTATGGTTTTTTGGAAATTAGGGAAATTGTATTGCCACAAAGAAAAGGTATAAGGTCCTTAGAGGGAATAAATAATGCTCAAAGACCTACAAAGAGTCCTAAGGAGATAAGCCCCCTAACTAATACAATAGTTAAGGAAAGCAAGCTCAGAAAAAAGAAAGAGAGATAAAAAAAAAATCCATGAAATTAGCATCAAACTTCTTCTGCTCCTTTTGAAACTAACAAAATTCAGCAGCATTAGTCTCCTGACCTATACCAGAGATCTACAACATGATTAAAGGGATGAGTACAAATAATGAAATACTTAATCAAGCATAAAGAGTAAGAGCAGATAGAAAAAATAAGATAAAGAAAAGGCTCAGGCTTAGTTATAATCGTCTCAGGGACCATATGTAAGCATCCAAACATCAAGTGTTTAGGTTTATTTTTTGGGTAGGATGACAAAGCAAATTTTTTTAGGTTTAGAGTAAATTTGCTTTGCGTTATCCTACTTTGCATAATATTAAATCATTTTTCCATAGCTTGAAACTCTATGGTATCTTTTACGAATTGATTGATTCCCTTCATGTCTTGATTGACTTTCAAATGACTTAGATTATTCTCGAGTTTTCTCGATGCTCATATTTTGTTTTCAATTGTCGATCGATTGTTAAAATGGAGGCCCCATTTTAATATTAATGAGGAATATCTTATTGTTTTGGTTTGGATCTCTCTTCCCAATTTCCATGTCCATTTCATTAATCATGAGTTTCTTTTTACTGTGGGTGTGCTGTTTGGTCATCCTCCTCAAGTTGATATGGCGACTGATTCTAATACTCAGCCATCTGTTGGTTGGATTCTAGTCAAGTTGGATATAACTAAAAAATTTCCAAAGGAAATTTTGCTAGGATCAGTGAAATATGGATATTTGCAAAAAGTGGATTTTGAGAATTTTCCTATTTTTTGTTCCCATTGCAAAATTCATGGTCATGGAGTTTTGAATTGCATTGTGGTTCACCCTCACCTTAAGAAACCCAAACCCATTCATAATAACTCAGATCCCAATCTTAAGGTGACCTTGGTTAAACCATAGAAAGTTGTTTCAATGGATAACTCTTTACTTGAAGCCGAGGGTCATTGCCTTGATCCTCCCGCTGCTCCTTTGGACAATGTTGCGGTTCTTAAGCCTGATCAACTTTTGGATGTCAGTCATGGTAATAAAGATGCATTATTTTGTAATGGGGCTATACATTTTGAATCCCGATATTGGTAATAATTTGGACAATAATATGTTTTCGAAACTTATGGATGATGATTTTATCTCAAATGATTCCATTCCTGCTTCTTTACTACCTTTAATTGAAGAAAATGTGATCCTTGATGAGGACTTGAATGGTGAGCAAACTAAGGATAAAGTTTCTAAACCTGATTGGGCACCTGTGCTTTAAATGGTTCTAATCCTTTTCCTACTTCTTCATCTAATTTTGAACTAATTTCTAATCGATACTTCAACATAATAATGATTTGGAAGAAGGTGAAGTGGCATGCAATGATGGTTTAAATGTGCAAACTTATTCCAAACATACCCCTGAACTATCTCTATCGGAAGGTGATGTTGTAGATGTGACTAATAAATTACAAATGGTTTTCAGGAAGAAAAATAAAACTCCTAAAACTAAATTTCCTAACTTTGCCAGAGTTACTAGATCTCTTACGCTAAAATAAATGGTTTCTTTCTTAATTTGTAATGTGAGAGGGATTGGTACCCTCCATGTTAGAAATAAATTTGAATTTAGTTCGTTCTCATAACATTTCCTTTTTTATATTTGGGAACCTTTTATTCTTCCTTATAACTTTTCTTTTGTTGCGAGAATGATTGGTTTTTTTTTTGCTAACTCGAGCAATAAAATTTGGATTTTTTGGAATAGTCCCTATGTACTGTAGGTTTTGGATGATTTATCCCAAGTTGTGAATGTTAAGATTACTTATGATAATTGGTTTTGTTTTGGCTCATTTGTTTATGCTTCTTGTAATAGAAATGGTAGACGGCTTCCTTGGAAAGATCTTATTAGTTTTTCTTCTTCTATAGATGCTCCTTGGTTTGTGGGTGGGGACTTTAATACTATCTCTTCTTCCTCTAAATGTGTTGGTGGTAATGCTCTGAACTTAATTTCTATGGAAGATTTTAATAACATGATCCTTGATTGTCATCTTATTCATATTGGATTTAGTGGTTCTCAATTTACTTGGAATAATTATAGACTCTGGCAAAAGCTAGATCAGGTTCTTTTTAATCATTTATGGATTAATATTCTCCCTAGTACTTCTGTGGAGCACTTAAGTAGAACCCTTTCAGACTATTCTCCCTTGCTCATCACTGTGAATTTTATTGCTAGTAAATCCTCTTCCCCTAACCCTTTTCGCTTCTAAAATATGTGGCTCATGGATGATAAATTTTTGGATGTTGTTGCAACTAACTTGGGTGAACCTCTTCATCCAGATGATTCTATTTTTGGGATGAGGAAATTGTGGTTCAAATTAAAAAGTCTTAAACAATGCCTTACTTGGTGGAATTAACATTATTTCAAGAACCTTTTGTCAATATCAAAGATATGGAGAATGAGGTTATAGTTTTGGAAGACATTGTCGTTAATAATCCTTCTAAAATCTATTTGTTGGCTCAAGCTAAAGATAGGTTAACATGTTTTCAAGACATGGGGGAGACCTATTGGGAGAAAAAAGCTTCTATGAAATGGATATCTAATGGTGATCATAATACTATAAATTTTCATGCCATTATTAAAAAGAAAAAGGCTATAAATCACATTCACGAAATGAAAATTAATGGTGGAGTTTGATGTTTAGATAAAAAGGAGCTTACTGATTCTACTATTTTTTTTATAATGAGCTTCTAAATAAAAATGTTGCTTATGATGATATTTCTTGACCTGAAGTTATTCCTAATCTTATTTCAGATGATGATAACATTATGCTTTCTTCCTTACCTTCTGAGTCTGAAATTGCTGATACTTTGTAGAGTATGAATAAAGACTTTGTGGCCAGTCCTAATTATTATACTACCCTCTTTTCCCAAAAATGTTGGATTATCATTAAAGAGGACTTAGCTAAAGTTGTCCTTGATTTCATTAAGGGTAGTACCCTTCCTAAATATTTTGCTAGAACCTCCATTATTTTAATTCCTAAAAAAAGACAATCCTAAAGTTTTGGATTTTAGGCGATTAGCCTTTACTCTTTTTTTTAATAAACTTCTTTCTAAGATTTTTGCTAAAAGCTTGACTATCTTGCTTTCTATAATTATCTCCCCCCAATCAAACCAATTTTATTAATGTTTTTTTAAACCAAGAGATGATCCATGACTTAAATGCCAATGTTCACGATAGAAACCTATTTTTTAAGCTTGACATTTCCAAAGCTTATGATAATATTGGTTGGGTTTTCCTATATAAAATTTTGGCTTTATTTGGATTCTATAACCAATTTTTTGCTTTAATTAAGAATGGGATTGAGAATTCTTGGTTTTCTTTGCTCCTCAATGGTGAAGTGCATGGTTTCTTCTCTTCTTCTCATGAGCTAAGGCAAGGGGACCCTCTCTCCTACCCTTTTCATTATTACTGTGGAATATCTTTCTAGATGTATTTAGTAGATGTTTAGTAGAATGCCTAACATGTACTATAGAACTATTGGTGGGTTTCCCATTTCTCACCTTAGTTTTGTTGAAGATTTCATTATATTTTGCAATGCCTCTACTCTTTATATTTAAAAATTGTGTAAGTTCTTAACTATTTTTGGTAAGGAGAGTGGCTTGAATATTAATCTTCATAAAAGTTGTTTTATTACTAGCACTTCTATTTCATTATCTAAGATCAATGCTATAAAAAAATATTACAAGTTTTTCACACCAAATTCTCGCTATCAAGTATCTCAGGACTCCCTTATATAGGGGAACAAAAAGATCTTCTTTATTTGATGATGTTATTTAGAAAATAAATCAGAAAACCTCCTCTTGGGAGTTTTATTTACTTTTCTTTAGTGCTAGACTTATCCTGATCAAAAGTACCCTTTGCTCTCTACCTCTATATATATTATCTACTATTGTTCCTACACGTTCTATTATTAAAAAGATTAATAGACTCTTTAATAAATTTTTTTAGGGATCTAACTTTTCTATAAAAAGATTACATTGGGCTAGTTGGCACAACTGTTGTGGTCCTATTAATGAAGGTGGTTTGGGTTGCAAAACTTTAGTGATTCTATTAACTATTTTTTTGATAAAATGTGATGGAATATTAGAAATAAACATAGTTATTAGTCAAAGTTTATGAATGCTAAATATTGTTAGGGCAAACATCCCCTCATTTGTGCTTTCAAATCTTGGGATTCTCCTGTGTGGAGAAGACTTTGTAGTATCAAATGGAATGCTGAGAACTTAATTTCTTGGGGTGTCAATTCTAGTTCCTCTTTCTTTTGGCAAGACAATTAGCTGGGGCAAGGCTCTATTGATTCCTTGCTCAATACTCATTCCACTGTGATGCTTAAGATTGATTAGTTAATTACTCATAATAAGTGGGATGTGGCTCAGTTGAATATCCTTTTCCCTAATATGATCGTTGACAAAATCCTTAAAATTTATCCTTTCCCTATTGAACCCGACCAAATTCTCTTTAATAATTCTTCTTATGGAGATTTTGTATTTAAGGATGTTTGGCATTTCATCATATTTAAATATCAAGAGTGTTAGATTTTTACTAAAATCTAAAATATTAGTGTCTCTACTTCATTCTCAGTTTTAACTTGGCACATTAAATTATATCCCTATGGTGATACTCTTACGAAAAAGATTTTCATCTCCCCTAAATGTCAATGTTTCTATCACATTGAAAGTGTGGATCATGTTTTTGTCAATGGCCCTATTGTTGCTAAAATGTGGAATTGGTATGATAATAATTTTAATACATTCCATTTTAATGGTTCATTTTCAATTATACAACTTCTTGAAGTATCTTTCTCCCATACTTCTATGGCCCTTGTTAAAAATGTTTTAGCTATTATTATTCTTTGGTATATTTGGATGGATAGAAATGATGCTAAGCATTGTAATATTTCTTTGAATTATCATCATATTATTGCTAGAGCCAAATATAAAATTTTGTCTCTTTTCAAAGCTAATCTTCTTACTCACTCTGGTTTTAAAGGGTGCAAGTCTGTGGCTTTGAATTTTGGGATTATCCTTCCCCCACGTAATTTCTCTCCTACCCAAAAAATTATATACTAGATTAAACCTAATTATCACTACATTAAGGCTAACACTGATGGCTCGATTTCTAATGGATATTATGGTCGTGGTGGGATTTTGAGAGATCATAGTGTCAAGGTTATCTCTACTTTTACTGCCAGTTTAGAGCCTTGTTATGTGTTATTTGTTGAGCTCAAAGGCTTTCATCATGGCATTTCCTTTTATTTACAACAAGGTTTTCATAAGGTTTGGTTTGAAGTTGATGCTCTACTTCTTTTATATTTACTCAAATCTTATGCTCATGGTAATACTGAAGTGTATTATTTACTTAATCAACTAGGAGGCTTCTTGCTAACCTAAAATTTCAAATTTCTCATATTTATAGGGAAGCCAACTTTATGCTGACTTTCTTGCCAATTTGGGGGCCAAGTCTTCTTCTTTGCAAATGTTTTCTAATGATGACATCTCTTTCCTTTTAAAGGGTGGTCTTGTGAATCTTGATAAAACTGGTTTGCCTAATGTTAGAAGCTTTTAGCCTTTTTTCCTCCTGTGGGGTTTTGGCTTTCCCCTTGTTATTATCTTTGAATATTTTTGGTTTTCTCTTTTGCTGGTTTGGTCTTGATTTTTTTTTCTTCTCATAAACCTACTTTTATTTTAGAGTTTAGTTTCTTCCCATTCTTTGGATGGGTTGGGGTTGTCTTTCCATTTATTAGATTTTTGCTATTATATTTATTTTATGGTTTGTGTTCTCTCCCAACCTATAGAGGTGTTTACAATAGGTGGAGGCTGTTGGGTTTTGCTTGTCTTCTAGTTGGTGTGGTTCTCTTTATTGGTTGGATCTCTCTGACCTTTTTTTATTTACCCACGGATTTTATGGTTGGGCTTTTGGTGTTTCACGGCTATGGGATTTTCTCTTTGGTGTTGCTTATGCTATTTTTATGACCTTCATCTTTGGCCAGCTCTGATTTGTTGTTTCTTGATCAGATGGTTTTCAGTTGCTTTTGGTTGTCCTTTCTCTCTTGGTTTTGCTCCTGCTGCTAAGAGGAGTTGTGTGACCATGAGGGCTCTTTATTTTTTAGTTGTAGCTTGGAGAACTATTTTCTTGCGGCTATCTATCCTTTCTTTAGTGTTGTTTTGGATGAGTGTAAGGTTGGAAGCTTCTAGATTATTATATCTTCTGAATATTGGGTGTGCCTTATGTAATACCGAGGTTCTATTTTTAATTTGTGTTATGAACTGGAAGATTGCAAACTATTGGTCGGATGTTTTTTGGACTTAGCTGATGATGACTCTATTGGGGTTCTTGTTTGCAACTATCTCTAGTTGTTGGGTTATTTGTGATCCTAAAGGCTCTTACTTTTTATATTTTTGGCTGTTGTATCTAGCTGTTTAAACTAGATTCTCTTGTCCTTGGATTTGCATTGGTGGATGATGCCTACGGCTTTCCCTTGGGATTTTTTCAATGTTTGTGACTGGATGACTGTTTCTATCTTTCATCCTGATGGTTCTAAGTCTATTGATTTGAATCCTTGGAAGTCTTGGTGGCTTGCAGGGTGGACTACCTTGCTGGCTGCTTAGATTGGGTGCTCTAGGCTTGTTTGGTCAAAAGAGTATTTACTTTGTTATAATTTTCTTGATCTTTTTGAGTCTATGCTTGGAACTGGCTACTTTCTTTCCCATTCTTCTCTTCTAGTTTCTTCCAACTAGGATTTTCATTTACATTGTGGTTGAACCTCTTCCCTTGCTTTTTTTGATGGTTGCCTTGGTTCCTAACATTCTTGATGTTAGTCTTACTGTTCCTCTAGATAATATTGTTTTTGGTTCTTTGCATGTTCGTTTAATGAATGACCTTATCAACTACGGTTCTCATTTTTCCTTTGTTTGGTCTCTGTTTAGTCCTTTTTCCCATATTGTGAGGTTTGCTCCTAGCAACTGTGTTAGCAATTCTTAGTGGTGGGTTTGGTGGTGCTCCCTCTGGTCTATTGCTTTCCTAATAGGTTACCTCCTTATCTACTTTGCTGAGTTTAATATATCTAACTGCTGGGTGTTTTGTGGTTATATTTGTTGTTTGAAGTTTTATGCCCGAAACCTGAACCCTAGACCTAAAACCTAAACACCAAATCGTAAAAACCCTAAACCCTAAAACCCTCAAACCCTGCTTAAAATACTATAACCTAAAATACATGCACAAACCACACCCTTGGCCCTAAAATAAAATACCAAAATAAAATAAATTAAAGACAAAATTAAACATAAACCTAACAATAAACCCAAAAAAATAAAAAAAAATAATAAAAAAAAAACCCTAAACTAGAAAAAATCCTAAACCTAAAATAAAAATAAAATAAACCTAAACCAAAACTAAAATAAATAAAACCTAAACTTAAACCTAAAATAAATAAAACTCAAACCATAAACTAAATAGAATAAAATAAAATAAATGAAAAATAAATTTAACCTAAACTAAAAAATAAAACCTAAAAAAAAGAATTAAATAAAACTACACAAAAAAAATAAATTAAAAAACTAAACTAAGAAAAATAAAATAAACCAAAATCTTAACCCAAAAATAAACTAAAATAAACCAAACTAAAATAAATTAAAATACATAAACTAAACTAAATAAAATGAAATAAAATAAAACAAAATAAATTAAAGTAAATAAAATAAACTATAAATTAAACTGTCGGGTTTGTAATTTAAAAACCCTATGCTCTACAAATAAACCTAAACTACCTATAACCTGGCTAAAAACCACAAAAAAACCCTAAACCAAAACCCTGACCTGAGACCCTAATCCCAAACACCTGAGCTGGCCATCAAACCTCACTAAGGCGGACCCTGGACCTAACCTAAAACTCTCAGCCTGGGCCCTCCACAACCATGTAACCACTGGGCCCTGGGCCCAAACCACTGTGCTCAGGCCCTGACCTCCAGCCCAGGCTCTGAGCCACCACACCAACTGGGCCCTGGGCCAGGCTAAACCCTAATCCCAAATCCGAACCCTAAACCCCAAGTAAAAGAAACCAAAAAATAAAAATAAAAACTAAATAAAAACCTAAACCTAAACAATAAACCAAAAAATAAATAAAAAATAAAACTTAAATCGTAAACTAAAAAAAATTAAACCTACAATAAAAATAAAATAAACCTAAACCTAAAAAAAAAAAACTAAACTAAAATAAATATAATCTAAACCTAAACCTAAAACAAATAAAATAAAACTAACTAAAAATAAACATAAACCTAAACTAAAAAATAAAACCTAAAAAGAAACTAAAAATAAAAGCCTAAAACATAAACCTAATAAAAAAAAATAAAAATCTAAACCTAAACCTAAAAATAAAAACTAAAGCTTAAACCTAAAAAATAAATTAAAATAAATAAACCATAAAATAAACATAAACTAAACTAACCTAAAAAATAAACAAAATAAAAAACCTAAAAGAAAATAAATAAACTAAACTAAATGAAAATAAACCTAAATCAAAATAAAAAATAAAATGAACTAAAATAAATAAAAAATAAACTAAATAAACTAAAACCAACTAGGTTACTTATTTTTTAAAATTAAAAAAATAAAGAGATAAAATAACCCTAACCCTAACCTAAATAACCAACTAAACTCAGAGCACTAAACAAGACCCTAAACCCATAAACAGGAAATCCTAACCCTAACCATAGGCCTAACACAATCCTAAACCTGAGCCCTAAACATACCCCTAATGAACCCTAACACCCCCAACCTGAGCCCTGAGCCACAACCTAAACACTAGATCTAGGCCACGGACCCTCACTTTGACCTGACCTAAACCACTGAGCCACTAGCCTTAAATCTTGGGCCACTGAGCCCTGGCTAACTCCTGGCCCTGGACCCTGGGCCCAGGCCACCAATACCCAGGCCAGGCTACACTAAACCCTAAACCCTAAACCCTAAATCCTATCCCTAATCTTGAAACCCTAAAATCCTAAACCTTAACACCCTAAACCCTAAACCTTAAATCCAAACCTCAAAAACCTAAAAATAAAATAAATAAAAAAACTTAAACCTAAATAAAATAAAATAAAATACTTAAAACCTAAAATAAAACTTAAACCAAAACTTAAAAATAAAATAAAATAAACAAATAAATATAAACTAAAATAAAATGAATAAAAACCTAAACTAAATTAAAAAATAAAGTAAACCTAAGAATACAAAACCTTAATAAAATAAAAGAAAAATGTAAAATAATAAATAAAATAAACCTAAAATAAACTTATAATAAAATTAAATAAAAACTAAATAAAATCTTAAACTTAAAAAATAAACCTAAAAATAAAACTTATAAAAAATAAAACCTAATAGACCTAAACCTAAACCTAAACCCTAAAAATGGGTAGAACCTTGACGGCACGAACATCACCGTCAACTAGGGTCACTCTAGAGCTAGCGGTGGAGATGAAGGTGGAGGCGGTGGTTATCGTAGTGGTGGTGGGGGAACTGGAAGTGCTGGTGAATATGGAGCTAGTGGTCGGAGTAGTGGCAATTATGGAAGCAGGAGGAGCGACGGAGGTTACAATCGTGGTGGTGGCGGAGGGAGAGATTAGAGAGGTGATGGTGGATCCCGATACTCAAGAGGCCGGGGTGGTTCTGATGGGAACTAGAGAAACTGAAGAACGGCCGATCCGATCTTCTGCTTATGGAACTGTGCCTTTACAGTAGAGATAGTTCTAGTTATCTAGGATTTTTGATTTGCTCTATGCGTGCTCAATTTTTATCTATGTCGTCACTTAGGTCATAGAAAACTTGGTGTGTTACTTGGTTGATGAAATCAAAAATAACAAATGTTGAATCTAAATTTGTTCTCTAAACCCTAAAACCTGAACCCTAAACCCTATACCAAAAACCCTTAACCCTAAACAAAAACCTAAAACCAAAACCTAAAACCAAAACCCAAATCCCGAAACCCGAAACCCTAAAACCTAAATCCTAAACTATAAACCTAAACCCTAAACCCTAAACCCCAAAACTTAAACCCTAAACTAACCCTAAACCCTAAATCCTAAATCATGGAAAGCTGAAAACCTAAACCTAAACTAAATAAAACCTAAAAATAAAATAAATAAAAAACCTAAACATAAAAAAAATAAAAAATATAATAAAATGAAACTAAAACCTTAAACTAAATCTAAACCTAAAAAGAAAATTAAATAAAAATAAAAACAAAACTAAAATTAAATAAATAAAAACATAAACTAAACTAAAAAAATAAGAATCTTAAATAAAATAATAATTAAATCTAAAATAAAAATAAAGTAAAATTTAAATAAAACAAAATTATTATTTAATAATAACATAAAACTAATAAATAAACCTAAAAATAAAACCTAAAAATAAATAAAAACTAAAATCTAACCCATAAACTAGAAGAAAAGCCTAAACTTAAAATAAAAATAAAATAAACCTAAACCTAAACTAAAATAAACTAAACTAAGATAAATAAAAGTTAAACCTATACCTAAAATAAACTAAACCTAAACCTAAACCTAAACCTAAGCTAAATAAAATAAAATGAACTAAAAATAAAACTAAACCTAAACTAAAAAATAAAACCTAAAACTAAACCTAAACTAAAAACCTAAAACATAAACTTAAATTAAAATAAAAACTTAAACCTAAAACTAATAATAAAAAATAAAACCTAAACCTTAAAAATAAAATAAAAATAAAACTAAATTAATAAAAAATAAAATAAACCTAAAACTAAACCTAAAAAGTAAACTAAAATAAAAAACTAAACTAAATAAAAATAAAAGACAAACCTAAATAAAAAATAAAATAAAATAAAGTAAAATAAATAAAAAATAAATAAATTAATTAAATAAACCTAAACCTTCCAATTTACTTAATTAAAAACAAACCCTAAACCCTAGGCACCCTAAACCTTAAATCCTACCATATAACCTAAACCCTAAAGCACCATAAAAAATAAACCACTAAACCAAAATCCTAATTAAAAAAGAAAGAAAACCTTCCCTAAACCCTGACCCTAGGCCCACCCCAAGTGTGACCCTAGGCCCTACTAACTCTAAACCCCAAACATACAACCCTAAAGGCCTAAATACTAACCTAAATCCCACTAGGCCTAAACCATAAAATACACCCTACCATAAACCAAATAAAATAAACCTAAGATAAAATAAATTATAAACCTAAAATTAAAACCTAAAAAATAAATAATTAAAAAAAAAATGTAAAGCTAAAAAAAAACCTAAACTAAAATAAAAATAAAATAAACTGGCGTAAATAAAATAAATAAAACCTAAACCTAAACCTTAAACTAAATATAATAAAATAAAGTAATAATAAACATAAACCTAAACTAAAAAATAAAACTTAATAATAAACCTTAAATAAAAACCTAAAAACTAAACCTAAAAATATAAAATCAAAACCAAAACCTAAACCTAAAAATAAAAAATAAAAAATAAAACCTAAACTTAAAAAATAAAATAAAAATAAATCTCAATAAAAAATAAACCAAAACCTAAACCTGAAAAAATAAATAATAATAATAAACAAAAATAAATAAACCTAAAATTAATAAACTAGATTAAATAAATAATAATAATAAACCTAAATAAAAATAAAAAATAAAATAAACTAAAATAAAAATAAAATAAACTAAATCAACCTAAACCTACCGGTTTACTTAATTTTAAAAAAGAAAACCTTAAACCTTAAACCCTAAATCCTAAACCTATAATCCTAAACCCTAAACCTTAAACCCTAAACCCTAAACCCTTAAAAACCCAAAACCTTAAACCCTAAATCCTAAACCCTAAACCCTCAAAACCTTAAACCATAAAGCTAAAACACTAAATCGTGAAACCTAAATCCTAAACCCTAAATCTTAAGCCTAAACCTAAACACTAAACCCTAAACCCTAAATAAAATAAAAATAAAACTAAACTAAAAAATAAACATAAACCTAAACCTAACCACTAAAATAAGCTAGAATAAAAAACCTAAACTAAAATAAATAAATTAAACTAAATAAAACTAAAATATAGACATAAATAAAAATAATAAATAAAATAAACTAAAATAAATAAAAAATAAACTAAATAAATCTAAACCTACCAATTAATTTAATTCTAAAATAAATACCCTAAACCCTAAAACTAACTCGAAACCCTAAACCTACAACCCTAAACCCTAAATCCTAAATAAATAAAAAATTATAAGAAAAACATTAACCCTAAACCCTAAAACTAACCCTAAACCCTAAACCCTAAACGATAAACCCTAAAAACTAAACCCTAAACCCTAAACCCTAAAACTAACCTTAAACCCTAAACCCTAAACCCTAAACTCTAATCCCTAAATCCTAAACCCTAAAAACCTAAAAACCTAAACCTTGATAAAATAAAACCTAAAAATAAGATAAATAGAGAAATCTAAACCTAAATAAAATAAAATAATAAAATAAAATAAAAACCAAAACTAAAACCTCAACCTAAACCTAAACCTAAACCTAAACATAAACCTAAAAATAGAATAAAATAAAAAATAAAATTAAACTAAAATAAAATAAATAAAAATCTAAACCAACCTAAAATAAAATAAATAAAAACTTAAACTAAACTAAAAAATAAACCAAAAAATAGAAAACATAAATAAAATAAAAACTAAACGTAAAATAAAATAAAATAAATGTAAAATAAAATAAAATAAAAACTAAATAAAAACCTAAACCTAAAAAATAAACCTAAAAATTAAGAGAAAAATAAAACCTAAACTGTAAACTAAAATAAAATAAACCTAAACCTAAACTAAAATAAACTAAACTAAAATAAATAAAATCTAAACCTAAACCTAAAATAAACTAAACCTAAACTTGAAGCTAAACTAAATAAAATAAAATAAACTAAAAAAAATCTAAACTTAAACTGAAAAATAAAACCAGGAAATAAACCTAAAATAAAAACCTAAAACCTAAACCTAAATAAATAAAATAAAAACCTAAACCTAAACCTAAAAATAAATAATAAAACTTAAACCTAAAAAATAAAATTGAAATACAACTAAACTAAAATATAAATATAAACTTAAACATAAAACTAAAAAATAAACTAACATAAAAAACATAAATAAAAATAAATAAAGCTAAAATAAATTAACTAAACTAAATAAAACTAAAAAGGAATCCTAAATAAAAATAAAAAATAAAATAAACTAAAATAAATAATAAATAAACTAAATAAACCTAAACCTACCAGTTTACTTGAATTTAAAAAAACCCCCTAAAACCTAAATCCTAAACCCTAAACGCTAAATGTTGACAAAAACACTAAACCTAAACCCCATGCCTTTACCTGGCAGTAAAGCCATAAAACCCAACTGATCCTACCCTAAAACATTGCTATACTACAAACCTAAACCTAAACCATAAACTCCCTGACCCTAGGCCCTGATTTTTTCTAGGCCCTAAATGGCTAAGACCATAAAGCCTGATTCTAGGCCCTAACTTAAACCACTGGGCTCTAAACCCACATGACCTGGGCCACAGGCCCTAAACCCCACCCACCCCCCCAGACCCTAAACCTGACCCTAAACTTGCACCCTGGGCCCTAAACCTAAAACCCTCCCCAAAACCTAAACCATGTGCATACTGATCCACTGACCCATTCAAAACCTAAACCTAAAAGCATAAACCATAAAACCCTAAACCCTAAATCCTAACCCTAAACCCTAAACACTAAACCCCAAACCCTAAACATAAACCTAAAGTAACTAAAAATTAACTATAAACCTAAACCCTAAAACCTAATAAACCTAAACCTAAACTTAACCCATAAAAATGAGAAGAACCTTGATGGTAGGAACATCACTGTCAACCAGGCTCAATCTACATCTAGCGATGCAGGCAAAGGCCCAGGTGGCAGTTATCGCACTGGTGGCGGGGGATCTGGAAGTGCTGGTGGATATGGAGGTGCTGGTCAGAGTAGTGGTGGTTATGAAGGTGGGAGGAGTGACCGAGGTAATAGCCAGGGTGGTGGCAGAGGGAGAGATTGGGGATATGATGGTGGATCCTGCTACTCGACAAGTCGGGGTGGTTCTGATGGGAACTAAAGAAATTAAAGAACAACTGATCTGATGTACTCTTATGGAACTATGTCTTTATAGTAGACATGGTTCTAGTTATCTAGGGTTTTTGATTTGCTCTATGCGTGCTCATTTTTTATCTATGTCATTGCTTGTGTCTTAGAAAACTTAGTGTGTTACTTGGTTGATGAAATCAAAAAGAAGAAATGTTGAATCTAAATTTATTCTCTTTTAAAATAAACCAAAAACCCTAAACCCTAAACCCTAAACCTTATATCCTAAAACCTAAAACCTTAAGCCCTAAACTCCAAACCCTAAACCCTAAAAATCTAAATTCTTAAACCTAAACTAAATAAAAATAAAATAAAGAAAGAAACCTAAACCTAAATAAAATAAAATAAGTAAAATAAAATACAAACCTAAACTAAAACCTAAACTTAAACCAAAACCTAAGCCTAAACAAAAAAAAATAAAATAAAAAATAAAAACTAATCTAAAATAAATTAAATAAAAACTTGAACTAAAATAAAAAAAATAAAATAAACATAAAAATAAAATAAAAACTAAATGTAAAATAAAAATAAAATAAAGCTAAAATAATATAAAATAAAAACTAAATAAAAACCTAAACCTAAAAAATAAACTTATAAATTAATAAAAAAATAAAACCTAAACCCTAAAATAAAAAAAACTTAAACCTAAAATAAAAAATAAAATAAACATATACCTAAACTAAAATAAATAAATCCTAAAGCTAAACTTAAAATGAACTAAACATAAACCTAATCCTAAACTAAATAAAATAAACTAAACTAAAAATAAACATAAACCTAAATTGAAAAATAAAAGATAAAAATAATCCTAAAATAAAAACCTAAAACCTAAACCAAAATAAAATAAAATAAAAACCTAAACATAAACCTAAAAATAAAAAATAAAACCTACACCAAAAAAAAATAAAAATAAAAATAAACCAAAAAATAAGCATACACCTTAACCTAAACCTAAAAAATAAAATAAAATAAAATCCCTAAACTTAAATAAATAAACCTAAAATAAATAAACTAAAATAATTAAAAATAAAAAATAAACATAAATAAAAATATAATAAAAAACTAAAATAAATAAAAAATCAACTAAATAAACCTATATCTGCCACTTTACTAAATTTTTTTAAAAAAACCCTAAACCCTAAACCCTAAACCCTAAATGTTAAACAATAAAAAACCCTAAACCCTAAACCCTAGACCCTAAACACTAAACCGTAAATCCAAACCCTAACCTTAAACCCTAAAAGCAAAAACCCTAAGACCCTAAACCCCAAACCATAAACCTTAAACCCTAAACCTACAACCTTAAACCCTAAACCCCAAACCCTAAACCGTAAACCTTAAAAAACCCTAAACCCTAATTCTAAACCCTAAACCCTAAAAGCTTAAACCATAAAACCCTAAACCCAAAACCCCAAACCCTACACCCTAAACCCTAAACCCTAAACCCTAACCATAAACCCTAAACCCTAAACCTCAAATCCTAAACCTAAACCTAAAGTAACTAAATAAATTTAAAAATAAATTGAAACCCTAAACCTATACCTAAACCATAAGAATGGGAAGAACCTTGACATTAGAAACATCACAATCAATCGGGCTCAATCTAGATCTGGCGATGGAGGTGAAGGCGGAGGCGGTGGTTATCACAGTGGTGGTGGGGGATCTGGTGGTGCTGGTGGATATGGAGGTGGTGGTCAGAGCAGTGGTGGTTATGGAGGTGAGAGGAGTGATAGAGGTTACAGTCGTGATGGTGGCAGAGAGAGAGATCGGGGATATGATGGTGGATCACGCTACTTGAGAGGCCAGGGTGGTTCTTTTGGGAACTGGAGAAACGTAAGAATGATGGATCTAATTTGTTGCTTATGGAACTGTGTTTTTATAGTAGAGATGGTTATAGTTATCTGGGGTTTTTGATTTGCTCCATGCGTGCTCAATTTTTATCTATGCCATCGCTTGTGTCTCAGAATACTTGGTGTCTTAGTTGGTTGATGAAATCGAAAAGAAGAAATGTTGAATTTGAATTTGTTCTCTTTTAAAAAAAACCAAAAAACCCTAAATAATAAACAAAAAACAACCCTAGACCTGAAACCTAAACCCTCAAACCTAAATCCAAAATCCTAAAAACCTTAAACCCTAAACCCTAAAACCCTAAACCCTTAACCCTAATCCCTTAACCCTTAAACATAAAAACTAAACCCTAAACCCTAAACCATAAACCCTAAACCCTAAACCCCAAACCCTAAACCCTAAACCCTCAACTAACCCTAAACCCTAAACCTTCAAATGCTATAAACCTAAACCTAAACAAAATAAAACTCAGAAATAAAATAAATAAAAAGCCTAAACCAAAAAAAAAATCTATACTAAAACCTAAACCTAAACTTAAACCTAAAAAGAAAATAAACTAACAAATAAAAACTAAACTAGAAAAAAAAAACCAAAACTAAACTAAGAAAATAAAAAACCTAAATAAAATAAAATTTAAAAATAAAATAAACCTAAAATAAAGTAAAATAAAAACTAAGTAAAAACTTAAACCTAAAGAATAAACCTAAAAATAAACCTAAAAAAATAAATAAAAAAATAAAACCTAAACCCTAATAAAAAATCCTAAACCTAAAATAAAACAAAATAAACCTAAACCTAGACTAAAATAAATAAAACCTAAACCTAAGCCTAAAATAAACAAAACCTAAACCCTAAATAAAATTAAATAGCTAAATATAAAAATATACCTAAACTAAAATATAAAACCTAAAAGTAAAGCTAAAATAATAACCTAAAACCTAAACCTAAAAAAAATAAAATAAAAACCTAAACCTAAATTTAAACCTAAAAAACAAAATAAAAATAAACCTAAACCTAAACCTAAACCTTAAAAATGAACAAAAATAAGAAACCTAAACTAAAATAATTAAACGTAAAATAAATAAACTAAATAACAATAATAATAATAATAATAACAACAACAACAAGCCATTATCCCACTAAGTGGGGTCGGCTACATGAATCCTTCATCTCCATTGTGTCTTATTATGTGTCAGATTTTCATTCAATTCATGTATACTAAGGTCATTTTTTTATATATCTTAACCATGTCTTTTTTGGTCTACCTCAACCTTTCTTAACATAAGGCAATTCTAATGGATCTACTCTTTTAACTGGGTCATTTGGCGGGTGATGCTTTATGTGGCCAAACCATCTAAGGTGACTCTCTCTAATTTTATCCGCCACTAAAGTTGCTCCAAGTTTTTCCTGAACATACACATTTCACATTTTATCTCTAAGAGTAAAGCCACTAATCCACCTGAGCATCCTCATCTCTACAACACTTAACTTAGTCTCATGCTTCTAGTTTATTGGCCAACATTCTACACCATAAATCATTGCAAGTCTTACCACCATCTTATAAAATTTTTCTTGATGTTTAACCAGTACTTTTCTATCACACAACAAGCTAGATGCAATCCTCCACTTCAACCATCCAACTTGAATTCTACTAATAACATCTCCATCAATTTCACCATCACATTGAACAATAGAGCCTAAATATCTAAATCGCTAACTCTTTTTAATGACTTGTTCACCTAATGTCACAACACTATCTCTATAACTTCTACAACTAAAATTACAATCTATAAATAAAATAAACTAAATAAAAATAAAAGATAAAATAAACTAAAATAAAGAAAAATAAACTAAATAAACCTAAACTTACTAGTTTACTTAATTTACAAAAATAAAAAATAATAACAAAAAATTAAATAAAAAAAACCCTAACCCTAAACACTAAGCCTTGAACCCTAAACCTTAAACCCTAAACTAAACTTACAACCCTAAGCACTAAACCCTAAACCTTAAAACCATAAACCCAAAACCCAAAACCCTAAACCCTAAACCCTAAATCCTAAAACCTATAACCCTAAACCCTAAACCCTAAAACCTAAACCTCAAACCTTAAATAGTAAACCCTAAACCGTAAAAACATAAAAAGCGATTCCTACACTAAATAAAACCTAAAAATAAAATAAATAAGAAAACTTAAACCTAATTAAAATAAAATAAAAACCTAAACTAAAACCTAAACATAAACTTAACCCTAAACCTAAACATAAACCTAAAATTAAAATAAAATAAAATATAAAAACTAAACTAAAAAAATTAAAACCTAAACGAAACTAAAAAAAAAATAAAAACCTAAAAATAATAAACCTAAATATAATAAAAACTAAACATAAAATAAAAATAAAGTAAAATAAAAACAAAATAAAAACATAAACTTAGAAATAAACCTAAAAAGTAAACTAAATAAACTTAAACCTAATGGTTTACTTAATTTTTTTTAGAAAAACCCAAACCTTAAACCGTAAACCCAAAATCCTAAACCCTAAATGCTAAATCCTAAAACAAACCCTAAGCCCTAAACCTACAACACTAAAACCCTAAACCCTAAACCATAAAAACCCAAAAACCTAAACTAAAAGAAATAAAACCTAAAAATAAATTTAACAAAAAACCTAAACTGAAACAAATAAAACAAAATAAAATAAAAACCTAAACAAAAACCTAAACCTAAACCTAAAAATAAAATAAAATAAAATAATAAAAGTAAACTAAAATAAAATAAATAAAAACCTAAACTAAACTAAAAAATAAAATAAAGCTAAGAATAAAAAACATAAATAAAATAAATACTAAACATAAAATAAAATAAAATAAACCTAAAATAAAATAAAATAAAAACTAAACTTAAAAAATGAACCTAAAAATAAAACATAAATAAATTAAAAATAAAACCCAAACCCTAAACTAAAAATACTTAACCTAAAATAAAAATAAAATAAACCTAAACCTAAACTAAAATAAGCTAAACCAAAATAAATAAAACCTAAACCTAAACCTAAACCCTAAACTAAATAAAATAAAATAAACTAAAAATAAACCTAAACATAAATTAAAAAATAAAACCTAAAAAAAACTAAAAATAAAAACCTAAAACCTAAACTTAAAAAAAACCTAAAGCTAAACCTACAAATAAAAAATAAAACCTAAACCTATAAATTAAAATAAAAATAAAAATAAACTAAAAAATAAACATAAACCTAAACCTAGACCTAAAATATGAACTAAAATAGAAAACCTAAACTAAAATAAATAAACCTAAAATAAATAAACTAAACTAAATAAAAATGAAAAATAAACCTAAATAAAAATAAAAAGTAAAATAAACTAAATTAACTAAATAAAACTAAACCTACCGATTTACTTAATTTTTTTTTAAAAAAAATACCTAAACCCTAAACCCTAAACCTTAAACCTACAACTTTAATCCTACAACCCTAAACCCTAAAAACCTATAACCTAAACCAAAAGTAAATAAAGCCTAAAAAAATAAAGTAAATAAAAAAACCTAAGCATAAATAAAATAAAAAATATTGTAAAATAAAAACCTAAACTAAAACCTAAACCTAAACCTAAAAATAAATCAAAATAAAAAAAGAAAAATAAACTAAAATAAAATAAATAAAAACCTAATCTAAACTAAAAAACAAAATCAAGCTAAGGATAGAAAACCTAAAAAAATAAAAACTAAATGTAAAATAAAAATAAAATAAACCTAAAATAAAATAACATAAAAACTAAATAAAAACCTAAACCTAAAAAAAGAACCTAAAAAATAAAACCTAAAAATAAATAAAAAATCAAACTCAAACTCTATACTAAAAATAAAAACTTAATCTACAATAAAAATAAAATAAATAAAATAAAATAAACCTAAACCTAAACTAACATAAACTAAACTAAAATAAATAATACCTAAAGCTAAACCTAATGTAAACTAAACCTAAATCATGAACTAAATAAAATAAATAAACTAAAAATAAACCTAAACCTAAAATTAAAAATAAAACATAAAACATAAAAATAAACATAAAACCTATTTCTTAAACCCTAAACCTTAAAAATCTAAAAACATAAAACTAAATTAAAAGATACCTAAGAAATAAAATAAATAAAAAACCTGATCCAAAATAAAATATTTAAATAAAATAGAATTAAAAAAAAAATTAAAACCTAAACCTAAACCAAAACCTAAAAAAAAAAAAAAAACTAAACTAAAATTAAGTAAATAAAAACCTGAACTAAACTAAAAAAAAACCTAAACTCTAATCTAAAAAAAATGTAAACCTAAAATAAAGATATAATAAGCCTAAACTTAAACCTAAACCTAAACCAAAACTAAATTAGATTAAATTAAATAAAAATGAACCTAAACCTAAACTAAAAAATATTACCTAAAAATATACCTACAATAAAAACCTAAAATGTAATAATAAAAAAGTAAAATAAAAAACTAAACCTAAACCTAAAAATAAATATAAAATCTACACATAAAAAATAAAATAAAAATAAACTTACATGAAAAAAATAAACCTAAACCTAAACTTAAACCTAAAAAATAAACTAAAATAAATAAACCTAAAATAAATAAACTAAACTAAATAAAATTAAAATAAACCTAAATAAAAATAAAAAATAAAATAAACTAAAATAAATAAAAAGTAAACTAAATAAACCAAAACCAACCAGTTTACTTAATTTAAAAAATAAAAAATAAAAAAAACAAATAGAAAAACCCTAAATCTTAAACCTACAACCCTAAACCCTAAACCCTATAACCCTAAACCCTAAACCCTAAACCCTAAACCCTAAACCCTATAACCCTAAAGCCTAAGCCCTAAATGCTAAATCTTTAACCCTAAACACTAAAACTTACAACCCAAAACCCTAAACCCTAAAACCTACACCCTAAACCCTAAACCCTCAACCCTAAACTCGAAACCCTAAACCCCATACCCTAAACCCCATACCCTAAACCCTAAACCATAAACCCTAAAAAACTAAAAATCTAAACATAAACTAAATAAAACCTAAAAATTAAATAAATAAAAAACATAAAATTAAATAAAAACCTAAAATAAAACCTAAACCTAAACTTAAACCTAAACCTAAAAAAGAAAGTTAAAAAAATAAAAATTAAATTAAAATAAAATAAAAATATACCTAAACTAAACTAAAAAATAGAAAACCTAAATAAAATAAATACTAAACCTAAATTAGAAATAACATAAACCTAAAATAAAATAAAATTAAATAAAAACTAAATAAAAACTTAAACCTAAAAAATAAACCTAGAAAGATAACCCAAAATAAATAAAAAACAAAACCTAAAGCCTAAACTAAAGAAAAAACTTAAACTTAAAATGAAAATAAAATAAACCTAAACCTATACTAAAATAAACTAAAATAAAATAAATAAAACCTAAGCATAAACCTAAAATAAACTAAACCTAAACCTAAACCTAAGCCTTAACCCTAAATATAATAAAATAAATTAAATATTAACCTAAACCTAAACCAAAAAATAAAACGTAAAACTAAACCTAGAATAAAAACCTAAAACCTAAACCTAAAAAAATAAAATAACAACCTAAACCTCATCCAAACAATAAAAAAATAACCTAAACCAAAAAGATAAACTAAAATAAAAACCTGAACTAAAATAAATAAACCTAAAATAAATAAACTAAACTAAATAAAAATAAAACTAAATAAAAATAAAAAATAAAGTAAACTAAAAAAGACCTTATAAACTAAATTAACCTAAACCTACTAGCTTACTTAATCTAAAAAATAAAATAAAATAATCCTGAACCCTAAACGCCCCTAAACCCTAAAACCTACAACCCTAAACCCTAAACCCCAAACCCTAAACCCTAAACCCTAAACCCTAAACCTTAAACCCTAAACTAACCCTAAACTAACCCTAAACACCAAACCATAAAATCTAAACTAGCCCTAAACCTTAAACTAACCCTAAACCCTAAGAATAGGTAGAACCTTTACAGTAGGAACATCACCGACAACTTGGATCGATCTAGATCTAGTGGTGGAGGCGAAGGAAGAGGTAGCACTTATCACAGTGGTGGTGGGGGATCTGGAGGTGCTAGTGGATATGGAGGTGCGAGAAGTGATGGAGGCTACAACTGGTGTGTGGGGGAGACTGTGGGATATCATGGTGGATCCTCTACTCGAGAGGCTGGGGTGGTTTTGATGGGAACTAGAGAAACTGAAGAATGATCGATCCAATCTGGTACTTATTGAACTGTGTCTTTACAGTAGAGATGGTTCTACTTATGTAAGGATTTTGATTTGCTCTATGGGTGCTCATTTTTTATCTATGTCATTGCTTATGTCTTAGAAAACTTGGGGTGCTACTTCGTTCATGAAATTGAAAAGTAGAAATGTTGAATTTGAATTTGTACTTTATTAAAAAAAACCTTAAACCTTAAACTAAAACTTAAACACCAAACCTTAAACCCTAAACCCTAAAACCTAAACCATAAACCCTAAAATAACACTAAACCCTAAGCCCTAAAAAGCTAAAAACATAAACCTAAACTAAATAAAACCTAAAAATAAAATAAATGAAAAAACCAAAACCAAAATAAAAATAAAATAAAAACATAAATTAAAATTGAAACTTAAACCTAACCTAGAAAGAAAATAAAACAAAAAAATAAAAACTAAATTAAAATAAAATAAATAAAAACCTAAACTAAAAAAAATAAAATAAACTAAATAAACAAAAACTAACATAACATAAAAAAATAAACCTAAAATAAAATAAGATAATAACTAAATAAACACCTAAACCAAAAAATAAACCTAAAAATAAATAAAAAATAAAACCTAAATCCTAAACTAAAAAAATTTAAACCTAAAATAAAAATAAAATAAACAAAATAAAATAAATCTAAACCTAAACTTAAATAAACTAAGCTAAAATAAATAACCTAAACCTAAACCTAAAATAAACTAAACCTAAACCTTAAATTAAACTAAATAAAATAAAATAAACTAAAAATAAACCAAAACCTAAACTAAAAAATAAAATTAAAAAAAGAACTTAAAATAAAAACCTAAAACCTAAACTTAAAAATATATATATATATAAACCTAAACCTAAACCTAAAAGTAAAAAATAAAATCTAAGCCTAAAATATAAAATAAAAATAAACCTAAACCTAAAAAATAAACTAAAATATAAAACCTAAACAAAAATAAATAAACTAAACTAGATAAAAATAAAAAATTGAATAAAACTCAAATAAATAAAATATAAACTAAAAAAACCTAAACCTACTAGTTTACTTAATTGAAAAAAAACCTAAACCTAAAATCCTAAACCCTAAACCCTAAACCCTAAAACTAACCCTAAACCATAAAACTCTAAACCCTAAACCCTAAACTCTAAACCCTAAACCTTAAACCATAAACCCTAAAATACTAAACCTTAAACCCTAAACCCTAAACCCTAAAACCCTAAACCCAAAACTCTAAACACCAAACCCTAAACCTTAAACCCTAAAGCATACAATTGTAAACCTTAAACCTGAAACCCTAAACCCTAAACTAACCCTAAATTAGCCATAAACCCTAAAAATGGGCAAATAATTGATGACAAGAACATCATAGTCAACTAGGCTCAGTCTAGATCTAGCAGTGGAGGCGAAGGCAGTGGTAGCGATTATCGCAGTGGTGGTGAGGGATCTGGAGGTAGTGGTGGATATGGAGGTGGTGGTCATAACAGTGGTGGTTATGGAGGCGAGGAGCAGAGGAGGTTACAGCAGTGGTGGTGGCAGAGGGAAAGATCAAGGATATGATGGAGAATCCTGCAACATAAGAGGCAGGGGTGGTTCTGATGGGAACTACGAAACCAAGAACCCGATCACGCTATTAACAGTGTCTTTATAGTAAAGATGGTTCTACTTATCTAGGGTTTTTGATTTGCTCTATGGGTTCTAATATTTTATTTATGTCATCGCTTGTGTCCTAGAAAATTAGGTGTGCTACTTGGTTGATGAAATCAAAAAAAAGAAATGTTGAATATGAATTTGTTCTCTATTAAAAAAAGCTTTAAACTCTAAACCTTAAACTAAAACTTAAACCCTAAACCTAAAACCTAAATTCTAAACCCTAAACCCTAAACCCTAAAAACCCTAAACCTTGAACCCTAAACCCTATGCCCTAAAACCCAAAACCCTAAACCCTAAACCCAAAACCCTAAAACCATAAACCATAAACTCTAAAACATACAAGCCTAAACCCTAAACCATAATTCAAAAACCCTAAACCCTAAACCTAAATCTTAAAATAACCCTTAACCTAACCCTAAAACCTAAACCTTGAATAAAGATGTCATTAGGAGTAGATCTAAAGAATGACCTAATCCTCACATAGTTATGGTGGCTAAAGAAGATGTCTTCAAGAGACTTTCCCTTGATTATTAGAGATTTGAATACCCTAAACCCTAACCTTAAATCATATTATATTACCATAAATTATAGTATAATGTAGCATCATATATTTGTGCATGTATTGATGTGTTTTTAGATGTTATAAGATGTTTTGAAATGTTCATGGTATTGTGCCCTATAGTCTATATTAATATAAATCATAAAAAAATTGATTTAATAAGTCAGATGATGAAATTTGTTAAATTTGAAGTGGGAATTAGGTTGTTGTTCCAAAGCTATGCTAGGCTACTTGTAGTATAAAATGTAAGATTTTATGTTCAAAATTAATATAATATGTTGTAGCATAGTATAACATCATATATCATAATATATTATTCTACGCATTTTAAATTCTTTTAGTATTTTATAATCATGAAGTCGAGCCTACACTAGCATTATTTATAAAAATGTTGATTTAGACTTTAAAATGGTGGAATTTGGCCAAATTCATAATAGGTAGAGCATGGAATCATAATATATTGTTTTAATTTAAAATATGTAAATGATACGACTACAATATATAGTTTTTTTATTATTTAGACTACTTTTATGATTTTTTATCTTAAGCAATCCCTTGTGATGTGATATGCAATATAATATAACATAATAGTTATAGTATATTATAATATAGTTATAACATAGTAAAGATCATGCATTATAGCATACTATTGTGTATTACTACTTGTGTTTAGCATATTTTAGTTTGTTATAGTATGATGTAGTAGAGTTTCTATTGGTATAATTTATAAAAATACTTATTTATTTATAGGCTGAGGCGATGGAATTTGGCCAAATTTAGGGTAATCTTTAGGTAACATTATTGGGGTGTGCTATGGTGTGTCATTTAATCAAAAGAATGGAATTTTGCATCCAAAATAAATGTTCAATTTTCAACAAAATTTTACAAATTTTTTTCTTAAAGTGATTCATTTTAAGGTGTAATGTAAGATAATATATTATATGAAAGCATATTAATATATAATGTACATAATAATATAACATCACATATATTTGAATGTGGTGGTGCGTTCCTAAATGTTATTGTATATTTTAGTATGTTTTACTTTTGTTATAATACATTAGGCAAAAACTCACAAAAAAGTTAATTTGAAAGTGGTGATGGAAGAATTTGGCCAAATTCATGGCACACAATAAGAAGCAACACCAAAATTATGCTATTTTGTACCATTTCTAATAGAAATATAACAATTTTACACCTAAAATGAACATTAATCATATATTTAAAAAATTTTATTATTTGTTAATTTTAAGTGATTCTAATGAGGTGTAATGTTAGCCAATATATTATATTATAACAAATTATAATATAACATCATATATTATAATATAATATAGTGTGTGAATTCACACTATAATATGTATAGCATGATATTGTATAGTTTTGAGCTTGCATCACAAATCATAAAATGTTGATTACAATGTTAAGATGATGCAATTTGAGAAAATACATTGTTAGGCTTTTGGTTGAAGTATTAAAGGTGTGCATAAGAGAAGAAATAAGATTTGATGAGAATTTCATGTCAAGGACATGGAGGGAGATCCACTATGGGATCACACATGCATTGGACACCACATGTGAGGGGTCTATATTGAGGGCATAGATGAAGAAAATTTATTGGGGATAAGGTTTGAATTTAATTTGATTATATGATTTATGGAATGAAGATCCATTGGGGATAAGAATCTATAATCCTCCAAGGATTAAGATTGAATTGACTTTAATTTAATTTATTTTAATTAATGTGGATGCATATCTGCTAGAGATATGGGCTTAAGTCAATTGGGGATCGGGTATATGAACCTTCCACTAGGGAAGCAGGTTCAGGCTATCCACTAGGGATTGGGATTTGAGTTTGATTTCATAGATTTGTTTGGGGATGTATCTACTGGGGATAAGATTTTGGTTGGATATCTTTGATTTAGACTCTACTAGGGAAGTTAGTTTAATTTGGCTCCATTGGGGAGGTTGATTTTGAATTTGATTTGTCCACTTGACTTGTTTATATATGATTTGGGGCTCCACTAAGGAGAAGGGTGTGATTAAACTCCACTAAGGAAATTCAGATTAGATTTAATTTAATCTGAGTTATTGTATGGATCCTGTCAGTGTATGATGGACCCACTGAGAAGGGCTATATCCACCTTGACCTACCTCAAGTTTACAAATCCAAAGGGATAGTCTAACGATTATGGGGCAGAGCTAGCCAACTAAAGGGGTTGCCTTTCGGTGTGCAATGATTGTGCTAAGAAGAAGGCATAGCAGACTTACATCTTCTAAAGTGAGGAATAACCACTAGAGTGACATGTTGGATGCACAACAAATTGAACCTAACCTAAGGTGACTACTGAGTGAATTTCGTTGGAGACTTATGTCAACTCAAAAGTAGTCAGGATTAGTTTTATCTTAATTTCATGTGATTTGATGTGGTTTATTTGGTTTAGTTTGATTTAAAATTTTGGGCATATCTGCTGGAGATGTGTGCTTGGTCAAATTTAATAGATTTAATTTATGGATGATGTTAGTGTGTGATGGACCCACTGAGAAGGGGCTATATCAAACTTGTCCAATCTAAGATTTACAAATCCAAAGGAATAGTTTACTTGCTATGGGGTAGAGCTAGCTAACCTAAGGGGTTACCTTTAGGAGTGCAACGGTTGTCCTAGAAAAGGCATAGACTTACATCTTCTAAAGTAGAGAATAACTGTTGGGGTGACCTGTTGGTAGCACAACAAATTGAACTCGACTTTGGGGCAACTACTGAGTGAATGTCACTGGGGACTTATATCAACTCAAGAGTTGTCAGGCGATTCCTATAGGGAGTTCTGATGACACTGCCCTAAGGATAGGATACCTTCTTAGAAAAAGGTATCGCTAGGGGTGTCCTCCTAATCCCCAAGTGAATATATATTTTGTTTATATTATTGTGTGAACCCTGTTCGTGTGTGAGGGACCACACTGAGAAGGGGCTATGTCAGCTTTAATCTGTCTCAAATTTACTAAACCAAGGGAGAATTTGCATATCCATGGGATGAATTCTCTAACCATAGGGTGGTTACAAGGAAAAGGGAACTATTCTATCCACTAGTAACTCGAGTAGTGTCTAAATGGGATCGCAAAGGATGTGATCCAAATATAGGAGAGAGGTGTTACTGGGGGTGTTATCCAGCCCCGAAAAGAAATCTTATAGGTGTACGTTGGCCAACTCAAGGAGAAAGCATATCAGACTTACATCTATCATGAGTGGTGTATCATAAGGTGTAAGAACCAACCAACGTAAGGTGTATCCATCAGCATGAGTGGTGTATCCATCAGCATAGTGAGAACCAACAAACCTAAGGTGCTCGTCGGTGTGCAATGATCAATTTAGGAAAAAAGCATGTAGGCTTACAACTTTCCAAGTAGAACTGATCATCGTGATAGTCTATCATTATTGGGATAGATGCTATCTGACCTAGGGAAACTATTAAGTAGGGAGCCCTGAGGAAGGACTAGACCCAGGCTTGAAGTAGTCATGAGGGAAAGAGCCAATAGAGAACTTATCTTAAACCTCAAATATGGTCGACACAGTCAATGTACGAAGGCTAATTCAAGAAGAAAGCATAGCAGACTCACATCCTCTTAAATGAAGCCAACATGAGGTAGCTTATCAACCACGTAATAAGGCCTACCAAATTAACAAGGCCCTCATTGGTGTGCCGTGGATAACCAAGGAATGAAAGCATAGTATACTTACATCCTCCAAAGTAAGAAGACCACTGGGGTGACACACTACTCGGGTAGCACATCAGCCCAACCTAGAGAATCAACTGAGTGAATGCCACGGGGGTGTTATATTAACTAAGAGTGGCCTGATATAAAAGATATGTGTTTATTTTATATATTTGTATGTAGTTTATGTTTGTGTTTTGATGATAAAGGGTAGGACATCTCTCAGGTGCCTTACAGCTACCCTAAACTCATCGTGGTGGATTCACAAACAAGAATACTTTCAACATGAAATAGATTGAATTCAAAATGGAATTTTCACTGATGATAATTATTTTGAAACATGATTTATACTATTTCTTTAAGTAGAGCCCATTAATTGGAAGAATTTTGTGCTCTCCCTTATAATTAATAAGAAGATAAGATCCTCATTGGTATTCTTCTCTATGGCAAAAGGGTCTTCCCAAGTGGGAACTTGTTGTGTTCTTGAATCATTTTAGCTTTCTACAACTCGAGGTTTTGGCATGCCCTCAGGTGTCTCTCCTTCAATCCTTTGAACTCCTCTAACCGTAACTTGGCATTCTACTTTGCTGTGATCTGGCTACCCATAGCTATCCTTAGTGTTAGGAGTTAGACTTCTAATGGTAAAATGGCTCTGGACCCATATAGTAAGGAGAAAGGAGTAGAGTGAGTTGGAGTTCTATATGTGGTGCGATAGGCCCACAAGGCTTCAACTAACTGCTCATGCCACTATCACTTGTTGATGTTGAGTGTCTTCTTTAGTATTTGTATGAGAGTTTTGTCGATGTCTTTTGCTAAGTTATTTAATCTCAAGTTGTGGATGGAAGAATATCTCCAAAATATGTTGTGTCTCTGGGCAAAGTTGTTGATCTCGGTGCTCTTAAATGCAATACCAATATTAGTTATAATTCATCGAGGCACTCCAAACCTATATATGATATGGTTCATAAAAAGTTAGAGCACATGCTGAACTGTGACCTATCTTAGTGAAATTGCTAATGCCCATTTAGAAAAGTAGTCAGTAGCAGCTAAGATGAACTGATGTCCCTTGGAAGAATGAGGATCAGTCAGACCCATTATGTTGGTACCCCAACACTCGAATGGCCATGTGGCCAATGTAGGATGTAAAATGTTGGGTGGTTGGTGTAGGACCACACCGTGTATTTGACATTAGTTGCATCCCTAGCTATATCCATGTAATCTTTAATCATCGACACCTAGTAGTATTCTAGTCTCTTGATCTTGGCTTTCATCTTTGGATCAGATTGGTTGGCTCCACATAATCTTGAGTGTACCTTGGTCATGATCTTATGGGCTACGTGCGTGTCTAAACAAACATATAATCGAAAGACCGTTGGTATAAGACACCATCCATAAGAGTGTAGGAAAATGCTCTCTACTTCCTCTGATTGGCTTGGGACTTCTCTTAAGGTAGTTTGCCTTTATTTAGGTAATCCATGAATGGTTGCCTCAAATCTAACTCCTCATCCTTCTTAGAAATGGCAACTTCCCCTTCAAGAGAGTACTTCTTGATGATTTCAATATTAATAAGAGATAAGACTTATCTATTTTGGACCTTTATTGATATGGTCTCATCCTTCAGACATGCCAACTCTTTGGCAAGCTTGGCTAATGCATATGCTATGACATTCTCTCCTCGAGGAATGTTATAAATGGTATCCTCTGTGATTTGGGTGAATAAATCCATGGTGTACTTATGTAGTGATGGAGCTTGGGATTCGTAACCTTATAGGACCCAGGGATTTGGTTGGTAACTAGCTAAGAATCCAAGAAGATGTTGATGTTCTGGATGCTTAGAGTAACGGCTAACTCTATACCAAAAATTAGAGCCTCATATTCGACTTCATTGTTGGTACAAGGATTGGACAGATGATATGAGAATCTCATTACATCATGGTCTTGAGTTAAGAGAACTATTCCTACCCCTGCCTTTCATGGAGTATTAGATTATGGTTCTTCTTCTCTTTAAGAGGAAGCCACACCATCAAAGTACATCTCCCAGTGGGGAATGCTAGTATCCTTTAAGTTCATGATTTATTCATCAGGGAGACCATCATTAAGAAGAAAGTCAGCAAGAAGTGAGTGTTATGCTAATAAATCTGCCAGTGCATGTCCTTTCACTGCATGAAGGGGTACGAAGGTAATGTCAAACTGCGAGAGGATCATGGACCATCATGCCAACCGTCTGGAGAGCGTCGGTCGTGTCTTCAAATACTGTAGTGGATTCATCTTAGAAATTAAGTTCACCTTATGAGGAAGCATGTAGTACTATAGCTTTTGTGATGCAAAGATTAAAGCTAGGCAATGCCTCTCAATGAGTGGATAATTAGCCTTAGTAGTGATTAGATGATAGGTGAGGTAGTAGAGTGAATTTTCCTTCCCTTTATCATTAGCTTGGGCCAACAAAGCACTAAGGGAGTCATCTAACATAGTAGTGTAATGTATGAGTTGCTTGCCCAAGATAGGGTTGCTAGAACTGGTGGCATCATCAGGTAATGTTTGATGTCTTTGAAGGCATGCTCACACTTATCATCCCACTTGAACTTGGCATCTTTTTTTACAAGTGCTGAGAATGGCTAACATCTTCCCTATAGGTTGGATATAAAGCATCTTAAATATGCCAAGCGCTCATGAAATGATTTGAGTTGAGTTAAACTTTTAGGGGCATTTCTAATATCACCATGATCTTTTACAAATCGATTTTGATTCCCTGGTGTCAGACAAAAAATACAAGGAATTTCCCTGAAGCTACTCAAAATGCACATTTTGGGGGGTTCATTTTGAGGTTAAATTGTCTTAATTGTTGGAAAAACTACTCTCAAATCAAAGAGATGGTCTATCTTTTCTCTACTTTTGATCATAAGATCATCGGCATAGCACTTGACTTGATGATGAATGAGTTCATCAAAGATTTGAGTCATAGCCCACTGGTATGTAGCACCAGCATTTTTATGGCTAAAAGGCATGACCTTATAGTAATAGATTTTGATCGGGGTTCTAAAAGTAGTATTTCTTTCATCTTTAGTGGTCATCTTTATTTGGTTATATATTGATGATCCATCCATGAAATAGCAGACTACATGTGCTGAAGCAATGTCCACCATCAGCTCTGAGATTGATAGTGGTCATGCCTTATTTAAATCCCTAAAATAAACACATATGTGAATTTGGCCATTCTTTTTCTTAACTAGGATGACACTAACTAACCATTTAGGGTATTTATCTTCTTGGATGAAGCCAACATCGATCAATTTTTTTACTTCATAAATGACCTGTTGTTCTATGTCTACAAAATGCATCTAGGAGCTTGCTTGATAGGGTTAGCAGGAGGCTCTATTGCTAGTTTATGGACCGCTACATTAGGAGCCAATCTAGGCATCTCTTTATAACTCTATGTAAAGCAGTCCTTAAACTTAGTCAATAGCCTAACTAAGTCATTGGTTACAATTTCATTCAATAAATAACTGATGTATGTCAGGCATGGATCTTCTTCAATTCTTAAGTTGATTTCTTTGAGCTTATCGATGGTTTACTTGATCTCTTCTTCAAACTCTAGCAGTGCATCTTTGACTTGAAAATTATCTGGATCATCTGAAATTTCTAAGCATAGCTCCTCATATAAGTTAATGTGATTTGAAAAGAACTATCAAATTATAAATGATTAGTGGACTAAGCAGTAATAGACATCATCGACTTGACCCACTATACTGAATCCTAGTCCTGGTCTTGATTTAGAGCTTTTGCATTTGTTCTTCCATATTCTTTCGAAGTAGTCTGACTTGTGATTTGACCAAGTATGTGGGATTAGCCATTTCCTTACTAAATTATGAACACAAGGAAAGTACCAATCAAAAGGTAATTTTATTAAATTTCTATATGAATCTTCCTCAAGTTCTACATCAACTTCCTGACTTGAGGATGATGCTCTCTAAAAGAACCTCTGAGTTTTCACACCTATGGATGACTTAGTGGCTTCCTTAAGTACCAAACCATTAGCTTTTTGAGAGGAAAGTGGAGTTAGAGCTAAGGTCCCCAACTGATGCCTAACTGTTTCATCTATAAACTTGGATACACTTACGCTTTGCTTTAGAGCCCAGCCTTCATCGCTATCTGGCTCAAGTGTCACCTCCAAAGGAGTCTACTGCTAAAAGAGCTGGTGTGCTAACCATATAAGACTCATCCTATGAACTAGATTCTATGTTTATATGGATAACAGGAGTACTCTTTATAGCTAGGACATATCTTCTATTAGGTGGCCAATAATGAGGTTTTCCACCCCTAGGACAACCTCTAAACTGGCCCCTTCCTCTTCCTAGTGGAGGTCAAGTCATCCTACCCATGTGTATTTCAAATCAGCTCAAATCAAATTCAGTGCTAAATAATCATTTTACCCTTAGGTCAAGGGCTTCATATTGATAAATCACCCATGTAAGTAGTTATTTCTATTCCTTGGCCACTTGGTACTCTTCCAATGGTCCACCTAGGCACCTAGGACACTGCCCAACCTAACCTACGGAGTGGTTGGGTTGGCCATTACCCATGGAAGGTAAAATAACCTCACCCTCCCCATTGGAGCATTTAAGACACATAAAACACCCATGATTCCTTCTTGGTAGCCACCTCCACACCTTCAACCAACCAAGCCGAGCTAACTCACCTACTCCCTGCCACCCACGACTCCCTAAGATGGTCGGTCAACCACTAGAAGATAAATTTGATCCGATCATCTGATCAAGATGAAAGGTGGTATACACCCCCTCATTTCCACTCAAACACACATAAAAATCATCTCACAGAGGCCAAGCTACCCAAGATGACCTGCTAGAACCATTCCCTAAGCTCCCAAGCTTGTTCATCGATGGAAAAAATCCAATCCCGTTCGTCACAAAATAGGACACTCCCATTTTTGACCTAACTTCCCTATTTCTCCATCAAACTCAAATTAACTTTGCCCTAGGCCTCATTGAGCAAGAATGAATCATCTCTCAAGCTTCATGAGCACTAGAGGTGGGACTTCGATCAAAGTCGAGGTCCAAATCATCGGTTCTTGGCCATCTTAGTGAACGTTAAGGAATTGATCTAATTGTTGCTCAACAGGACTTCATCTCCACTAGATGAAGCTTTCTCAATAGTTCGAGCCACCAGTCTTGAGCTCGGACGAGGTATGCTTTCAAAACCAATCCTTAGGCAAAAATCTATAGGAGCTTTTTGAAGAAAACTTGCATCTCCTGTGATCTTGATCGTTGGATCACCTATGATCGATGTCATGAAGGTGTGAGATCATTTTAGAGTTGATCAGAGCTCAGGTAAGCTCAAATCAAGTGAGCAAAGGCAAACGAACTCCATTCTCCCTCACTCGCATGATGTTAGATCAAGCACCTAAAGGAGTTTAATGAATTTATGGTTAGTCCACATGTGTAGGAAAACCATAAGAGTAATTAATTAAGTCCTTTAATCTAATTAACTATTAACCATGAGTCAATTGCAATGCACCCCTTTTATATTCTAGGATCATTACAAATTTATTTTCCATGCATATCACGATAGCACGTAATTATTTAGTTAATTACTTTAAGGTGACTTAGGTAAGGTTAATTAATTCATCTAATTAAGATTTCAACTTAATTAACCAATAAGATCAACTTAATTACATTTCCTTAAATTAAATCAAATCAGTAATATGTGAATGGGTTTAAAATAGTAAATGATGATTTCTCTTCTCTTTCTTAAATCGAATCAAATCCAAAACTTAATTAATAAAAAAGCTTTAGTTTGCTTTAAATAATCTTAGTTGATTTGATTATCCTTAAGAACTAGTTTGGTTCAATAAATCATGTGCTTATATTTGATTGTTCTCTTTCCAATCATGTTAAATTTAGTATGTCATTTGAATTCATGCATCCATGTTTTCAAAATCAAGTAAAATAAAATGGATTTCCTTTCTATAAGCTTGCATGTGTTGATTTAATTTATTATATGTGTGGCTATTATCACTATTAAATCTAAATGTATTTTTCAAAAGCTTATAAATGAATAATAATATGTGTTATGATGATAGTTATAAATACATAAGAAATGCATGTGCTTATAGCTTAAGTGTATGAATGTTGAGTTCTCTATCCTCTATTCATGTGTTGACTTATGTAAGATTGAATGGTAATGGGTATGTAGTCTAGACATCCCAGGAATATGAGACTTTAGCTAGCCTCAAGGAGGTCATTCAATTAGCTCCCTGGTTTGTGACTTGGTTGATAAAATTGAAAAAAAGAAATGTTGAATCTGTATTTGTTCTCTGTTAAAAAAAAACCAAAAATCCTAAACCATAAACTAAAACTTGAACCCTAAACCCTAAACCCTAAACCCTACACCCTAAACCCTAAAACCTACAACCTTGAACCCTAAAACCTACCCAAACCCTAAGCCCTAAAAACCCTAAACCATAAAACCTAAACGCTAAACCCTAAACCCTAAATCCTAAACGCTAAACCCTAAACCCTAAAACCATAAAAACCTAAACCTAAAAATAGAGATAAAATAAAATAAAAACAAATAACTAAACTCAAATAAAATAAATAAAAACCTAAACTAAACTAAAAAAAATAAAATAAACCAAAAAGTAAAAAACCTAAATAAAATAAAACCTATATGAAAAATAAAAATAAAGTAAACCTAAAATAAAATAAATAAAAACTAAATAAAAACCTAAACCTAAAAAATATACCTAAAAATCAAACCTAAAAATAAATAAAAAAATAAAACCTAAACCCTGAACTAAAAAAAACCCTAAACCTAAAATAAACAAAATAAAATAAACCTAAACCTAAACCAAAAATAAATAAAACCTAGACCTAAAACTAAAATAAACTAAACCTAAACCCTAAACTAAATAAAATAAAATAAACTAAAAATATACTTAAACCTAAACTAAAAAATAAAACCTAAAAATACACCTCAAATATAAACTTGAAACCTAAACCTAAGAAAATAAAATAAAAACCTAAACCTAAAACTAAAAAAAAACCTAAACTTAAAAAATAAAATAAAAATAAAACTAAACTAAAAAATAAACATAAACCTAAACCAAAAGCAAAAACATAAACTAAAATAAAAAACTAAACTAAATTAAAGAAACCTAAAATAAATAAACTAAACTAAATAAAAATAAAAAAACCAAAATAAATAAAAAATAAACTAAATAAACCTTAACCTACCAATTTACTTAAATAAGAAAAAAAACCCCCCGAAACCATAAACCCAATATCCTAAACCCTAAACACTAACCTAGGCCCTAAGACTAAACCCTGACCCCTAAACCTGACCACAACCCTAAACCTCCCACCTAAACCTAAAAAACCCTGGACCCTGACCATACCCTAAAACCTAAACCCTAAACCCTAAACCCTAAAACCTAAACCCTAAACCTTATACCCAAAAAAAGAATCCTAAACCCTAAACCTAAAACTACTAAAAATCTAAACCTAAACTAAATAAAACCTACAATTAAAATTAATGAAAAAACCCAAACCAAAATAAAATAAAAAAATAAAATAAACTAAAAACATAAACTAAAACCTTAACCTAAACCTAAACATAAATCTAAACCTAAAAAGAAAATAAAATAAAAACTAAACTAAAATAAAATTAATAAAAACCTAGACTAAACTAAAAAATAAAAAACTTAAATAAAATAAAAACTAAACCTAAAATAAAAATAAAATTAACCTAAAATAAGATAAAATAAAAACTAAATAAAAACCTAAATCTAAAAAGTAATCCAATAAATAAAACCTAAAAATAAATAAATAATTAGACCTAAACCGAAATTAAAAAAATCTAAACCTAAAATAATAATAAAATAAACCTAAACCTAAATTAAAATAAACTAAACTGAAATAAATAAAACCAAAACCTAAACCTAAAGTAAACTAAACCTAAACTTAAACCTAAACTAAATAAAATAAAATAAACTAAAAGTAAACCTAACCTAAACTAAAAAAATAAAACCTAAAACTAAACATAAAATAAAAATTTAAAACATAAACCTAAAAAATAAAATAAAAGCCTAAACCTAAAAATAAAAACAAAAAGTAAAACCTAAACCTAAAAAATAAACATAAACCTAAACCTAAACCTTAAAAATAAATTAAATAAAAAATAAAAAATAAAATAAATGAAAAAACCTAATCCAAAATAATATAGAAAAATAAAATAAAATAAAAACATAAACTAAAACCAAAACCTAAAGCTCAAGCTAAACCTAAACCTAAAAAATAATAAAATAAAATAATAAAAACAAAACTAAAATAAAATAAATAAAAACCTAAACAAAACTAAAAAATGTAAATAAAATAAAAACTAAACCTAAAATAAAAATAAAATAAACTTAAAATAAAATAAATTAAAAACTAAATAAAATCCTAAACCTAAAAAATAAACCTAAAATAAAACCTAAAAATAAATAAAAATAAAACCTAAACCCTAAACTAAACAAAATTCTAAACCTAAAATAAAAATAAAATAAACTTAAACCTAAACTATAATAAATTAAAATAAATAAAACTTAAACCTAAACCTAAAGTAAACTAAACCTAAACCTAAACCTAAACTAAATAAAATAAAATAAACTAAAAGTAAACCTAAACCTAAACTAAAAAATAAAACATAAAAATTGATCTAAATTAAAAACCTAAAACCTAAACCTTGAAAAATAAAATAAAAACCTAAACCTAAACCTAAAAATAAAAAAATAAAACGTAAACCTAAAAAATAAATAAAAAATAAAACTCAACTAAAAAATAAACCTAAATCTAAACCTAAACCTAAAAAATAAACCAAAATAAATAAACTAAACTAAATAAAAATAATAAGTAAACATAAATAAAAATAAAAAGTAAAATAAACTATAATAAATAAAAAATTAGCTAAATTAACTAAATAAACCTAAACCTACTGGTTTACTTTTTTTTTAAAAAAAAACCCTAAACACTAAACTAACCCTAAACCCTAAACCCTAAACCCTAAACCCTAAAGCCTAAACACTAATCCCTAAACCCTAAACCCTAAAACCCCAAACCCTAAACCCTAAACCCTAAAAATCTAAAAACCTAAAACTAAACTTAATAAAACCTAAAACTAAAATATTTAAAAAAACCTAAACATACATAAAATAAAATAAATAAAATAATATAAAAACCTAAACTACAACCTAAACCAAACCTAAAAATAAAATAAAATAAACAAATAAAAATAAACTAAAACAAAATAAATAAAAACCTAAACTAAACTAATAAAATAAAACAATCCTAAGAAAAAAAACTAAATAAAATAAAAATTAAAAAATAGCTGACCCGATCTACTGCTTATGAAATTATGTTTTTATAGTAGAGACGGTTCTAGCTATCTAGGGTTTTTGATGTGTTCTATGCATGCTCATTTTTTTATCTATGTAGTCGCTTGTGTCTTACAAAACATGGTGTGTTACTTGGTTGATGAAATCAAAAAGAAGAAATATTGAATCTGAATTTGTTCTTTGTTAAAAAAAGACCAAAAACCCTAAACCCTAAACTAAAACCTGAACCCTAAACCTAAAATCTAAACCTTCAACCTAAAACCCTAAACACTAAACTAAACCTAAACTCTAAACCCTAAAAAGCTAAAGACCTAAACCTAAATTAAATAAAACTTAAAAATAAAATAAATGAAAAAACCTAAACCAAAATAAAATAAATAAATTAAAATAAAATAAATCATAAACTAAAACCTAAACCTAAACCTAAAAAGAAAATAAAATAAAAAACATAAAAACTTAACTAAAATTAACTTAATAAAAACCTAAACTAAACTAAAAAATAAAAAACCTAAAAAAAATAAAAAGTAAACCTAAAATTAAAAAAGAAAAAACCAAAATCTAAAATAAAATCAAATAAAATAAAAACCTAAAAGTAAAACCTAAAAATAAATTAAAAAAACCTAAACCTTAAATTAAAAGAAAAATCTAATCCTAAAATAAAAATAAAATAAACCTAATCCTAAACTAAAATAAAAATAAAGCTAAACCTAAGCCTAAAATAAACTAAACATAAACCCAAACCTTAACTAAATAAAACAAATTAAACTAAAAATAAATCCAAACCTAAACTAAAAAAATAAAATCTAAAATCAAAATCTAAAACTTAAACATAAAAAAATAAAATAAAAACATAAACCTAAACCGAAAAGTAAAAAATTAAACCTAAACCTAAAAATAAAATAAAAATAAAACTAAACTAAATAATAAACGTAAACCTAAACTTAAAATATAAACTAAACAAAAATATAAACTAAAATAAATAAGCCTAAAAATAATAAACTAAACTTAATAAACACAAACCTACCAATTTACTTCATTTAAAAAAAATAAAAAATTAAAATAATTTAAAACAAAAACTATCTATAAACCTTAAACCCTAAACCCCACATGCATACTCTAAATTTTGCACCCTTAACCCTAAACCACCTTAAAATGTAAACCTGGGACCACCCTAAACCTCCCACCCTAACCTAATCTAAATTAACCCTAAACCCACTAACCCCCATAACCTCCATTAACCCTAACTACCCTAAACTCTACCCACCCTAAAGCATAAACACTAAACCCTAAACCCCAAACCCTAAACTTCAAATCATAAAAACATACAAATTTAATCCTAAACTAAATAAAAGCTAATAATAAAATAATTAAATAAACTTAAACCTAAATAAATAAATATTAAATAAAATGAAAACCTAAAGTAAAACCTAAACCTAAACCTGAAAATAAAATAAAATAAACTAATAAAAATAAAATAAAATAAAATAAATAAAAACCTAAACTAAACTAAAAATAAAATAAACCTAAGAATAACATACCTAAATAAAATAAAAACTAAACATAAAATAAAAATAAAATAAACCTAAAGTAAAATAAAATATAAACCAAACAAAAACCTAAACCTAAGAACTAAACCTAAAAATAAATAAAAAAGAAAAGTAAAACCCTAAACTAAAAAAAGAAAACCTAAACCTAAACTAAAAAAAATAAAATAAAATAAAGCTAAACCTAAAAAAATAAACTAAAATAAATAAAATGTAAACCTAAACATAAAATAAACTAAACTTAAACCCTAAACTAAATAAAATATAATAAACTAAAAATAAACATAAACCTAAACTAAAAAATAAAACCTAAAAATAAACCTAAAATAAAATCCTAAAACCTAAACCTAAAAAAATAAATTAAAAACCTATACCTAAACCTTAAAACAAAAAATGAAACCCAAACTTGAAAAATAAAATGTAAATAAAATTCAACTAAAAAATAAACCTAAGCCTAAACCCAAACTTAAATACTAAATTAAAATAAAAAACCTAAACTAAAATAAATAAATATAAAATAAATAAACTAAAATAAATCAAAATAAAAAGTAAACATAAACAAAAATAAAAACTAAAATAAATAAACTAAATAAACATAAGAAGAAATGTTGAATATGAATTTATTATCTGTTAAAAAAATCAAAAATCCTAAACCCAAAACTAAAACCTAAACTCTAAACCTAGACCCTAAACCCTAAATCCTAAACCCTAAACCCTAAAAACCCTAAACTTTAAACCCTAAACCCTAAAACCATAATCCTTAATTCCTTAACCCTAAACCCTAAACCCTAAACCCCAAACACTAACCCCTAAACCTTAAACCCAGAAAATGATAAACTTTAAACCATAAACCCAAAACCCAAAATCCTAAACCCTTAAAAGCTAAAAACCTAAACCTAAACTAAATAAAACCTAAAAATAAAATAAATAAATAAAATCTAAACCAAAATAAAATAAAAAAATAAAAAAAATAAAAACATAAACTAAAACCTAAACCTAAACCTAAAATTAAACATAAACTTAAAAAGGAAAAAAATAAAAACTAAACTCAAATTAAAATAAATAAAAACCTAAACTAAATTAAAAAAATGAGAAACTTAAATAAAAAAGATTAAACCTAAAATAAAAAAAAATAAACTTAAAATATAATAAAATAAAAACTAAATAAAAATTTTATCAAAATAATAAATCTAATAATAAAACCTAGAATTAAATAAAAAATAATACATAAACCCTAAACTTAAAGAAAAACCTAAACTAAAAATAAAAATAAAATAAACCTAAACCTAAATTAAAAAATAAACCTAAATAAACCTAAAACTAAATAAAATAAAATAAACTAAATTAAACTAAATAAAATAAACTAAAATAAAATAAACCTTAAATAAACCAAAAAAATTCTAGCTTTATGTGTTTGGTGCATTGTGTGTTTTTTGGTTGGGTTTCCTCTTGGTGGTCTGGCTATTTTTCTCTATTTTTTGGTACAGGAACTGGATCACTTTGGACTATTTTACCTTGCATGATTGCTTATATCAGGTATGCTGGCTATGATTGCCTTGATGTTTCCCTATATCTTCTCTCTAGTTGGTAGCATGCATATGATTTTAACCCTTCTCATGAAGTTTGGATGCTCATATGTATTGTTGCCCCTTGAGATGATCTTAACTATGCCCGAGCCTTCTCTTTCTCAGCTCTTTCTAAATTATTTACTTTATCAATTTTCCTTGAGCTATGGTCATTTCTTTTGTAGTGTTTTGCAGATTTATTTTCTATGTTGGAACTTCAAAGATGGAATGATCTTTACTCAGCCAATTCAAGTACTATTGATGTGGATCTTGCTTATCTTTCCTTCTCAAAGGGATCATGAACTATTGTTGACTAGTCCTTTTATTATTTTCTTAAGTTTTATTAGTTCTTTTTGTCTACTTTCTAATTTGCTTTTATGCTATTATTTTTGCTCTTTTATTTTCTTTTTTCCATTGTACTTAGATAGGGGTTTAGCTCTTTAGGTTTCTTGTAGCTCTATGAGCATTAGAAATTTGAGCTTTACCCCTTTCAATGACATTGTATCCTTTATTTTTAAGGTAATTATATTCTAACTTTCCCTAAAAAACTAAACCCTAAGAATGGGAAAAACCTTGATGGCAAGAACATCACCGTCAATCAGGCTCAGTGTAGATCTGGCGGTGGAGTCAAAGGCAGAGGCGGTGATTATTGTAGTGGTGGTGGGGGATCTAGAGCTGGTGGTGGATATGGAGGTGGTGGTCAGAGCGGGTGGTTACGGAGGCGGGAGGCGTGATGGAGGTTACAATCATGGTGGTGGCGAAGGGAGAGATCGGGGATTTGATGGTGGACCCTGCTACTCGAGAGGCTGGGGTGGTTCTGATGGGAACTGGAGAAAATAAAGAATGGCTGATCCGATCTATTACTTATGGAGCAAGCTCTTTACAGAAGAGAAGGTTCTAGTTATCTAGTATTTTTGATTTGATCTATGCGTGCTCATTTTATATCTATTTTGTCACTTATGAATTACAAAATTTGGTGTGTTACTTGATTGATGAAATCGAAAAGAAGAAATGTTGAATCTGAATTTGTTCAATTTAAAAAAGATAGCCCTAAACCCTAAACTAAAACCAGAACCCTAAACCTAAAACTTAAACCTTAAAACCTAAATCCTAAATCCTAAACCGTAAATAATAAACCCTAAATCCTAAACACTAAACCCTAAATCCTAAAACCTACACCCTAAACCCTAAAGCCTAAACCTACAACCTTAGACCTTAAACCCTAATCTTACACCTAAAACCCTAAACCCTAAACCCTAAACCCCACCCTAAACCTTAACCCCTAAAAGCATAAACCCTAAAATCCTAGACCCTAAACCCTATCCCTAATCCCTAAACCTTAAACCTAAACCTAAAGTAACTAAATAAATTAAAAAATTAACCAAAGCCTAAAACCTTATAAACCTAAACTTAAACTTAAACCCTAAGAATAGGTAGAACCTTGAAGGCAAGAACATCACCGTCAACCAGGCTCAGTCTAGATCTGGTAGTCGAGGTGAAGGCGGAGGCCCAGTTATCTTAGTGGTGGTCAGGGATATGGAGGTGCTAGTGGATGTGGAGGTGGTGGTAAAAGAAGTGGTGGTTATGGAGGCGGAGCAACATGAGGGAGGTGATGGTGAGAGCTCGAGATATGATGGTGAATCTCACTATTAAAGAGGCCAGGGAGGTTTTATTGGGAACTAGAGAAATTGAAGAACGATCGATCCAATCTGTTTCTTATAGAACTATGTCTTTATGTTAGAGATGGTTCTGGTTATCTAAGGTTTTTGATTTGCTCTATGCGTGCACATTTTTTATCTATGTCGTCACTTGTGTCTTAGAAAACATGGTGTGTTACTTGGTTGATGAAATCAAAAAGAAGAAATGTTCAATAAGAATTTATTCTCTATTAAAAAGAAAAAAAGAAAAACCATAAACTAAAACTTGAGCCTTAAACCTAAAACCTAAACCTTAAACCCTAAACCAAAAGAACCCTAACGCTTAAACCCTAAACCCTAAACCCTAAAACCCTAAACATTAAACCCTAAAACATAAACCCTAGACCGTAATCCCTAAACCCTAAACCTTAAACCCCAAACCCTAAACCATAAACCCTAAACCCTAAGCTAACCCTAAACCCTAAACCATAAATCGTAAACCCTAAAAAGCTAAAAACCAAAGCCTAAACTAAATAAAACCTAAAAATAAAATAATTAAAAAAATCTAAACCAAAATAAAATAAAAACATAAACTCAAACCTAAACCTAAACCTAAACCTAAGAAGAAAATAAAATAAAAAAATAAAAACTAAACTGAAATAATTAAGTTAAAATCTAACAAAACTAAAAAAAACCTAAATAAAATTTAAACTAAACATAAAATAAAAATAAAATAAACCTAAAATAAGAAAAATAAAAACTAAATAAAAATCTAAACCTAAAAAATAAACCAAAAAGTAAAACCAAAAAATAAATAAAAAATAAACCCTAAACCCTAAACTAAAAAAAGAAGGCTAAACCTAAAATAGAAACAAAAAAACCTAAACCTAAACTAAACTAAAATAAATAAACCCTAAACTTAAACCTAAAATAAATTAAACCTAAATCTAAATCTAAACTAAAAAATAAAGCCCAAAAATAAACTTAAAATAAAATCCTAAAACTAAAAAAAATAAAATAAAAACCAAAACTTAAACCTAAAAATAAAAAATAAAATCGTAACCTAAAAAATGTACTAAAAAGAAAACTACACTAAAAAATAAACCTAAAGCTAAAAAATAAACTAAAAAAAAAAACCTAAATTAAAATAAATAAACCTAGAATAAATAAACTAAACTAAATAAAAATTAAAAAACAAAACTTAAATGAAAATTAAAAATAAAATAAAATTAAAATAAATAAAAAATAAACTAAATATACCTAAACCTACCAGTTATTTAATTAAAAAAAATTCAAAATTTAAAAAATTTTTAAAAAAACCCTAACCCTAAGCCATAAAATGTAAACCCTAAACCCCGAACCATAATCTATCCCTAAAACCTAAGCTAACGATAAACCATAAACCCTAAACCATAAAAACCATAAATCCTAAAATAAATATAAAAATAAACTAAAAAATTAAACATAAACCTAAACCTAAACCTAAAAAGTAAACAAAAATACAAAATTGAAACTAAAATAAATAAACTAAACTAAATAAAAATAAAAAATTAACCTAAATAAAAATAATAAAATAAAATAAACTAAAATAAATAAAAAATAAAGTAAATAAAATAAATAAACTTAAACCAATCAGTTTAACTTTTTTTAAAAAAATACTAAACCCTAAACCTTAAACCCTAAACCCTAAATCTTAAATCCTAAACCCTAAACTCTAAACCCAACCCTAAATCTTAAATACTAAACCCTAAAAAACCATAAACCCTAAACCCTAAAACTAACATTAAACCTTAAACCCTAAACTCTAAACCTACATCCCTAAACTCTAAATCATAAACCTTAAAAAACCCAAAACTGTGAACCCTAAACCCTAAACCCTAAATCCTAAACCCTAAACCCTAAAACCTACAACCCTAAACCCTAAACCCTAAACCCCAAACTCAAAACCCTAAACCCCAAACCATAAACCCTAAACCATAAACCTTAAACCCTAAAACCCTAAATACCTAACCAAAATTAAATAAAACCTAAAAAGAAAATAAATAAAAAATGTAAACCTAAATATAATAAAAAAATAAAATAAAAACCAAAAGTGAAACTTAAACCTAAACCTATACCTAAACCTAAAAATAAAATAAAAAAATAAATAAAACTAAACCAAAATAAAATAAATAAAAACCTAAAGTAAACTACAAAAAAAATTAAACTAAAAATAATTAACCTAAATAAAATAAAATATAAAGGGTAAATAAAATTAAAATAAACCAATATTAAATAAAATAAAATCTAAATGAAAACATAAACAATAAAAATACACCTAAAAATAAATATAAAATAAAACCTAAACCCTAAACTAAAAAAAACCTAAACCTAAAATAACCAAAATAAAATTAACCTAAACCTAAACTAACATAAACTAAACTAAAATAAATAAAACCTAAACCTAAACCTAAACTATAAACTAAATAAAACTAAAATAAACTAAAAATAAAACCCTGAAATAAGCCTAAAATAAAAACCTAAAAATTAATGCTAAAAGAATAATATAGAAACCTATATCTAAACCTAAAAATAAAAAATAAAACCTAAACCTAAAAAATAAAATCAAAATAAAAATAAACTAAAAATAAACCTAAACCTAAACCTAAACCTAAACTTAAAAAATAAAGTAAAATAGAAAAATAGAAACTAAAATAAATAAACCTCATATAAATAAAGTAAACTAAATAAAAAAAATAAACTTAAATAAAAAAAATAAAATTAACTAAAAAAATAAAAAAATGACCTAAACCTACCAGTTTACTTAATTTTTTTTTTAGAAAACCCCTAAACCATATACCTTAAACCATAAACCCTAAATCCTAAATCCTAAATTCTAATTCTAAACCCTAAACCCAAAAACCTAAACCTACCAGTTTACTTTATTTTTTATTTTAGTTTTTTCTAGGTTTATGTTTAGGTTTATGTTTATCTTTTAGTTTAATTTTTTTTTTTTTAGCTTAAGGTTTTATTTTATATTTTTAGGTTTAGGTTTAGGATTTTATTATATTTTTTTAGGTTTAGGTTTTAAATTTTTTATTTTAGGTTTATTTTTAGGTTTTATTTAAGTTTAGGTTTAGGTTTACTTTTAGTTTATTTTATTAAATTTATTTTAGGATTTAGGCTTAGTTTATTTTAGGTTTATGTTTAGGTTTTATTGGTTGTTGTTTAGTTTATTTTAATTTAGGGTTATGTTTATTTTATTTTATTTATTTTATTTTTATTTTAGGTTTAATTTTTATTTTTAGTTTAGGGTTTGGGTTTTATTTTGAGGTTTATTTTTTTGGCTTAAGTTTTTATTTAATTTTTATTTTATTTCATTTTAAGTTTATTCTATTTTTATTTTATTAAAATTTTTTATTCTTAGGTTTATTTTATTTTGGTTTAGTTTAGGTTTTATTTAATTTATTTTAGTTTATTTTATTTTGCCATTTTATTTTTAATTTAGGTTTATATTTTAGTTTAGGCCATTATCTTATATCTTTATTATTCATTTAGGTTTAAGTTTTATTTATTATTTTGGTCTTTTATTTAGCTCAGTTCTTTGTCAATCATGGTTTCAGGGTCTTTGGGCCTTTGGCCTTTGGCCTCAGGGTTTAGGGCTCAGTGCTCACGTCCCAGGCCCAGGTCTTAGGGCCCAGGGCTTAGGGCCAGGACTAGGCTCAGGACTAGGGTCTTGGGGTCATGACTCCACCACCTAAGCCTAGGTCTCTTTGCAGTGGCTGGCCCAGGGTCAGGTCTTGGCCTAGAACCCAGGGCCCAGGGCCTGTGCAGTGGTGCAGTCCCTGGCCCAGGGCCTAGGGCAGAATGCAGCCTTGGGCCTAGGGCCCAGGTCAGGCCTGAGGGCTCAGGCCATCTTAGCGTCAAAGCTCAGCCCAGGTCATTGAGCTCAAGCCTGTGAGCCCAGGGCTCAGCTTTAGTGCTCAGGACTTAGGGTCATGGTCATTTTATTTCCACTTTATTTCTTCACCTAGGGCTCAAGGCCTGTGAGTCAGGCCCAGGGCCAGTCAGGCTCAGTGGCTCACCATCCAGGCCTTGCCCAAGATCTAGCTTTGTCCTAGGGCTCAGGGTCATGGCCTTTTAAACTAAGCAAACCCGGGACAGGTTTATTTTAGTTTATCTTTTATATTTTAGTTTTCTTTTATTTTTTATTTAGTTTAATTTATATATCAGGTTAATCCATTTTATTTAGGATCTTTATTTTAGTTTTTCCTTGGCCTAACCCAGCTCATGCTCAGCTTGGCTAGGGCTTAGTGTTAGGGTCAGGTTTTAGGCCTTTTTGGCTTAGCAAGGCCTAGGGTCTTAGAGCCTAAGATCTTAGGGCTCAGTGGTCTGGGGCCAATCTTAATGTTTAGGGCTCAGTATTCTGGGCCAAGGATTAGGGCTCTGGCCTAGTTTAGGTCGAGGTCAGTTTATTTAGTTTTATTTTATTTTATTTTATTATTTTTATTTATTTTATTTTTTATTTTATTTAGGTTAATTTTATTTTATTTAGTTTAGAATATTTATTTTGGTTTATGTTTTTAGTTTAGTTTTATTTTTTGTTTTATTTTAAATCTGGTTTATCTTTATTTAAGCCTTGGTTAGGTTTTATCTAGGCCCATTTTTGGTCTTTATCTTAGCCTAGGTCAGGCCCATTTCAGAGCATCTGATCTTACAGCCTAAGCCAAGGCCTAGCCTTTAATCCCAGCTCAGCTCACATCTTTATCTTTTAGTCCCATCATGCCTCTAGATTTATGGCCCAGGGCCCAGGGCCTAGGGCTCATGATAGGGCCCAGCGCTCAGGGCCTCCTAAGGAGTCTTTATGGCTCACCCACTCCAAAGCCCAGGCTTAAGGCCTGGGTCAGATCAGGTCAGTGAATGCCCTGGGAAGCCTGGGTCTGTGGCCCAGGATTAATCCAGGGCCTAGTGGCCCAGCCTTTAGTGGCTCATGGCCCAGCCTGGGGCCAGGCTCAGGGCCCAGTGCCTGTGACTTAGGCTGAGGGCCAGGCCTGGGTCATAGTAAAGCCTGGGTCTTGTTTAGGCCTAGGCTCAGGCCTAGTGGCTCAGGATTTAGGTTTGTTTTGGGTTTAGGATCTTTTAAAAAAAAATTAAGCAAACCAAGAGTTTAGTTTATTTAGCTCTTTATTTTATATCACTTGTTTATTTTCATTCTTACTTAGTTTAGTTTATTAATTTTATGTTTATCTTCATAGATTAAGTTTTATTTTATTTTATTTTAGGTGCAGTTTAGATTTTGCTTTTAGTTTAGTTTTATTTTATTGTATTTTAAGGTTTAGGTTTTTTTTTTATTATTTAGGTTTTAGGCTCCATTTAGTCGAGGTTTATGTTTTAGGTTTTATTTTAGGTTTATTTTGGTTTATTTTAGTTTAAGTTTAGGTCCATTTTATTTATTTATCTTATTTTAGGTTTAGTCTTCATTTAGTTTAGGTTTAAGTTTTATTTATTTTAGTTTAGTTTATTAGTTTAGGTTTAGATTTATTTTATTTTGTTTATTTTAGTTTAGGTTTTCTTTAGGGTTTAGGTTTTATTATTTATTTACTTAGGTTTATTTTTTAGGTTTAAGTTTATTTTTTTTAAGTTCATTTTATTTTAATTTTATGTCTTGATTTTATTTAAGTTTTTTATTTTATGTTTATTTTATCTTTGTTAAGTTTAGGTTTTATTTATTTATTTTAGTTTAGTTTTATTTTATTTTATTTAATTTAGGTTTTGGTTTAGTCAGTTTTAGTTTAGGTTTTATTTTATCTCTTTATTTAGGTTTAGGTTTTTTAATTATTTTATTTTTAGGTTTATTTGTTTAAGTCAGGTTTAGTTGGGCCTTAGTGTCTTAGCTCACTGGCCAGTGGATCATGGTCTGGGTTTAGGTTGTGGCCTAGGGTCAGTGGTTTCAGGGCCTAGGGTCAGGATTTAGGGTGTAGGTTTAGGGTCAGTGTAGGGCCAGGTTTATTTTTTTTTATTTTTTTTAAAATCAAACTGATTGGTTTATGTTTATTTATTTCTTTATTTATTTTAGTTTTATTTATTTTTGATTTTATTTAGGTTTTATTTTAGTTTAGTTTAGAAATCTTAGTAATTATATTTTATTTAGTTTTATTTTTAGTTTTATCTTTTAGGTTTATAGGTTTTATTTTATCTTATATTTATTTATTTTGTTTACATATTTATATATTTATTTTATATTTAGCTTTTATTTAGTTTAGTCAGGTTTTAGCCTTTTTAGTATCCAGGTCAGGTTTAAGTGGTTAGATGATGAGGGTTTATTTTTAGGCTCATGATTTGGGGTCAGGCCTGGCTATGTTGTGGTCAGGCTCATGGTTTTAGTTTTATTTTAGATTTATTTTAATTTGTTTAGTTTAGTTTTATTTATTTTGTTTTATTTTATTTTAGTTTAGGTTTAGGTTTTAGTTTAGTTTTATTTGTTTAGGTTGAGGTTTATTTATAGGTTTTATTTAGTTTTAGGATCAGATTTTTAGGTTTTAAGATTTAGGGTTTTGCCTTTGGGTTTTAATGATTTTTTTTAACGAGAATAAAACCAGATTCAATATTTCTTCTTTTATTTAGTTTACTTTAAATTTATTTTAATTTATTTTTTTTATTTTATTTATGTTTATGTTTTATTTAGTATATTTATTTTTGGTTTATTTAGTTATGTTTTTATTTTGTTTATTTTTTTTAGGTTTAGTTTTAGGTTTAGTTTATATTTAAGTTTAATTTTATTTATATTTTATTTTAGGTTTAGGTTTTATTTTTTTTAGGTTTAGGTTTAGTTTTTATTTTATTTCATTAGTTTGTTTTTATTTTAGGTTTATTTTATGTTTTTGTAGTTTAGGTTTACTTTTTTTTTTATTTTTTTATTTAGTTTAATGTTGAGCTTTAGGTTGGTTTTATTTATTTTAGTTTAGTTTATTTTAGTTTAGGTTTTTTATTTTATTTTGTTTATTTTATTTTATTTTAGGTTTAGATTTTTGGCTCAGGTTTTAAGGGGGGCTTTAGTTTTAAGTTTGGGTTTAGGGTTTAGGGTTTAGGCTTTTAGGTTTAGGGTTTAGGGTTTTAAAGCCTGGGGTTTAGGTTTGGGTTTAGGGTTTTGTTTTTTTTTTTTTCAACGTGAGATCAAATCAGATTCAACATTTCTTCTTTGTTTATTTATTTTCTATTTTATTTATTTTAGGTTACTTTATTTTTATTTATATTTATATTTATTATTTATTTCATTTAGTTTATATTTTATTTTAGTGTAGGTTTTTATTTTGTTTATTTTTCAAGTCTGTGTTCAGTTTAGGTTTATTTTTTTAGTTGAGTTTGATTTTATTTTATTTTTAAATTTAGGTTTTATTTTTCTTTCTAGGTGTTTAGTTTTTTTATTTTATTTGTTTAGTTTAGATTTTAGGTTTATATTTTAGGTTTATTTTTAGGTTTTATTTTTTAGTTCAGGTTTAAGTTATTTTTTAATTTATTTTATTTTATTTAGTATAGATTTAGGTTTAGTTTATTTTAGGTTTTGATTTTTTTTTAGTTTAGGGTTTAGGTTTTTTTAATTTATTTATTTGTATTTTAATTTTTAGGTTTATTTTTTAGGTTTATGTTTTTATTTAGTTTTTTTCTATTTTATTTTAGGTTTATTCTAAGTTTATTTTATTTTTATTTTACGTTTAGTTTTTATTATATTTAGGTACTTTATTCTTAGGTTTATTTTATTTTTTAGTATAGTTTAAGTTTTTAATTAGTTTACTTTAATTTATTTATATTAGTCTATTTTATTTTATTTTTAAGTTTAGGTTTTTAGTTTTTTTGTTTTTTTATTTTATTTAGGTTTAAGTTTATTTATTTATTTTATTTTTAGGTTTTATTTATTAGGTTTAATTTTTTTTTTATTTCATTGTATTTTAGGTCTTATTTAGCCCATGCTAAGTTGTTAGTGTTTACCATCTTTAAAGCTAGGGCTCATTAGGCCTTGAGCCTCAGAGCCTCAGGCCCAGGTCATTGGCCCAGGTCATCCAGGGTCAGGTCAGCTCAGCCTGGCCTTTGGCTCAGGCCCAGTCAGCCCAGTGCCCAATCTGTGAGGTCATGGCCTTTAGGGTGGTCATCAGGCAGGGCCAGGGCCTAGGGCCAGGGTCAGGGTCAGAGCCCATGATCTATGGCCTAGAGCCCAGGTCTTTGTGCCAGGTCATTAGGGCCCAGGGTCTGGGCCTAACCCCAGTGCCTGTGAGCCCAAGGTTTATCTGGCCTGGGCCAGGTAGGGTCTGATCTTGTCAGGGCTTTGGGTTTAGGGCCTGGTTTGGGCTCAGTTGTAGCAGATAGTAGCTTGTATTGAGTATTAGGTTTTTATTTTTTAAATTAAGTAAACTAGTAGGTTTAGATTTATTTAGTTTATTCATTATTATTTTAGTTTATTATATTTATTTATTTTTATTTTGATTTAATTTTATTTTTAGTTAGTTTATTTTATCAATTTTAGGTTTATTTATTTTAGTTTAGGTTATTTATTTTAGTTTATTTTTTAGGTTTAGGTTTAGGGTTAGGTTTATTTTTTAGTTTAGTTTTATTTTTATTTTATTTTTTAGGTTTATGTTTTATGTTTTTATTTTTTTTAGGATTTTTTTATTTTATTTTTTTTAGATTTCGCTTTTAGGTTTTATTTAGGATTAGTTTCAGGGATGAAGACTTACTCTTAGGGATGACCGAATACAATTGCCTCTTTAAATTATAGTGGATGTTGGCAGATGTAGGCTATCTAGAGTTCTGGTTGACCCTAGTGTATTAGTCAACATTATGAATATAAGAACCCTTGCCTACTTGAGGATCAACATCTCCAAACTCCAAAAAGAAAGGATGATGTTGAAAGAATTCAATGAACAGGGAAAAAGGGCCTTGTGGTGTTTGTTTTTGGATGTATGAGGGGGGTGTACATTTTCAGGTGATCGGGTACAATATTGAGGTATGATGTACTATCTCGAAAGATAGAGGCATCACCCTATAATGGACCTGATCACATAATAAGGACTCTTAAAGCATGTTGGGTCTTCGAATGTACCAGAGATTTTTCCCTTACATTACATGGATGAATAAAGTAGGGTTTATATTAAACCAGGTTCTCAAGTTCTCTTTGGAAATAAGCCTCCATAGATAATTACATCTTAGAAAATGAAATTTCCTAAGAATATTCTCGATTAAAGTAGACAATTATCATCTCCAAAGATTTCAAGGCTAGACTATCAAATGATTGGTTGTATTTTAAAAATCAATTAGAAAAGTTCAAGGAGAAGATTATTTTTGGAATCTAAATGAAATAAGTAGGTAATGCTCATGATATTAGGTAGCCTAGTGGGCAATCCAAGCTATCCTATGGTTGGGCTTTCTAATTTTGAAGTTGAGAAGATTTTTATGTTTTGAGTTAAAATTCAATTAGATTACTTGGGCTTATAATTCACCAACACAAGGTTGTGGTAATGCATAAAAGGTGAGGATTTATGCTCATAGCTTGAAGGAAATAGATACCTCAGATCCTAAATCTAGGGAGCTTTGGTATGAGCTAAAGCACAACCTAAATCTAAGGATAGGTGGACATAAGGGTTTACCTCCACAAGAGAGAATAAATTGTTTAACTTCTAGCCTTATAACTGCCTAGAGTGGTTGCCAGCTAACTCTTCCTATGATTTTAAAATCATGTAGTCTAGACTTATGAATTACAATATAGCTAGGGTAGTTATTTAATTAGAAAGAGACTAAAGTCCTAAATACACTCCCTAAGAGACTAGAGCATTAGTGGTATGGCCATATGACTTAATCTATAGATGAAATCTTTTCAAATTTTATTTCATTTTATGGCTCAAATCAACTAGAATAAGGTGTTCTCACCATAAGGGATGCCCTCACAGATCAAACATTCCTTTATCGTGCAAGGATGGAGATCATTCAGGCTCAAAGAGAAAGAATATGCATACATGATGTGAAACATACAACCATACAGCTTAGGGGTTGCTAAATCTTTTAATTATCTTATTTATGTCTTAGACTTTATGATGAGGTTATAAGTTGTTTAAAATTTATTTATGAGTGATTAGTTAAGTAGAAAAGTTATTTTTATCCTAAGAGCATAATAATATCCAAGCCACACATTAAAGCATCAATCACTTGAGAAGCTATGTAAAGCATCAATCATTTAAGAAACTAAGTAAAGCATGTCATCCTAATGCATAATGTAAACATAACATCAAACATTTATATAAACTATCGTAAAAGAATAAAAGGCCGGCATGGTTGTGTACCATCGTACAACCCGAATAAAGAAAAGATGGGTAGCCGAGCTCTGCCCTTATATAACCTGGAATACAAAAGAATAATTATAGTTGTATTAAATGCTATGGGGGTCTTATTTCTTCATATCTCCATTTCTGATTTGGTTACTTCTTTGATTTAAATGGTGCTTGCTTCAATGGCATCATAGGGTACCCTAGGACAAAGCCTTCTAGCCATTTCTCATCCTAATCCCTCATAGCACTAATCCTAATTCTTATTACCAAAATTATATTTATGTGGGAAAAGTAAATCTAACTACACCTGCAAAATAGAGGTTAGCTAAATATACATATAATTCCAAACAGTTGTATTTATAATTTGGACTTAGAACCCTACACATGGCTAACTAAGCCCACCTGTCCTAACTTGGATTATGCTTAAGGATTTAAGAAACTTACAAAAAGAACATTCACATTTATTTTTAAGCATCCCTTAAGCATAATCCCTTGCAGTAAACATGATTAAGCTAATATTGGCCTATCATCAAGTCTACGAAGCATACACCCTAGCATCCAATCTAAAATAATATTACATAAAACAAAACTTACATCACATCATACACTATCCTAACTTAGAGCTAGAAGTGGTGACTTAATTCTAATGTGTGTATTAAGGCTTGTGTGGTAAGTCTTGTTAGGCATTAATATTGTATTTTCTAAGTGTAGAAGGATTCAATTTTACATGAATGGTTGATTTCACTTGAGGTAGTTTAATTGATTTGGGAAAGTTAATTTTCATTTTCTTTTATTTCATTTGATTACACTTAGCAACTAAGTGTTATAAAGCGAGGAAAAGAGGATTGCCCTCTTTCATCCCTACCTTAATTCACTTTCTAAAGTATAATAATTTGATTTAGTTCTCTTTAGTGAATGGCTTAGTAAATCATTTAATTAATCCTAAGTTTAGGTTCTCTTTAAATTATCCTACTCAAAATGAAAGGCATCTTAGGATTAATTTAATTCAATTACTACCACATGACATATATTAAATCATTCCTTTCCATCACATGTAACATGCATATGATTGAATCCTAAGTGTATCTATACATGCAACATATTTTAGCACACTTAAATGATGAATGTATGTGTATGTTTAGAATTTATATTTTATTTGATTGAATTATTTAAACATATTAATTTAAAACTTTACCAAATTCTTATACAAAAAAGTCATAAGAACAAAATTAAATAAGCATGTGCCTTTGTTAAACCAGGGAAGTGAGGTAATCAAATGACCTCCTTGGATCTAGCTAAAGCCTCATATTCTTGGGATGTGTAGACTATATACCTTGGACCTTATTTATGCATTCAAACATATGTAAATTCATATACATGAACATAGGAAGTAAGCTCCAAATCATATTGCTAATTAATTCACCCACTTAGTCAATTTTGAATGCATGCAATTTTAATGTAAAATAGAATTTTCTTTCACTAATCACATATACATATACATCTACAAAGATATAGGCAAGTATGTGTCATTGTTAAACTAGTGAAGTAAGGTAATCAAATGACCTCCTTAGGGCTAACTAAAGCCTTGTATTCCCGGGATGTCCACACTATATACTTGCTTTTCTTGGACACACATGGATGTATACATAAATGAGGGAAAGAAAACCATGCAAATATTATATATATTTTTTGATTTAATCATTTATATATATGAATTAAAGCTCTATCCAAATTCTAATGATGAAATACATAAGAATAAAATCAAATGGGTACGTGCCATTGTTAAACCAGACAAGTGAGGTAATCAAATGACCTCCTTGGGGCAAGCTAATGCCTCGTGTTCCCAGGATGCCTAGACTATATACCCATTACCATTCAATCTTCTATAAATCAACACATAAATAGAGAAAAGAGAACTCGAGTTTCATACACTTAAGCTATAAGAACATGCATTTTTTATGTATTTATAGCTAGCATCATAACACATTATTATTCATTTATAAGCTTTTGAAAAATACATTTGGATTTAATAGTGATAATAGCCTTGCATATATTAAATTAAATTAACATATGGAAGCTTACATAAAGAAAATCATTTTATTTTACTTGATTTTGAAATGATGGATGCATGAATTCAAATGGCATACCAAATTTAACATGATTGGAAAGAGGACAATCTAATATAATCATGTGATTCATTCAACCAAACTAGTTTTTAAAACAATCAAATCATTAATTAAGTTTATATAAAACAAATCAAAGCTTTTTTTAATTAATTTTGGATTTGATTTGATTTAAAGATAAGAGTTGAGAAATCATCACTTGTTGTTTTGAATTCCCACATTAGATTTGATTAAATTTAAAGAAATGTTAATTCATTGATTTTAAGTTAATTAATTACTTAATTAATAATTTATCATTTTTAACTTAACCTTAAAGTTAATTAACTAAATAATTATACCAACATGTGATATGTAAAATTAAAATTCATGATTTATGATTTGAATTTGATTAAGTGATTTAATTAATTATTTAATTTTTAAAAAAGGGTGAAATGAACTATTTAATAAACCCTATTTTAGTTCACTTAAACAATGATTAATAAACTTACCAATTTATTACTATTCATGGGATTAATTATTAATTAACTAATTAAGTTTTAATAATTAGTCAATTTTCCTAATTAAACAAAATACAAGAAATATAAAAGCATTACTTTAAAATTATGTTTAAAATTTAATTAAATTAAATTAAGCCAATTTAATTGTTTTATTCATGATTATGATTAACATTTTAAATTAATTCTTAAAAAAATAATTTTTATTTGCATATTTTTAAAGTTGGCAAAATTACAAAAAATCTAATGATATCCCATCTAAGATTAACACAAAATGATTAATCCCCTTAATAGAAATAAGATCAATCTAATGAATTAAACCATTACATGATTAAAATTAGTTAAGATCATTTAAAATTAATCTCACTCCAAATACCTTAATCAATTAGATACTTGTGACATCAATCATGATCCAAGGATTTTGAATTTCTCAAAACATTCTCATCAATTTGCATATATCAATTTTCTTCAAAAGCAAGATTGGCTCAAGTAAAAGCTCATCAAGCCTTGTTGAGCAATTGGATGTTCTTTGGAAGGCCATCCAATGATCAATTTGGAGCTCGACTTTGATCGAAGTCCCACCTTCGGTGCTCAGGAAACTTGGGAGATGATTTATTCTAGCACAATGAGGCCTAGGGAAGGTACGTGCAAAGTTAATTTGAGTTTGATGGAGAAATGGGTAGGTTAGGTCAAAAATGGGAGTGTTCTATTTCTAGACATATGGGAATGGCATTTTTTGATCAAGGAATGAGCTTGGGAGCTTAGGGAATGGCTCTAAAAGCTCATCTTGGGTAGTTAGGGCCCTAAGGAATGATTTTTGTGTGTATCTGAGTGGAAATGTGGGGGTTTATACCCCTTCATCTTGATTGGATGGTGGGATTAGGTTTGGTTTCTAGTGGCCGTCCGGCCATCTCAGGGAGCCGTGGGTGGCAGGGAGGAGATGAGTTGGCTCAGCTTGGTTGGTTGAAAGTGTGGAGGTGGCTGCCAAAGAGGAATCATGGGTGTCTAATGGGTTTCAAATGCTCTAATGGTGAGGGTGAGGTGATTTCATCTCTCATGGGTCTTGGCCATCCCAATCACCCCTTGGGTCAAGTTGGACAGTGTCCTAGGTGCCTAGGTGGATCATTGGGACAGTACCAAGTGGCCAAGGAATGGACATGACCACTTACATTTGTGATTTGTCTCATGTGATGCCCTTGACCTAAGGGTATAATGATCATTTGGCATTGGATTTTATTTGGACAAATATGAAATGAGCCAAAAGTGTTAACCCAAATTTCAAGTCAATTGAAGTTGATTTGGTTAGTTTTGGCTCAATTTAACTCATTTAGGTCAAATTGGGTTATGTTGGGTCCGGTTGACTAATTGGTCAAATTAGGTCAAGTTCATATGATCATTTGGGATGTTTTGGTTCAATAGGTTAGGTTTAGTTTGGCTTAGATTTGATTTTGGCTCATTTTAATTCATTTGGGTCAAATGTGTTAAGTTGAACAATTTGACAAAATTGACCAAATTGGCTTGGGTTGGGTGTTGGTTTGGGTTTAGTTGACCAATTGAAGATGATTGTAGGCTTTGGTTTCAATTAATTTGGATTTAGTTTTTATTTAGGTCAACTTGAACCTTCAGGTCAATTTAGGCTAAGTAGGTCAATTGGGTTCGATTGGGTCCAATCATGGCTTTGGTCAAATTCAATAATAAGTTTAGAATGAAGTTGAGCCATTGGTTGTAATCGATTATATTTATATTTTGATCTGACCCAATTTGGTCTTTTAGTTCAATTTGGGTCAACTTAGGTCAAGAGGGCCAATTGGGTTTGCTTTTGACTCAATTGAAGGTCAAGTCATATTCGAATATTGATTTTGATTTGGTATGAATCATTAGTTTCAAGAGATTTGGCTTAGGTTGTAATTTAGCTAGTTTGGGTTCATATGGGTTAAGGGGTTGACTTGGTCAAATGACCAAGTTGACTTGGTTTGACCTAATTTGTTATAATTGATCAACCTATGGTGATCAATAATCATGATGGGAGGTTTTGATCGGCTTGGTTCAATCCAATATGGGTAGGATTAGAACTTGGCTCAATTAGGTCGAATTGGCCACTTTGGGCTAAGTGGACCAATTGGGTTTAGTTTGCTTGATTTTGGGTTGAGTTTGATTTAGTTGAGTTTCTATATGGATTTGGGATTGATATATAAATTCAATTTTAATTGGCTTGGGTTCAAATGGGTTTTGGTTCATTTGAAAATTTCAAGCAAAAAGGTTAAGTTGGGTTTAACTTGGGTTGATTTTGGTTCGGCTTGATGATTGTATATTTCATTTATATTTGTGAATATGATTGAAGGTATGATTGATACATGAGAAAATAATTTGAATTTGGATTTTGGAATAAAGGAATTTGTCTAAGTCCATGGAGTTGAGTCATGTGGCTTAGGTTTGGATTTTGATTTGGTTTGATTTAGTTTTGATTATTTGAATGTATATTTCATTTAAATTTGTGAAGATGATTAAGCATATGATTGATTTGTGAGAAAATCAAATGATTTTGACTTGATTTGGATTAAGATTTGGCTAAGTCCATGGGATAGGTTATATGGCTTAGGAAGGGTTTTTATTTAATTTGATTTAGTTTTATTTAGTTTTGATCATTTAAATGTAGATTCGATTTATATTTAGGAAGTTGATTAAAAATATATGTATATTATAAGAAAATCAATTGATTTTAGATTTATTTGGATTAATATTTGGCTATGTTCTTGGGATAGGTCATATGGCTTAGGAACGGTTTCAAGTTTGGGTTTAATCATGGGCTTCAATCATTTGGTTTTGGAATTTGGGTTTCGATTTCAATTTTAATTTTATGTTTGAATTAAACTTGAGGTTTGGTTTGAGAAGGTGAACATGGATTGGATTTGGGTTGTAGGGTAGGTGGATTATCCTAATCCCTAAGGCATAACTTAATCCTATGGTTAATTATTCTAAGTCTTTAGGCTTAAGTTAAATGTTTATCTAATTGTTAGAAGTGTATTATGATAAGGGAAGTCTTAGTGTCTAGAATAATCCTAAGTATAAGATGGGAAGATTGAATCTGCACTCCAAAAGTAATGTTAACAGGACTTAGGCTCCATAGTGTTGCTCGTAGAGATAGATGATTGGAAGATCGAAGCCACGTTTCATATTATAGACTCAGATACCTCTTTCAAAGCTTTGCTTGGGAGACCATGGATACATGAGAACAACATAGTTTCATTCTCTCTACATCAGTGTATGGGGTTCATGAGAGGTGGGATCGTTGACTTTATCAAAGGGGATCTCAAGCCATTTATTGTTCATGAGGTCGGCATATATGAGGATGTGGCTTACTACCTCCCTCAAAATCAACAAGTTTATTCTCATGGACTTGGCCAAAGTTTAAAAATAAAAGAAAAAGAAAAAGAAAAAGAATAATAAATAGAAAAACAAAAAGAAAAGAAAAGAGAAGATGAAAAAGAAAGGGTGCAGAAATAGACTTCGAGGAGGAAGTGGAGCCTGACATTAGATTCCACCCACAGTTCGTTACTCCATTCAAACATATGGGTAGGATGACCTGGCCTCCACCTGGAAGAGGAAGATGCCAGTTTAGACGCATTCCCAGGAGTGGAAAACCTCTTTATTGGCCACCTAATAGAAGACATGTCTAAACTACCAGGAGTACACCTACTATCCGTATAGACTTAGAATCTAGTTCATAGGATGAGGCTTATATGGTTAGCACACCAGCTAGCCCTTCTCAGTAGTAGATTCCATTGGAGGTGACACTTGATCCAGATAGTGATGAAGATCAGGCTCCAAAGTAAAACATAATTGTATCCAAGTCTATATGTGAAACAGTTAGGTATCAGTTCAGAACCTTAGCTCTAACCCCACTTTCCACTCAAAAAGTTGAGGGTTTGGTAGTTAAAAAAGTCCCTAAGTCATCCATAGGTGTAAAGACTCAGAGGTTCCTTCTAGGAGCATCATCCTCTAGTCCAGAAGTTGATCTAGTACTTGGGGATGATTCATATGAAGATTTAATAGAATTACCTTTTGGTTGGTACTTGCCTTGTGTTAATAATTTAGTAAAGAAAGGTTTAATCTCATATACTTGGTCAAGGCATAGGTCAAACTACTTTGAAAGAATATGGAAGAACAAATGCAAAAGATCTCAATCAAGATCGGGACTAGGATTCGGTATAGTGGATCCAGTCAATGATGATGATTACTGCTTAGTCATTACCAATCATTTGGAATCTGACAAGTTTTTTTCAAATCACATTAACTCATATGAGGAGCTATGCTTAAAAACTTTAGATAATCTAGATGATTTTGAAGTCAAAGATGCACTGCTATAGTTTGAAGAAGAGATCAAGTCAACCATCAATGAGCTCTAATAAATCAACTCAAGAGCTAAAGTAGATCCATGCCCGACATACATCAGTTCTTTATTGAATGAAATTGAAACCAATGACCTAGTTAAGCCATCAACTCAGGTTTTTTATTTTTTATAGTTTTGTTTAGGTTTGTATTTTTTTATTTTAGTTTAGTTTTTTTTCTTTTTTAGTTAAGTTTAGGTTTTAGTTTTAGTTAATGTTTTTAATTAATGTTATTTTATTATTTTATTTTGATTTAAGTTTTTTTATTTATTTTATTTTGAGGTTTTATTTAGTTTAGGTTTAAGTTTTTAGCTTTTTAGGGTTTAGGGGTTTTTGGTGTGGGGTTTAGGGTTTAGGGTTTAGGGTTTATGTTTTTGGGTTTACGATTTAGGGTTTAGAGTTTTAGGGTTTAGGGTTTTTAGGGTTTAGGGTTTAGGGTTTAGGGTTGAGGTTTTAGGTCTAAGGTTCAAGTTTTAGTTTAGGGTTTAGGGTTTTTGGTTTTTTTTATAATAGAGAACAAATTTAGATTCAATATTTCTTCTTTTTGATTTCATCAACCAAGTAACACACCAAATTTTCTAAGACATAAGTGATGACATAGATCAAAAATGAGCATGCATAGAGAAAATCAAAAACCCTAGATTTCTAGAACTATCTTTACTATAAAGACACAGTCCCATAAGTAGCAGATCAGATAGACCGTTCTTCAGTTTCTCCAGTTCTCATCAAAACCACCCCGACCTCTCAAGTAACGGGATCTACCATCATATACTCTATTTCTCCCTTCGCCACCACTAAGGATGTAACCTCCATCTCTCCTCTCGCCTCCATAACTACCATTGCTCCGACCATCACCTCCATATCCACGAGCACCTCCAGATCCCCCACCACCACTTTGACAACCACTGCCTCTATCTTCGCCTCCACCACCAAATCTAGACTAAGCCAAGTTGACGGTGATATTCCTGCCATCAAAGTTCTTCCCATTCTTAGGGTTTAAGACTAGGTTTAGGTTTATTAGGTTTTATGGTTTAGGTTTATTTTTTAATTTATTTAGTTACTTTACATTTAGTTTCAGGGTTTGGGGTTTAGGGCTAAGATTTAGGATTTAGAATTTAGGGTTTACGGTTTATAGTTTAAGGTTTTAGGGTTTATGCTTTTACAGTTTAGGGTTTAGGGTTAAAGTTTATGGTTTAGGGTTTTTTATGGTTTAGGGTTTAGGGTTTAGGGTTTAAGGTTTTTTAAAAAAAATAAATGAATTGATAGGTTTAGGTTTATTTAGTATATTTAGTTTTTTTTTTTATTTATTTTAGTTTATGTCATTTTTTATTTTTATTTAAGTTTGTTTTTTATTTTTATTTAGTTTATTTTATGTATTTTAGCTGAGGTTTTTATTTTAATTTATTTTTAAGGTTTAAGTTTATGTTTAGGTTTATTTTTTTGTTGACTTTTATCTTTATTTTATTTTTTAAATTTAGGATTTTTTTTAAGGTTTTGGTTTAGGTTTATATTTTATTTTATTATTTTGGTTTAGGTTTTAAGATTTTATTTTAAGTTTATTTTGAGGTTTTATTTTTAGTTTAGGCTTAGGTTTATTTTTAATTTATTTTATTTTATTTAGTTTAGGTTTAGGTTTAGTTTATTTTAGGTTTAAGTTTATGTTTGATGTATTTTAGTTTTATTTATTTTAGTTTAGGTTTGGACTTATTTTAATTTTATTTTGGTTTAGGCCTTTTTTTATTTTAGTGTTCAAGTTTTATGTTTTATTTATTTTTATGTTTTACTTTTAGTTTTATTTTTTAGGTTTTGGGTTTTATTTAGTTTTTACTTTATTTAATTTTTATTTTACATTTAGTTTTTATTATAATTAGTTTCTTTATTATTAAGTTTATTTTGTTTTTTTAGTTTAGTTTAGGTTTTTATTTATTTTATTTTAGTTTTTTAATTATTTTATTTTATTTTACTTTTTAGGTTTAGATTTAGTTTAAGTTTAAGCATATTTTTATTTTATTATTTTATTCATTTAGGTTTAGTGTTTTATTTATCTTATTTTTTTAGGTACATTATTAGTTTTGGTTAAGTTTTTTAAGTTTTAGGTTTTAGGGTTTAGGCTCGGCCTGTTTATGGTTTGGATTTAGTTTTGGTTTTGTAGGGTTTAGAGTTTAGGGTCAGAGGGTTGGGGCCTAGGGTTTGGGTTTAGGTTTAGTTTAGTGGCCTTAAGGTTTAGGATTTTTAGGGTTTAGGGTTTAGGGTTTGCTTTGTGTTTAGGGTTAGTTTATGGTTTAAGGTGTATGCTTTAGGGTTTTTTAGGGTTTAAGGTTAGTTTATGGTTTAGGGTTTAGGATTTAGTGTTTAGGGTTAGTTTAGGGTTTAGGGTTTAGGGTTTTAGGGTTGTTTCTTTTTTGGGAAATTAAAAAATTTTATTTCCCCAAAGAAAAGGTACAAAGTCCTTAGAGGGGGCAAATCTCTAAGCTAATGCTCAAAGAGCTACAAAAATCTTAAGGAGATAAGCCCCCTAGCTAATATAATAGATAATGAAAGTATGCTAATAGAATAAGAAACAGAGATCCACCAAAAATAATCCTTGAAATCAGCAATAATCTTCCTCTGCTCCTTTTAAAACCAGCATAATCAAGTGGCAAAAGTTTCCCAACCTGTACCGGAGATCTACAACAAGCTTGTAAAGGGATGAGTACAGATAATGAAATAGTTAATTAAGCGTAAAATACAAGAGCAGAAAGTAGTAAAAGTATGAAGAAAAGGCTTAGGCTCAATTATAATCATCTTAAGGAGCAACACCATATGTAAGCATCCAAACTTCAACTGAAGGGTTACCTCTTGTAGCACCTTATCCAATGATGATCATCACACAAACCTGCATAAAACTTCAAACAATAAATATAACCACAAAACACCGAGTAGTCATATATATTAAACTCAGCAATGCAAATAAAGAGGTAACCCACCAAGAAAGCATTAGACCAGAGGGAGCACCACCAAAGCCACCACCAAGAATTGCTAACACAATTGGTAGGAGCAAACCTCACAATATGGGAAAAAGGACTAAATAGATACCAAACAAAGGAAAAAGGATGACCATAGTTGATAAGGTTATTCATTAAACAAACATGCAAAAATCTAGAAATAATAATATCCAGAGGAATAGTAAGACTAACATCAAGAATGTTAGAAAGTAAGGAAACCATCAAAATAAGAAAGGGAGGAAGTTCAACCACAGTCTAAAAATGAAAATCCTAGCAAGTAGAAACCAGAGAAGAAGAATGGGAAAGTAAGTAGCCGATTCCAAACATAGACTCAAAAAGATCAAGAAAATTATAACAAAGTAAATACTCTTTTGACCAAACTAGCTAGCTAGAGCACCCAATCCAAGCGGCTAGCAAGGAAGTTCACCCTGCAAGCCACCAAGACTGCCAATGATTCAAATCAATAGGCTTAGAACCATCAAGATGAAAGATAGAAAGAGTCATCCAGTCATAACATTAAAAAAATCCCAAGGGAAAGTCATAGACAGTAGCCACAAATCCAATCCAAGGATAGGAGAATCTAGTTTAAACAACTAGATATAGTAGCCAAAAATAAAATAAGTAAGAGCCCTTTAGGATCTCAAATAATCCAACGACCAAAGACAGTCTCAAATAAGAACCCTAATAGATTCATCATCAACCAAGTCCAAAAAACATCCAACCAAAAGTTTGCAGCCTTCCAGTTCAGAACATAAATAAAAAATAGAACCTCAGAATCACAGGAGGCACACCCAATATTCAGAAGATATAACAATCCATAAGCATCCAACCTTACACTCATCTAGAATAGCATTAAAAAAGGATAGATAGCCATAAGAAAATTGTTCTCCAAGCTACAACCAAAAAAATAAAGACCCGTTAAGGTCACACAATGCCTCTTAGCAGTAGGAGCAAAACCAAGATTGAAATGACAACCAAAAGCAACTAGAAAAACCATCCTGATCAGCAAACAATAAGGTGACAAAATAGCCAGCCACAATAATTTTGAGTTTTAATGTTTAGGTTTAGGGTTTAGGACTTTAGATTAGGGTTAGGGTTAAGGTTTAACATTTAGGGTTTAGGATTTAGAGTGTAGGGTTTATACACAGCTTTAGGGTTTAGGTTTTGTGGTTTAAGGTTTGGTTTATATGGTTTGCTGGCCAGGGCCATGGTAGGGTTTAGCATTTAGGATCAGTAGGTTTAGGGCCTTTAGGGTCAGATTTAGCCTTGGGCTGGCCTTTGGGGCCTAGTGTAGGATCTTTAGGCCCAGGATCAGAGTCAGGATTTATGGCCCAGCTCAGTGGCCCATGATCCGCCCACCAGGGCCCAGGCCTTTAGCCCAGGCCCAGTGACGTGGTCAGCCAGGGTGTGGGCCCAGGGCCCAGGCCAGGGGCCCAGGCCTAGGGTTTGAGGCTCAGATTTTGTGACAGGTGGGGATCAGGGTCAGTGTTTTAGGCTGATTGGGAGGGCTCAGTGGCCTGTGGCTCAGGATCTGGGCTCAGGTCAGGTCAGGGTCAGTGGCCTGGCTGGAGGCCCAGGGTCTGTGGCCCAGTGCCTAGGGCTCAGGGCCCAGGGTCAGGCCTCAGCCTTGCTGGCCTAGTGATCTGTGGTTAAGGCCTAGGGCCTATGTTTAGGATCTTCTTAAAATAAGCAAACCAATAGTTTATGTATTTAGTTTATCCAGTTTATCTTTATTTATCTTAGCATATTTTATCTTTTATCTTTATTTAGGTTTATTTTTTATTTTTTATTTATCTAGTTTATTTATCTTAGGTTTCATTTATCTTTTTTAAGTTTTATCTTAGTTTATTTTAAGAGGTTTATGTTTACTTTTCAGTTTAGTTTTATTTTTATTTTAATTTTGAGGTTTAGGTTTTATTATTTATTTTTAGATTTAGGTTTAGGTTTCTATTTTATTTTTTTAGGTTTAGATTTTAGGTTTTTATTTTAAGTTTTTTTAGGTTTATTTTTAGGTTTTATTTTTAGTTTTATGTTTAAGTTTTTTCTAGTTTATTTTTATAATTTAGTTTAGGTTTAGGTTTTATTTATTTTAGTTTAGTTCATTTTAGTTTAGGTTTAGGTATAGGTTTATTTTATTTATTTTAGGTTTAGTTTTTTTTTTAGTTTAGGGTTTAGGTTTTTCTTTTATTTAGGTTTAGGTTTTATTTATTTAATTTATTTTTAGGTTTTATTTAGTTTAGGTTTATGTTTTTAGATTTTTAGGGTTTTGGTTTTAGGGTTTACGATATAGGGTTAATTAAGGGTTTAGGGTTTAGGCTGTAAGTTTAGGGTTTAAGGTAAGATTTAGGGTTTAGGGTTTAGAGTTTAGGTTTTTTTTTTTAAAAAAAAAGAAATTAGGTAAACTAGTATATATAGGTTTTTTTAGTTCATTCAATTTATTTTTTATTTATTTAATATTATATAATTTTTTATTTGTATTTAGGGTTTTTTTATTTTCTTTAGTTTGGTTTATTTATTTTAGGTTTATTTATTTTAGTTTAGATTTTTTTATTTTAGTTTATTTTTTAGGTTTATGTTTTCGTTTATAATTATTTTTTAGTTTAGTTTTATTTTTATATTATGTTTAGGTTTAGGTTTTATTTTTTATTTTTAGGTTTATGCTTTGGTTTAGGTTTGGGGTTTTGGGTTTAAGTTTAAGGTCAATTTTAATGTTTAGGGCTTAGGGTTAGGGTTTTTTGGATTTGATTTTATTTTTTATTTTTATTTTTTAAATTAAGTATACTCGTAGGTTTAGGTTTATTTAGTTTGTTTTTTTATTTATTTTAGTTTAGTTTACTTTCTATTTTTATTTAATTTAGTTTATTTACTTTAGGTTTATTTATTTTAGTTTAGGTTTTTTATTTTAGTTTATTTTTTAGGTTTAGGTTTAGGTGTAGATTTATTTTTATGTTTAGTTTTATTTTTATTTTATTTTTTAGGTTTAAGTTTTATTTTATATTTGTAGGATTATGTTTAGGTTTTTATTTTATCTTTTTAGGTTTAGGTTTTAAGTTTTAATTTTGTGTTTAATTTTAGGTTATAATTTTTAATTTAGGTTAAGTTTATTTTTAGTTTACGTTTAGGTTTTATTTATTTAATTTAGTTTATTTTAGTTTAGGTTTATGTTTATTTGATTTTGTTTATTTTATTTCTATTGTAGTTTTAGTATTTTTTCTTTAGTTTGTGGTTTAGGTTTTATTTTTATTTTTTTAGATTTCCTTTTTAGGTATATTTTTAACTTTAGGTTTTAATTTAGTTTTTATTTTATTTTATTTCATTTTAGGTTTTATTTTTTATTTTTTTTAAATAGTTTAGGTTTTTTAGGGTTTAGGGTTTAGGGTTAGTTTAGGGTTTAGGGTTTAGGGTTTGGGGTTTGGGGTTTAGGGTTTAGGGTTTATAGTTGTAGGTTTTAGGGTTTAGGGTTTAGGATTTTGGGTTTAGGTTTAGTGTTTAGGGTTTTGGGTTTAGGGTTTTAGGGTTTAGGGTTGTAGGTTTAGGGTTTAGGCTTTAAGGTTTAGTGTTTAGGATTTTAGGGTTAAGGGTTTAGGGTTTATGGTTAAGGATTTTTCTTAAAATTAAGTAAACCAATAGGTTTATGTTTATTTAGTTTATCTAGTTTATTTTTTATTTATTTTAGTATATTTTATCTTTTATTTTTATTTAGGTTTATTTTTTATTTTTATTTATTTTAGTTTATTTATTTTAGGTTTATTTATTTTAGTTTAAGTTTTTTATTTTAGTTTATTTTTTAAGTTTAGGTTTAGGTTTATGTTTACTTTTCAGTTTAGTTTTATTTTTATTTTAATTTTGAGGTTTAGGTTTTATTATTTATTTTTAGATTTAGGTTTAGGTTTCTATTTTATTTTTTTAGGTTTAGATTTCAGGTTTTTATTTTAGGTTTTTATTTTAGGTTTATTTTTAGGTTTTATTTTTAGTTTTATGTTTAAGTTTTTTCTAGTTTATTTTTATAATTTTGTTTAGGTTTAGGTTTTATTTATTTTAGTTTAGTTCATTTTAGTTTAGGTTTAGGTATAGGTTTATTTTATTTATTTTAGGTTTAGTTTTTTTTTAGTTTAGGGTTTAGGTTTTTTCTTTATTTAGGTTTAGGTTTTATTTATTTATTTTAGTTTTTGGTTTTATTTAGTTTAGGTTTATGTTTTTAGATTTTTAGGGTTTTGGTTTTAGGGTTTACGATATAGGGTTAATTAAGGGTTTAGGGTTTAGGCTGTAAGTTTAGGGTTTAAGGTAAGATTTAGGGTTTAGGGTTTAGAGTTTAGGTTTTTTTTAAAAAAAAAAAGAAATTAGGTAAACCAGTATATATAGGTTTTTTTAGTTCATTCAATTTATTTTTTATTTATTTAATATTATATAATTTTTATTTGTATTTAGGGTTTTTTATTTTCTTTAGTTTGGTTTATTTATTTTAGGTTTATTTATTTTAGTTTAGGTTTTTTTATTTTAGTTTATTTTTTTGGTTTAAGTTTTCATTTATAATTATTTTTTAGTTTAGTTTTATTTTTATATTATGTTTAGGTTTAGGTTTTATTTTTTATTTTTAGGTTTATGCTTTGGTTTAGGTTTGGGGTTTTGGGTTTAAGTTTAAGGTCATTTTTAATGTTTAGGGCTTAGGGTTAGGGTTTTTTGGATTTGATTTTATTTTTTATTTTTATTTTTTTAAATTAAGTATACTCATAGGTTTAGGTTTATTTAGTTTGTTTTTTATTTATTTTAGTTTAATTTACTTTCTATTTTTATTTAATTTAGTTTATTTACATTAGGTTTATTTATTTTAGTTTAGGTTTTTTATTTTAGTTTATTTTTTAGGTTTAGGTTTAGGTGTAGATTTATTTTTATGTTTAGTTTTATTTTTATTTTATTTTTTAGATTTAAGTTTTATTTTATATTTGTAGGATTATGTTTAGGTTTTTATTTTATCTTTTTAGGTTTAGGTTTTAAGTTTTAATTTTGTGTTTAATTTTAGGTTATAATTTTTAATTTAGGTTAAGTTTATTTTTAGTTTATTTTATTATATTTAGTTTACGTTTAGGTTTTATTTATTTAATTTAGTTTATTTTAGTTTAGGTTTATGTTTATTTTATTTTGTTTATTTTATTTCTATTGTAGTTTTAGTATTTTTTCTTTAGTTTGTGGTTTAGGTTTTATTTTTAAATTTTTTTTAGATTTTCTTTTTAGGTATATTTTTAACTTTAGGTTTTAATTTAGTTTTTATTTTATTTTATTTCATTTTAGGTTTTATTTTTTTTAGGTTTAGGGTTTAGGGTTTAGGGTTAGTTTAGGGTTTAGGGTTTAGGGTTTAGGTTTGAGGTTTAGGGTTTAGGGTTTATAGTTGTAGGTTTTAGGGTTTAGGGTTTAGGGTTTGGGTTTAGGTTTAGTGTTTAGGGTTTTGGGTTTAGGGTTTTAGGGTTTAGGGTTGTAGGTTTAGGGGTTAGGATTAAGGGTTTAGGATTAGGTTTTTTATTTTATTATTTTTTATTTTTTTTAAAAGTAAGTAAACTCATTGGTTTAGTTTTACTTAGTTTATTTTTTATTTATTTTAGTTAATTTTAAAATTTATTAAGTTTATTTTATTTTTGGCTTTTTAATTTAGTTTATTTTTTAGGTTTAAGTTTAGGTTTAATTTTATTTTTTAGTTTAGTATTATTTTTATTTTATTTTTTTGGATTAGGATTTATTTTTTATTTTTAGGTTTTGGTTTACGTTTTTAATTTATTTTATTTGTTTAGGGTTTAGGTTTTTATTTTAGGTTTATTTTTAGGTTTTCTATTTTATTTTAGGTTTAAGTATATTTTTTGTTTATTTTATTTTATTTTGTTTAGGTTTAGGTTTAGGCTTAGTTTATTTTAGGTTCAGATTTAGGTTTATTTATTTTAGTTTATTTAATTTTAGTTTGGGTTTAGTTTTATTTAATTTTTTTAAGGTTAGCTTTTTTTAGTTAAGGTTTTATGTTTTAATTTATATTTATTTTTAGGTTTATTTTTTAGGTTTAGGTTTTTATTTAGTTTTAATTTATTTTATTTTTATTTTAGGTTTAGGTTTTAATTATTTTAGTTTAGTTTATTTTAGTTTCAAATTATATTTTTTTAATTTTAATTTTAGGTTTAGGTTTTTTTAGTTTAGGGTTTGGGTTTTATTTTTTAAGTTTAGGTTTTTATTTAGATTTTAATTTATTTTATTTTACATTTAGTTTTTATTTTATTTAGGTTTTTTATTCTTAAGTTTATTTTATTTTATTTAGTTTAGTTTAGGTTTTTATTTATTTTATTTTTATTTTATTTTTTATTTTTTTTTATTTTTAGGTTTATGTTTAGGTTTAGGTTTAATGCTTTCTTTTATTTTTTTTATTTTATTTTTTTAGGTTTAAGTATTTTTATTTATTGTATTTTTAATTTTTATTTTGTTTAGGTTTAGGTATTTCGGAGTATTTAGGATTTTGGGTTTAGGGTTTTAGGTTTAGGGTTTAGGGTTTAGGATTTAGGGTTTTAGGGTTTCAGGTTTTAGGTTTTAGGGTTTAGGGTTAGGGTTTAGGGTTTTGGGTTTAGGGTTTAGGCTTTAGGATTTTGTGTTTTTATGGTTTAGGGTTTAATTAGGATAGGTTTAAGGTTTAGGTTTAGTTAAGTTAGGTTAGTTTAGTTTAGGATAAGGTTAATTATTTAGTTTAAGGTTTAAAGTTTAATTTAAGTTTAGGATTAGGGTTTAGGGCTTAGGGTTTAGGGTTTAGGGTTTAGGGTTTAGAGTTTAGGGTTTAGGTTGTAGGTTTATGGTTTAGAGTTTACAGTTTAGGGTTAGTTTTAGGGTTTAGGGTTAGTTTAGGGTTTAGGGTTTGGTGAGGCTTGTAGATTGGGATTTATAATACTAAAACATACTTCTAAATAAAAATCTACTAGGTAGAAATAAAGAGCCTGGAAGATTGGGATTAGAACAAGTTATTACATGGTTGAAATGAAATTGTTGTTAAAAAGGAAATACTTATCTTTATCCTAAAAAGATCAATTGTTTAGAGTTTTACTTGCTAAAGCAAAAAACCAAAACTATAAATTAATGCATGAACAAATTTGAAGTATTCTTGTAGTCTTCTAAAATTAGGGAATGAATATGCTAATGTTGTTTAGGTTTAGATCGACTAGAGCCTGAAACTTAAAAGAGTCACTACATAAAATTAATTTGCATGTGACTTTTCAACAAACTTTAGATTTCAAATAACATCAAAAGTTCTTGCACCTAAAAGAATGTCATCAAATGTAAGAATTTTTCTTTCCACCATTAAATCTAATTGAAATGAATACATCTAAATGAAGTAACACTACTACTAAAAAAAGAAAAATAGAAAAGATGATAGATACTACGTTGGGATCCAAAATCTCTCTTAAATCATATTTTAGATGTCAACAGAAAATCTGTGTTTGTCCTAAATCTCTCACAACATTATGCCACCTAATTATAAGCATTGACTTAGGAGTTTTACTTGATCTTTCTTGCTTTTGTGTTCAAGCCAATTATTTGTTACATTATATTGCAGTGTTGAGCCTCAAAATAGGAGTTCTATAGTTTTGGAAATCCTTATGTAGAGATATTGAGTTTGAATTATTCTTGTTACACACTACTTATCAAGAGATTTTGTCAGATGCAATCACTATTATAAAAATCTCATTTAACAACACTTCGCATCAAGTCTCCCTAAGACAACATCTCGAGCACAGTCTCAAAGAATTCAAATCCTATTATAGAGAGCTTTTTAAAGCATAGAGTTATCTCCTCAACATATATGCTAAATTGAAAGAGCTATAGTTGAGAAGAAAATATTGATTAGAGAGGAGTTCTATTAATAGATAGGTTATCCCGGCTATAGAAGACGATTGCTCATAGATCATCAGTTAGGTGTCTGAACTTAAGTAGATTCTTTCTTCATTTTTCCACTAATAGGAAGTTACACTTTAACATCTCTATGAAACTTGAGAGAGGCGGTCTACTATGGCATATAAAGGTCATACAATTTTTATTTATATTAGAGAAATTTAGGCTAATCATTTGTAGCCAAAATCTTTATTATTTTGTTTAGGTTTAGGTTTTCAGGTTTTTAGGATTTAGGGTTTAGGGTTTAAGGTTTAGGGTTTTGGGTTCGGGCTTTAGGGTTTAGGGTTGTCAGTTTTACGATGTAGGGTTTAGGATTTAGGATTTTATGGTTTTAGGGTTTAAGGTTTAGGGTTAAGGTTTAGGGATTATAGTTTATAGTTTAGGTTTAGTTTAGTTAAGCTTTAGATTTAGGGTTTAGAATTTAGAGTTTAGGTTAGAACAATTTTAGGATTTAGTTTAAGGTTTAGGGTTTAAAGTTTAAGTTTAGTTTAAAGTTTAGGTTTAGGGTTTAGGTTTAGGTTTAAGTTTAAGGTTAGGAGTTTAAGGTTAGTTTAGAGTTAAATATTAGATTTAGGGTTTATTTAGGTTTTAAGTTTATTTAAGGTTTAGTTTAATTTAAAGTTTAGGTTTAGGTTGTTTAGTTTAGGTTTAGGGTTTTAAGGTTTAGGGTTTAGGGTTTATGGTTTAGGTTTTATGGTTTAGGGTTTAGGGTTGTAGGTTTATCATTTAAATTTAATGTTTAGGGTTAGTTTGAGGGTTTAGTGATTATGGTTAGTTTAGGGTTTAAGGTCTGGTGTGCCTTGAATATTGGGATTTATAAAACTAAAACATACTGCTAAACAAAAATTTATTAGATAGAATTAAAGAGCTGAGAAGACTTGGATTAGAACAAGTTATTACATGGTTGAAATGAAATTGTTGTTAAAAAAATACTTGTCTTTATCCTAATAAGATCAATTGTTTAGAGTTTTACTTGCTAAAGCAAAAAACCAAAATTATAAATGAGTACATGAACAAATTTAAAGTATTCTTTTTTATCTTCTAAAATTAGGGAATGATTAAGCTAATGTTGTTTAGTTTTAGATCGAGTTGAGCCCTAAACTTAAAAGAGACACTACATAAAATTAATTTGCATGTGGCTTTTCAACAAACCTTAGATTTCAAATAACATCAAAAATTGTTGCACTTAAAAGTATGTCAAATGTAGGAATTATTCTTTCCACTATTAAATCAAATTCAAATGAATACATCTAAATGAAGTAACACTACTACTATTAAAAGAAAAATAGAAAAGATGATAGATACTATGTTGGGATCCAAAATCTCTCATAAATCATATTTTAGATGTCAGCAAAAAATCTGTGAGTCCTAAATCTATCACAACACTATGCCGCCTCTTTCTAAGCATTGACTTAGGAGTTTTACTTGAGCTTTCTTGCTTTTGATTTGAAGCAAATTATTTGTTACATTATGTGCCACGTTGAATCTCAAAGTAGGAGAGCTATAGTTTTGGAAATCCCAGTGTAGAGATATTTAGTTTGATTTATTCTAGTTATGCACTACTTATCAATAGATTTTATCAGATACAATCACTATTGTAAAAATCTCATTCAATAATACTTTGCATCAAGTCTCCCTAATTCAACAACATCTCGAGCATAGTCTCAAAGCATTGAAATCCTACTAAAGAGAGCTTTTTAAATCACAGATTTAGCTCATCGACTTATCTGCTAAATTGAAAGAGCTGCAGTTGAGAAGACAATATTGATTTGATAGGAGTTCTATTATTAGATAGGCTATCTCAGCTATAGAAGTGGATTGCTCACAAATATACACTTAGGTGTCTGAACTTAAGTAGATTCTTTTTTCATTTATCCACGAATAGAAAGCTACCCTTTAACATCTTTTTGAAACTTGAGACTAATGGTCTACTATGGCATATAAAGTTCATAATATTTTATCAATGTTTGAGAAATTAAGGCAAATTATTTATAGCTGAAATCTCTTTTATTTTGCTTAGGTTTAGGTAATTAGGTCTTTAGGGTTTAGGGATTAGGGTTTTGGGTTTAGGGTTTAGGGTTTTGGGGTTTAGGGTTTAGGGTTTAGGGTTGTAGGTTTTACGGTTTAGGGTTTAGGGTTTAGGGTTTTAGGGATTAGGGTTTAGGGTTGTAGGTTTAGGGTTTTAGGATTTATGGTTTAGGGTTTAGGGTTGTAGGTTTAGGGTTTAGGGCAAAGGTTATTATTATTATTTTTATTATTTTATTATTTTTAAATTAAGTAATCTAGTAGGTTTTGAGTTATTTAGTTTATTTTTTTCTTTATTTCTATTTAGGTTTATTTTTTTATTTAGTTTACCTTATTTATTATAGGTTTTTTTATTTTAGTTTAGTTTTTTATTTTAGTTTATTTTTTAGGTTTAGGTTTAATTTCAGGTTTATTTTTTAGTTTAGTTTTATTTTTATTTTAATTTTTAGGTTTAGGTTTTATTTTTTATTTTTAACATTTAGGTTTTTATTTTAGTTTTTTTACGTTTAGGTTTTATGTTTTTATTTTAGGTTTATTTTTAGGTTTTATTTTTTAGTTTAGGTTTAGGTTTAATTTAATTTAATTTTATTTTATTTAGTTTAGGTTTAGGTTTATGCTATGTTCATTTTAGGTTTAGGTTTAGGTCTAATTTATTTTAGTTTAGTTTATTTAAGCTTAGGTTTAGTTTAATTTTATTTTTATTTTAGGTTTAGGTTTTTTTAGTTTGGGGTTTAGGTATTATTTTTTATTTATTTTTAAGTTTATTTTTTAGGTTTAGGCTTTTATTTAGTTTTTATTTTATTTAATTTTAGGTTTATTTTATTTTTATTTTAGGTATAGTTTTTTATCTTATTTATGATTTTTTTATTTAGTTAAAGTTTTTATTTATTTTATTTTAATTTAGTTTTTATTTTTTATTTTATTTTTTTAGGTTTAGGTTTTAGTTTATATTTTAATTTTATTTTATTTTTTTATTTTATTTTGGTTCAAGTTTTTTTTTTTTATTTTATTTTTAGATTTTATTTAGTTTATGTTTAGGTTTTTAGCTTTCTATGGCTTAGGGTTTAGGGCATAGGTTTAGTTTAGGGTTTAGGGTTTAAGGTTTAAGATTTAAGGTTAAGGGTTTAGGGTATAGAGTTTTGGGTTTAGGGTTTAAAGTTTAGGGTTGGGGTATAGGATTTAGGTTTTAGGGTTTTGGGTTTGGCTTTTAGGGTTTTAAGGTTTAGGGTTTAGGGTTTAGGGCCTAGGGTTTAAGGTTTTTAGGGTTTAGGGGTTAAAGTTTAGGATTTAGGTTTTAGTTTAGGGTTTAGGATTTTCATTTTTTTTAATAGAGAAAAAATTTATATTCAACATTTCATCTTTTTGATTTCATCAACCAAGTAACACACCAAGTTTATTAAGACATAGGCGACTACATAGATAAAATATGAGCACGCATAGAGCAAATCAAAAACCTTAGATAACTAGAACTATCTCTGCTATAAAGACATAGTTCCATAAGTAGCAGATCAGATAGGTCTTTCTTCAGTTTCTCCAGTTCCCATCAGAACCTCTCTTTCCTATAGAGTAGGGGGATCAGCCATCATATCCAGAATCTCTCCCTCCATGACAACCATGACTGTAACCTCCATCACTCCTCCCGCCACCATAGCCACCATTACTCTGACTACCAACTCCATATCCACTAGCACCTCTAATTCCTCCATCACTATTGCAATAACTGCCGCCTCCATCTTCACCCCAATCGCCAGGCCTAGATTGAGCCAGGTGTACGATGATGTTCCTGCCATCAAGGTTTTTCCCTTTCTTAGGGTTTAGGTTTAGTTTAAGTTTATTAGGTTTTAGGGTTTTGGTTTATTTTTTAATTTATTTAGTTACTTTAGGTTAAGGTTTAGGGTTTGGGGTTTAGGGTTAAGATTTATGGTTTAGAGTTTAGGGTTTAGGGTTTGGGGTTTACAGTTTAGTGTTTTAGGGTTTATGCTTTTAGGGTTTAGAGTTTAGGGCTATGGTTTAGGGTTTAGCATTTTAGGTGTTTTAGGGTTTAGGGTTTGGGCTTTAGGATTTAGAGACTAATGTGTTTTTTTTTAAATTAAGTAAACCAGTAGGTTTAGGTTTATTTAGAACATTTAGTTTATTTTTTATTTATTTTAGTTTACTTTAATTTTTATTTATATTTAAGTTTATTTTTTTTTATTTAGTTTAGTGTATTTATTTTAGCTTTATTTATTTTCATTTAGGTTTTTTGTTTTAGTTTATTTTTTAAGTTTAGGTTTATTTTTTAGTTGAGTTTTATTTTTATTTTATTTTTTATGTTAAGGTTTTATTTTTTATTTTTAGGTTTAAGTTTAGGTTTTTATTTTATTTCGTTAGGTTTATGTTTTAGGTTTTTATTTTAGGTTTATTTTTAAGTTTTATTTTTTAGTTTAGGTATATTATTTTTAGTTAATTGTATTTTTTTTAATTTAGGTTTAGGTTTAGGTTTAGTTTATTTTAGTTTTTATTTATTTTAGTTTAGTTTATTTTAGTTTAGGTTTAAGTTTAATTTATTTTCTTTATTTTCTTTTTATTTTAAGTTTAGGTTTCTTTTTCTAGTTTAGGGTTTTGGTTTTATTTTTTAATTATTTTTATGTTTTATTTTTAGATTTATTTTTTAGGTTAAAGTTTTTATTTAGTTTTTATGTAGTTTTTTTTTATTTTTTGTTTAGGTTTTTTATCTTTAGGTTTATTTTGTTTTTTTAGTTTAGTTTAGGTATTTTTTTAATTATATTTTAGTTTTTATTTTTTATTTTAATTTATTTTTAGGTTTAGGTTTAAGTTTATGTTTAGGGTTAGGTATAGGTTTATGTTTTAGTGTAGGTTTTTATTTTATTTTATTTAAGTTTATGTTTTTTTATGTATTTTATTTTTAGGTTTTGTTTAGTTTAGGTTTAGGTTTTTAGGTTTTTAGGGCTTATGGTTTAGGTTTAGGGTTTAGGTTTAGCATTTAGGGTTTGGGGTTTAAGGCTTAGGGTTTACGGTTGTAGGTTTTAGGGTTAGGGGTTTAAGGTTTAGGTCTTAGGGTTTTAGGGTTTAGGGTTTAGGGTTTAGGCTAGGGTTTAGGGTTTAGGCATTTGGGTTTAGGGTTGTAGGTTTAGGATTTGTTTTAGGGTTTAGGGTTTTGGGTTTAGGGTTACGAATTTTTTTTTGTTTTTTTATTTAGGGTTTATGGTCTATGGTTTAAGGTTTAGGGTTAGTTTAAGGTTTATGGTTATTGGTTTAGGGTTAGTTTTAGGGTTTAGGGTTTAGGATTTAGGGTTTAGGGTTTTAGGTTTAAGGTTTAGGGTTTATGGTTTAGGGTTTTTTTAAAAAAATTAATAAATTGATAAGTTTAGGTTTATATAGTTTATTTTCTATTTAGTTTAGTTTATATTATATTTTATTTTTATTTAAGTTTATTTTTTATTTTTATTTAGTTTAGGTTTTTATTTTAGGTTTATTTATTTTAGCTTAGGTTTTTTATTTTAGTTTTTTTTTTTGGTTTAGGTTTAGATTTAGGTTTATTTTTTAGTTTAGTTTTAATTTTATTTTACTTTTAAAGTTTAGGTTTTATTATAATTTTTTAGGTTTAGGTTAAGGTTTTTATTTTATTTTTTTAGGTTTAGGTTCTAGGTTTTTATTTTAGGCTTATTTAAGGTTTTATTTTTTAGTTTAGGTGTAGGTTTATTTTTAGTTTATTTTATTTTATATAGTTTAGGGTTTTGGTTTAGTTTATTTTAGGTATAGGTATAAGTTTTATTTATTTTAGTTTAGTTTATTTTAGTGTAGGGTTAAGTTTATTTTATTTTGTTTATTTAGGTTTAGGTTTTTTTTTACTTTATAGTTTAAGTTTTATTTTTTATTTTATTTTGGGATTATTTTTTTGGTCTATTTTAAATTTTTGTTTTATTTAAGTATTTTATTTTTAGGTTTATTTTATTTTTACTTTAGCTTAGGATTATATTTATTTTATTTTTGTAAAGTTTTTATTTTTTACATTATTTTATTTTAGCTTTAGGTTTAGGTTTAGGTTTAGTTTAGTTTAGTTTAGTTTAGTTTTTTATTTTATTTTATTATTTTATTTTATTTAGGTTTAGGTTTATTTATTTATTTATTTTAGGTTTTATTTAGTTTAGGTTTTGGTTTTTAGGTTTTTAGGGTTTAGGGTTTAGGGTTTAGGCTTTTGGGTTTGGGGATTATGGTTTATGATTTAGGGTTGCAGGTTTAGGGTTTGAGGTTTAGGATTTAAGTTGTACGATTTAGGGTTTAGTGTTTTAGGGTTTAGGGCATAGGGTTTAGGGTTAAAGCTTTAGCTTTTAAGGGTCTAGGGTTTAGGGTTAGGGTTGTAGGTTTCGGGTTTAGGCTTTAGGGTTTAGGGTTAGTTTTAAGGTCTACGGTTTAGGGTTAGGTTTTTTTATTATTTTTATTATTTTTAAATTAAGTAAACTAGCAGTTTAGATTTATTTAGTTTATTTTTTTATTATTTTACTTTATTTTATTTTATTTATTTTTATTTTAGTTTCTTTGTATTTTTATTTTATTTAAGTTTTAATTTAATTTTTATTTTATTTTATTTTAGGTTTATTTTTTATTTTATTTAGGTTTGCTATTTTTTAGTTTAGTTTGGTTATTATTTATTTTATTTTATTTTAGGTTTTATTTTAGTTTTTATTTTTATTTTATGCTTAAGTTTAGGTTTAGGTTTAGAAAGGTTTAGGTTTAGGTTTAGGGAGGTTTAGGTTTTAGTTTGCATTTTTAATTTAATTTATTCTATTTATTTTATTTTTGTTTATTTATTTTTATTTATTTTATTTATTTTATTTTTAGGTTTTATTTCATTTAGGTTTAGGTTTTTAGCTTTTTACGGTTTAGGGTTAGTTTAGGGTTTAGGGTTGTAGGTTTAGGGTTTAGGATTTAGGATTTAGGGTTTAGGGTTTAGGAAATTTTTTTTAAATTAAGAAAATAGGTAGGTTCAGGTTTATTTTTTATTTATTTATGGTTTTTTCTTTATTATTACTTAGTTTATAATATTTCTTTTAAGTTTATTTATTTTATTTTAGGTTTTTTATTTTAGTTTATTTTTTAGGTTTAGGTTTAGGTTTTCATTCTATTTTTTTAGGTTTAGGTTTTAGGTTTTTATTTTAGGTTTATTTTTAGGATTTATTTTTTAGTTTAGGTTTAGGTTTATTTTTAGTTTATTTTATTTTATTTAGTTCAAGGTTTAGGTTTAATTTATTTTAGGTTAAGTTTTAGGTTTTATTTATGTTAGTTTAGCTTATTTTCATTTAGGTTTATGCATATTTTATTTTGTTTATTTTAGGTTTTGGTTTTTTTTTTAGTTTATGGTTTAGGTTTTTATTTATTATTTATTTTTAGGTTTATTTTTTAGGTTTTGGTTTTTATTTAGTATATATTTAATTTTATTTTAGGTTTATTTTATTTTTAGTTTAGTGTTTATTTTTATTTTCTTTAGATTTTTATTTTTAGGTTTATTTTAGGTTTTAGTTTAGTTTAGGTTTTATTTGTTTTATTTTAGTATAGTATTTATTTTTTTATTTTCTTTTATTTTTATGTTTAAGTTTAGGTACTGGTTTATGTTTAGGTTTAGGTTTTAGTTTAGGTTTTTATTTTAGTTTTTATTTTATTTTATTTAGGTTTAGGGTTTTTATTTATTTTATTTTTAGGTTTTATTTAGTTTAGGTTTAGATTTTTAGGCTTTTAGGGTTTAGGGTTTATTGTTTAAGGTTTAGGGTTTATGGTTTGGGGTTTAGGGTTGTAGGTTTTATGGTTTACGGTTTAGGGTATAAAGTTTAGGGTTTTAGAGCTTAGGGTTTAGGGTTTAGGGTTTAGAATTTTAGATTTTAGGGTTGTTGGTTTAGGGTTTAGGGCTAGGTTTTATTTATTTATTTATTTATTTTTATCTAAGGATTAGAGTTTAGGATTAGTTTTAGGGTTTAGGGCTTACTGTTTAGGGTTTAGGGTTTTGGGTTTAAGGTTTCAATTTTAGGGTTTAGGGTTTAGGGTTTAAGGTTTAGGATTAGTTTAGAGTTTAGGGTTTTGTAGGGTTAAGGGTTTTTTTAAAAAATTAAGTAAACTAATAGGTTTAGGTTTACTTAGTCTATTTTATATTTTTATTTAGGATTATTTTTTAATTAGCTTAGCTTATTTATTTTATGTTTATTTATTTTAGTTTAGGTTTTTTTATTTTCATTTATTTTTTTGGTTTATGCTTACATTTATGGTTATTTTTTAGTTTAGTTTTATTTTTATTTTATTTTTTAAGTTTAAGTTTTATTTTTTATTTTTAGGTTTAGGTTTAGGTTTTTATTTTATTTTTTAGGTTTAGGTTTAAGTTTTTATTTTAGGTTATATTTTTTGGTTTAAGTTTAGGTTTATTTTTATTTTGTTTTGTTTTATTTAGTGTAGGTTTAGGTTTAGGTTTAGTTTATTTTAGGTTTTATTTATTTTAGTTTAGTTTATTTTAGTTTAAGTTTAGGTTTATTTTATTTTTATTTTAGGTTTTCATTTTTTTTTGTTTCGAGTTTAGGTTTTATTTTCTATTTATTTTTAGGTTTTATTTTTAGGTTTATTGTTTAGGTTTAAGTATTTATTTATTTTATACATTTTTTAAAGTTTATTTTATTTTTATTTTACATTTACATTTTATTTTATTTAGGTTTTCATTTTTATGTTCATTTTATTTTTTTAGTGTACTTTTGCTTTTTATTAATTTTATTTTAGTTTAGTTATTATTATTTTTTTATTTTATTTTAATTTAGTTTTTATTATTTTTTTTTAGACTTAGGTTTATGTTTATGTTTATGTTTAGGTTTAGGTTTAGGTTTTAGTTTAGGTTTTTATTTTATTTTATTTAGGTTTAGGTTTCTTTATTTACTTTATTTTTAGGTTTTATTTAGTTTAGGTTTAGGTTTTTAGGGTTTACGTTTAGGGTTTGGGTTTAGGGTTTGGGTTTTAATGTTTGGGTTTTAGGGTTTTAAGTTTTAGGGTTTAGGATTTAGGGTTTAGGATTTGGGTTAAGGGTTTTAGGGTTTAGGGTTTAGGATTTACAGTATAGGGTTTTAAGGTTTAAAGTTTAGGGTTGTAGGGTTTGAGGGTTTATGGCTTACAGTTTAGGGTTTTGGGTTTGGGTTTTAAGGTTTAGGGTTTGGGATTTTGAGTTTAGGGTTTAGGGTTTTTGATTTAGGGTTAGTTTAGGGTTTAGGATTTAGGGTTTGGTGTTTAGGATTTAGGTTTTAGGTTTTGATTTTTGGGTTTTGGGTTTAGGGTTTAGAGTTTTAAGGATTAGGGGTTAGGGTTTAGGGTTTAGGGTTTATGGTTTAAGGTTTAGGGGGTGTCTATGATTTAGAGTTTAGGATTTAGGTTTAAGGTTTAGGTTTTAGGGTTTAATGTTTAGAATTTTTTAAGGTTTAGGGTCTAGGGTTTAGGGTTTAGGGTTTAGTGTTTAAGGTTTAGGGTTTTGTGTTTAAGGTTTAGGTTTTAGGGTTTAGGATTTAGGGTTTAAGGTTTAGGGTTAGTTTAGAGTTTAGGGTTTTGTAGGGTTAAAGTTTTTTTAAAATTAAGTAAACTAGTAGGTTTAGGTTTACTTAGTTTATTTTATATTTTTATTTAGGATTATTTTTTAATTAACTAAGTTTATTTATTTTATGTTTATTTATTTTAGTTTAGGTTTTTTATTTTAGTTTATTTTTTTGGTTTACATTTACATTTATGGTTATTTTTTAGTTTAGTTTTATTTTTATTTTGTTTTTTAAGTTTAAGTTTTATTTATTATTTTTAGGTTTAGGTTTAGGTTTTTATTTTAATTTTTTAGGTTTATGTTTTAAGTTTTTATTTTAGGTTTTATTTTTTGGTTTAAGTTTAGGTTTATTTTTAGTTTGTTTTGTTTTATTTAGTTTAGGTTTAGGTTTAGGTTTAGTTTATTTTAGGTTTAGGTTTAGGTTTTATTTATTTTAGTTTAGTTTATTTTAGTTTAGGTTTAGGTTTATTTTATTTTTATTTTAGGTTTTTGTTTTGTTTTAGTTTTGGGTTTAGGTTTTATTTTCTATTTATTTTTAGGTTTTATTTTTAGGTTTATTGTTTAGGTTTAAGTATTTATTTAATTTATACATTTTTATAGTTTATTTTATTTTTTATTTTACATTTACATTTTATTTAGGTTTTCATTTTATGTTCATTTTATTTTTAGTTTACTTTTGGTTTTATTTATTTTATTTTAGTTTAGTTTTATTAATTTTATTTTATTTTAATTTAGTTTTATTATTTATTTCATTTTATTTTTAGACTTAGGTTTATGTTTATGTTTAGGTTTATGTTTAGGTTTTTATTTTATTTTATTTAGCTTTAGGTTTCTTCATTTATTTTATTTTTAGGTTTTATTTAGTTTAGGTTTAGGTTTTTAGGTTTTTAGGGTTTACGATTTAGGGTTTGGGTTTTAGGGTTGTAGGTTTTAGGGTTTAGGATTTAGTGTTTAGGGTTTGGGTTAAGGGTTTTAGGGTTTAGGGTTTAGGATTTAGAGTATAGAGTTTTAGGGTTTAAAGTTTAGGGTTGTAGGGTTTTAGGGTTTAGAGCTTAGGGTATTGGGCTTTGGGTTTGGGCTTTAAGGTTTAGGGTTTGGGATTTAGAGTTTAGGATTTAGGGTTTATGTTTTAGGGTTAGTTTAGGGTTTAGGTTTAGAGTTTAGTTTAGTGTTTAGGTTTAGCGTTTAGATTTAGGTTTAATTTTGATTTTAGGTTTAGGGTTTAGGGTTTAGAGTTTTAGGGTTTAGGGTTTAGGTTTAGTTTAAGGTTTTAGTGTTTAGGTTTAGTTTAGAGTGTATGATTTGGTAGGGTTTAGGTTTAGGTTTAGGGTTTAGGTTTAGGTTTAGTGTTTAGGGTTTAGGTTTGGGTTTAAGGATTAGGTTTTAGGTTTAGGGTTTAGGGTTTAAGGTTTAGGGTTTTGAGTTAATTTTTTAAAATAACTAGTAGGTTTAGGTTTATAGTTTATTTTATTTATTTTGGATTATTTTTTTATTAGTTTATTTATTTTATGTTTATTTATTTTAGTTTAGGTTTTTTTATTTAGTTTATTTTTAGTTTTTTCTTTACATTTATGGTTATTTTTTTAGTTTAGTTTATTTTATTTTGTTTTTTTTAAGTTTAAGTTTATATTTTATTTTAGGTTTAGGGTTAGGTTTTTATATTATTTTTTTGGGTTTAGGTTTTAAGTTTTTATTTTAGGTTTTATTTTTTGGTTTAAGTTTAGGTTTATTCTTAGTTTGTTTTATTTTTTATTTTCTTAGGTTTAGGTTTAGTTTATTTTAGGTTTAGGTTTAGGTTTTATTTCTTTTAGTTTAGTTTATTTTAGTTTATACATTTTTTTAAAGTTTATTTTATTTTTATTTTACATTTACATTTTATTTTATTTAGGTTTTTATTTTTATGTTCATTTTTTTTAGTTTACTTTTGGTTTTCATTTATGTTATTTTAGTTTAGTTTTTATTATTTATTTATTTTATTTTAATTTAGTTTTTATTTTTATTTTATTATATTTTTAGACTTAGGTTTATGTTTATGTTTAGGTTTAGGTTTAGGTTTTAGTTTAGGTTTTTATTTTATTATATTTAGGTTTAGGTTTCTTTATTTATTTTATTTTTAGGTTTTATTTAGTTTAGGTTTAGGTTTTTAGGTTTTTAGGGTTTATGGTTTAGGGTTTGGGTTTAGTGTTTGGGTTTTAGTGTTTGGGTTTTAGGGTTGTAGGTTTTAGGGTTTAGGATTTAGGTTTATTTTTAGGTTTTAAGGTTTAGGTTTATTTATAGTATATTTAGGGTTTAAAGTTTAGGTTTGAGTTTATAGTTTAGGCTTAGGGTTTAGGTTTTAGGTTTTATTTAGTTTAGGTTTAGATTTAAGTTTAGGTTTAGGTTTATGATTTAGTTATTTAGGGTTTGGTTTAGGTTTAGTGTTTAGGGTTTATCATTTAGTTTAGGTTTTATTTATTTTGGGTTTAGGTTTAGGGTTTAGTTTAGGGTTTAGGTTTAGGTTTAGGGTTTAGGTTTTTTAGGTTTAGTGTTTAGGTTTAGGTTTTATGATTTAGGTTTAGGTTTAGGTTTTAGGTTTAGGGTTTAGTTTAATGTTTAGGATTTTAGGTTTAGGGTTTAGGGTTTAGGCTTTAGGTTTTATTTAAATTAAATTTATAAGTTTAAGTTTATTTAGTTTATTTTATATTTTATTTTATTTTATTTAGCTTAGTTTATTTATTTTTTGTTTATTTATTTTAGTTTAGGTATTTTATTTTAGTTTATTTTTTAGGTTTAAGTTTAGGTTTCTATTTATTTTCTAGTTTAGTATTATTTTTATTTTATTATTTATTTTTAGGTTTAGGGTTAATTTTTAATTTATTTTCTTATTTTTAGGTGTTAGGTTTTATTTTTTTAGTTTAGGTTTAGGTTTATTTTTAGTTTGTTTTGTTTTATTTAATTTAGGATTAGGTTTAGGTTTAGGCTTTATTTATTTTAGTTTAGTTTATTTTAGTTTAGGTTTATGTTTTTATTTTATTTTATTTTAGGTTTATGTTTTTTTTTTTTTTAGGGTTTATGTTTTTTTTTTGTTTCTAGGTTTTATTTTTAGGTTTATCTTTTAGATTTAGGTTTTTATTTAGTTTGTATTTTATTTTTTTTTAAGTTTATTTTTATTCTCGTTTAGGTTTATTTTAATTAGTTTTTTCTTTTAAGTTAGTTTATTTTTAGTTTAATTTGTTTTCATTTTATTTTAGTTTAGTTTTTATTTTTATTTTAATTTATTTTTAGGCTTAGGTTTAGGTTTATATGTAGGTTTTGGTTTAGGTTTTAGTTTAGGTTTTTTTATTATATTTTTAAAATTTTATTTAAGTTTAGGTTTCTTTATTTATTTTATTTTTAGGTTTTATTTAGTTTAGGTTTATGTTTTTAGGTTTTTAGGGTTTAGGGTTTAGGGTTTAGGGTTTCGAGTTTAGGGTTTAGGTATAGGGTTTGGGGTTTAGTGTTTAGGGTTTAGGGTTGTAGGTTTTAAGGTTTAGGTTTAGGGTTTAGGGTTTATATTTAGGGTTTTAAGGTTTAGGGTTTAGGGTTTTGGTTTATTTTAGTTTAGGGTTAGGTTTAGTGTTTAGGTTTTATGGCTTAGGGTTTATTTATTTTAGGTTTAGGGATACTTTAGGGTTTAAGATTTAGGATTCATAGTTTGGGGTTTAGGGTTTAGGGTTTAAGGTTTAAGGTTTAGGGTTTAGAGTTTGGGGTTTTACTGTTTAGGGTTTAGGGTTTAGGGTGTTATTTTTGTTTTTATTTTGTTTTTTTAATAGAGAACAAATTGAAAGTCAACATTTCTTATTTTTGATTTCATCAACCAAGTAAGGATGTTTTAAGGACAGACTTAGAAAAATGAACATCCATAGCAAATCAAACCAAGGATAGCGTCGGTTGTAAAGACATAATTCCATAAGGGTATATTGGATGGTTATTCTTGACTTTAGGTTTAGACCACCACTTCGTATGGGATCCATCATATCCCGATCTCTCCCTTACCACCATTTATAACCTTCATCGTTTCTAAAAACCATTTGCTTTACCACCACCTCCATATTTATCCACCACCACCACTATAAAACTATATTTGCTTTATTTCCATAGTAAGCTTTGGTTGTTGATGTTCTTTAGATTCTACCCATTCTTAGGTTTAGGTTTTAGGTTTAGGGTTTAGGGTTTAGGGTTTAGTGTTTAGGGTTTAGGGTTTTGGGTTTAAGGATTAGGTTTTAGGGTTTAGGGTTTAGGGTTTAAGGTTTAGGGTTTTGTAGGGTTAATTTTAAAATTAAGTAAACTAGTAGGTTTAGGTTTACTTAGTTTATTTTATATTTTTATTTTGGATTATTTTTTGATTAGCTTAGTTTATTTATTTTATGTTTATTTATTTTAGTTTAGGTTTTTTATTTTAGTTTATTTTTTGGTTTTCTTTTACATTTATGGTTATTTTTTAGTTTAGTTTTATTTTTATTTTGTTTTTTAAGTTTAAGTTTTATTTTTTTTTTTTAGGTTTAGGGTTAGGTTTTTATATTATTTTTTTGGGTTTAGGTTTTAAGTTTTTATTTTAGGTTTTATTTTTTGGTTTAAGTTTAGGTTTATTCTTAGTTTGTTTTGTTTTATTTATTTTAGGTTTAGGTTTAGGTTTAGTTTATTTTAGGTTTAGGTTTAGGTTTTATTTCTTTTAGTTTAGTTTATTTTAGTTTATACATTTTTTTAAAGTTTATTTTATTTTTATTTTACATTTACATTTTATTTTATTTAGGTTTTTTTTATTTTATGTTCATTTTTTTAGTTTACTTTTGGTTTTCATTTATGTTATTTTAGTTTAGTTTTTTTTATTTATTTATTTTATTTTAATTTAGTTTTTATTATTTATTTTATTTTATTTTTAGACTTAGGTTTATGTTTATGTTTAGGTTTAGGTTTAGGTTTTAGTTTAGGTTTTATTTTATTATATTTAGGTTTAGGTTTCTTTATTTATTTTATTTTAGGTTTATTTAGTTTAGGTTTAGGTTTTATTTTAGGTTTATAGTTTAGTTTAGGTTTAGGTTTAGGTTTTAGGTTGTAGGTTTTAGGGTTTAGGATTTAGGTTTAGGGTTTGGGTTAAGGGTTTTAGGGTTTAGGGTTTAGGATTTATAGTATAGGGATTTAGGGTTTAAAGTTTAGGTTTGTAGGGTTTTATGGTTTAGGGCTTAGGGTTTAAGGTTTTAGGTTTGGGCTTTAAGGTTTAGGGTTTGGGATTTAGAGTTTAGGGTTTTGGGTTTATGATTTAGGGTTAGTTTAGGGTTTCAGGTTTAGGGTTTGGTGTTTAGGGTTTATCATTTAGGATTTAGGTTTTAGGTTTTGATTTTTGGGTTTAGGGTTTAGGGTTTAGGGTTTAGGGTTTAGGGTTTAGGGTTTAGGTTTAGGTTTAGTGTTTAGGGTTTAGGGTTGCCTATGATTTAGGGTTTTGGGTTTAGGTTTTAGGTTTAGGGTTTAGGGTTTAATGTTTAGGATTTTTTAGGGTTTAGGGTTTAGGGTTTAGGGTTTAGGTTTTTTATTTAAATTAAGTAAACCGATAAGTTTAAGTTTATTTAGTTTATTTTATATTTTATTTATGTTTATTTTTTATTTAGCTTAGTTTATTTATTTTTTGTTTATTTATTTTAGTTTAGGTATTTTATTTTAGTTTATTTTTTAGGTTTAAGTTTAGGTTTCTATTTATTTTCTAGTTTAGTATTATTTTTATTTTATTATTTATTTTTTAGGTTTAGGTTAATTTTAATTTATTTTCTTATTTTTTTTTAGGTTTATTTTTTAGTTTAGGTTTAGGTTTATTTTTAGTTTGTTTTGTTTTATTTAATTTAGGATTAGGTTTAGGTTTAGGCTTTATTTATTTTAGTTTAGTTTATTTTAGTTTAGGTTTATATTTTTATTTTATTTTATTTTAGGTTTATGTTTTTTTTTAGTTTAGGGTTTATGTTTTTTTTTGTTTCTAGGTTTTATTTTTAGGTTTATCTTTTAGATTTAGGTTTTTATTTAGTTTGTATTTTATTTTTTTAAGTTTATTTTATTTTTATTCTACATTTAGGTTTTATTTTAATTAGTTTTTTTCTTTTTAAGTTCAGTTTATTTTTTAGTTTAATTTTGTTTTCTATTTATTTTATTTTAGTTTAGTTTTTATTTTTTATTTTATTTAATTTTTAGGCTTAGGTTTAGGTTTATATGTAGGTTTTGTTTTGTGTTTTAGTTTAGGTTTTTTTATTATATTTTTAAAATTTTATTTAAGTTTAGGTTTCTTTATTTATTTTATTTTTAGGTTTTATTTAGTTTAGGTTTATGTTTTAGGTTTTTAGGGTTTAGGGTTTAGGGTTTAGGGTTTCGAGTTTAGGGTTTAGGTATAGGGTTTGGGGTTTAGTGTTTAGGGTTTAGGATTGTAGGTTTTAAGGTTTAGGGTTTAAGGTTTAGGGTTTGGATTTAGGGTTTTAAGGTTTAGGGTTTAGGGTTTACGGTTTAGGGTTTTAGGGTTTAGGGTTCAAGGTTGTAGTGTTTAGGTTTTATGGCTTAGGGTTTAAGGTTTAGGGTTTAGGGTTTAGGGATACTTTAGGGTTTAAGATTTAGGATTCATAGTTTGGGGTTTAGGGTTTAGGGTTTAGGGTTTAAGGTTTAGGGTTTAGGGTGTCATTTTTGTTTTTGTTTTGTTTTTTTTAATAGAGAACAAATTGAAAGTCAACATTTCTTATTTTTGATTTCATCAACCAAGTAACACACGATGTTTTCTAAGGGACAAGCGACGACTTAGAAAAAATGAACATCCATAGAGCAAATCAAAAACCAAGGATAACAAGAAACGTCTCAGTTGTAAAGACATAATTCCATAAGGAGTAGATTGGATCGGTTATTCTTCAGCTTCTCTGGTTCCAATCAGAACCACCACAGCCTCCCGCGTAGTGGGATCCACCATCATATCCCCGATCTCTCCCTCCGCTACCACCATGACTATAACCTTCATCGTTCCTCCCACCCCTGCTTGACCACCACCCCCAGCACCTCATCCACCACCCTGATACCACAGCCTTTGCTTCCATCCAGATCCATAGTGCGGTTGGCATGATGTTCTTCGTCAGATTCTACCATTCTTAGGTTTAGGTTTAGGTTTAGGTTTATTTGGTTTTAGGGTTTAGGTTTATTTTCTAATTTATTTAGTTACTTTAGGTTTAGGTTTAGGGTTTGGGGTTTAAGGTTTAGGGTTTAGGGTTTAGGGTTTGGGTTTAAGGTTTAGGGTTTATAATTTAGGGTTTAGGGTTTATGCTTTTAGGGTTTAGGGTTTAGGTTTAGGGTTTAGGGTTTAGGGTTTAGGGTTTTTTAGGGTTTAGGGTTTAGTGTTTATGGTTAAGGGTTGTAAGTTTAGGGTTTAGAGTTTAAGGTTCAGTGTTAAGGATTAGGGTTTATGGTTTTTTTTTTAAAATTAAATGATAGTTTATTTTATTTATTTTATTTAGTTTTTTAATTTATTTTAGTTTATTTTATTTTTTATTTTTTATTTAGGTATATATTTTTTTTATTTAGTTTAGTTTGTTTATTTTAGATTTATTTATTTTAGTTTAGGTTTTTTATTTTAGTTTACTTTCTAGGTTTAGGTTTATTTTTTAGTTTAGATTTATTTTATTTTATTTTTAAGGTTTAGGTTTTATTTTTTACTTTTAGGTTTAGGTTTAGGTTCTTTATTTATTTTATTTTTAGGTTTTATGTTTTTATTTTAGGTTTATTTTTAGGTTTTATTTTATAGTTTAGGTTTTCATTTATTTTTAGTTTATTTTATTTTATTTAGTTTAGGTTTAGGTTTCGTTTTAGGTTATTTTGGGTTTAGGTTTTGGTTGTATTTATTTTGGTTCAGTTTATTTTAGTTTAGGTTTATTTATTTTTTTTATTTTTTAGGTTTATTTTTTTTTAGGGTTTAGGTTTTTTATATTTTATTTATTTTAGGATTATTTTTTAGGTTTAGATTTTTTATTTAGTTTTATTTTATGTTTATTTTATTTTATTTTTAGATTTTGTTTTTTTTTTATTTAGGTTTTTTATTTTTTAGTTTAGTTTATGTTTTTATTTATTTTATTTTAGTTTTATTTTTATTATTTTATTTATTTTCTTTTTTAGTTTTGGTGTAGGTTCGGTTTAGGTTTAGGTTTTATTTTGATTTTATTTTGCTATTTTATTTAGTTTAGGTTTAGATTTTTAGCATTTTAGGGTTTATGGTTTAGGATTTATGGTTAGTTTATAGTTTAGGGTTTAGGGTTTAGGGTTTGGGGTTTAGGGTTTAGGGTTTAGGGTTTAGGGTTTCAATTTTTGGGTTTAGGGTTTAGGATTTTAGGGTTTACGGTTTATAATTTAGGGTTTAGGTGTTTTAGGTTTAGGGTTTAGGTTTTAGGTTTAGGGTTAAGGTTTTAGTTAAGTTAGGGTTTTAGTTTTTTTTAATAGAACAAATTTTGATACCATCTTTTCTTTTCGATTTCTATCAACCAAGTAACACACCAAGTTTCTAAGATATGTTTATGACATATATAAAAATGAGCACATTGAGCAAATGAAAAATGCTAGATAACTAGAACCGTATCAACTGACAAGATAGTTCCATAAGCACCAGATCTAATCAGTTGTTCTTCAATTCTCCGCCATCAACCACCCCACCTCGAGTAGTTGATCCATAATCATATCCCCAATCGCCTCTCCACCACCACCACTAACCTCAGATTTCCTCCTGCTCTAAAACCAAATCATCCAACCACACTCCATATCCACCATCACCTCCAGATCCCCCACCACCACTGTAAAAATTGATGCCTCTGCCTTAACCTCCACTGCCAGAACTAGACTAAGCCTGGTTGACAATGATGTTCCTGCACTCAAAGTTCTGCCCATTCTTGGGGTTTAGGTTTATTAGGTTTTAGGTTTATTTTTTAGTTTATTTAGTTACTTTAGTTTAGTTTAGGGTAGGTGGGTTTAGGGTTTAGGGCTCAGGGGAAGGCTTAGGTTTAGGGTTTTATATTAGGATTAAGGTAAGCAGTGTGGTTTTGGGTTTGGATTGTGGTTTAGGTTTTAGTGGATTGAGTGAGGTGTGGTTAGATTTAGGGTAGGGTTGAGAGGGTCATTTAGGGTCAGATTTAGGGTTTAGGCTCAGGCTCAGGGTTTGTGTGGCCTGGCCTTGTTTGGAGGCTCAGTGGCCGTGGTCTCAGCCTAGTTTCAGGCCTGGCTCAGATCAGATCTAGGGTCAGTGGTCTTAGGTAGGTCAGGGTTTTATTTTATTATATTTATCTTTAAATCACAAACTGGCCTAAGCTCATTTAATATTTTAGTTTATTTTTTTATTTTATTTTAATTATTATTTTTAATCTATATTTATGTCATTCTTTTATTTAGCTCATTTTATATATTTTATTATTTATTTTAATTTAGGCTTTTTTTATTTTAGTTTATTTTTTAGGTTTTTAGTTTATGTATTTTTTAGTTTAGTTTATTTTATTTAATTTATTTTTATTTTATTTTATTTTTAGGTTTGACTTATTCTCTAGTCATTTTTTAGGTTTTATATTTAGTTTAGATTTTATTTATTTATTTATTTTATTTAGTTTATTTAGTTTAGTATTTATTTTAGTTTCTAGTTTTATTATTTTTATTTTAGTTTAGTTTATTTTATTTTATTTTATTTAGTTTTTTTTTAGTTTAGGTTTTAGTTTTTTTTAGTTTTTTTTAGTTTATTTTTTTATTTTTTTTTAGTTTTAATTTATTATATTTTATTTTATTTTAGGTTTATTTTATTTATATTTAGGTTTAGTTTTATTTTATTTAGGTTTTTTTTATTTTTTAGTTTAGTTTAGGTTTTATTTATTTTATTATTTTTTTATTTTATATTTTTTAAGTTTAGGTTTTAGTTTTAATTTATTATATTTTTTATTTTATTTAGGTTTAGTTTTTAATTATTTATTTTATTTTTATGTTTTATTTAGATTAGGTTTATTTTTTTAGCTTTTTAGGGTTTAGGATTTTTTTAGGGAAATTAGGGGAATTTTATTGCCACAAAGAAAAAGGACAAAGTCCTTACAAGTGGTAAATCTCTAAATTAATGCTCAAAGAGCTACAATAAGTCCTAAAGAGATAAACCCCCAAACTATTACAATAATATAGGAAAAAAATAACAAAAGAAAAAGCAAAACCAAATCAGCAACAACAACTGATCCATGTGCGCAACAACAACATCCGCTGGGTCCTTTTGATACCAGCAAGATCCACCTGCAAGATTCTCCCAACCTATAAAAGAAATCTGCAACATAATAATGAAAGGATGAGTATAATTAAGCAAGCATAAAGAGTATGAGCAAAGTAAAGAAAAGGCTCAGGCTCAATTACCATCATCTCAAGAAGAAACACTATATGTAAGCATCCAAACTTTGAAGAAGGGTTAAAATTACATATAGTGCTACCAACCAAAAGAAGATAGAGAGGGAAATATCAAGGCAATCATTACCAACATAACTCTTGTAACCCATCATCCCAAGTCCATCATCCCGCAAGGCTGCAAACTCCTCCAAGTAGTAGACATAATAGCCAACCATAAAGCCACCAAAACAAATAAGCCCAATAAGCCAAAAAATCAACCAACCATCAGGGACAACAACAGTATAGTAGAAACACCACAAAGCAACCACCAAAGAGGAATCGTAACATCAAAGGGGGCAAGCATCATGACTTTAACAACACAAACCAGAAAAAAGCCAAGACCAAAAAGAAAAAACACAAGAGCTCATGTCCTCCACAAGCAAACACGAAAAGCATCAAGGTTGTCACCCAAACCAAAAAAAGGGAAGCAACAACAGCCAAGAGAGGAGAACCATAGCAGGAGCAGGCCAACCAGCAAGTCACTAATAGGGTAGGAAAGAAAGGCCAAAACAACCACCCATCTAACCAACCCAGCCAGCCAACATAGCCTCTCATCCAACCCCCACAGTAGCAAGAAATCCAAATCAATGAAAAGACCAATAGCATCTATCATGCCAAAACCACCCAAGACAACCAGGAAAAGGGTAGTTGGAAACAACAACATCCACCAAACCAAACCAAAGTAGAAGAAATTTTGATCCAGGTGAGGTGAGTAGCCAGCCAAAAATAAAATGGAGCAAAGACCGATAATACTGACTAAAAGCCATCCATCAGGAGTAGCAACTAGTACAATAGGAACACCACGAAAGCCAACAACAAAAGGGGGCAGAAATATCAATGAGTGCAAGCATCATAACCATAGCCAAGTTAGGCACCAATACACTAAACCAAGTCACCAGATCCCAAAGAAAAATAATAGCCACTAAATAGCCATCAGCCAGCCAACCCAAAATAACATAAAACAAAAGCAAACAAGAGAGGAAGACCATTACATGAAGAGGCCAAACCACAACCAAAAAAAGAAACAAACCCAAACTAGCAAAACTAACCACCAAAACCCAATCCACAAAAGAAGAAATACAATCAACATATAACCTCCACCTTGCCAAATCCAATCCAAAATTAGACCACCAACATCAATCCACCAACAAAGATAAACCACCAACAACCACCCAACCAACCAACCCTAGCCAACACCTACCTACCAACCAACAAGGCCACAACCCACACAGAGAAAATCCAACTAGTTAAGGAAGCAACCTTAGAGATATGGAAAATCTCATATAGAAAATAGTAAGAAAATCCACCACCCAAATGAAGGTCACCAAAAACAAGCAATCAATAATCATCCCCAAAAACAACATCCACCAAAAAAACCAAAACAACCTAGACAAAAAATAAGAACCACAGAAGCAACCACTGTGCCAACCCAAAAGCAAGAGCTCAAACAAAACCCAAGGCCCAAGAGTGAAAATAAGCAAATGGCCACAACCCAAAGGGTTTAACAAAGGGAACCAAAAGCAATGGCTCATCAAAAACCAATAGAAAAAACCAAGCTAAGAAAATTATAATCTGAGATAAGGTAATCAAGTGTTATCCAAGTTGACCAAACCCCTTAAAAGTTTAGGCAAATTTTGATTATCAAATAAAGTGAAATTAGTTAAGTTCACACCTAAAGTAGTCAGAAAAATCAGCACAAGCATTACCTTCACAAAGGATATGGAAAATTTTATAACAAACTTGAGAAAGAAGATTTTCAGTATGATTAAGAAGATAAAATAAATCAGCATTTCTTATTATATTAGAGTTTAGCATGTCAAAAAGCAAGAATGCATCAACATAAATCCAGATGTTGAGGAAACCTTTATTCAAATAAATCTCAATAGCTTTATTGACAGCCATAAGCTCAACATAGATAATGTAACAAAGAAAGGATAGCAAAAGCACAAATGGTAGTACCTTTAGAATTCCTATGAATACCACCACAACCATATTTATGAAGCAATAGAACCATAGTATTCACTTTAATCAAATTTTCTTGGGTTTGATCCAATGGATAATCCTAGCTCTTTTATAAGAGTCAACATGAAGCAAAATGATACCAATTTTTAGCCATAAATTTATTTATAAAAAATGAATGTTACTAATAAGATTGGCATTAAATAGAGCTTGAATTTTTTTTTGGTTCTAGCTAGATCCTTTATGGCTCATCAGAATACCATGATATTTAGCATCATTTATATCCATCCAGATGAACTAGATAAGGGTCATAACAACTAGAACTTTGATACGACCTTTCACAGTTTTTTTGAAATAGACTTCAAGAAGTTGATATATGGAAAGAGATCGATGAAAGTAGTTGGTATTAAATAAATCATCTTACCATAACCATAATTTAGAAGCAATAGCACCATTGACAAAAAACATGATTAACATTTTCAATATGAAAGTAACAATAGCACTTTGAAGGAAAATAAAACCCTTTATTCTAGAGCAAAAAGTCCACAAGAATAAAGTTATTCAAAATCCTCCAAGCTAACACCGAATAAGAAATGGGAATGATATTGTTCCAAAGTTTAATGAAAACATTAGAGGAGTTTTGTTTATCTCTAATAATATTCCAAACATCTTTAAGAACAAAAACACCATTGTAAGAAAGCGTAAAGAGAATTTGGTTAAGTTTGTTAAGATATTTCTAAAGTTATCTAAAAGAGAAATAGGGATATAATTCTCTAGTTTATTTTCGTTCCAAGTGTTCTTATGCTAGAAAGAGTTAACTTTGATAGTCAGAGTGGGTAGATAAAAGAGAGTCAATAGACCCATTGCCAATCCAATTGTCTTACAAAAGAAAGAAGAACCTAATGAATACCCCAACATATTAAGGGTTCAACAACCCATTTAATGGAAAAGCCTTTTCCAAACCGGATAGTCACCAAATTTATAAGCACAGATAAGAGGGTGTTTACCTTGGAAATAGTTTTTCATCATAAAATTAGCCCAAAGGCTATCATTCTTTCTAAAATTCTACTAGAGCTTATAAGAGAAGGCATTAATAGCTTCATGAATTGGTTTGCAACTGAGGCCACCTTTACCCCGAAGACCACAGCATTTATTCCAGGAAGTCCAATGCATTCATTTAGTAGAATTATTGGATCCCAAAAAAAATTTATTAAGCAAGCGATCAATTCTGATAAGAGTAGCATTAGTGGGATAAAAGTTTGAATCAAATAAAGCGGCATTGAATTGAGAGTGCTTCTAAGAATAGTGAGCCTACCACCAAAGGAAAGTAAATGAAATTCCTAAACAGAAATTTTATTGAATTAACTCATCAAAAAGATGGGATCATTTTGGACATTTTAAAAGAGGAGCACCTAAGTACTTAAGAGGAAGGTGTTGATTTTTAAAGTTAGTGATATTCAGGATTTGAATAATTTTATTATTGGAGATGCTTAAAGATGTAATAAAAAAGCTTTTATTTTCATTGAAGATATACCACTTTTAGAACCAAATTTATTTTTAAAAAATCTTGAGATTCTTGATATGATGAATAGAAGCATTGCAAAAAATAATGAAATCATTTGCAAAGCTTAAATGAGAAATAGGAAGAACACTAAGAGTTTTGTAATGCATACTAGAATTGTTTAAGAATAGATCATTGATGCTCTAGATAAGTACTCAATAATAAATAAGGTAGGAGATAGAGATCCCATTATCTTAGGCCATGGAAAGAAGAAAGGAAGCCCAAAGCTTCCCCATTAAGCAAAATAGAAAACTAGGCATTATTAATACAATTTTAAATAAGAAAGATAAATTTATCAGAAAACTTAAATAAATTCAGAATATGGATAAGGAAATCCAAAGATATAATGTCGAAAGCTTTGGTAATATCTAATTTGTACATAATTTTGCCACCTCTAGTCTTAGCATCTTAATCATGAATTAATTCTTAAGAAAGTAGAATATTTTTAGAAATAGATCTACCTCTAGAAAAACTAGTTTGGTTTAGAGAGATAATCCTATGAAGTAAAGGATTGAGCTTGTTGGTTAGAATTTTGGAAATCAGCTTATTGAAGAAGGTGCAAAGACTAATAGGTCTAAAATAACTCCAATAGTCCAGATTATCTTTCTTAGTTATGAGAACAATAGAAGTGGTAGAAAAATATCTAGGAAATAGATTACCATTAAAAAAATCAACCACAGCCTCAACCAAATTATCTTTAATAATAAACTAGCATTTTTGAAAAAATTGGGTAGTGAAACCCTCCGGACCAACAAATCTATGTTCATGCTATTAAGAACTTTAAAAATTTCCTCTTCATTAGGTACAGTAGTAAGCAAATCATTATCATTATTGTTTATAATATAAGGAATCAAGGGAGTTTTGGAAATAGCTTCATAAGAGCAACTTTATTAAGCATATTTCTAAAGTAATTAATGTTCAAATCCTTAATATCATTATTCTCCGTAATCCATTCTCCATTATCATCTTTAATTTTTTGAATATTATTTAAAGCTCTCTTTTTATTAACTAAAGCATGGAAATATCTAGTATTTCTGTCACCATCTACAATATGTTTACTAGTAGCTTTTTGTCGCTAATAAGTCTCTTCCATATTTTAAAAATTAACAAGTTTATCTTTCACCTCAGTCAAGTCCTTAATCTTAGTAGGATCAGACATAATAAAGACTTCAAGATCACAAACCAATTTTTCTATTTCTTTGATATTAGTAAAAAGGTTTTTAAAATAATGCTTGTTCCACAAACCCATATTTTGTTTAAGTTTTTAAATCTTAAACCAAATTCTATTCATCCCCATAATCGAATTGTCAGGATGTAAGGGAGCTTTCCAATTGTTAGCCAGACATTAAAGAAATCAATATCTTTCCACATGTTTTGAAATCTAAAATGAGATAATTTTTTAATCTATTAGAGTTATCTTTAATAGAAACCAAAAGATGAGCACGATCTAATAAGGTTATGGTTAAATGATTGAGAGAAGTAATAGGCCATTGAGTAATCCAATGAGTATTAAAAGAATCTGGTCCATCCTTTGCCAGAGTATTGCCAAGTAAAATTTAAACCCTTAAAGCCAATATCAATCAAATTGCAATCAAGGATCATATTGGAAAATTCTTCCATGGAATGAATATTAGGAGAGCAACCACCACTTCATTCAGAAGAGAATAAAATAATGTTGAAATGCCCACCATAGATTTGTCGATTTATTGACAAAGGTAGCAAAATTCCTCAAATTTTCCCAAAGAAGATTTCTACCAGATCTATTACAAGATGCATAAACAGAAGAGCCCAAAACACAATAGTCACCATAAGATATTTGAGCATTGACAACTTGTTTAAAATCATCAAGAATAGAAGCCTCCACAAAATTATTCCTAAAACACCAAATTTTATTACTAACATTAGAGAAGAATTTATTGAAACTGATCATTATACCAAAACGGTTAGTTTTGTTTGCATGAATAAGAGGCTCCAAAACAATAGGTAAAATAATATTATGAATACAACAAAGGTTTCTAATATAGTTATGAATAGAGTGGGTACCAATCCCTCTAACATTTCAAATAAAAAATTAAACATAAGTAAAAAAGGGGTTAAGAAAAGCTTAATTAAGAGAGGAGAGAGAGGCCACAGTAGACCTAGTGTTTTTGTACAATTTGGGAGTGAAGCTTTTAACATTTTTTTTTGTTTTTAGCATGATAAATTTTGGAAACCATTTCCTTTTCCCATAGAATCATCATCTGAGAAAGATTTAGCAACATTTGTCACAGATTTAGTGGAAGTCTCCTGAATAGATGTGAGTTCTCCTTCTTCCAAGCCATTAGAATTTATTAAAGACAAATGAGCATAGGGTGTAACAAGCGAGGGAGCCAAAATAGATTTATTAATAAGGCAAGTGTGAACATCAATCCCTTCTTCTTTAATACCCCAATTATTAGACAAAACTAAATTTTTTTAAGAATTTAAATCATCCTGAACTAAAGTAAAGTCAGGTTTTTCAAAATGAATATCATGAGAAACCAAAGCCATATTGTCCAATGAATTTGAATGATGCATAACATTGATATCCTCATTAATATTTTCAATTAAAGCTTTATTTTCATCAATCAAAATTGGTAAGGATGCGAGGATCGACTCAAAGGAAAAGGAATCATCATCCAAAAGTTTAGAGAAATTATTATTTTCCACATTCGAAACCTTCAATTTCATAGAAGAAATAAGTGGTAAAATAGCCTTTTAGGAACATTCAATGAATCCTTTTTTAATTGACTTTTGATATTTAACAATGTTGACTAGGGTTAGGAACAATAGTTTCCTTAACAAGAATTTTCTTTTTTAGGTGAGGATGCAGAATGAAACATTCAGAATTATCATTCCCATGGAATTTACAATGAGAATAAAAGACGAAATTTTGAAAATCAACTTTCAATATATAACCATAATTTTAGATCCCAACCATTTCTTTTGGGGTGCTTAATGTCTAATTCAACAAAGATTCTAGCCACAAAGGTTGAGATTTCATAGTAATTTGCATCAATTTATGGCAACCAAATAAAGCACACAGTAAAGGAATTGATGATTAACGAAATGAATTCACATATTGGGAAGAGAAATCTTAACCAGAATGATTGGGGATTCTTCCCTAATATCAAAGAGTGGAATCCATTTCAGCAACCTCATTTGGAAATTGAAAATAAAATAAGAACGATGAGTAAAAACATGTGAGTAATCCAAATTGTTCATTAACTAGATCAAAATATGGTACATATCAATTAAACCAATCATAAAAGCACCCAAAAGTTTCAAACTATGAAAGAAAGAGTGAATGTTTTCTAATGAAGAGTAAACTTTCCAACCAAAGTAAATTAGCAGATTTTCCATAATCGATAAGAGCACATGTCAAAAGAAGTCAAAACAAGTTCCAGGGACTCACCTGAATGGCTATCCTTACTAGTGAGGATGTCTTCGAATGATTTTGAAGCAGTCAAAGCCAAGGTAGTTGATGCCTAGTAGGATCCATTGGATCCATCAGTTTCTCCCACAGAATCATCGGTGAAGACCCCAAGCCATGACATCACTCCAAGTAAAACATGAAAGTGGCCAGCAGCCATTGATTATAGAAGGAATCCAGTGATAATCACACCAAACAACCATCAAGCAATGACCATAAAGCCAAAAATGACAGGGGAAAAGGGTAATCACCAGAGCACGAGGTTGAGGGCTCGGGCAGAGGGTGGGTTTAGGTTAGGGTTTTTATTTTTTTAGTTTAGTTCATGTTTTTATTTTTAGTTTATTTTAAGTTTATTTTATTTTAAGTTTAGGGTTTAGGGTTCAGGGTTAAAGGTTTAGGATTTAGGGTCTAGGGTATAGAGTTTAAGTTTTAGGGTTTAGGTTTTAGCTTTTAGGGTTTATTTATGGTTTAGGGTTTAGGGTTTTAGGGATTAGGGTTTAGGGTTTTAAGGATTAGGGTTTAGGGTTTAGAGTTTATGGTTTTTAGGGTTTAGGGTTTAGGATTTAGGGTTTAGTTTTTAGGTTTATGGCTCATGTTTTAGTTTAGGGTTTTAGGTTTATGGTTTTTTTTAACTGAGAACAAATTCAAATTCAACATTTCTTCTTTTTGATTTCATCAACCAAGTAACACACTGTTGACCTCCCTTTTGGAGTAAGTTCTCAACCTCCTCTTGTTAGACCTAGGAACCTTCTAGACACTAAGGTTTCTTTAGTCATAAGACACTTCTAGAGATTATGTGAACACTTGACCTAAGACTTAGAAGGGTTAATCATAGATTAGGCCATGTCTTAGGGACATGAAAATCACACCCTATAGCATAAACCCAATCCATGTACCTTCTTTCAAATCCAAATTTCCAACCAAACCTCAAACACAATTTCAAATCCAAATTCAAGTCCAAACTCAATTCCAAATGATTGAAATCAAATCCAAACTTGAAATCCTTTATAAGCCCTTTAATCAACCTTGATGAACATAGCCAATATTCCATCCAATTCAATAAGCTCAATTGATTTTTCTCATAATTGTACCTTCAATTATCTTCTTTATAAATAAAATATAAATTCAAATAGCCAAAACCAAATCCAAAATCAAATCAAAACCCAATTTAAACCCTTTAAGCCATATCCTTGAACTTGGCTCTAAATCAAGCCAAAATCAATGGATTTTCTCTTGAATCAATCATTCCTTCAATCATCTATCCAAATATAAATGAAACCAATCATCCTCAAACCAAAATTAACCCAAGTCAAACCCAACCTAGCCCATTTGACTTGAAATATTCAAATGAACCAAAAATTCATTTGAATCCAAACCAATTGCAATTGAATTTATATATCAATGAATATAAACTCAACTAAATCTAACTAAATCCAATTGGTTCACTTGACCCAAAGTGGCTAATTTGACCTACATGACCCAAAATCTAATTCAATCAAAATCAGAGTGAATTAAGCCAATCCAAACTTCATGTCATGATTTCTGATCACCCTAGGATGATCAATTGATATAAAATGTGTCAAACCTGGTCAACTTAGCCAGTTGACCAAGTCAACACTTTAGCCTATATGAACCCAAACTAGCCAAATTGCAACCTAAGCCAAATCCATTCAAACCAATGATTCAAATTAACCCAAAATCAACATTTAAACTTGACTTGACCTTAAATTGAGCCAAACCTAGTACAATTGGCCCTCTTGACACTAGTTGACCCAAATTAACATAAATGAGTCAAATTAGACTAAACCTAAATTAAATCCAAATTAAATCACAAATAAAAAACCAAACCATATCTAAAATTACCAATGAAATGACTTTCATTGGTTGATGATAAATGCTCCAAAGTACAAATATCTTTGAATGGCTTCTCTTGCACTTGAAATAATGGCCTAAAATTTTGCTTCCTCACTTGAAATCATTTAATTTTGATGATTTTCCCACAATGAATGGTTGATGGTTATAAGACAAAAAATATGTAAATGGTCATTTCTTTTTTTGGCCACTCAATGACACCACATTCACAATTTTTTTGCTCCAAGGGTGTCCTTGGCCCAAGGGTTGGTTAGGATTCTTTGGGGATGAAATTTGTTGGCCAGGCATTCTTCTGAAGGACACTCACTTGTCCTTCAAAAGAATCCTTCATGCAAAGTGTTCCATGGATCACCTCCCATGAGAATTAAGGCACTTGGAGCCAAATTGGAACAATGATGAGTGTCAAGTGGCCAAAAAATATAACATAGGTATTTTTATACCATCAATCATTCATTTTTGGCATAAAATGAGTCAAAATTAATTAGAAAATTTTGGTAATTTGGGGTTCAGAGGGTTTGGCCATTGGTGGATACATTATTTCAAAATGGGAAGGTTAACCATTTCAAATTAGGTCAGATGTTATCAAGTTCATAGGTATTTGGAGGATTATGGTTTTGTTGTGATAATTTTTTCTTGATTTTAGAAATTTTCTTTAGATTACCCATTATTTTTTTATTTTACATCATCCCCACATTTTGAATGATTTCCGGAAGATCACAAAAAATCAAGCCTAAAATAAAGTTTTTGATTCAATTTTTTCACAAGAATCGTAAAAATCTTGCCTAGAACATTGTTCTATCCGCCTTTCCACCGGATTGCCTGCTAGCCATCTAATCTTCCATTTAGGGAAATAAATAGCTTAGATCATATGGATCGTGCAGCTCTGATCAGTGGATCACGCAGTTTAGATCACGTGGATCATGCGTATCGATCTGGACTGTCTGATCCACGATCAGATGATCAGATCTGATTTACGCATCCTTGTCTGCATTCTCGCTCATCTCCTGATGTGGCACCGCACCTCACTGCGCCATGTGCCATGGTCACAGCTGTAATCGGTTAAGTAAGATATTAGGATTTTTTCTTTTAAAAATTCATTAAAACACTTGAAACTTCAAAAAATCATAAAAATAAAATACTTAAAAATTGCAAATAAGGCTCATTGGATTTCTTTAGAATCCAATGAAAAATCAAATTTTATTAAATATTTTGCGCTTAATTTAAGTTTTAAAAAAAATCAAATTTCATTAATTATATCAAAAAGACACAACAGATTGATTTGAAATTTTTAGAGATTAAAAATGAGCTTAAAATCTACCTACCATACAAATTTCAACTTAAAAGGATTTCTGGATTCGGAGATATTAGATTATGAAGTTCAACTAGTTAAAATAAATTATTGAAATTTATAAAAATGATGGAAAATCATTTAAATCAACTGAAAGTCTAGAAAATTATAAAAAATCATAAAAAATCTAAAAATTTAATTATATATTTATTTTGAAGGTATTTTGGAGGAGATTCAATTAAAATTAGTCTCAATTAATTTTTAATAGTAATTAAAACTCAATTTAAGTTTAATTAAAAAATTAATTAGCTTAATTACTCTTTAATTATCTAAGTAATTAATCCCAAACTTTCTGAGGTTGATTAATGGTATGACCTCTGCCTCCCATAATTTTCTTGGGATTTATTGCTTGGTTAATTAAGAAAATTTAGCTATCTTATCCTTAATTACTTTAATAATTAATTAGACAATTAATTAATAATCTAAACAGTAAGGAAATCATTAATTATGCTTATTAATCATTGTGAAATAGTGAATGGGCTTGGGGAATGAGATTGCAACCACTTTCCTAATCTTTTCCCTAAGTCCATTGCACTTGAATGGAAATTAATTAACTTGGGATTAATTGATGGTTTAATTCATTAATTAAATTTTTTAAATAATCAACTTGAAACTATAATCACATGGAATCTTAATTAATCAATTCATGGGTAGATATTTAAGTGTTCAATGACCTAAAGACATTTAAGTAAATTATGGATAACCCACTGTGTGGAAAACCATGAAAGTACTTAATTAAGTTTCTTAACTTAATCACTAATTGTGAGCTAATTGCATTAGGCCTCTTTCATTTCTTAGGTTCATTACTGATTTAATTTCCAATGTATGTACATATCCTGTAGGCTTATAATTACTTGGTTAATTAAATAATGGCAACATAGGTAAGGGTTAATTAATTGATTTAATGCATACTACAACCTAATTAACCCATTAAATTAACTTAATTACTTTTCTTTAAACAACATTAAATCACAAAGATGGGAATATGTTAGGATTAGAAAACTTTCCCTAATTTATTCAAACCAAATGAAATATGAAATTGAAATTGATAATTAAAAAGCCTTGGTTTTCTTTAAATGTTTTTATTTTATTTGATTGTACATAGGAATTAATTTAATCGAATGAAATCACATGTTTATGCTTATTCATTCCTTTCCAATCATGTTAAATGTTGTATGTCATTTGAAATCATACATTCATCTTTTCAAAATTAATTAAATCAAATGGTTTTCCTTATGTCAAGCTTGCATGTGTTGATTTAATTTATAATATGTGTGGCTATTATCACTATTAAATCAAAATGTATTTTCCTAAGCTTATAAATGTATGGTTACATATGCTATGAATGTTAGTTATAAATACATAAGAGATGTATGTGATTATAGCTTAAATGTATGAAGTGATGCTCCTTTCCTTATATTCATGTATTGATTTATGTAAGTGAGATGTTAATGGGTATATAGTTTGGACATCCAGGGAATACAAGGCTTTAGTTAGCACCAAAGAGGTCATTTGATTACATCACTTCCTTGGTTTAATAATGGCACATACTCCATTTGATTTCATTATTATGCATTTCAATACTAGACTTTGGATGAGGCTTTAATTCATATACATAAATGATTCAATCAAATTAAGTATCATTTTTTTGCATGACTTTCATTCTCCAAATTATGAATACATGTGTATGTATTTAAGAAAAGTGGTTTATAGTCTGGGCATTCTAGAATATGAGGCTTTAGCTAGCCCTAAGGAGGTCATTTGATTACCTAACTTCCCTGGTTCACCAAAGGCATGTACTTGGTTAGGTCTTTTATGCATACGTGTGTGTATTTAATTAAATAATGGTAATCCTTCCTTTTTATTAAAAAATACATACATTTGCAATTATTCAAGTGATTGAATTAATTGATCATGTGATTTGGAGCTCTTTTTCTTATGTTCATCCATGTAAATTACATATGGTTTGAATTTAATGGTATATAATATGGACATCCTTGGAATATGAGGCTTTAGCTAACCCTAAGGAAGACCCATCATGCCTTAGGAGTCCTTATTAAGTGATTAGGTCCAGTATAAAGTTATAATTTCTATCTTTTGAGATAGTGCATCTTTTCTTAGTGTCATACCTGATCATTTCAGTAAGTACCCCCAAAGATCTACGTGGTATCCCACATCTCAAAAATAAACACCATAGATTTTTTTGGTGACTCCACTGGGGAGGGTTCAACTCTCCATCTCTAGTAGCAATTATTGTCTACAAACATCGATAGTGGACTTGTATTTTATATGGGTCCAAGACTATCTTTCTTTCCATTGGCACTTAACCTATTTCATCCTTAGGTTGAGCTAGCTAACATCCTTTAGGTTTTAGACCTCACTCCATGTAGGTCTTAAAACCCTATTATCCCCAATTGTTAAAAAAATTGAATTAACTAAAGAAGATGACTAAATATTTAGAACCTCTTTACCATTCTCTTGGTGAGGCAAGGTTCATCTCATACTTAAGAAAATAAACTCTTTGCAAAAAGATATATACTTTCAAAAGCAGTTCTCAAATTAAAATTCACATGACAAAAGATCTGCATTTAAAGATAACCAAACCACATGCAACAATATCCATGATTATTGCATGGAAGTTCTTTTCAAAATTTAAAATCAAATAATTTTAAAATCCTTTTCCAAAAGCACATATATTTTAAAATAGTAATCTCCATTCAACACACCTAAGCTTGATGAATGAAGATTTTATTTTCAAATATGATCATGACATAAAATTGAAATTTCATTTAGAACATCCTACATGTACTAAGTTGAAATTTCTCTTTTCAAAAGCAACATCACACAAAAATTTTACATCTTTAAAAATCAAAAAGAAAAATATAATTGATTTCCATTTAACATGCCTAAATTTATTAAATGGAAGTCCCCTTTTCAAAATCATTAAAAATTAAAACACATTTGAATTCCATTTGACATACCCAAATTTGCAAATGAGAATTCCCCTTTTCAAAATCAAAACCAAATTGGACTTTACTTAACATACCCACATTTGCTAAGTAGAGTTCCCTTTTTAAAATCACAAATAAATCAAACACACTTTAACTCCATTTGACATACCCAAATTTGTCAAATGAGAGTCCCACCTTTTCAAAATTGAAAACAAATTGGACTTTATTTAGCATACCACATTTGTTAAATAGAAGTTCTCCTCTTTCAAAATAACACAAAACAAACTCATCAAACACACTTGATCCATACTTAACATACCAAATTTGTTAAGTAAGGGTCTCATTTTTCAAAATCAAATCAAAATACATCATCAAACATTTGGCTTCACTTAGCATACCTAAATTTGCTAAGTAAGGATCCCATTTTGAAATTGAATTCAACAAATAAAACACATGACACACATCATCAAAAACAACAAAAATGCTATCAAAAATTGTTTTCAAACATGCACTTGAATCTCATTTAGCATACATGAATTTGCTAAGTTACGATTACAAAATCAATCCAAAACAAAGTCAATTGACCCTCCATTTAACATACCCAAATTTATTAAATGAGGGTCCCAAACATAAAATGAAATTCAAATGTGAGCCAATGGAAGCATCAATTAAGAGCCTCTCCAAAACATTTGAACCCCATTCAACATACCCAAATTTGTTGAATGTGGGTTCTAAATTTGAATCAAATTCAAAGTCTCCCCTCCAAAAAAAAATGTCAAAATCTCACCAATATTTGAACCCCATTTAACATACCTAAATTTGTTAAATGAGGGTTCCAATTCAACAATCAAATCAAGTAAATAATTCAAGTCAAAATCATTCAAGCGAAGGTCTGATATGGTTCTCTTTCCAGTAATGCAGAGATTCCAGCCCTCATGACCATTAGTATAAAGGAGGTGGCAGGGAAGAAGCCACTTCTTCCTTTGACCTCTGATCGATTACGAGTTTCTCTAACCAAAGGAGAAAGGCCATAAAAGTTCTATCAAGAGCCAGAATAAGATCAATAAGGATTTTGAGTATGTATTATTCATTCTAGATGAGGATGACTTAAATGATTTGAATAATAATTCTAAAAAAAAAACAACTCTCAAAATGACAATCATAATGATAATCCATAAAATATGCGATGGACTTGATGCCTTTAAGGATTCCAACTCGTGTAGAGGTACCCCCATTCTAAAATTTCATGGTGTTATTATCGACAAAGATTTAGAATCATCAAATCTAATAGAAGAAATTTTGGGCACCATAAAAGAGTAGGTAGACATCAATTATGCCTCTCTTTTAAGATATCACGATGTCAATTGTTGTAATGGGGTCCTACCACTTTGATCAACACCATAAGAAGAAACCAAACCGGTCATTGTAAATAATCAAATTCTAAATCCTTCTTAGATACACCATGGCATCAAACTATTCTGAAGATTAATCTTAAGGTCCTAAAAAATCTTGGAAGGTTGCCCACTAAGCTAAAATAATGAGTTCACCTTCACCTTCTATAAGGAGATAGAGGAGTGTTTAATTGGAACTTAACCTAATTCTTCCTTGCTCAGTTAGTCGTAACCTCCTCAAGTCTTACTCAACATAGAATATCCTATGGAAAAGAAAGACAAGTTATCCCATCCAGAGAACACAATTTAAACAAAGACTCAAAAAAAAAAAAAAAAAAAAAAGAGTGAAAGAAAAAAAATGAAACAAAAAGAGAAAAGAAATAAAAGGAAAAATGAAATAAATGAATGAAAAAATAGAGAAGAAGAGAAAGAAAAGAAGAAAAAGAGAAAAAGAGAAAAAGTAAAGCACCAATAATACACATTAATTTGGAATCTAAAGGATAAATCATGTGGACGAGGTGTAAATTCAATGAAAAGGAGTGAAAAAAATATATGAAATAAATTTTGACTCTACTTTTGACAAGTCTTTGGAGTAGATAATAGTAAAACAAAAAGTTCTAAAAGGATAATTCACAAAAGATATGACTAGAAACTATGTGGGTATGAGAACACATTGACTCCAATTCTACTATCTCATGATATTATTATAGGATTGTAAGTTAAGAGTTGTGCCTAACCACTAACCTAGCAATATATATATATATATATTGACATATCAAATTTCCACTTCATCTCTTTCTTTAAGCTCAAAATTGGATTCAACAGTTGTAGATAAACCTTCAAATGAAGTAATAAAATCATATTTTTCCTATTCTATGTACTTTGGTTAAAGAATTTAGAAGACTTTCAAGTAGAGGATACACTCCCTGAAGTTGAGAATAAAATTAGATCATCAACCAATAAGTTTTAAGAGATTAACCTTAGAACATAAAGGTAGTCCACCCACACTCCCAACATCCATATATGATAAGTTAGAAAGAAATTTCCAATGACATAGTTAGGTTACTTTTATAGTTTAAAGACTGCTTTACCTAAGACCGTAATGAAGGGTCCAATACATCTTTAAAGGTAGCAGTCTACAAACTCAAAATTGAACCTATTGCTATTCCTACTTTTCAAACTTTTGATGTGAACATTTGCACCAAGAAGAAGATCAAAGTTTGAAGTCAACCTTATTGAAGAAGAAAGATGTTATCATGATTACCCAACATTATGCCCAGTCAAAAGAAAGGGCATTCAAATCCACACATATGTCCATTCTAAAGATTTCAATTAGGCACATCTTGAAGATGAATCCACATTACCTATTTCAAATTTGATAGCAGACATAGCCTCTTTACATGCAGTCTCATCATTCAAGGATGGTTTGAATGATGCTAGAGGATGTGAGGTTGTTTGCACTTATAATTTCCATTGGAATTTACCACTATAAGGTCATGCCTTCCTCTGTAAAGAAAAAGGAAGACCATCTTTAGGATCTGAGTAGTTCTCTTTGATTGGTTATGACACTACAGCCTGAAGTTGAATTTCCTAAAGTATACAATTAGAATGACTTTAGGGATGTTTCTAAGGCTTGTAGTAAAGCATCATGGGATAATAAGGATTGATCTAAAATAGATTAAAGATACATTAGAGATGCAGCCTCCAAGATTCTACTTAACAAGAGAAAGATTTCAATTAACATTGAATATAGATGGTTTAAACTCTTTCAAAGTTAGTCTATCTCAAAATTTTTTAAATCATGACTCTACTTTCGATAGTTGAAATGCCTACCTTGGTGCTTTGAAGGATGAAAAGTAGTTTACACCACTATGATAGGGGAGCGCCTGATGGTTTCAATCAATGGGCTATATTTAAAAAAAATACTATCCTCAAAATAATGTTTGAAAGTAATTATCATCAATAAAAATCCTATCTTTCCATTCATCAAATCCCTTCTTCATTGGAAGCATTATTTGCTTATCTACGAATCTACCATGATGTGTTTAGGATAGGTGTAAGATAACCCAAGTGGCATCCTATCCTTCATCAACACCAACACAAACTACACACGATTCTCCTGTTCTATTAGGATAAGTGTAAGAAAACCCAAGATGCATCCTATTTCAACTAGTACAAATAAGTTAGGTATAAGATAACCCAAGCAACATCCTTTTTTGGTGGAGTCACATTGCACCTCTAGCACCATTTCATCCACTCTTTGATGTGTTTAGGGTAGGTGTAAGGAACCCAAGTGGCATCTTATCCCTCATCAACACAACACAAACACAAACTACACACAATCACATGAATAAATACACATCTTTTATCTTAAGGTACATTGATGTGGGATAATGAACCCCATGACCCTCACTTATTAGCTTCTCTAAGTCAGACTGATGTGTTACCCTACTAGTGAATCACCCAAGTGGTCCCTTATTCAGGAAGATGTAAGTTTGCTATGCTTTCCTTCCTGACCTAACTACTGCACACTGACGAGTGCCTTGATAACATGGTAGGCCTTACTGTGCGGTTGGTAAGCTTCCCTCATACTGGCTCCATTTAAGAAGATTTAAGTCTACTATGCCTTATTCTTAAACTTGCCATCATGAACTAACATGGTTGGGTATATCTGATAAACACACATACACATCTTTTATCTTGGGCTACTTTGATCTAGGATAACTCCCCCTGCAACACTCACTTATTAGCTGCTCAAGGTCGGGCTGACGTGCTACCCGCTAGTGCGTCACCCCAGTGGTCCCATGTTTAGAAGGATATAAGTCTACTATGCTTTCCTTCTTGACTTGGCTATTGCACACCGAAGAGCGCCTTATTAGCATGGTAGGCCTTATGGCATGGTCGGTAAGCTACCTTCATGTTGGCTTCATTCAAGAGGATAGAAGTCTACTATATGTTTTCTTCCTTGAGTAGCCATCGTGAACTGACTTGGTCGAGTAGTGGATTAGGGTAAGGACCCAACGACACCTTTCTTCTTAACTACCTCAAGTCTGGGTCCAGTCCTTCTTTGTGACTCCATACTTAGTAGTTGCCCTTAGGTTGGGTTCAACTTGTTGTGCCAATAATGGGTCAACCCAGCAGTTGTTCCTTGCTTCAAAAGATGTAAGTTTGCTACGCTTTCTTCTTAAGTACAACCATTGCACACCAAAGGGCAGCCCTAGATTAGATAGCACCTATTGAGCCGATGATAACTATCCTGACAGTTAGTTTTACTTTAGGGAGATATAAGTCTACATGCCTTCTTCCTAAACTATTGTCGCACACCGCCGGGCACCTTAGGTTTGTTGGTGTACATTATGCTGATAGCGACCCACCTGGTGGATACACCACACATTGTAGATATAAGTTTGCTATGCTTTCTCCTTGAGTTGGCCACTGTATAGCAACATGCTTTCTTATTTACAGGGTCTAGGATAACGACCCTAATGTCACCTCCCCTGTGGGAACTTTATTTGGATCACGTCCTTTGTGACCTCATTTAGACACTACCCGGGTTATTACTGGATTGGAGAATCCCCATTTCCTAGTAACCACCACTGTCGTTGAAGATTCTATTATGTGGATATGTAAATTCTCCCCTAGTCCAATAAATCTAAGATAGGTCTAGGCTGACATAGTCCCTTCTTAGTGTGGTCCCTCGCACACCAACAGGGTCCACAATAATAAACAAAGAAACTATATATATATATATATATATATACTTCTTGATTAGGAATTAATGCCCCCAATGATACCTTTCCTAAGCAGGCATCCTATCTTTAGGGCAGTGTCAGCAAAACTCCCTTTAGGAATCTCCTGACTACTCATGAGTTGAGATAAGTCCTCCATGACACTCTCTCAATAGTCTAGTCGCTCCAATCTATTATGCCACCAACAAGCTACCCGGCATCATCCCGCTTGAAGATGTAAGTCCGCTACTGCATTCTTTCTAGCCCTGATTATTGAACACCGATGGCACCCCTAGGTTGAATTCGACATGCATCTAATGGGTCACCCCAAGTATTGTTCTTGCTTTGAGATGTAAATCTGCTATGCTTTGTCTAGCAAATCCATTGCTCATCAAAAGGTACCCCTTAGGTTGGATAATCCTACCCTTCGTCCAGTGGACCACCCCTTTGGATCAGTAAATCTAAGATCCGCCAAGGCTGACATAGCCCCTTCTCAGTGTGGTCCATCACAGACTAATGGGATATATCAAATGAAATTAAAATAAATGAAAATAAACCAAATAAAAATTAAACAAATCAATGAAATTAATCTTGACTACTTTTGAGTTGACCTAAGTCCCCCAGTAACATTCACTCAGTAATCGCCCCTAGGTCGGGTTTGATTTTTTGCGGATCCAAAAGATCACCCCAGCGGTTGATCCTAGCTTTGGAAAATGTAAGTCTATTATGATTTCTTCTTATGTACAGCCATTTCACACTAATAGGCAACCCGTTAGGTCGGATAGTCCTACCTGATGGCTGGTAGACTATCCCTTTAGATTTGTAAATTTGAGATAAGTTAAGGCCGACATATCCCCTTCTAAGTGGGTCCATTGCACAAAGATAGGGTCCATAATAAACTAATTTTCAAACCAACATTCCCAATGGAGTCAAATTAAAACATATTAAACAAACCAAACTTATCCTTAGTGAGGTGCAAATAAAATTAATCTCCATAGTGGAGCCATAAGAAATACCATCAAACTCTTATCCCAAGTACATAGCTTGAACCTGCTTCCCTAGTGGAAGGCTCACATTCCCAATCCCTAGCAAATTATAGATTCTTATCCCCAGTGAATACACACCCAAATAAATCATATTCCTAATGAAACTCAAATCCATATCCCAAGTGGACAGCTTCAGCTTGCTTCCCTAGTGGAAGGTTCACATACTCAATCCCCCGTAGATTCCATCTGGCTCTCTTATGCCCTTGGCATAAAGATATTTGCTTTGTACTAAGATTGTGATTCTATCTACCTTTTAAGTTTAGGTATAGATCATTTTTGTTAATATTTGTAGTCTTTTCGATGTTGTTGATTATCTCGGTCAATGCCAATACGTTCAGTGTGCCTTGTCAGTTAAACCACACCTATTAGGGGTCCTTTGTTGACCTCACTTTTGGAGTGAGTTCTCAACCTCCTCTTCTTAAACCTTGGAACCTTCTAAACACTAAGGTTTCCTTAGTCATAAGATAATTCTAGAGAGTTGGTGAACACATAACCTAAGCCTAGAGACTTAGAAGGGTTAATAATAGGATTAAGCCATGCCTTTGGGACTTAGAAAAATCACCTACCCTATAGCCTAAACCTAATCCATGTACACCTCAAATTCAATTCAAATCCAGATTTCCAACCAAACCTCAAACATAATTTCAAATCCAAATCTAGGTCCAAAGTCAATTCCAAATGATTGAAGCCCAAGATCAAATCAAAATTTGAAATCCTTCCCAAGCCCTTTAATCAACCTTCATGAACTTGACCAAATTTCTATCCAATTCAATTCGAACACAATTGATTTTCTTATAAATCAATTGTACATTCAATTATCTTCTCAAATATGAATGAAATATAAATTCAAATATCCAAAACTAAATCCAAAATCAAATCAAAACCTAATTTAAACCCTTAAGGCCATTACCTTGAACTTGGCCAAAACCCATCTAATTAAAGTCACAATCAATGGATTTTCTCTTGAATCAATCATTCCTTCAACCATCTATCTAAATATAAATGAAACCTACAATCATCTAGTCAAACCAAAATTAACCCAAGTCAAACCCAACCTAGCCTAATTGACTTGAAATATTCAAATGAACCAAAACTCATTTGAATCTGAACCAATTACAATTGAATTTATATATCAATCTCAAATCTATATGTAAACTCAACTAAATCAAACTCAACCCTAATTCAAGCCAACTAAATCTAATTGGTTCACTTGACCCAAAGTGGCCAATTTGACCTACATGAACTAAAATCCAATTCAATCCAAATCAAAGTGAATTAAGTCAATCCAAAGTTCATGTCATGATTGTTGATCACTAGATGATCAATAGATAAATTAAAACCAAGCAACCCTTTAGCCTATATGAACCTGTTAGCCAAATTCTAAACAAAATCCATTGAAACTAATGCAAATCAACCCAAAATCAATATTTAAACATGAATTGACCTTCAATTGAGCCAAACCTAGCCAAATTGGCCCTCTTAACCCAAGCTGACCTAAATTGACATAAAGGGTCAAATTAGACTAAACTCATATTAAATCCAAATTAAATCAAACCAAAGCATAAAATCCTCTCCAAATAGTCATATGAACTTGACCTAATCTTTGGTTTGACCCAATTTGACAAATTGGCCAACTTAACCCATTTAGACCCATTTTAACCTTAGGTCAAATTGAGCCAAACCTAACCAAATGAACTCCAAATGAGATGAAATTTGGTCTAACTCACTGTTGACTCATTTCAAATCCGTGCAAATCAATTCAATATCAAATGACCACTCTACCTTTGGGCTAAGGGTATCACCTAAGATAGAACACCCATGTAAATTGTCATTTCTCTTCCTTGGCCACTTGACACTCATCCATTGGTCCTCCTAGGCTCCAAGGAAACTGTCCAACCTGACATAAGAGATGGTTGAGTTAGCCATGACTTATGGGGAGGTAAATTCACCTCACCTCGCTCATTGGAACACTTAGAATGAAGTACCTCCATTTTCATTTGCTAAGACACCCACTTATCCTTCATAGCAGCCACCTCCCATGCCTTGGGAAACCAAACTAAGCCACCTAAGGAGAATCCCAACCATCACAAGCAAAGGACAACCACTTGGAGCCAAAAATCACCATGAATGAGGTGATTTTTGGCCATTACAAGGAGAGAGAAAATAGAGAGGCAAAAGCTCTTCTGCACACACTCATTTCACTCTCCCAGAGCTCTCAAACCAACCAATAACCATTCCCACATAGTTTTTGAGAATAAACATCAAAATCAAGTGGATTCTTGTGAAGTTGTGGTGGCCATTGGTGGATACATTATTCTAAAGTGAAGCAAGTGCCCGAACCCATTCTAAAGCTTCTTCTTGCACTCAGGATCACATTCAAATCATCACCACCATCAAAAATCATCCTCGATGAGATAATTTTCAAAAGCCATAATTGGATTTAGGTTCTTTTGGTGGTTTATTTTTTTATTTTACATTTAGTTTTTATTTTATTTAGGTTTTTTATTCTTAGGTTTATATTATTATTTAGTTTAATTTAGGATTTTATATATTTTATTTTAGTTTATTTTTATTTTTTATTTTATTTTATTTTAAGGTTTAGGTTTATGTTTAGGTTTTCATTTAGGTTTTCATTATTTTTATTTTATTTTATTTAGGTTTAGGTTTTTTTATTTATTTTATTTATTATATTTTATTTAGTTTAGGTTTAGCTTTTTAGATTTTTAGCTTTTTAGGTTTTTAGGGTTTAGAGTTTAGCGTTTAGGGTTTAGGGTTAGGGTTTAGGTTTCAATGTCAGTTTAGGTTAGGGTTCTGGTGGTTTAAGGTTTAATTTTAGGCTTTAGGGTTTAGTGTTTTTTGGGTCACTGGGGGCTTGGGCTCTAGGCTCAGGGTCATGATTTAGGGTCAGGTGTTTAGGTCAAAGTTTAGGATGGGTTGAGCCAAGGTTTAGGGTTTATGGTTTACTTAGTTTAGTGATCAGGTTGGACTTTAGGTCCAGTGCAGGTTTGGGATCATGGTTTGGCAGGTTAGTTTTAGGGTAGGGTTTATGTTTAGAGTTTAGGATCTATGTAGGGCTTAGGGTTTCTTAAGCAAACCATTGGCTCTATTTAGTTTATTTTATTTTATAGAGGTTTATTTTTCATTTAGTTTTTTTATTTAATTTTATGTTTATTTATGAGTTTAGGTTTTTTATTTTAGTTTATTTTTAGGCTTAGGTTTAGGTTTAGGTTTATGTTTATTTTTTAGTTTTTTTTTTTATTTTATCTCTTAGGTTTAGGTTTTATTTTTATTTTATGGTTTTGGTTTAGGTTTTTATTTTATTTTTTTAGGTTTAGGTATTAGGTTTTTATTTTAGGTTTATTTTTAGGTTTTATTTTTTTGTTTAGGTTTAGGCTTATTTTTACTTTATTTTATTATAATTACTTTAGGGTTTAGGTTTAGGTTTATTTATTATTTTTTATTTTAGGTTTAGTTTTTTTTTAGTGTAGGGTTTAGGTTTTATTTTTTATTTATTTTTGGTTTTATGTGATTTATTTTTTTTAGGTTTTAGGTTTTATTTTGTTTTTATTTTATTTTATTTTATTTTATTCTTATTTTTACATTTAGGTTTTATTATATTTAGGTTTTATTTTTAGTTTAGTTTAGGTTTTTATTTATTTTATTTTATTTTAGTTTTTTATTTTTTTAGTTTATTTTCTTTTATGGTTTTGGTTTTGGTTTAGATTTTAGTTTATGTTTTTAATTTAATTTATTTTATTATTTTATTTTGGTTTAGGGTTTTTTATTAATTTTATTTTAATTTTTTATTTAATTTAGGTTTAGGATTTTAGCTTTTTAGGGTTTAGGGTTAATTTAAGGTTCAGGGTTTAGGGTTTGGGGTTTATGATTTAGTGTTTGGGGTTTGTTATTTTTTGGGTTTAGGATTTAGTTTTTAAAGTCTAGGTTTTATGGTTTAGGATTTAAGGTTTTAGGGTTTAGGGTTTATGGTTTAGGGTTTAAGGTTTTTGGGATTTAGGGTTATGGGTTATGGGTCTAGGTTTTAGGTTTAGCATTCAGGTTTTACTATAGGGTTTAAGGTTTTTGGAATTTTTTTTAATAGAGAATAAATTTAGATTCAACGTTTCTTCTATTTGATTTCATCAACCAAGTAACACACCTAGAATGAGCATGCATAGAGAAAATCAAAAACCCTAGATAACTAGAACTATCTCTATTGTAAAGGCACAGTTCCATAAGTAGCAGATCGGATGGCTCTCCCTGCCCATCTAACTACCCTACTCGAAAGATCCACCATCATATCCCCGATCTCTCCCTCTGCCCCCACCATAGTTGTAACCTCTATCGCTCCTCTTGCTTCCATAACCGCCATTATTTTGACCACCACCTCCATATCCACTAGCACCTCTAGATCCCCCACCACACTATGATAACCACTACCTCTGCTTTCGCCTCCACCGCTAGATCTAGACTAAGCCTAGTTGGCAGTGATGTTCCTACCCTCAAGGTTCTATCCAATCTTAGGGTTTAGGTATTAGTTTATTAGGTTTTAGGGTTTATGTTTATTTTTTATATTATTTAGTTAGTTTAGATTTTGGTTTAGGGCTTGGGGTTTACGGTTTAGGGTTTAGGGTTTAGGGTTTAGGGTTTTAGGGTTTATGCTTTTAGGGTTTAGGGTTTAGCGTTAGGGTTTAAGGTTTAGGATTTAGGGTTTTTTATTGTTTATGTTTTAGGGTTTTGTAGGTTTAGGGTTGTTGGTTTAGGGTTTAGGGTTTAGGGTTTAGGATTTATGGTTTATGGTAAATAGTTTTTTTTTCTTTTTAAAAATTAAGTAAACTGGTATGTCTAGGTTTATTTAGTTTATTTAGTTTATTTTTTTATTTATTTTAGTTTATTTTATATTTTTATTTCTATTTAGGTTTATTTTTATTTTTATTTAGTTTTTATTTATTTTTGGTTTAATTATTTCATTTTAGGTTTTTATTTTAGTTTAATTTTTAGGTTTATTTTTAGGTTTAGGTTCAGGTTTATTTTTTTAGTTGAGTTCTATTTTTATTTTATTTTTTAGGTTTAGGTTTTATTTTTTATTTCTAGGTGTAGGTTTAGGTTTTTATATTATAATTTTAGGTTTATGTTTTAGGTTTATTTTTAGGTTTTATTTTTTAGTTTAGGTTTAAGTTTATTTTTAGTTTATTTTTTTAATTTGGTTTGGGTTTATGTTTAGGTTTAGTTTATTTTAGGTTTAGGTTTAGGTTTTATTTCATTTAGTTTAGTTTATTCTAATTTAGGTTTAGGTTGATTTTACTTTGTTTATTTTATTTTTATTTTAGGTTTATGTTATTTTTTGGTTTTTTTTAATTTTGGGTTTAGGTTTTATTTTTTTATTTATTTTTAGGTTCTATTTTTAGGTTTATTTTTTAGATTTAGATTTTTATTAAGTTTTTATTTTATTTTATTTTAAGTTTATTTTATTTTTATTTTACGTTTAGGTTTTATTTTGTTTAGTTTTTTTATTTTTAGGTTAATTTTATTTACTTAGTTTAGTTTATGTTTTTATTTTTTTTATTTTCATTTAGTTTTTATTTTATTTTATTTTATTTTTAGGTTTAGGTTTAGGTTTAGGTTTAGGTTTTGGATTTAGTTTAGGTTTTTATTTTATTTTATTTTACTTATCTTATTTAGGTTTAGGTTTTGTTATTTATTTTATTTTTAGCTTTTATTTAGTTTAGGGTTAGGTTTTTAGGTTTTTAGGGTTTAGGGTTTAGGGTTTAGGGTTTGGGGTTTAGGGTTTCTTTCCAATAAAGGGAAAATTTTATTACCTTAAGAAAAGGATTAGAAAGTCCTTAAAAGGGGATAAATCTCCAAAACTAATGCTTAAAGAGCTACAATAAAGCCTAAAAAGATAAATCTCCTAATACAAGAGAAAAAGAAATGCAAAAGGAAAAGAGAGAAAACTTAGCAACGATCAAACCCTTTGAGCAACAACAAGCTAATACACGCCATCAAACCCAACATAAAGAAATAGGATAAAGAACAACCCAAAAGAAAAAATAACCACCAGCAACTAGCCAAAGTAAGGGTAAAACAACAACCACAATAAGCATCCCACCAATGCAACCACCAGCCAAAAGGATCACAACAGCCACCATCCAAACCAAGCAGCAACAAAGCCACCAAAATCAGAAGGGAAAGAAAAGACACAAAGGACCAACCAAACCAAACTTAGCAGAGCCACCAAAACCATAAAGGGTAGGAAAAGTCAGAGCCAAAACCTAAACATCCCAACCAACTCAAAGAAACTAGAGGGAAGCAACATAGCATAGAAACAAACGGTAAAAGCCATAAGCACCATAAGCCAGCAAAGCCAAAGAAAGCCAACCACCTGAAAGAAAATCTAAACCAGCCAAAGAAATACACAAAAGGAGGAGACAAGGCACCAGTCAACCAAGTTCTAGACAAAAACAACAAACAAATAAACCAACCAAAGGAAAATCAAACAGCTAAAGAAAAAGAATGAAAATGTAAAAGAATCTAACATATGGAAAACTAAATTTATCTAAATTAGACAAACCTCTTAAATGCTTAAGAATATTATCATTGGTAAACAAAGTAAAGTCTGAGAGATCGCATCCCAAACTAGCTAAAAAATCAACACAAGAGTTACCTTCTCTTAAAATATGTGTAATTTTAAAAAAAAGTTTAGGGAAAATAGCTTTAATATTTTTAATTAAATAGAAAAGTCCAACATTACCCTTATGGTTAGAATTGATCCTAGCAACAAACATCTTAGCATCATATTCCAACCAAATAGCTTGAAGATTTCACTCCAAACAAAGCTTAAGAGCATAAAAAATAGCCATCAATTCAACAGAAATAACTATTTAGTAGAAAGAGGAGTGGAAAATGCGAACATAATATTCCCATGATTATTTTTGAAAATATCACCACAACCTGACTTGTTATGTGTAATAGATCCATCAGTATTAATTTTAATGCAACAATTAGGAGGCTTAATCTAATGAATAATTTTATATTTAAGAGATGAGTCACAATATGGAAAATTGATACCCAATTTAGAGGCAACAAACATACACCCTCTAAAATTAGAACTTCTGAGAAGAATAGCCTTATGGAATTGAAATATTCAAATGAACCAAAACTCATTTGAATCTGAACCAATTGCAATTGAATTTATATATCAATCTCAAATTTATATGTAAACTCAACTAAATCAAAGTAATAGCCACCACAATTTTGATATGCCCTTTAACAGAATTAAGAAAATAAGCATCCAAATGTTGCATTAACATTAAATTGCCATTAAAATAACTTAGATTATATAAATCCTCATACAAACCCCAAACTTTAGAGGCAATGGCACCATTAACAAAAACATGATTAGAATTCTCAATATTAAAACATCACATGCATTTGGAAGGTAGATAAAAACCTTTGTCCCAAAGTAAAAAGTCAACAACAATATAATCCCTTAGAATTCTAAACACAAGAATAGAGTAAGAAGTAGGAATAATATTATTCCAAATTTAAAGAAAAATAGGAGAAGTGGATTTTTTTTAACTTTAACATAATGCCAAGTATCTTTAAAAGGAAATTCTCCATTACTAGAAAATTTAAAAATAATTTGATCCAAAAAACTACCATCAATAGGAATATTACTGAGGTTATTACTAATGAATGAAGGAATCAACTCATTTAAAAAAGAGAAATTCCATTCCCCATTATAAATAAAATGACTAACTTTCAAAGAACAAGTAGAATGGTAATTAACCAAAGAATCATTGGAAAAGTCCCCGATCTAGTTATCTTTCCAAAAGAAGGAAGACTCATTATTAATACCCCAAAAAATGAGAGGTTCCACTTTCCATTTAATATCACAGAGCCATTTTCAAACAATAGAATCACCATGTTTATAATTGCAAATCAAAGGATGATTACCTTTGTAATATTTAAATTTCATAAATTTTGCCCAAAGACTTTCATTTTTTTTAAAATTCCACCAAAGTTTATAAGAAAAAACATTGGTGGAGTCCATCAAAGATCTGCACCCAAGGCCACCTTCATAAATAGTACTACACATATTGGACCAAGAAGTCCAATGAAGACTTTTGGTTGAATTCCTAGAACCCCAAAAAAAGTTATTAAAAGTCTTTTAATATAAGAATAAAGAAGTAGGAACAATATTAAGCAACAAATAAAAAAGGAGGAGAATAAAGAATACTTTTAATAATAATTAATCTACCACCGAAAGATAAAATAATGAAATTAAAGGGTAGAAATTTTATTTTGAATATTATGAATTACCTCATCAAAGAGATGGGATCTCCTATGACCACAATATAAAGGGGAGCCTAAATATTTAATAGAAAGATTTTGATGAGAAAAACCTAAGATATCCTTATTTTATTAATTCTATGAATGTAAATAGAAGTAGAAGTGACAAAATAACTTTTATGAGTACTAATCAAAAGGCCACTTTCCTTTTCAAATTTATTTAAAAAAGCCTTAAACTTTTTAACATAATGTAATGAGCCATTACAAAATATTATGAAATCATTAGCAAAGCTCAAATGAGAGATAGCCAAACCACCAAGATTACTGAAATACATACTAGAATTCTTCTAAAAAAATATTAAGCCAACAAGACAAATATTCAATCGCAATAATAAAAAGTGACAGAGAAAGAGGGTCATCTTGTCTTATACCTTGAGAGGAATTAAGGAAACCAAAGTTTTCACAATTGATAACTAATGAAAACCAAACATTTCTAATTATATTGTTAACCAAAGAAACAAAATGATTAGAAAAACCAAATAAAGTTAAAATGCTATTAAGAAAATCCCAATAAATGTTATCATAAGCTTTTATGATGACAAGCTTAAAAAGTAAATTGCCACCTCTAATTTTAACATTGAAATGATGAATCAATTCTTGAACAAGCAAGATGTTATCTAAAATAGTTTTATCTTTCAAAAAGCTAGTTTGATTAGGAGAGATAATCTTAGGAGAAAACATACTAAGCCTATTAGTCAAAATTTTAGAAATCAATTTATTGAAAAAGGTACAAAGACTAGTAGGTCTAAAGTAATTCCAAAAGTCAATAGTATCTTTCTTAGAAATAAGAACAATAGAAATGCTAGTAAAATATTTAGGAATGGAATTCCTTTGAATAAAATCCTCAAAAGCATTAACAAGATCAACTTTAATAATTAACCAAGCTTTTTGAAAGAATAAAGTAGTGTAACTATCCAGCCCTACAATAAAATCAACATTTATACCATTAAGAATATTAAACATTTCCTCATCATATGGAGGAGTAACCAAGCACCCCTTATCCCTTATAGACATAATATAAGGGATGATAGAGGGATTGGATTAATGCTCAAGTTGAAAATTTTAATTTAAAAGATCTTTAAAATAATTAAGAGCAAAAGAAAATATATCCTCTTTTTTGGTACGCTAAGAACTATAAAAGTTCTTGATTTTATGAATGCGAACAAGAACTCTCCTTTTCATTACCAAAGCATGAAAATATTTAGTGTTTCTTTCTCCTTCAAAAAGATGCTTAGAGGCAACATTTTGTATCCAATAAGTCTTCTCCATATCCTGAAAATTAATGAGATTATCTTTAGCTTCAGTAAGATTATAACAAAAAGAAGAATCAGTAATAAGAAGTTCTTCCAAATCTTTCACCTTTTGTTCCATATTCTTGATATTATCAAAAAGATTTTTAAAATAGTTTTCAACTAAGTGATATTATGCTTAAGCCTTTTAAGCTTAAGCCAAAACCTCATCATACCGAATGTAAAATCATCAGGTGAAGGAGGAGCAAACTAATTATAAGCATTAACATCAAGAAAACTTTTATCTTGTAACCACATATTTTGAAAACAAAATTTTTAATGATATTATTGTTATGAACAACTTCCTTAATAGAAATAAAAAGAGGAGCATGATCCGAGAGAGTTCTACTAAGATGCTCCACCAAAGTTAATGGCCAACGGTTTAACCAATTATTACTAAATAAGGCATGATCCAACCGTTGCAACAATCTATGATTATTCCAAGTAAATTGAAAACCAATGAAACCAACATCATGAAGATTTCAATCCAAAATCATAATTACAAAATCTTCCATTGAATGTAAATTCAGTGAAGAACCCCCTTTCTTTTCATTCAAAGAAAGGACCGTATTGAAATCCCCACCAACAATCCAAGAATTATTAACAATAGAAGCAAAACTAGATAATTGATCCCAAAGAATTCTCCTCTCTAACTTGTTACAAGCAGCATAAACAAAAGAGCCAAAACCATTATAATCACTAAATGAAATATCCACATTAATAATTTGATGAAAATCATTCATAACATAAATAGTAAGAGAATTATTCCAAAATAACCAAATCTTTTTATTATTATTGAAATTAAAGTTGCTAAAACCAATCATCCTTCCCGCATGCATTATTTTAGAAGAAAAATTAAGTGGTTCAAGAATAACCAAGAAACCACATTATAAATTCTACAAAGATTCATAATTCTATTCCTAATAGTAAGAGTACCAATGCCCCTCACATTCCAAATAAGAAAGTTAAACATTAATTTTTATTAGGCAAAGAAAATGAAGAAGATCGAGTAGATCTAGAAACTTTAGGAGGATAATTTTTAAACTATCTTTTTCATTTTCACAAAAATAGTTTCAAAACTAGTCTCATTCTCCCTTGATACATCATCAGAAGAGTTTTATCATCATTATTAACAATAGATTTAGGAGAAGATCTCATTTGATAAGAAGACAAATCCTTTTTATCCATTAAATGAGAATTATCACTAAGCAAAGTACCATCTAGAATAACAGTTAAAGAAGGGGTAGAAACAGATTTATTAAGCAAACAAACACTCAGCTGCACATTATCAAGAAGCTCTATACCATCATTCTTACCTAAATTCAAAGAGGATAAAATAAGATTTTCTTTTAAAGATTTTCTTAGGCAAAATAACAGAACCATTTTCTAGATTTTCAGCAACACAAATTTCCATAGAATCTGAAACTAAAATAAATAAAAAAATCATCAACTTGCAAAATTTCAAGAATAACAAAAATAATAGCAGCCGAAACCTAATTAATCTCCAAAATAGTTTTAGAAGCTTTTTAATAAGCTTATCAGTACCACTTACATTGGGAACAACATTAGAAACATTAGGAACAACATTAAAAACATCAACAATATCATTCATAGCACCATTATCCTTTTCATTTAAAGCAATTTTTCTTTTATCACTTTTTAAATCTCCAATTTTTCCAGCAACCTTAGGATCTTTAACCACTTTCTTCCCAAGATGTGGATGAGTAATAAAACATTCTGAGACATCATGTCCATGAGTTTTGCAATGATTGCAGAAAGCTCGACTAGTTTTTCAATTTCCAAATCAGAGCACATAATAGCCATAACACTTTTGAAGGTCGTATGAACTAGGTTTAAAGAAATATCAAAGAAGTTGAATAATCCTTACCAGATAAGGCATCTTTGAAGGATTTAGAGGCAAAAGGTTTAGCTATACCCAAAGAATTGGAAGCCTGAGCTGGAGTAGCATGAGCATTTAGTTTTCCCCAAGTAATCATAGAAACCGATGCGATGGGAAATGGTGCCACTTAAGAACCAAACAAGGATCAACCAAAGGCCAAAGCCAAACCAGAAGAAATTTTTGGAAAACCAGCTCAAAAATGATGAGAAAGAGAACCAAAAGGAAAAGGAATCAAGAATCGTCAGAGCTCGAGATGGGAAGGGGCTATTGAAAATGGTTTAGATCTTTTGGTTTGGGTGGAGGGAGGGTTACTTTTTTTTTGGTTTTTTAGATTTTAGAAAGTTTTTTATATTTTTGATTTTTATTTTTTTTTAGGTTTAGCGTTTAGGGTTTAAGGTTTAGGGTTGTAGGTTTTTAGGGTTTAGGTTTACGTTAGGGATTTTTATTTTATTTATTTATTTACTTTTTATTTTTTTTAAATTAAGTAAACTTGTAGGTTTAAGTTTATTAAATTTATTTTTTATTTATTTTAGCTCATGTTATTTTTTATTTTTATTTAGATTTATTTTTATTTTAAGTTAGTTTAGTTTATTTATTTAAGGTTTATTTATTTTAGTTTAGGTTTTTATTTTAGTTTATTTTTTAGGGTTATGATTTCATTTAGGTTTATTTTTTTACTTTAGTTTTATATTTATTTTATTTTTTTGGTTTAGGTTTTTATATTATTTTTTAAGGTTTAGGTTTTAGGTTTTTATTTTAGGTTTATTTTCAGGTTTTATTTTCCAATTTAGGTTTAGTTTTATTTTTAATTTATTTTATTTTATTTAGTTTAGGTTTAGTTTATTTTAGGTTTAGAATTATGTTTTATTTATTTTAGTTCAGTTTATTTTAGTTTATGTCATGTTTATTTTATTTTTATTTTAGGTTTAGTTTTTTTATTAGTTTAGGGTTTAGGTTTTAATTTTTTTATTATTTTTAGGATATATTTTTAGGTTTATTTTTCAGGTTTAGGTTTTTATTTAGTTTTTATTTTATTTTGTTTTAGGTTTATTTTATTTATTAATTTAGGTTTAGTTTTTATTTTATTTATGTTTTTTATTTTTTTAGTTTAGTTCAAGCTTTTATTTATTTTATTTTTATTTTATTTTAAATTTTTATTATATTTTTTTACGTTTATGTTTAGGTTTGGGTTTTAGTTTATATTTTTATTTTATTTTATTTTTTATTTTATTTTGGCTTAGGTTTATTTATTTATTTTATTTTAAGGTTTTATTTAGTTTAGGTTTGGGTTTTAGCTTTTGTGGGTTTATGGTTCGTTTAGGGTTTTTTAGCATATAGGCATAAGTAGATTTAGGGTTTGGGGTTTAGGGTTTAGGGATTAGGGTTTAAGTTTTAGGGTTTAGGGTTTTGGGTTTAGGGTTTTAGGGTTTAGGATTTTGGGTTTACGGTTTAGGGATTTTGGGGCTTAGGGTCTAGGTTTTAAGGTTTAGGTTTTAGGTTTAGGGTTAAGGTTTTAGTTTAGGGTATAAGGTTTTTGGTTTTTTTTAATATAGAATAAAATTATACTTAACATTTCTTCTATTTGATTTCATCAACCAAGTAACACACCAAGTTTTCTAAGACACAAGCGATGACATTGATAAAAAATGAGCACGCAAAGAATAAATCAAAAATCTTAGATTACTAGAAGCATCTCTATTGTAAAGACACAGTTCCAAAAGCAGTAGATCGAATCGATAGATCTTTAGTTTCTCTAGTTCCCATCAAAACCAATGAGTCCTTTTAAGTAGCAAAATCCACCATCATTTCCCTGATCTCTCCCTCTGTGGTAGTAACCTTTGTCTTTCATCCTAGCTCCATAACCACCACAGCTCCGACCACCACCTTCATATCCACTAGCACCTCCAGATCCCCCACCACCACTGTGATAATTGCCGCCTCCAGTTTAGCCTCCACCGCTAGATCTAAATTGAGCTTGGTTGACGGTGATGTTCCTGTCATCAAGGTTCTACCCATTCTTAGGGGATAGGTTTAAGTTTATTAGGTTTTAGGGTTTATGTTTATTTTTTTATTTATTTAGTTACTTTAGGTTTATGTTCAGGGTTTGGAGTTTAGGATTTAGGGTTTAAGGTTAGGGTTTAGGGTTTAGGTATAGGGATTAAGGTTTTAGGTTTGTCTTTTTTTAAGTTTAGGGTTTAAAGTTAGGTTTAGGGTTTAGGATTTAGGGTTTATGGTTTTTTTATATTAAGTAAACCATAAGGTTTAGGTATAGTTAGTTTTTTAATTTATGTTTTATTTATTTTAGTTTATTTTTATTTATTTATTTTTTTTAGTCATTTTTTATTATTTATTTTTTTATTTCTTCAATTTAGTTTTTTTTATTTTATTTTTTTAGTTTAGGTATAGTTTATTTTAGGTTTATTTTAAGTTTTATTATTTTAAGTTTATTTTTATTTTATTTATTTTATTTTAGTTTAGTTTAGGTTTAGGTTTATTTATTTAGGTTTAGGTTTTATTTATCTATTTTGTGTTTTATTTTTTTTTGTTTTTTTAAGTTTTTTTTGGGTTTAGGGTTTAGTTTTTTTTTAGTTTTATTTCTAGGTTTTGGTTTTTATTTTATTTTATTTTAGGTTTATTTTAGATTTATTTTAAATTTAGTTTTTATTTTATTTTGGTTTTTTATTCTTAGGCTTATTTTATTTTTTGTAGTTTTATTTAGGTTTTTCTTTTTTTTTATTTTATTAGGTTTAGGTTTTAGTTTATTCTTATTTATTTTTTTGCTATTTATGTTTAGTTATTATATTATATACATATATTTTTTTATTTTTAGATTTTATTTCTCTTTAGTTTAGTTTTAGTTTTTTAGTGGTTTAGGGTTTTAGTCTTTAAGATTTTAGCATTTTGGGTTTTAGTGCAATGAAGGTTTAGGATCAGTGATGTGCCAGGGTTTTTAGGGGTTTAGGTTTTGGGTTTAGAGTTAGCTTAGTGGTTTTTTTTTTAAAATTAATTAAACTAATAGGTTTAGGTTTATTTACTGAATTTAGATTATTTTTTATTTATTTTAGTTTATTTTACCTTCTATTTTTATTTATGTTTATTTTTTATTTAGTTTAGTTTATTTATTTTAGTTTATTTTTTAGGTTTAGGTTTAGGTTTAAGTTTATTTTTTAGTTGAGTTTTATTTTTATTTTATTTTTTAGGTTTAGGTTTTAGGTTTTTATTTTAGGTTTACTATTATGTTTTTTATTTTAGTTTAGGTTTTGGTTTATTTTTAGTTTATTTTATTCTATTTCATTTAGGTTTAGTTTATTTTAGGTTTAAGTTTATGTTTTTTTTTTTAGTTTAGTTTAGTTTAGTTTAGGTTTAGGTTTATCTTATTTTATTTATTTTATTTATTTCATTTTTATTTCAGGTTTAGGTTTTTTCTTGTTTATGGTTTAGGTATTATTTTTTATTTATTTTTAGGTTTTATTTTTACGTTTACTTTTTAGGTTTAGGTTTATATTTAGTTTCGATTTTATTTTGATTTAGGTTTATTTTAGGTTTATTTTATTTTTATTTCATGTTTAGTTTTATTTTATTTAGGATTTTTATTCTTAGGTTTTTTTAGTTTAGTTTAGATTTTTATTATTTTATTTTAGTTTATTTGTATAGGTTTATTTTATTATATTTTTTGATTTAGGTTTAGGTTTTAGTTTAAGATTTTTATTTTATTTTATTTTTATTTTTATTTAGGTTTAAGTTTTTTATTTATTTTATTTTGAGGTTTTATTTAGTTTTGGTTTTTAGGTTTAGGTTTAGGTTTTGGTTTATGTTTTATTTTATTTTATTTTGGTTTAGATTCTTTTAATTTACTTTTAGGTTTTATTTAGTTTAAGTTTGTGTTTTGGCTGTTTTGTATTTTGGTTGTGGGTTTAGTGATCAGTATTTGTAGTTAGCATTTGTTTTGGTTTAGGGTTTAGGGTTAGTGTTTAGGGTTTAGGGTTTAGGGTTTAGGATTTTTTATTTTAAATTTATTAATGTGATAGGTTTAGGTTTATTTAGTTTATTTACTTTATTTTTTATTTATTATGTTTATTTTATTTTTTAATTTTATTTAGGATTATTTTTTATTTTTATTTTGTTTTGTTAAATTATTTTAGGTTTATTTATTTAAGTTTAGGTTTTTCACTTTAGGTTATTTTATAGGTTTAGGTTATGGTTCATATTTATTTTTATTATAGTTTTATTTTTATTTTATTTTTTTTGTTTTAGGTTATATTTTTTATTTTTAGGTTTAAATTTAGGTTATTATTTTATTTTCTGAGGTTTAGGTTTTAGGTTTTTTTAGTTTTATTTATAAGTTTTATTTTTTAGTTTAGGTTTAGGCTTATTTTTAATTTTTCATTTTATTTAGTTTAGTTTAGTTTTTATTTTTTTTTTTTTATTTAGTTTAGCTTTATTTATTTTGATTTAGGTTTGGGTTTATTTTATTTTGTTTATTTTAGCATTAGGTCTTTTTTGTTTAGGGTTTAGGTTTAATATTTATTTATTTTTAGGTTTAAATTTATATTTAGTTTTATTTTATTTTATTTTAGGCATTTTATTTTTATATTTCTTTTAGTTTTTTATTTTATTTAGTTTTGTTATTTTTAGGTTTATTTTCTTTTTTAGTTTAGTTTGGGGTTTTATTTATTTTATTTTAGTTTATTTTTTATTTTGTATTTTATTTTATTATTTTTAATTTTTATATTTTATTTGGGCTTAGCTTTTTTATTTATTTATTTTTTAGGTTTTATTTAGTTTAGGTTTAAGTTTCTGCTTTCTTGGTTTGAGGGTTTAGATTTAGGGTTTAGGGCATAGGATTAGGTCTGGTTTATGGCTTTTTTGGCCTAGGTTTAGGGTTTACTTTTGTGGCTAGTTTTTTGAGGGTCTGGTTGTTTTAGGTTTAGGTTTTGTTTAGTTAGTGAGTTTTAGGGTTTAGGCTTAGTTAGGTTTATTTTTTATTTTTAACAAGCAAACCAGTGTTTGGTTAGTTTAGTTTATTTATTATTTATTTATTTTAGTTTATTTTTTTATTTAGGTTTATTTTATTTTTTCATTTTTTATTTCTTTATTAATCACTTTAGTTTAGGTTTTATTTAGTTTTTTAATTTTTTTAGTTTTAGGTTTAGGTTTATTTTTAGTTTATTTCTTGGTTTTATTTTTATTTTTTTAGGTTTATTTTATTTTATTTTTAGGTTTAGGTTTAGTGTTTTATTTTATTTTGATTTATTTTAGCATTTTTAGTTAAGGTTTAGGTTTATTTTTAGTTTATTTTATATTATTTAGTTTTGGTTTAGGTTTATGTTTAGTTTATTTTAGGTTTAGGTCAATGTTTTATTTATTCTAGTTTAGTTTATTATTGTTTAGGTTTAGGTTTTATTTTTTTATTTACGCTTTTTTTATTTTTATTTTAGGTTTAGGGATTTTTTTTGTTTAGGGTTTAGGTTTTATTTTTTATTTATTTTTAGGTTTATTTTTAGGTTTATTATTTAGGTTTAGGTTTTATTTAGTTTTCAATTTATATTATATTTTATTTTATGTTTAGTTTTTATGTTATTAAGGTATTTTATTTTTTTCATTTTGTTTAGGTTTTTATTTATTTTATTTTAGTTTAGTTTTTATTTTCTTTTAGCTTAGGTTTTTAGGTTTCGGTTTCGGTTCAAGTTTAAGTTTAGGTTTTAGATTTTATTTTATTTTATTTTATTTTATTTTGGTTTAGGTTTTTATTTTTTTTTATTTTTAGGTTTTATTTAGTTTAGGTTTAGATTTTTAGTTTTGTGGTTGGGCAGGGTTTAGTGAGGGTTTTGGGTTTAGTTTCTGGTTTTTTATTTTGGATTTAGGGTTTATTTTTATTTTATTTATTTTGGTTTTCTTTTATCCAGTTTATTTATTTTATTTTTAGGTTTTATTTTAGTTTTTTTTTAGGCTTAAGTTTAGGTTTAGGTTTATGTTTTAGTCTAGTTTTTATCTTTATTTTATTTTTTAAGTTTAGGTTTTATTTTATTTTTTTTTGGTTTAGGTTTAGGCTTTTATTTTATTTTTGGTTTATTTTTAGGTTTTATTTTTTTAGGTTTATGATTATTTTTAGTTTATTTTATTTTCTTTAGTTTAGGTTTAGGTTTAGGTAGTCTATTTTAGGTCTGTATAGTTTGTTTTTAGGTTTTTAGGTTTTATTTATTTTAGTTTAATTTATCTTAGTTTAGGTTTACATTTCTTTATTTTATTTTAGGTTTAGGTTTTTTTTTTTAATTTTTAGGTTTATTTTTTTTATATATTAAGTTTATTTTTTTTAGGTTTATTATTTTAGGTTTAGGCTTTTATTTAGTTTTTATTATATTTTATTTTAGGTTTATTTTATTTTTATTTTAAGTTTAGTTTCCTTTTTTAATTTAAGTTTTTTAATTTTTTCATTTAGTTTAGGTTTTTATTTATTTTATTTTAGTTTAGTTTTTATTTTTTGTTGTATTTCCTTTTTATGTTTAGGTTTAAGTTTAGGTCTCAGTTTATGTTTTTATTTTATTTTATCTTATTTTTTTTTTTATTTTGCATAAGTTTTTTTTTTAATTTTAGGTCTTTATTTAGTTTAGCTCAGGTTTTATGGCTCAGGGTTTAGATGGTGGTAGGATCTATGGCTCAGTGGTCTTGTGCTTTTTTAGGCAGAGCCCAGTTTCAGAGTGGCCTGGGGAGGAGGTTAACCCAGGGCCAGGGCCTTAGGGCCTCAGGTTAGTTAGGGCCCAGGAGTTTAGATTTTGCCCAGGGCCCAGTGCCCAGTTTAGCCCAGTTTTCTAGGGCCTGGTCAGGGTTTGGAGTGGGTCAGTGGATCAGGGTGTGGCTAGGGTTTGTTTAGGGTTTAGTGGCCCAGGGTTTAGAGTTTAGCGGTCAGGTTAGAGGGTAGGGTCAGGTCTAGGGTTTAGTTTTGATTTTTTATTTTGTTTATTTTTTTTAGGTTTATGTTTTTGTCTAGGTTTTTATTTTATTTTATTTTTGACTTTATTTTGGTTTAGGTTTATTTATTTATTTTATTTTTAGGTTTTATTTTGTTTAGGTTTAGGTATTAGCTTTTTAAGGATTAGGGTTAGTTTAGGGTTTAGGGTTTAGGTTTTAGGGTTTAAGGTTTGGGGTTTATGATTTAGGATTTAGAGTTTAGGGATTTTAAGGAGACCCACAAAGAAGGGAATTTTATTGCCACAAAAAAATGAGTAAAGGTCCTCAAGAGGGGATAATTCTCTTTACATTTAGCCTACAAAGAAAAATCCCCTATCTAATGCAACAAAAGCAAGGAAACTAAATAAAAACAATAATAGACCAAAAAATAAATAAGAAACAACACTGGAAATAGGATGATCAGCCAAAGCCCACTATTAGGGTCAGATGTCTTTTGAGAGTTGCACAATCCACATCTAGGATCCGAAACCTGCAGAGAACCTGTAAAAGAATCTTACAAGTAACTAGAAATTATAATTATCCCAGCTAGAGAAAATCAAGCTTTAGCACATAATAAAGAGCAATATAAGAGAAAAGTTCTAATAAGGCTCAGGTTCAGTCACCTGCATCTTCAGGGGAAACCACAAATGTGAGTATCCAGACTTCAAAAGAAGGGTTACAGTCACATATGCTGCTACCAGCCAAAAATAATCTGGAAATCATCCCAGCCATCATAGCCCACTTACCTCGATGAAGGCAATCCGCTAAAGAGTGAAACTCAATAATTCTCTCGTAATTGCAGACCAAGCAATAGAAAAAGATGGCCCAAAAAACATTTAGCCGATGAAATTCCACCAAGCCCAAAATGAAGTAGCATCAATAAAACCACCATAGTAGAAATAAAAGAGCAGCTGCCAAGATATCACCCAAAAAACAAAGCAACCATGAATAAGAACCAAACCCACTAGAGTCACTAGACAACCACAGGCAATATGCCAAAACCAAAATAATAACCTACAACTAGCACTAAGAAACCAATAATTCCAAACTATATTAGAGGTCAAGGCCAACACTAATAATAGCCACCACTCCAACCCATATAGCAGAGGCAAGAAATAAAAAGATAATCACAATACCTCCATCAGAAATAGAAAGTCAGCCTCAAAAAATTAGCAACACCCAAACACCATAAGGCCAAAACCAAAATAAAGAAAATCCACCAAAAGGTCAACCCTATAAGCTAACAATAGATCTGAAAGAAAACCAAAAGGAAAACCAACCAAACCAACCAGCACAACTAGCCAGCCCACAAGACCATCCATCTAAATAAAAAAGCAATAGAAGAGCCAACACCGATACGGAAATAGCCAGTCCGAAAGGGAGGCAATCCCAACACAGAGAAAGGCAGGCATAGTGACAACTAACAGGAAGCCACCCAAAACTACCAAGAAATAAATGGTAATCACCCAATCAGATAAAATTCCATAGCCTAGGAGGACCACCCAACCACATACAACCAACCAGAGTGGCAAGAAAAATAGACCAAGGCCCAATCTAAACACAAAAATCACCAAAATGCCCAAAAAAAACTCAAGAGTAAAAAGATTGACAATAGCCATCAAATAATAGCCACCCAAGATAGCCATGTAGAGGGTAGTAGCAAATAGCAGAATCCACCAAGCCCAAAAATAGCAGCAAAAAATCCTCCCTAGGTAAACAAATAGCCAAAATTAGAGGCATAACTAGGACCAATTAAGAAAGGAGAAAAGCCAAAAGCACATAGAGGCATAACCTAGAAGGAGGCCACCACAAGATCAAGGCAGTACATGAAGAAACTGTTGACATTTAGATCCCTAAATAAAATAGTCAGCCAAAGAGAACACCTCTCTAATAAAATCGGTTGAATAGCTAGCCACCACCTCAAAGAGATCTCCCAAGTACTACAATACAAACTAGACAAGAGAGTGAAACAACCAAAAAAATACAGCAAAATGAAAATGCACATAGAGAAAATCATAGAGAACCTAAAATACACAAAGTAAACTTAATTTCTAAGTTAAGGAAATCCAGTGTTATCTAGATTAACTAAGCCTCTCAATTTTCTAGGTAAATTACAATGTTCATAAAGACTGAGATCTTTAATTTAGCACTTAGATTAGCCAGATAATCTACACAGATATTTCCTTCACCCCAAATGTGAGAAATTTTAAAGCAAAATTGAGAGAAGAGTGCTCTAGTATGATTAAAAAGGTAGAATAAATCTGCATTCCCCATCTTAGTGGAAGTCAGCATGTCAATGAGTAAGAGAGCATCAACTTCAATCCAAATATTGATAAAACCTTTTTGCAAAGAAATTTCAATAGCTTTATTTACAACCATTAATTCAGCATAGATAACAGAACAAGCTTTAGGAGGATAAGCAAAAGCACAAATGACATTACCTTTAAAACCCCTAAAATTACCACCATAACCAAATGTATTCTGAGAGACAGAGCCATCTATATTAATTTTAATAATATTATTATGAGATTTTATCCAATATATAATCTTATCTTCTTTACAGAAGGTGATCTCAGCCAAGTAAAGATCCAATTTTTTTGGCCACAAATTTGCAACCTCTAAAATGAGTGTTACTAATTAAATTAGCATTAACTAAAGCATGAATTTTTTCTTTGGTTCTAGCAATAATCCTTTTATGATTCATAGGAATGCCATGATATTTAGCATCATTTACATCCATCCATATGGACCTAAAAAGGGTAATGGCAATTAAAACTTTGATATGGCCTTTCATAGTTTTTTTGAAACATGCTTCAAGAAATTGATATAAAGAAAGAGAAACATGGAAATGGTTAGTATTAAAAAGATCATCATACCAAAATTATAATTTGGAGGAAATAACATCATTGACAAAACATGATTAACATTTTCAATATGAAATCTACAATTACATTTGGAAGGCAAATGAAAACCTATAACCTAGAGCAAGGAATCAACAAGAATGAAGTTTTTCAGAATTCTCCAATTAAGAACAGAATAAGAGATCAGGATGATATTATTCCAAAGTTTAATAAATACATTAGATGTAATATGAGCGTCTCTAATATAATTCCAAGCCTCTTTAAGAATGAAATCACCATTATAAGGTAGCTTAAAAGGAATTTTATCAGGCTTGTTGGAAAGGATAGGAATATCAGTAAATTTATAAAAAAGAGATATAAGAATAAAGTCACTAAGTCTACTATCATTCCACCTGTTATTAAGCCAAAAAGAGTTAACTTTAGTAACAATAGTAGAATGGGTAGATAGAAAAGAATCAATAGAACCACAACCAATCTAGTTGCCTTGCTAAAAGAAAGAAGATCCTAAATTTATTCCCCAAAATATCAAGGATTCAGCCTCCCATTTAATGGAGAAAAGCCTTTTCCAAATCATGGAGTCACCCACTTTATAGAGGTGCTAACCCTAGATTTAGCTATCATTAGCCTAGAGGCTATCTTTTTTTTTCTAAAATTCTACTAGAGTTTATGTGAGAAGGCGAATAGCTTCACAAATAGGTTTGCAAGCACCTTCACCCGAGGACCACAACATTTATGCCAAGAAGTCCAATGCATCCTTTTAACCAAATTATTAGAGGCCCAGAAAAATTTATTAAGGAGATGATCAATTCTATTTAAGATAGACTTAGTAGAAATAATGGTTTGAATAAGATATAAAGGCATCAAATTAAGAGTACTCTTAAGCAAAGTAAGTCTGCCACCAAAAAAGAGTATGTGAAATTCTCACACCAAAATTTTATTTGAAATTTTTTGGATAAGCTCATAAAAAAGATGGGATTTTTTTTGACCTTTAAAAATAGGAGCACCCAGATATTTAATAGAGAGTTGTTGGTGTTTAAAGTTAGTGATTCTCAAGATATGATTGATTTTATTATTAAAAATTTTAGAGGTGCTAATAAAGTAGCTCTTGCTTTCACTAATAGAAAAACCACTTTCTCTACCAAAATTATTTAAAATTTTCTTAAGTCTTTTGATATGATGAAAGGAAGCATTAGAAAAGATATTGAAATCATCAATAAAGCTAAGTTGAGAAATAAGGATACCACCAAGAGTTTTAAAATACATGCTAGGATTGATTTTGAATAAATCATTTAAACTCATAGAAAGGTATTCCACAACAATAATAAACAAAGAAGGGGACAAAGGATCTCCTTATCTCAAACCATGAGAAGAAGGAAAAATCTTAAAGCTTCACCATTAAGAAGAATAAAAAACAAGGCATTATTAATATAGTTTTAATAAGGTTAATGAAATTATCAGAGAAACCAAATAAATGCAAGATATTTAAAAGGAAATCCCAAGAGATATTATCAAGGGCTTTAGAAATATCTAATTTAAAAAGGATGTTACCACTTCTAGTTGGAACAACCAAATCATGAATAAGCCCTTGAGCAAGATGAATGTTATAATGAATAGATCTCCCTCTAACAAAACCAGTTTGGTTAAGAGAGATAATTTTTTTGAAGCCCAGGACTTAATCTATTAGCAAAAATTATAGAATTCAATTTATTAAAGAAAGTGCAAAGACTAATAGGTTTGAGATCACTCAAAGAACCCGAATTATCTTTTTTATGTATGAGAATAATGGAAGTGCTTGAAAAATATTTAGGGAGAGGATTACCAATTAAGGAATCAACAATAGCATCAACTAAGTCATGCTAAAAAGTAGACCAACAATTTTGAAAAATTGATTTGTATAACCCTCCCAAAGAATCTAATAAATGTTCATGCTATTGAGAACTTTACCAATCTCATCTTTAGTAGGCAACCTAGTAAGCCAATGATTGCCATCATTGGTAATAATAGAGGGGATTAAAAGTGAATTAGAAATAACTTCATAAGAGTGGCTTTTATTAAGCATATTTCTAAAGTGGTTAATAATAGAATCTTTAATAACATTAATATTAGTGATCCAATCTCCATTATCACTTTTAATTTTTTGGATAGAATTTAAAGCTCTCTTTTTATTAAATAAAGCATGAAAATACTAAGTATTTCTATCGCCATCAGTAATATGTTTGCTAGAAATTTTTTGTCTCCAATAGGTCTCTTCCATATTCAGATAATTAATAAGATTATCTTTTGCTTCATTCAAATCCTTAAGCTTAGAAGAATCAGTCAAAATAGCATTTTCAAGATCACAAACCAAAAGTTTCATATTTTTTGTATTAGTAAAAAGATTTGTAAAACAACCTTTCTTTCACCAAACCCATTTTGTTTGAGCCTTTTAAGCTTAAACCATAATCAATGCATACCCCTAATTGAATCATTAGGGTGTAAAGCGGCAATCCAATTAATGGCCACGACTTTAAGAAAATCCCGATGCTGAATCCACATATTTTGAAATTTAAAAGAGGGTGAGGTGTTTAATCTTTTAGAGTTATCTTTAATAGAAACCAAAAGAGCAGCATGATCAGATAAAGTTCTACTCAAATGGTCAACACAGGTAAGAGACCATTGATTAATCCAATGATAGTTGAAAAGAATTTTGTCAAGATGTTGCTAGAGCTTAGAGTTTTTCCAAGTATAATTATAGCCTTTAAAACCAATGTCAATAAGATTGCAAATAAGAATCATATTTAAAAAATTCTTCCATAGAATGAATATTAGAGAGCAACCCCTTCTTCTTTGATGAATATAAAATAGTGTTGAAATCACCCCAACCAACCAAGGTTTGTTAATTGAAAGAGCAAAACTTCTCAAATTCTCCCAAAGAACATTCCCAACTCATCAAGAAGCATAAACAAAAGAACCAAGCACACAAGAATCACCAAAAGAAATTTGAGCATTTATAACATGTTGAAGATCATCTAAAATTTAAATATTTAAGAAGATATTCCAAAAGCACCAAATTTTATTATTGATGTTAGAGAAAAAATTACTAAAATTAAGCATTCTAGCAACATGATTGATTTTATCAGCATGTATAAGAGGTTCGATAATAATAAGTAAAGAGATATTGTTAATTCTATAGAGATTTCTAATAATGACACACAATGGTTAGGGTACCAATCCCTCCAACATTCCAAATAAGAGAATTAAACATAAAAAATTGTAAAAGGAAATTAAATGATAATAATAAAGAGAGAAGGAGAGAGAGAAAGAATAATAAATCCTCTCTTAAGCCAAAAATTGTAACAACACATTATTTATGTGAAGAGGATCTAGATCTACTAGATTTGGCAAGATTACAAGGTTATATCTTAGAGTTCTTAGTTTTCTTTTTAAAGACAGTTCAAAAATTTCTATTTTTTTATCCAAAGTGTCACCATCTGAATAAGTTTGATTAAGAATATTATTAATAGAATAATGATTAGCAAGAACATCTCTAATCGCAACTTCCCCCTCTTCCAAATCAATATTTTGTTGAAAAGTGGGATTAGAATGAAGATCAATTTTGGAATTAGGGGAAGGAGAAGAAATTATACCATTCAAAGCATAATTACCAATGTCAGAATCAAAGTTTTGCTCAAGAATTTTAGCCACATTCAAGTTATCATTTAAAACATCATTCTGATCAATTAATGCTGGCAAAGAAGTAGCAATAGACTCATTAGAGAATGAATCATCATTTTTTCAGCCTCTTTTAATATGGAATTAGCCATAATAGACATATTCTCATGTAAAGAAAGGTTGTTGGACAAATCATCTTTTCAACATTATTAGTACCTTTGTCATGGTCAGAATGAGAAGTAGAAACAACAATTTTAGGAACATCAAAAGATTCCAAAGAATCTAACCTAATATTAACATTTAAGTTAATTTTAGGCATAAAAATAGCTTTATTAACTTTATCTGTAGCTAATTTAGAGTTAGGATCATTGAAAATTTTCTTTTTAAGATAAAGGTGAAGAACAAAACACTCCAAATTATCATGAACATGTATCTTGCAATGGGAACAGAAAATTGGAAATATTTTAAATTCAACCTTTGTAAATAAGCAAGCTTTTTAGATTCAATCTAGAAATCCTTAGGATATTTTTTGGATATGTCAAGTTCAACCAACATACGAAAAGAGAGGACGGATCTCACGCCAATCAATTTGAAGCGACCAAATGAAAAGAGCCCTGATAGCAAATAAAACCTGGTGGGTAACATAGTGGATTCTCATATTTGGAAGAGCTAAGCACATAGGAATAGTAGGTGATTCCTCCTTTATATCAAAAAGGGGATATCACTTCAACAAATGCATTTGAAAATTAAAGACAAAATAAGATTGACATGAGAAAACCCTTGAATAATCCAAATCATTCATAATTTGAATTAGAATATGTCTTGGTTCGATCAAGCCAATAAAGAAAGTACTTGAAAGTTTAAGGTTATGGAAAAAAGATCAGATCTTATCCAAATTTGGCCAGCAGAAAGAAAATTTTCCAGTCAAAGTTAATTTTAAAGGTTTTGCAAGATTTTTAACATCAAGATCTGAACAAAAGATCATGAACATACCTCAAAAAGAAGTCAAAATAAGATTCATCGAGTTAGAAGAGGTAGAGCTCTTACTACAAAGTGCATTCTTAGAGGATTTAATAGCAGGAATGGCATTAGGTTTAGGAATCCCCATAAAATCAGATGCCCTAGCTAGATCACCTAAAATGGGAGAAATAAGCCACAAGTTTGAGGTCACCGTAGCCATAATCAGAAGAGATGATACAAATGAGCAGCTAGAGATTGAAAATACTCTAGAAATCAGTTATGAATGATGAAGGATCCACCAAAAATGCAAGAAGGGGATGCATAGATGAACGGGAAAATGAAATCGCTAGAGCGCCACAAGGGAGGGGGTTTAGGGGTTTAGGTTTATTTTATTTAGTTTATTTAATTTAATTTTTATTTAATTCTTAGGTTAGGATTATTTAATTTAGGTTTACTTTATTTATTTAGTTTTGTTTAAGTGTATTTTAGGTTTATTTAGCTTAGGTATTATTTAGGTTTATTTAGTTTAATTTATTTAGGTTTAGGTTTAAGGTTTAGGGTTTAGGTTATTAGGGCTTAGGGTTTAGGTTTAGGGTTTTAGGGTGTAGCTTTAGGGTTTATATTTTAGGTTTAGAGTTCAAGTTTTAGTTTAGGGTTTAGAGTTTTTGGGTTATTTTTTTAACAAAGAACAAATTCATATTTTATATTTCATCTTTTTGATTTCATCAACCAAGTAATGCACCAAGTTTTCTAAGACACAAGCGACAACATTGATAAAAAATGAGCACGCATAGAGCAAATAAAAAACCCTAGATAACTAAAACCATTTTTACTGCAAAGGCACAATTCCATAAGTAACATATCGAATCGACTGTTCTTCAGTTTCTCTAGTTCCCATCAAAACCACCCTGACCTCTTGAATAGCGGCATCCACCATCATATCCCCAACCTCTCGCTCCACCACCACAATGGTTGTAACCTCCATTACTCCTCCCGCCTCCATAACCAACACTGCTCTGATGACCACCTCCATATCCACCAGCACCTACAGATCCCCCACCACCACTGTGATAATCGTCACCTCTACCTTCCCCTCCACCACTAGATCTAGACTTAGCCTCATTGATGGTGATGTTCTTGCCATCAAGGTTCTGACCATTCTTAGGGTTTAGGTTTAGATTTAGGTTTATTAGGTTTTATGGTTTAGGTTTTAGCTTTGGTTTTTATTTTATTTTTTATTTAGTTTAGTTTGTGGTTAATGGTTTATGGTTTATGGTTTAGGGTTTTAGGGTTTAGCATTTAGGGTTTAGGTTTAGGTTCGTGGTTTAATGTTTAGTGTTTTGTGTTTTTATAGATTAGGATTAGGGTTTATCTTTACTTTAGGTTTTAGTTTATAGTTTAAGGTTTAAGGTTTAGGGTTTAAGGTTTTTTTTTACAATAAAGTTTAGGTTTAAGGATTTTAAGGTTTAAGGTTTAGAATTTTAGGGTTTAGAGTTTAGGGTTTAGGGTTTTGGGTTGTATGCTTAGGGTTTAGGGTTTTTAGAGTTTAGGATTTAGGGTTTATTTTAGGTTTTAGGTTTTAAGGTTAGGGTTCAAGTTTTAGTTTAGGGTTTCGGGTTTTTAGTATTTGATTTTTAATAGAGAAAAAATTCAGATTCAATATTTCTTCTTTCGATTTCATAAACCAACACACCAACTTTTCTAAGACACAAGCAATGACATAGATAAAAAATGAGCATGCATAGAAATAAAAATACTAGATAATTAGAATCATCTTTATCAGAAGACATAGTTCCATAAGTAATGATAGGATCATTCTTCAATTTCTCTAGCTCCCATCGAACCACATCACCTCCCTAGCAAAGATCCACCATCATTAGTTTTATTTTATTTTATTTTGTTTATTTTAAGTTTATTTTTTTATTTATTTTATTATTAGGTTTATTTAATAAGTTTAGGTTTTAGGTTTTAGTGTTTGTGTAGTTTAGGATTTGTGGCTCACGAAGGTTGTGGTAGGAGGAGGATTAGGGTCAGTTAGGTCAGTGGTCCAGGTGGTTTGGGGTGGTGGTCACTTCAGCCTCAGGATCAGGGTTAAGGCCTGGGTTAAGTGCTAGGGTCAATATGGCTTAGCTTAGGTTTAGGTGGCTATGGCCTGTGGTAGGAGTTTAAGTCACAGGGTGTGGCTCAGGATCTTGTGGGCCTGGCCTCAGGGCCTATGGCTCAGTTTATGCTCAGTGGTCAAGGCTCAGGGCCTAAAGCCTGATAGGGCTCAGTCTTAGGGTCATCTTCATGGCTCATAGGGCAGGCCCAGTTAGTTTAGGATAGGTAGTCAGTTTAGGGTTTAAAAAAAACAAGCAAACCGCAAGTTTAGTTTATTTCATTTTAGTTTATTTTATTTTATTTTATTTAGGTTTATTTTATTTTATTTAGTTTAGTTTATAAATTAGGTTTATTTTATTTTAAGATCAGTTTAGGTTTCATTTTTTTTTAGTTTATTTTATTTTACATTTAGGTTTAGTTTTATTATTTATTTAGGTTAAAGCACTTTTAGGTTTAGGTTTGGTTTTATTATTTTTAGGTTTTAATTTTAGGTTTTAATTTTAGGGTGTTTTTTAGGTTTTATTTTAGTTTAGGTTTTGGTTTTTTAGTTTATCATTTTATTTAGTTTAGGGTTTAGTTTTATTTTAGGTTATCATTTCGGTTTTATTTAGTTTAGTTTTATTTAGGATTAGGTTTATTTTGTATATTTAGATTTAGTTTTTTTAGTTTAGTTTAGTTTTATTTTTTATTTTAGGTTTTATTTTAAGTTTACCATTTAGATTTTGTTTTATTTTGTTTTTTTTTATTATGTATTTTATTCTTATTTTATGTTTAGTTTTATTTTATTTAGGTTTTTTATTTTTAAGTTTATTTTTTAGTTTTGTTTAGGTTTTTATTTATTTTATTTTAGTTTAACTTTTATTTTTTAATTTATAATATTTTTGAATTTAGGTTTAGATTTGGGATTTACTTTAGGTTTTTATTTTATTTTATTTTATTTTAAGAGTTTATTTATTTATTTTACTTTTTTATTTTAGTTTAGTGGATCTTTTGTGGTTTAGTTTTTAGGGTTTAGGGTTTACCATAACAGGTTTAGGGTTTAGGGTTAGGTGGTTTAGTGTAGAGTTTAGGGTTTGGGTTGGGTTTATGGTTTAACGCTTTAGTTTTTAGGGTTAGGGTTTATATTTTTTTATTTATATTATTATTTTAATTAAGTAAACCCATAAGATTAGGTTTATTTAGTTTATTTTATTTTATTTTATTGTTTATTTTATTTTTTATTTAGGTTAATTGATTTATTCTTTAGGTTTATTTATTTTATTTTAAGTTTTTATTTTAGTTTATTTTCTTAAGTTTAGGTTAGTTAAGTTTTGTTTAGTTTCATTTTTATTTTATTTGCTTAGTTTAGGTTTTATTTTTATTTTTGGTTTAGGTTAATGTTTTATTATATTTTTTTGAGTTTAGGTTTTAGGTTATTATTAGGTTTACTTTTAGGTTTTAGTTTTAGTTTATGTTCACGCTTATTTTTAGTTTTTTTTTTTGGGGGGTTTAGGTTTTATTTATTCTAGTTAAGTCTATTTTAGTTTAGGTTTATGTTTTTTTAATTTTAATTTTAGGATTAAGTTTTTTTTTTTTAGTTTAGGTTTTATTTTATTTTTTTATTTTTTTTTTTATTTTAAGTTTATTTTTAGGTTTAGGTTTTATTTAGTTATTTTATTTTATTTTAGGTTTATTTTATTTTATTTTAGTATATTTTATTTTCTTCAGTTTTTATTCTTTAGTTTAGTTTAAGTTTTATTTTTTTTTTTATTTTAGTTTATTTTATATTATATTTTGATTTAGATTTTTTATTTTGATTTAATTTAGTTTATTTATTTTAGGTTTATTTATTTTAGTTTATTTTTAAGATTAAGTTTTACTTATTTTTAGTTTAGTTTTATTTTATTTTACCTTTTAGGTTTAAGTTTTATTTTTATTTTAGGTTTTTTGGTACTTTTGTTTTAGGTTAGGTTTGGATTTGTTATTTTTAGGTTTTTTTTTAGGTTTTATTTTAGTTAATTTTTTAGTTTAGGTTTTGGTTTATTTCTAATTTATCTTATTTTATTTTGTTTAGGGTTTAGGTTTACATTTAGGTTTTATTTATTTTATTTTAGTTTATTTTAGTTTAGGTGTAGGTTTAGGTTTACTTTGTATATTTAGGTTTAGGTTTTTTTGAGTTTAGGTTTTTTTTTTTATTTATTATTAGTTTTATTTTAGGTTTAACGCTTTTTTTTTTTATTGAGTTTTTTTTTATGTTAGTTTATTTATTTAGGTTTACTTTATTTTATTTTATCTTTAGTTTTATTTTATTTAGGTTTTAAGTTTATTTTATTTTATTTAGATTAGGTTTATTTATTTTATTTTATTTAGTTTATTCTAATTTATTTTATTTTAAATTTAGGTTAAGGTAGATTTAGTATTTTTTTATTTATTTTATTTAGGTTTAGTTTATTTAATATTTTATTTTGCTTTATTTTAGTTTATGTTTTAGTTTTAGGTTTTGGGTTTAGTCTGGCTCAGGGTTTAGGGTTTAGGTGGGTGGTTTAGTGGCTGGGGCCCAGGGTTTAGAGCCCAGCATTTTGTGGGTTTGGGCTCAGGGTTTAGGCCTGGGTAGAGTTTCAGTTTAGGGCATGTTTAGTTAGGGTGGGGTCACCATTTATTTAGTACACCATAGTTTTGTGGGTAGGGTTTAGGGCCTAGGGCCTGGGGCCTGTCAGGTTTTGTGGTCAGGTTTAGGGTTTAGGGTTAGGGTTTAGGGTTTGGGTTTAGGGTCAGTTTAGATTTAGTAGGGTCAGGGTTTGGGTAGTGTTAGTTTAGCATTTAGAGTTAGGGTTAGGTTATTTTATATTTATATTATTTTTAAAAAAGTAAACCCATAGGTTTAGGTTTATTTAGTTTATTCTCATTTATTTATTTTTATTTTATTTTTATTTCATTTTAGTTTATTTTATTTTTATTTAGTTTAGTTTATTTATTTTAGGTTTATTTTTTTTAGTTTAAGTTTTTTATTTTAGTTTCTTTATTTAGGTTTATTTTTTTTAGTTTAGTTTTATTTTTATTTTATTTTTTAGGTTTTGGTTTTATTTTTTATTTTTTGGTTTTGGTTTAGGTTATTATTGTATTTTTTTTAGGTTTCGGTTTTAGGTTTTTATTTTTTTTAGTTTAGGTTTAAGTTTATTTTTAGTTTATTTTATTTAATACACTATGTTATGGCATCCTATATTATAATACACTATAACATATTATATTATATTATATTACATACCACATCACAAGGGAATACTTAAGATACAAAATCATAAAATTAGTCCAAACAATAAAATATTATATATTTTAGTCAAATCACTTACATTTTTTAAATTGAAATAATATATTATTATTCCATGCTCTACCTATTATGAATTTGGCCAAATTCCACCATTTTAAATTCTAAATAAACATTTATATGAATAATGCTAGTGTAGGCTCGATTGCATTATTGTAAAATTGTAAAAGAATTTAAAATGCATAGAACAATATATTATGATATATGATGCTATACTATGCTACAACATATAATATTTATTTTGAACATAAAATCTTACCTTTTAGACTACAACTGGCATAGCACGCCTTTGGTACTACAACCTAATTCTCACTTCAAATTTATCATATTTCATTATATGATTTATTAAATTAATATTTTTATGATTTATATTAATTTAGACTATAAGTCACAATACCATAATATACTAAAACATTTCAAAACATCTTATAATATCTAAAAACACATCACTACATGATCAAATATATGATGCTATGATATACTATAATATATGGTATTATAATATGATTTAGGGTATTCAAATCTCTAATAGTCAAGGGAAAGTCTCTTGAGGTTGTTTTCTTTAGCTACCATAACTATGTTAAGATTAGGTCATTCTTTAGATCTACTCTTAATGACATCTTTATTCAAGGTTTAAGGTTTAGGGTTAGGGTTTAGGGTTAGTTTAGGGATTAGAGTTTAGGGTTAGTTTAGGGTTTAGGGCTTAGAGTTAGTTTAGGTTTAGGTTTAGGGTTTGGGGTTTAGGATTTGTGGTTTCAGGTTTTAGTTTAGGGTTTATGGTTTTAAGGTTTATGGTTTAGGATTTAGGGTTTATGGTTTTAGGGTTTAGGGTTTAGGGATTAGGGTTTAGGGTTTAGGCTTAGTGTTTAAGGTTTTGGGTTTTAGGGTTTATGGTTTAGAGTTTAGGGTTTAGGGGTTTAGATTTTGGTATAAGCTTTAAGTTTTATTATGATCTAGGATTTAGGGTTTAAGGTGTTTTATTAACAATGAATAAATTTTGATTCAACATTTCTTCTTTTGATTTCATCAACCAAGTAGCACCCCAAGTTTTCTAAAAAATAAGCGATGACATATATAAAGAATGAGCTCCCATAGAGCAAATAAAATGCCCTAGATAAGTAGAATTGTCTCTACTGCAAAGACACAATTGTGCCAGATTGGATCGGCCATTCTTTAGTTTTTCTAGTTCCCATGTAACCACCCTACCTCTTGAGTAGATGGATCTACCATCATAACCTGATCTCCCTTGCCACCACCATATCTGAACCTCCATCATTCCTCCTGCCTCCATAACCACCACTGTACAAACCACCACCTCTATATCCACCAGCACCTCTAGATCCCCCACCAACACTGTGATAATTGCCACCTCTTCCTTCACCTCCACCACCAGATTTAGATTGAGCCTAGTTGACGGTGATGTTCTTGCCAAGCTGGGTCATTCTGTGGTTTAACGCTTAGTTTAGGGTTTAGGGTTTCATGGTTTAGGGTTTTATGTTTTAGGATTTAGGGTTTTTTGGTTATAGGGTTTTTAGGGATTAGGGTTTAGGGTTTTCAATTTTAGGGTGTTTAGGGTTTATAATTTTAGGGTTTATGGTTTGGGGTTTATTATTTATGGTTTAGGATTTAAGTTTTACTTTAGGGTTTAGGTTTATGAGATTTTTTATTTTAATAGTGAATAAATTCATATTCAACATTTCATCTTTTCTATTTCATCAACGAAGTATCACCCTAAGTATTCTAAGACACAAGAGATAACAACGATATAAAATAGGCACCCATAGAGTAAATTAAAAACCCTATATAAGTAGAATCATCTCTATTGTAAAGACAGTTCCATAAGCATCAGATCATATCAGCCTTTCTTCTATTTCTCTAGTTCCCATCAGAACCACCCCTTCCTCTCAAGTAGAGGGACCCACCATCATATGCCCTCCCCTCCATCACCACCACGTAACCTTCATCGCCCTCCCATCTCAATAACCACCACTGCACACCACCACCTCCATATCCAAAGACCTCCATCCACCACCACTGAGATAATCGTCTCCTCCTCCTTCGCCTCCACCGCCATATCTAGATTGAGCCTAGTTGATGGTGAAGTTCCTACCATCAAGGTTTTGCCCATTGTTAGGGTTTAGGGTTAGTTTAATGTTTAAGGTGTGGTTAGTAGTGGTTTTAGGGTTTGGGGCTTTTTAGGGGTCAGGTTTTGGTTTAGTGTTTAGTGGGTTTAGGGTTTAGGGTTTTAAGGTTTAGGGTTTAGAGTTTAGAGTTTAATTTAGGGTGGCTTTTGGGTGGATGGTTTAGGTGTAGGCTCAGATTTAAGATCTGTTTTTTATATTAAGTAAATGGCAAGTTTAGGTTTATTTTATTTATCATTATTGGAGTATATTTTATTTATTTATTTTATTTAGGTTTATTTTTTATTTATTTATTTATTTATATTTAGTGACATTATTTTCTTTATTTTAGGTTTTTTTTTTTTGGTTTAGGTTTTATTTTTAGGTTTAGGTTTAGTTTTATTTTAGGTTTTTTAGGTTTTATTTTACAGTTTAGGTTGGTTTAGGTTTAGTTTATTTTAAGTCAGTTTAGGTTTTATTTAGTTTAGTTTGTTTATTTTAGTTTATTTTTAGTTTACATTTATTTTAGTTGGGTTTTATTTTTGTTTTATTTTTTAGGTTTAGGTTTTATTTTTATTTTTATGTTTAAGTTTAGTTTTTATTATATTTAGTGGTTCACGCTTTAGGTTTAGCTTTATTTTTGGTTTATTTTAGGTTTTATTTTATTTTATTTTATTTTTAGGTTTAGGTTTAGTTTATTTTAGTTTAAGTTTATGTTTTATTTATTTTAGTTTAGTTTATTTTAGTTTAGGTTTTAGGTTTACTTTATTTTATTCTAGGTTTAGGTTTAATTTTTAGATTAGAGTTTAGGATTTATTTTTTATTTATTTTTAGGTTTATTTTTTAAGCTTAAGTTTTTATTTAGAGTTTATTTTATTATATTTTATGTTTATTTTATTTTTTTTTTTTTTATTTTTTTTAATTAGTTTTTATTCTTAAGTTTTTTTTTATTTTTAATTTGTTTAGGTTTTATATTTATTTTTTATTTTATTTTATTTTATATTATTTATCTTGTTTAGGTTAATTTATGTTTTATTTTTATTTTATTTTATTTTATTTATTTTATTTAAGTTTAAAAATTTTATTTATTATTAGGTTTATTTAGTTTAGGTTTAGGTAGGTTTTTTGTGGTAGTGGGAGGATTGTGGTAGTTTAGGGAGGGTCAGTTTAGTGCTTATGATAGTCAGTTTGTTTTGGCTTTAGTGTGTGGGTTGGGTTTAGGGTTTAGAGTTAACCCAGGGTCAGGGTTTAGGGTTAGCCCAGCTCAGGGCCTGTGGATTTATGATATGGTTAGGTGGGGGTTGGTCTTAGATTTGGGGTCAGTTGGCTAAGGTTACCTTAATTGGTATGTTGGGTTTTTTGGTCAGGGTAGGGTTTAGGGTTTAAGGTTTTAAAAAAAATTAAGTAAATTGGTAGATTTCATTAGTTTCTTAATTTATTTTATATTTTAGTTTTTTTCATTTTATTTTATTTAGCTTTATTTTTTAGATTTATTTAGTTTAGTTTGTTTATTTGAGTTTTATTTATATTAGTTTAGGTTATTTGTTTTGAATTATTTTTAAGTTTAGGAATATTTTAGTTAAGTTTTATTTTAATTTTATTTTTAGGTTTATTTTATTTTCATTTTAGGTTTAGGTTTATGTTTTAATTTTATTTTCTTAAGTTTAGGTTTTAGGTTTTAGGTTTTATGTTCATTTTATGATTAATTTTTTAGTTTAGGTTTAGGTTTTTTTTATTTTTTTATTTTATTTAGTTTAGGTTTTGGTTTAAGTTTAGTTTATTTTAGGTTTCAATTTAGGTTTTATTTATTTTAGTTTAGTTTATTTTAGTTGAGGTTCAGGTTTATTTTATTTTTATTTTATGTTTAATTTTTTCTAATTTAGTTTAGGGTTCATTTTTATTTTTTATTTATTTTTATGTTCTATTTTTTATGTTTATTTTTTAGGTTTAGGTTTTAATTTAGATTTTATTTTATTTTATTTTATTTTATTTTATTTTTTATTTGTTTTATTTTATATACATTTTTTATTTTTTTATCTTATTTTTTTTAGTTGTTTATTTATTTAATTCAGTTTAGTTTTATTTTATATTTTATTTTATTTTATGTTTATGTTTAGGTTTAGGTTTAAGTTTAGGTTTTGGTTTTAGTTTAGGTTTTTATTTTATTTAGGTTTAAGTTTTTTTATTTATTATATTTTTAGATTTTATTTATTATAGGTTTAGGTTTTAGGGTTTTGTGGTTTAGGGTTTGGATTTGTTTTAGGGTTTAGGGTTTAGGTTTTGGGTTTGGGTTTTAAAGTTTAGTGTGGTTTAGGGTTTAGGGTTTATTTATGGGTTTCTTTTAGTTTTTCTTATTTTTTTAAATTAAGTAAACCCATAGTTTTAGGTTTATTTTATTTATTTATTTTATTTTATTACTATTTTAGTATAGTTTATTTTTATTTTAGTTTATTTTATTTTATTTAGTTTAATTTATTTATTTAGGTTTATTTTTTATTTTGGTTTTCATTTAAGTTTATTTTTAGGTTTATGTTTAGATTTAAGTTTATTTTAAGTTTAGTTTTATTTTATTTTAAAGTTTACATTTTAATTTTATTTTTAGGTTTAGGTTTTAGGTTTTATTTTTAGTTTAGGTTTAGTTTATTCTCTGCTTTTTTTTATTTTATTTAGGGTTTAAGATTTAGTTTAGGTTTATTTTAGATTTAGGTTTAGGTTTTATTTATTTTAGTTTAGTTTATTTAATTTAGGTTTAGGTTAATTTTATTTTGTTTTAGGTTTAGGTTTTTTTTTTAGGGTTGAGGTTTATTTTTATTTATTTTAGGCTTCTTTTTTTAGGTTTTTTATTTTATTTTATTTTTTTTTTTCAGTTTAGTTTTATTTTAATTAGATTTTTTATTTTTTAGTTTAGTTTAGGTTTTTATTTATTTTATTTTATTTTAGTTTTTATTTTTTATTTTATTTTATTTCTAATTTAGGGTTTAATTTAAGATTTTATTTTATTTTATTATTTTATTTTATTTTAGTTTATGTTTATTTATTTATTTTATTTTTAGTTTTATTTAGTTTAGGTTTAGGGTTTAAGCTTAGTTGAGGGTTTAGAGTTTAGGGTTTGGGGTTTAGGGTTTACGGTTTAGGGTTTAGGGTTTAGAGTTTAGGGTTTTAGGGTTTAAGGTTTAGGGTTTAGGTTTAGGTTTTGAGGTTTAAGTTTAGGTTTATGGTTTAGGGTTTTGGGTTTAGGGTTTTGGGGTTTAGGGTTTGGGGTTTAAGGTTTAGGTTTGGGTTCAAGTTTTAGTTTAGGATTTAGCATTTTTGGTTATTTTATAATGAGAACAAATTCATATTCAACCTTTCTTCTTTTTCATTTCATCAATCAATTAACACACCTAGTTTTCTAACACACAACCGATGACATAGATCAAAATGAGCAAGCATAGACATTCAAAAAATCATAGATAACTAGAACTATCTCTACTATAAGGACACACTTCCATATACAATGATTGATCATTCATTCTTCGCTTCAATTCCATTAGCCACCATGGCCTCTCGAGTTGCGAGATCCACCATCATATCCCTGATTTCTCCCTCTGCCACAACCATGACTAGAACCATTATTCCTCCTCCCGCCAACATATCCATCACTGCTCTGACTACCACCTCCATATCCACCAACACCTCCAAATCCCCCACCAACATTGCGATAACCGCCACCTCCTCCTTCACCTCAACTATACGATCTAGATTGAGCCTGTTGACGATGATGTTCCTACCGTCAGGGTTTTGGCCATTCTTATGGTTTAGGTTTATTAGGTTTTCGGGTTTAGGTTTATTTATTTTTATTTTTGGGTACTGTTGGTTTGAGTTTGTGTATTATAGGGTTTATATGGTTTAAGGTTTTTTTAGTGTTTAAGATTTATGCTTAAAGGTTAGGTTTAGGGTCAGTGGTTTAGATTTGTGTTTTAATTTTAGGGTTTAGGGTCAGGTCAGGTGGCTGGTAGTGGTTAATGATTAGTTTTATGCCTCAGTACCTGAGGGAGTGGCCTTAGGGTTTAGGTTTAGGGTTGGTCAGGTCACCAGATATGGTCATTGGCTCAGGGCTCTTTTATTTTAAGTTTAGGTTTATTTTTATTTGGGAGGTTTGGGGTTGTGCTAGTGTCAGGTCAGGCTTTGGTTTTTAAGGGTTTAATGAGTGGCCTGGTTAGATCTTTAGGTTTAGGGTGGCTCACGATCAAGGTTGGGGCCTAAAGTTTATCTTAAATTAAGTAAACCCAGTAGGTTTATTTTATTAAGTTTATTTTTTATTTATTTATTTTTAATTTTATTTTATTTTAATTTATGTTTATTTTTTTTATTTTTTATTTAGTTTATTTATTTTAGGTTTATTTATTTTAGTAAGTTTGATATTTTAGTTTATTTTTTAGGTTTAGGTATATTTTTAGTGAGTTTTATTTTAATTTTATGTTTTAGGTTTAGGTTTATTTTTTTTATTTTAGGTTGAGCTTTAGGTTTTTTTTTATTTTATTTTTTTTAGGTTTTGGTTTTAGGTATTTATTTTAAGTTTATTTTTAGGTTTTATTTTTTTGTTTAGGTTGAGGTTTATTTTTAGTTTATTTTATTTTATTTAGTTTTGGTTTAGGTTTAGGTTTAGTTTATTTTAGGTTTACGTTTAGGTTTTATTTTGTTTAGCTTAGTTTATTTTAGTTTAGGTTTAGGTTTATTCGATGTCATTTCTTTTATTTTTATTTGAGATTGAGGTTTTTTTTAGTTTAGGGTTTAGGTTTTATTAAATATTTATTTTTAGGTTTATTTTTTAGGGTTTCTATTTTTATTTAGTTTTATTTTAATTTATTTTATTTTATTTTAAGTTTATTTTATGATTAGTTTTTATTTTATTTAGGTTTTTATTCTTCAATTTATTTTATTTTTTTTAGTTTAATTTAGGTTATTATTTATTTTAGTTTAGTTTATTTTATTAGATTATTTTTTTTAGGTTTAGGATTTTATTTTATTTTATTTTACTATTTTATTTATATTTACATTTTTTATTTATTTTATATATAGGTTTTATTTAGTTTAGGTTTAGCTTTTAAGGTTTTAAGGTTTATTTTTATTTTAATCGTTTATTTTTCTTTCTATTTAGTTTAGTTTATTTATTTTAAGTGTATTTACTTTAGTTGATTTTAGGTTGAGGTTTAGGTTTAGGTTTATTTCTTAATTTAGTTTTATTTTTATTTTATTTTTTAGTTTTAGGTTATATTTTTTATTTTTTGGTTTAGGTTTAGGTTTTTATTTAATTTTTTTAGGTTTAGGTTTTAGGTTTTTATTTTAGGTTTATTTTTAGGTTTTATTTTTTAGTTTAGGCTTAGGTTTATTTTTAGCTTATTTTATGTTATTAGTTTAGCATTTAGGTTTAGTTTATTTTAGGTTTAGGTTTAGGTTTATTTTTGTTTATTTTTTTGTTTAGTTTTATTTTAATTTGTTTATTTTCTTTTAGGTTTTTTTGGGTTTTTTTTAGGTTCTTATTTAGTTTTATTTTATTTTATTTTAGGTTAATTTTATTTTTTATTTTACATTTAGTTTTATTTTATTTAGGTTTTTTATTTTAAGTTTATTTTATTTTTAATTTAGTTTGCTTTAGTTTATTTTATTTTAGCTTAGTTTTATTTTAATATTTTTTTTATTTTAGGTTTAGGTTTAGGTTTAGGTTTAGGTTTAGTTTTGGTTTTTATTTTATTTTAATTTATTTTATTTTATTTAGGCTTAAGTTTATTTATTTATTTTAGTTTTAGATTTCATCTAGTTTAGGTTTAGGTTTTTAGATTTTTAGGGTTTAGGGTTATAGGTTTGTTTTAGTTTTATTTTAGGGTTTTAGAATTTATTTTAGCTAGGGTTTTTTTATTTTAGGTTTATTTATTTTACTTTAGGTTTTATCTTTTATTTCTAAAAGTTTAGGTTTAGGTTTATTTTTGTTGAGTTTTATTTTATTTTTTTAGGTTTAGGTTTATCTTTTATTTTAAGTTTAGGTTTTATTTTATTTTTTAGGTTTAGTTTGTTTTAGGTTTATTTTTTAGGTTTTATTTTAGTTTAGGTTTAGGTTTAATTTTAGTTTATCTTTAATATAGTTTAGGTTTAAGTTTAGGTTTAGTTTATTTAAGGTTTAGGTTTAAGTTTTATTTGTTTTAGTGTAGTTTATTTTAGTTTATGTTTAGGTTTAATTTATTTTGTTTATTTTATTTTTAGTTTAGGTTTAGGTTTTTTTTTAGTTAAGATTTAAGGTTTTCTTTTTAGGTTTTATTTTTAGCTTTATTTTTTAGGTTTAGTTTTTCTTTTATTTTATTTTAAGTTAATAATATTAATTTTTTTATTTTACTATGTTTAGTTTTATTTTATTTAGGTATTTTTTCTTAGGTTTATTTTAGTTTTTTTTTAGTTTAGTTAAGGTTTATATATTTTATTTTAGTTTATTTTATTAATTTATTTTATTTTATTTCTAAGTTTAGGTTTAGGTTTACGTTTTTATTTTATTTTATTTTCCATATTATTTAAGTTTAGATTTTTATTTATTTTATTTTTAGGGTTTATTTAGTTTTGGTCTAAGTTTTTTTTAAGTTTGTTTTTTTATTTTTATTTAGTTTTGTTTATTTATTTTAGGTTTATTTAATTAAGTTTATTTTATAGTTTAGGTTTTTTAGTTTATTTTTTATTTAGTTTAATTTTTATTTTACTTTTTAGGATTAGTTTTTAATTTTTATTTTTAGGTTCAAGTTTATATTTTTATTTTATTTTTCTAGGTTTAGGTTTTAGATTTTTATTTTAGGTTTTTTTAGGTATTATTTTTTTTAGTTTAGTTTAGGTTTATTTTGTTTATTTTATCTCTATTTAGTTTAAGGTTTAGGTTTAGTTTATTTTAGGTTAAGGTTTAGGTTTTATTTATTTTAGTTTAGTTTAGTGTAGCTTAAGTTTATTTTATTTTTTATTTTAGGTTTAGGTTTTTTTTTTATTATTAGGTTTATTTCTTTGGTTTAGGTTTTATTTATTTTTATTTATTTTATTTTAGGTTTATTTTATTTTTATTTTATGTTTAGCTCTTATTTTATTTAGATTTTTATTTTAGGTTTATTGCATTTTTTTAGTTTATCCGTGATTTTATTAATTTTATTTTATTTTAGTTTTTTATTTTATTTTATTTTAGGTTTTTTAGGTTTAAGTTTAGATTTTAATTTAAGTCTTTATTTTATTTTATTTCTTTTATTTTATTTAGGTTTAGGTATTTTATTTATTTTATTTTAGATTTTATTTAGTTTAGGTTTAGGTTTTAGGGGTTTGGGGTTTGTGGTTTAAGGTGGATTTAGCTTTGGGGTGTTTGGGGTTTACTGATTTAGGGTTTTAGGTTTTAGGGTTTAGTGGGTTTATGGTTTAAGGTTTAGGGTTTAGGGTTTCAAGGTTTATGCTTTAAGGTTAGGGTGGGTTTATTTTAGGATTTAGGGTTTTTTTTTTTTTTTTTTGGAAGCCCCATGAGGGGTATTTTATTACCATAAAAAAGAGGGTTACAAGGTCTTTAAAGGGGATAAACTCCAGAACTACTGCTCAAAGAGCTACATTCAGCCTAAGGAGTAAATCCCCAGTCTAAGTACAGGCCAAAGCAATAGAACACTTTAAAACAATCAAAAGATATAGTTAGATTCACATAATAAACCAAAAGCAAATTGTGACCAATACTCTGCAGGACTTGAGAATGACTGCCACCATGGTGCAAACCTACAAGAGAAAAAGGAAGGAGGTCCTACAACAATTTAGAAAAAAATTAGATTATAGTAGTATGCATACAATATGATGACTAAAAATGCAAAGTCTCAAAATTTAGAAAAGAGAAAAGATAGAAGGCTGGCTCAGCCACACCGGAAGATGCAAAAGTGTGCATCCAAACTTCAAGAAGGGTTACTTCACAAGAGCTACTACCAAACCAAAATGGAGTGAAAACATCATAGCCATCATAGCCAACAAAAACTGTTAGAGATATAGTTGTAGAAGGTTGAGTGGATTACAAACACACCTAATCGACAATATCATCACCAAAATCATTTAGAGGTTCTTAATGGTTTTAACATGTTGAAGGGAGCCGTAGAAGATAATGAAATCATATGCAAAGCTAAGATGAGAAATAGGGAAACCTCCATGAGTTTTAGAAGACATATTAGGATTATTATAAAAGATCGTTAAGGCACCTTGTGTATTCAATAGTGATGATAAAAAGAGAAGGTGATAGTGGGTCACCTTGCCTCAAACCATAGAAGGAAAGAAACCTATGGACTCACCATTCATGATAACCAAAACCACATTCGTGATACACCTTTTATAATCCGGATAAAACTATCAAAAAAAAACCAAACAAATTCAGATTTGAAAGAGAAAATCCCATGAGAGATTGTCAAAGGCTTTAGCGATGTCCGCTTTGAATAAGATGTTGCCTCTAGAAAGGACATCAATGTAATGAACCGCTCTTGAGCAAGAAGAATATTATCCGATATTGCTCTATGTTTAACAAAACCAGCTTTGATTTGGGAGATGATTTTAGGAAGCAAAGGGCTAAGCCTATTGTTTATTAATTTATCAATGAGTTTTTGAAAAAAGGTGTAAAGAGTAATCGGTCTAAAATTGCCCCAAGATTCAGGATTGTTAGTTTTGGAAATAATGACAATAGAAGTGCTTGAAAAGTATTTGGGAATAGGAATGCCATCAAAGAAATCAATAACAACATCAACTAAGTCGGTTTTAATAAATGGCCAACAATGCTGAAAGAAGTGGGTCGATATGGCAGTGAGTTGTTCATGTTCTTAAGAGTATTACTAATCTCCTTCTAAGGACACATAGTGAGTAAATGATTATCCTCACTTAATCATAGAAGGGATAAGATGGGTGTTTGATAAAGTTCCCAACGATTATTAATAAAGTTTGGAAATGATGTATGACGTAATCCTTAATATCATTATTATCGCTTATCCATTCACCATTAGAGTTCTTAATTTTCTTAATCGAAGTTTAAGGCTTTCCGCTTATTACAAATGGCATGAAATTACCGGTGTTTCTCACCATCGAATATGTTTGCTTATGCTTTTTTGACCAATAGGTTTCTTCCATGTTTTGATAATTAACCAAGTTATTCTTGGCAATGTTAAACTCCTCAAGTTTACTAGATCTTGAGAGACCTCTTCAAGAGAACAAACCTCTTGTTCCATAGCTTTAAGATTTGTGAAAAGGTTTTTAAAATGTGTTTGTTCCACCAATTGAGATTTTGTTTAAGTATTTTGAGCTTAAGCCAAAGATGAGTCATACCTTTAACAGAATTATCCGGGAAAATAGGGGCCATCCAATTAGTGAGAGCGACATTGGTGAAGTCACTATGTTGGGTCCACATATTTTGAAATCTGAAAGGAGAGGGAGTAGATGGGTTAGGGGGGGATTTTTGAAGGAAATCAAAAGAGGAGCATGGTCAGACAAAGTTCTGCTCAAATGCTCAATAATGGTAGTAGGCCACTGATTGATCCAAAGAGAATTAAAGAGGGTCCTATCAAGACGCTGCCAAAGTCTAGAGTTGTGCCACGGAAGTTAGACCCTGAAACCAATGTCGATCGACAATCAAGGATCATATTTGAGAAGTCCTCCATGGAATGAAGGTTAGGAGAACATCCTCCCCTTGTTTCCAACTAGCTATGATAGTATTGAAATCACCTCCAACCAACCGTGGAAGGTTAGTCGAGGAAGGTGTAAGTGATTCCAAAGAATGTTCCTACCACTCTATTACAAGAAGCATAGATAAAAGAGCCAAAATTGATAAGTCACCTAAGGAGATTTTGACATTAACTAATTGGTCAAGATCATCAATGATGGAAATGGTGATGGAGTTGTGCCAAAAGCACAAAATTTTATTATTAGGATTGAAGAAGAAATTATAAAAACCAAGAGATCTAGCGATAAAAGCAATCTTAGAAGAATTAATGAAAGGTTCAATAAGAACAAGTAACTTGATATTATGAACATGACAAAGACTCTAACATGATTGAGGAGGAAGAGACCCACAACCCCGGATATTCCAAATCAAAATTAATCATAAGGGGACAAACCAAAAGGGAAAAGGAAAAAGAAAGGAAAGAGAGAGGAGAGAAATGATGACACATTACTTGTGTGGGGTGAAAGAAGAGTGAGTGGTTCTAGAAGTTATTATTAGAAAATTTTGCTTTGTAGGGTTTTTTATTTTAATAATTTGAAAGGGTCTATCGAATCCAAATTATCTCCATCGAAAAGGGATTGATTTTGGGTTCGAATAGTAGAAGAATCTATCAATGTTTTAGAAGAGGGATTTCACCTTCTTCCAGATCGAGAGTGTGAGAAATTGGGTTCAATTGATTATCACTCAAGGGAAATAGATGGGGAAGTTCTGGCACCATTCGTAATACAAATATCTTTCTCAATATGTTCTGAAGCCATAGGGTCATCATTGTTTTGGTCCATTATATGATTCCCATTCAAATTGTTTAATTGGGTGTCCAATATAAGGCTACCATTCAGATTTTCAATAGGATTTAAATGAAGCAAAGAGCTATCATGGGAAACCAGATTATTACAAGCAAGTGTGAGGTTAGGTAAATTATCATTGGTATCATCACACCCCTCAATGGATATTTTAGTACCAAAGTCAGAGTGTTTTCCACAAAACAGATCGAGGAGGTGTAGGAGGAGAGGTTCTTTTGAGTATCTTTAGGCACATATGCTAGAGTATTGGTTTTCCCAGTTCCATTAATGGTATTCATATTTTGTGGTAAATTTTTTTTGAGATTAGGATGAAGCATAAAGCATTCTGAGTGATCATGCCCGTGAATCTTGCATTGAGTGCAAAAAATAGGAAAATTTTTGAAATCGACTTTTTGACTATATCCAAATTTTTCGGAGCCAATCCAAACCTCTTTGGGATATTTTTTTGTGATGTCTATCTCAACGAGAATACGAGCGACAGATGGTCTAGATCTAGTGGCCGTTGCTTGGTCTATTTGGAGAGGCCTACCAAAAAGGCCGCCAAAGAAACAAAAAACTTGATGAGTGACATAATGTATTCATGTTAGGAAAAAGCAAGCCAAAGAGGGACAATGGGAGATTCCTCTTTGACATCAAAGAGGGGCGACCATTTCAATAGTTGCATTTGACAATTATGCACAAAGTAAGAATGACAAGCGAAAACTCGTGAATAATCTAAATCATTTGAGAGTTGAATAAGAATGTGACGGGGATTGATCAGCCTGATAGAGAAAGTACCCGATAATTTTAAACTATGAAAGAAAGAGCGAATATTATCAAGAGTCGGGCATCTAAAGGAGAATTTACCCACCAAAGTGAACTCGAAGGGCTTAGCAAGTTTCTCAACATCGACCAACACACATTCTGAATCCATGATAAGATGTCAAAATGAGATTAACAAGCATTCGAGCTAGGGATCTTACCGATAAAGCATCTTTGAATGATTTAACAAGGTGCATTAATAGGTGCAATCAATCTAGAAAACCTAGATTCGAGAGCAAAGCCGTGCAGCGTCGAGGCGACGTGGGATTCGCAGAGACCAGAGCCTCCACCATTGCTCTAATCCAAGGACGTCACATACGGGGGAGCCCGATACACGCGCTCAGGCTGAGAGAAGCGCGCAGAGAAGCGGCCAATTACCCGAGAACGGCCAATCCATCGAGGGGAACGCAAAATCGTCAGAGAGGGAGTGCGGTTAGAAGACGGGTATGTTTACTTAATTTAAAAAAAAAGGATTTAGGGTTTAATGATTAGTGTTTATGCTTTAGGGCTTAGAGTTTTGAGGGCTTGGTGTGGAGGGTTTAATGTTTAGGGTTTATGGTTAGCTTAGGATTTATGGTTATTTTATGGTTTAGGGTTTAGGGTTTTAGATTTAGGGTTTATGGTTTTAAGGTTTAGTGTTTATGTTTACTTTAAGGTTTAGTGTTTTGGGTTTTATTTATAGGTTTAGGATTTTATTTTATTTTATTTTATTATTTTATTTAGATTTATATTTTTTTTATTTATTTTATTTATAGGTTTTATTTAGTTTAGGTTCAATTTTAAATTTTTTAAGGTTTATTTTTTATTTTTATTTAGGTTTATTTTTCTTTCTATTTAGTTCAATTTATTTATTTTAAGTGTATTTACTTTAGTTGATTTTTTAGGTTTAGGTTTAGGTTTATTTCTTAATTTAGTTTTATTTTTATTTTATTTTTTAGTTTTAGGTTACATTTTTTATTTTTAGGTTTAGGTTTAGGTTTTTATTTAATTTTTTTAGGTTTAGGATTTAGGTTTTTATTTTAGGATTATTTTTAGGTTTTATTTTTTAGTTTAGGTTTATTTTAGCTTATTTTATGTTATTAGTTTAGCATTTATTTAGGTTTAGGTTTTATTTATTTTTCTTTTAGTTTTATTTTAATTTATTTATTTTATGTTTATAATTTTTTGGGTTTATTTCAGGTTTATTTTCTATGTTTTTTTTTTAGTTTTTTTGTATTTTATTTTAGGTATTTATTTTTTTATTTTATTTTACATTTTTTTATTTTATTTTGGTTTTTTTATTAAAGTTTATTTTATTTTTAATTTAGTTTAAGATTTTTTTATTTTATTTTTTTAGTTTTTATTTTCACATTTTATTTTATTTTTAAGTTTAGTTTTAAGTTTAGTTTAGATTTTAGTTTAGGTTTATTTTTTATTTTAATTTATTTTATTTTATTTAGGCTTAGGTTTATTTATTTATTTTATTTTAGATTTCATCTAGTTTTAGGTTTTAGATTTTAGGGTTTATATAGGTTTAGGGTTTAGTGTTTAGTTTAGGTTGTGTAAGTTTATGGTTTAGAATTTAGGGTTTAGGGTTAGGGTTTTGATTTATTTTATTTATTTATTTTAAGTTTTATTTTAGTGTATTTCAAGGTTTAGGTTTAGGTTTTGGTTTATTTTAGTTGAGTTTTATTTTATTTTATTTTTTTTTTTTATTTTCATTTTTAAGTTTATTTTATTTTTTTAGGTTTAGGTTTTTGGTTTTTATTTTAGGTTTATTTTTTAGGTTTTATTTTCTAGTTTAGGTTTAGGTTTAATATTAGTTTATTTAATTTAATTTAGTTTAGGTTTAAGTTTAAATTTAGTTTATTTAAGGTTTAGGTTTATGTTTTATTTATTTTAGTTTAGTTTATTTTGGTTTATGTTTAGGTTTATTTTATTTTGTTTATTTTATTTTTATTTTAGGTTTAGGTTTTTTTTTGTTTAGGCTTAAGGTTTTATTTTTTATTGATTTTTAGGTTTTATTTTTAACTTTATTTTTTAAGGTTTAGTTTTCTTTTATTTTATTTTAAGTTAATTTTAATATTAATTTTTTATTTTCATTTAGTTTTATTTTATTTAGGTATTTTTTCTTAGGTTTATTTTATTTTTTTTTAGTTTAGTTTAGGTTATATTTTATTTTATTTTATTTTTTTAATAATTTATTTTATTTTATTTCTAAGTTTAGGTTTAGGTTTACGTTTTTATTTTATTTTATTTTCCCATATTATTTAAGTTTAGGTTTTTTATTTATTTTATTTTTAGGTTTTATTTAGTTTTTTTCAAGGTTTTTAGGTTTGTTTTTTTTATTTAGTTTTTTTTATTTATTTTAGGTTTATTTAATTAAGTTTATTTTAGTTTTAGGTTTAGATTTAGGTTTATTTTACTTTTTAGGTTTAGTTTTTATTTTTTATTTTTAGGTTCAGGTTTATGTTTTTATTTTATTTTTCTAGGTTTAGGTTTTAGGTTTTTATTTTAGGTTTTTTTAGGTATTATTTTTTAGCTTAGGTGTAGGTTTAATTTATTTTAGGTTAAGCATTAGGTTTTATTTATTTTAGTTTAATTTATTTAGTGTAGGCTTAAGTTTATTTTATTTTGTTTATTTTAGGTTTAGGTTTTTTTTATTTATTTTTAGGTTTATTTTTTTGGTTTAGGTTTTTATTTAGTTTCTATTTTATTTTATTTTAGGTTTATTTTATTTTTTTATTTTAATTTTATTTTATTTAGTTTTATTTTAGGTTTATTATTTTTTAGTTTATTTAGATTTATTAATTTTATTTTATTTTATTTTAGTTTTATTTTATTTTATATTTTTTTTAGGTTTAGGTTTAGGTTTAGTTTAGGTTTAGTTTAAGTTTTTTATTTTATTGCTTTTATTTATTATTGGTATTTTATTTTTATTTTTAGATTTATTTTAGTTTAGTCAGGTTTGTGGTTTAGGTTTGGGTCAGGGGTTTGAGGTTTAAGTGTGGATCAGGTTTAGTGTGGGCCTAGGGTTTATAGGTTTAGGATTTAGGGGTTTAGGGTGGGTAATGTTAAAGGTTTATGGTTTAGGTTTGATTTAGTAGGGTTTAAGAATAGGCTCAGTTGAGTAGTGTTTAGTTTAGGGCCCAGGGTCAGCTCAGAGGGTTATAGGAGTCAGGTAGGCCCAAGATTTTAAGCCCAGGTGGGTTAGTGGCTCAGTGGCCCAGATCTTAAGCCCAGGTTTTCAGATTATTTTAGATTTTTTTGGGTTCAGTTTTGAGCCCAGGTCAGGTCAGGGAGGATCAGTTTTAGATTTTACTAGGCCCAGGGCCCAGAGTTTAGCCCAAGGTTTGGAGCTCAGTGGGAGGGTTTAGGAGTGAGAGTTGGTTGGTTTGCATTTATGATTTAGGGCCTGGAGTTTAGTTGGTTTAGTTAGTTTAATTTATATTTAGTTTAGCCGAGTATATAACATTTTAGGTTTATAAGGTGTTTAGGTTTTAGGGTTTAGGGCCTTGGATGGTCATGATTTGTGAGTTTAGGTTTAGGATTTGAGGTTTAGGGTCAGGTTTAGGGTAGGGTGGTAGGGTTTAGGATAGTTTAGGGATGGTAGGGTTGTGGGATCAGGGTTTAGTGGTTTAAGTTTTAATTTTTTCATTTTATTTTATTTTATTTATTAATGCAAACCAAGTAGGTTTAGGTTTATCTAGTTTATTAATATATATTATTATTAAAGTTTTATTTATTTATTTATTTATTTAGTTTAGTTTACTTTTAAGTTTATTTATTTTAGGCTTTTTTATTTTAGTTTATTTTTTTAGATTTAGCTTTATTTTCTAGTTTAGTTTTATTTTTTTTTTTAGGTTTAGGTTTTATTTTATTTTTGGTTTAGGTTTAGGTTTTATTTTATTTCTTTAGGTTTAGTTTAGGTTATTTTAGGTTTTATTTTTGGTTTAGGTTTAAGTTGATTTTAGTTTATTTTATATTATTTAGTTTAGTTTAGGTTTAGTTTATTTTAGGTTTAGGTTTAGGTTTTATTTATTTTAATTTAGCTTTCTTTTTTTAGGTTTAGGTTTATTTTGTTTTTATTTTAGGTTAGCATTTCACTTTTATTTTTATTTATTTTTAGGTTCAATTTTTTGGTTTAATTTTTTGGTTTAGGTTTTTATTATGTTTTTATTTTTTTTATTTTAGGTTTATTTTATGTTTATTTTACGTTTAGTTTTTATTTTAATTAGATTTTTTTATTTTTTTTGTTTAGTTTAGCTTTTTATTTATTTTGTTTTAGTCTAGTTTTTACTTTTTATTTTATTTTATTTTTTAGGTTTAGGTTCTAGTTTATCTTTTTATTTTTCATTATTTTGGTTTAGGTTTACTTTATTTATTTCTTATGTTTAGTTTTTATTTTATTTAGGTTTATTATTTTTAGATTTATTTTATTTTATTAGTTTAGTTTAGGTTTTTATATATTTTATTTTTGTTTAGATTTTATTTCTTATTTTATTTTAATTCTAATTTTACTTTTAAGTTTAGGTTTAGGTTTTAGTTTAGGTTTTTAGTTTATTTTATATTTTTATTTTATTTTGTTTTAGGAATTTTATTTATTTTATTTCTGTTTATTTTTTTTTAAGTTTAGTTTTTTTAGTTTATTTTAGGGTTTAGGGTTGGGGTTTAGGGCTTATGGTTTAGGGACCTATTTTAGGATTAGGGTTTGCAAGTTTAGGGTTTTTTTTTATTTGTTTTAAATTAAGTAAACAGGTAGATTTAGGTTTATTTATTTTACTTAGTTTATTTTTTATTTATTTTAGTTTATTATTTTTTTTATTTTATTTAGGTTTATTTTATTTTATTTAGTAATTTAATTTAGGTTTACTTATTTTATTTTATTTTGGTTTTAGGTTTAGGTTTAGTTTATTTTTTTGTTTAGTTTCATTTTTATTTTATTTTCCTGGTTTAGGTTTTATTTTTTTTTTTAGGTTTATGTTTAGGGTTTTATTTTATTTTTTTAAGCTGAGGTTTGAGGTTTTATTTTCGTTATTTTTTAGGTATTATTTTTTAGTTTAGGTTTAGGTTTATTTTTAGTTTATTTTGTTTTATTTAGTTTAGGTTTAGGTTTAAGATTAGTTTATTTTAAGTTTAGGTTTAGGTTTAATTTATTTTAGCTTAGTTTTTTTTATTTTAGGTTTAGGTTTATTTTATTTTTATTTTTATTTTAGTCCTTTTTTAGGTTAGGGTTTAAGTTTTATTTTTTATTTATTTTTAATTTAATTTTCAGGTTCAAGTTTTTATTTAGTTTTTCTTTAATTATATTTTAGGTTTATTTTATTTTTATTTTAGGTTTCGTTATTATTTTATTTAAGTTTTGATTTTTTAGTTTAGTTTAGATTATTATTTATTTTATTTTAATTTAGTTTTTATTTTTTATTTTTTTATTTTTAGGTTTAGGTCTAGGTTTAGGTTTTAGTTTGTGTTTTTATTTTATTTAATTTTTTCATTTTATTTCTGTTTAGGTTTTGTCTATTTATTTTATTTTTAGTTTTATTTAGTTTACGTTTAGGTTTTTAGCTTTTTAGGGTTTAGGATTTACATTTTAAGTTTTTAATTTAGGTTTATTTTTAGGTGTTATTTTTTGTTTAGGTTTAAGTTTATTTTTATTTTATTATATTTTATATAGGTTTGGGTTTAGGTTTAATTTATTTTAGGTTTAGAATTAGGTTTTATTTATTTTAGTTTAGTTTATTTTAATTTTGGTTTAGGTTTATTTTATTTTATTTATTTTATTTTTTATTTTAGGTTTAGTTTTTATTTTTAGTTTAGGGTTTTGGTTTCATATTTTATTTAATTTTTGGTTTTATATTTAGGTTTATTATTTAGGTTTATGTTTTTATTTTATTTTATTTTGGTTTTATTTTATTTTTATTTTATGTTAAGTTTTTATTTTATTTAAGTTTTTTATTCTTAGGTTTATTTTATTTTTTAGTTTAGTTTATGTTTTTATTTATTTTATTTTATTTTTATTATTTATTATTTTTTAGGTTTAGGTTTAAGTTTAGTATTTTTTTTTTTATTTTATTTTATTTAGGTTTTATTTTATTTATTTTATTTTAGGTTTTTAGGTTTAATTTTAGGTTTTGGGTTTAGGGTTTAGGGTTTAGAGTTTAGGGTTTAGGTTAGGGTTTAGTGATCAGTTTAGGGTTTAGTGTTAGGCTTTAGGGTGTATGGTTTTACCATTTTTTAGGGTAGTTTAGGTTTGTGGGTTTAAAGTTTAGAGTTTAGGATTGGGGTTTAGGGTTTTAAGGTTTAGGGTTTAGTGGTTTAGGTTGTGTTTTAGGTTAGTAGGGTTTAGGGTTTAGAGTTTAGTGTTTAGGATTTATGTTATTTTTGGGGTTTAGTGGTTTGTGGTTTAGGGTTCAATTTTAGTTTAGGGTTTAAATTTTTGGTTTAGTTTTTAACAGAGAACAAATTCATATTCAACATTCCCTATTTTTGATTTCATCAACCAAGTAACACACCAAGTTTTCTAAGACATAAGCGATGACATAGACAAAAAATTAGCACGCCTAGAGCAAATCAAATGCTCTAGATAACTAAAATGGTCTCTATTGTATAAACATAGTTCCATGAGTAGTAGATGGGATTGATCATTCTTTAGCTTCTCCAGTTCCCATCAGAACCACCCCGGCTTCTCGAGTAGTAGGATCCACCATCATATCCCCAATCTCGCCACCACAATCAGAACCTCCATTGCTCCTCCTCCCATAACAACCACTTCTCCGACCACCACCTCCATATCAACTAGCAGCTCCAGATACCCCACCACCACCATGATAACCGCAGCCTCTGCCTTCTCCTCCATCGCTAGATCTAGACTGAGCCTAGTTGATCGTGATGTTCCTGTCATCATGGTTTTTCCCATTCTTAAGTTTCAGGTTTAGGTTTATGATTATTAGGTTTTAGAGTTTAAGTTTATTATTTAATTTATTTAGTTTTGGTTTAGCTTTAGGGTTTGGAGTTTAAAGTTTAGTGTTTAGGGTTAGGGTTTAGGGTTTTTAGGGTTTAGGGTTTTAGAGTTGTTGCTTTAGGGTTAGGGATTGGGTTAGAGCTGGGGTGGTGGTTTAGGTTGTAGGTTTAGGGTTTTAGATTTGGGTTTGGGGTTAAAGATTTAGGGTTTATGGTTTTTTAATTTAGTGAACTGGTAGGTTTAGGTTTATTTATTTTATTTAGTTTATGTTTAATTTATTTTAGTTTAATTTATTTTATTTTTATTTAGGATTATTTTTTATTTTTAATTAGTTTAGTTTATTTATTTTAGGTTTATTTATTTTAGTTTAGGTTTTTTATTTTCGTTTATTTTTTAGGTTTAGGTTTAGGATTAAGATTATATTTTAGTTGAGTTTTATTTTTATTTTATTTTTTTGGTTTAGGATTTATTTTTTCATTTTTAGGTTTAAGTTTAGTTTTTTATTTTATTTTTTTAAATTTAGGTTTTAGGTTTTTATTTTAGTTTTATTTTTTCATTTTTGTTTAGTTTAGGTTTAGGTTTATTTATAGTTTATTTTATTTCATTAAGTTTAGTTTTAAGTTTAGGTTTAATTTTATTTTGATTATGTTTAGGTTTTATTTATTTTATTTTTAGTTTAGCTTTATTTTATTATGTTTATTTTATAAATTATTTTTAGGTTTATTTTTTTTTTACTATAGGGTTTAGGTTTTATTTTTTATTTGTTTTTAGGTTTTATTTTATGGATTATTTTTTAGGTTTAGGGTTTTATTTAGTTTTTATTTTATTTTATTTTAGGTTTATTTTATTTTTACTTTAGGTTTAGTTTTAAATTTATTTAGGTTTTTAATCTTAGGTTTATTTTTTTTAGTTTATTTAGGTTTTTATTTATTTTATTTTAGTTTATTTTTATTATTTTATTTTATCTTGTTTTTAGGTTTAGGTTTTAGTTTAGGTTTTTATTTTATTTTATTAGTTTAATTTATTTAGATTTAAGTTTTTTATTTATTTTAATTTTAGGTTTTATTTTGTTGAACTTTTATTTTTTAAATTTTTTAGGGTTTAGGGTTTTGGGATAGCTTAGGGTTTAGGGTTAGTTTAGGGTTGGTAGGGTTTAGGGTTTAGGGTTTAGGGTTTAGGGTTTAGGTTAGTTAGGATTTAGGAGGTGGAGGTTTAAGCATTTAGGATTTAGTAGGGTTTAGGTTTAGGGTTTAAGGTAGGTTGGTAGCTTTAAGGTCACTAGGGTTTTAGGATTTAGGGTTTAGGGTTTAAGGTTTTTTAAATTAAGCAAACCCAGAGATTTAGGTTTATTTAGTTTATTTTTTTATTTAGTAAAATTTATTTTATTTTATTTAAGTTTATTCTTTATTTATTTAGTTTAGTTTATTTATTTTAGGTTTATTTATTTAAGTTTAGGATTTTATTTTAGTTTATTTTTTAGGTTTTGGTTTAGATTTATGTTTATTTTTTAGTTGAATTTTATTTTTATTTTATTTTTTACGTTTAGGTTTTTCTTTATTTTTTACATTATTTTTGTACTTTTAGGTTTAATTTTAGGTTTAATTTTTTTTAGTTTAGGTTTAGTTTATTTTTAGTTTTTTTTATTTTATTTAGTTTAGGGTTTAGGTTTAGTTTATTTTAGGTTTATTTTTAGGTTTTATTTATTTTAGTTTAGTTTATTTTAGTTTAGGTTTATGTTTATTTTATTTTATTTATTTTAGGTTTAAGCTTTTTTTTGTAGTTTAGGACTTAGGTTTGATTATTTATTTATTTTTAGGTTTTATTTTTTTGGTTTATTTTTTAAGTTTAGGTTTTTATTTAGTTTTTGTGCCACCATCCTTCAAGATCTTTGATGGCATTGGAAGCCAACGATAACACATTGCACACTTTAGAGCCAAATATTGCAACCAGAACACACCTCTTCCGCTTTTCATTAGAATTGTTAGTTGTATCAATTGATTGGACCAAGCCTAACGGTTCGAAGACTTTGCTAAGTTGGAGCACCTCTTGTCAAGAGTGTTGCTAAATCTCAGTAGAGGGTGACTGTAGGGGACCTTATTTTAGAGAAACTGAAACTCAACGAGTCCCTTATTGATTATATTCTCAAGTGGTGCAACCTGAGCATGAAATGCAAACTATAGTTATCCGAACATCATGCCATCGAGATTCTTCTCAAGAATATCCATGGTCCGGTCACCTTCATTTTTTAGGGCTTTACCATCATAACATTTGAGAAATTAATCAACAAGGTGGCTAGCCTACAAGAGAAAGCCAAATAGTTTTCCTTTCTCGACCAATCATCTAGGTCCAAGTCGGAAGATGTTTGAGAAGAATCCGTGAGCTGCGGAGAAGCGCCTAGTTCAATAGAGAGATTACGAGCTCACAGCCTTTGACACCACCTCTTCCACCACCTTGGACATCATACCGCCATCGCACCACCATAAATGACCATTTCCACCACCTCAAGAGCCTACCCGAAGTATTCATATCGATCACTCGATAGCTACTTTCCACCTACTCATGCTGATAAATTGAATAAGCCATATTCATTCAAGAGGGAGGCAGTTAGAAAATTTTTTAAGAATCTCTTAAAGATGCTTGACTTTCAGTTACCAAGAGCCTAAGAAGCTGGAGGAAGTGGGCAAGAGCGATGATCTTAGATATTGCCCCAAGCACCGCATGTTAGGCTATGCTTAGAAGATTGTATCACTTTTACGAACTAGCTTGAGTGTAGCTACAAGTTGATAGCCCTAGTTATCCCTAAGGAATACTTATTAGAGCAACCATCCAGTTGTGTTAGAGTAATCCTTGGGGATACTTGCGATCCTCTTAAGACCAAAGAAGTTTAGGATATCTTCCTATCCTGAACCTCTAAGAAGATCATTTTTAAGATCAAGAAGTTTTCCCTACAGGTGCCTGAATTAGCTCAAAACTCCAACACCAAGGAAGGTTTGCTAGTTGCAAAAGACAATCGGGGAAGGTGACATCCCAACAGCAGCAGCAACTCACCATACTTGCCGGATAGTCCAAGAGTGCCACCATCCAGTCCTACTCTCCACCGCTACAGCCTACCACCTCTTCTATGGTAGAGCAGTATCACGATAAAGACACTAAAACCCTTACTCTGCTTACTTTATTTGATTTCTATCATGTACCTCCACCCAAAAAGAAATTAATGAAGAAAGCTGATTCTACTTATATATTGTCTACTTCTGGTGCTCTTGATTTTATTCTTATTGGAAGCTCTCTGAGTCTAAATAAAAATAATAGCTCCAGTAGTTCCAATCCTTTCCTTTTTGATTAAGAGTCAGACTATCCTTCTCTAAATCAATCAAGTTCATCTCTTGAGATTGACTTGGAGTCAACTGACTCAGAGGACCCATAAAAAAAGCTGTAGGTATGCCTGATGAGAAGGTAGAATTTTCCACAAGCTCATCATTCCAAGAAGTCATTGAAGTCAACAAATGTAGTGGCAATGTTCTACTAATACCTCGATAAGGTGGTTCTAGTGAGCAGATAGCCCCTCCATAGAATGCTCCACCCATGGATATGCTTATAGAGGACCAAGCTAGAGTTGATTACAATGTCCTAGCTCACCTTAGAAAGTTTCCAACTAAGTTAAGCATATGCAACGCCCTTATCTTATCCAAAGTGATGAGGGAATCTCTAATCAAGGCCTTACTTGATCTAGAGATATGCTTAGCTCAGCTGATCGCTAATAAAGAGCAAGCATGCCACTCGAAGGACATCTTAGGAATTACATTCAATGATGAAGACTTACTCCTAAGGATGACCGAGCACAACCGCCTCTGTATATTATAATGGATGTTGGCGGATACAGGCTATCACAAGTTCTGGTTGACCCAGGTGTATCAATCAACATTATAAGTCTAAGAACCCTTGCCTACTTGAAGATCGACCTCACCAAACTCCAAAAAAAAGGATGATGTTGAGAGGATTCAATGAACAATGTGAGAGGGCCTTATGTTGTTTAGTGTTTATTTTGGAATTATGGGGGGGGGGTTGGGGACACCACGCAGATCATAGGTACTTTTGAGATCGTATAACATTGAGGTATGATGTACTATCTCAAAAGATAAAAATCATCAGCCTATAATAGACCTAATCATGTAATAAGGACTCCTTAGGCATGATGGGTTTATGAATGTACCATAGGTTTTTCTACCACTTTACATGAATAAATAAAGTAGGGTTTATATTAAACTAGGTTCTTAAGTTGTCTATGGAGGCAAGCCTCCATTGTTACCTATATCTTAGGAAATGAAATTTCTTAAGAATACTCTCGATCAAAGTAGACAATTATCATCTAAAAAGATTTCAAGGTTAGACTATCAAAGGATTGGATATATTTGGAAAATCAATTGGGAAAGTTCAAAGAGAAGACTTATTTTTGAAATTCAAATAAAAGAAGTAGGAAATGCTCATGATATTAGAAAGCCTAGCAAGAATTCCAATCTATCCTATGATTAGGCTATATAATTTTGAAGTTGAGGAGATTTATATATTTTGAGTTGAAATTTAATTAGATTACTAGGGCTTGTAATCCACCAACACAAGGTTGTAGGAATGCCTAAGAGATGAGTATTTACCCTCATAGCCCGAAAGAAATAGCTACCACGGATCCTAAATCTAGGGAGCTTTAGTATGAGATAAAACACGACCTAAATCTAAGTGATAGGTGGACATAAGGGTAACTTCCATAAGAGAGAATAAATTGTCCAACTTCTGGACTTATAACAGCCTGAAGTGGTCGCCAGCTAACTCCTCCTATAATTTTAAAACCTTATAATCCAATCTTATGAATTGCAAGATAGCTAGGGTAGTTATTTAATTATAAAGAGACTAAAGTCCTAAACACACTTCCTTAGAGACTAGAGCATGAGTGGTATGGCATATGACTTAATCTATAGATGCAAAATCTTTTCAAATTTTATTTCATTATAGACAAATCATTTTGATGGGGGATTTAGGATTTATTATATCCAAATGCATAATGAAATAGGCTATGGGTCAAATAAACTAGAATAAGGTGTTCTCCACCACAAGGGATGCCCTCACAAGTCAAGCATTCCTTTATCATGCAAGGATGGAGATCCTTCATGTTTAAGAGAGAAAGAATATGCATGCATGATGTGAAACATACAACCATACAACTAAGTGGTTGCAAAATATTTTAATTATCATATTTATGTCTTCAGCTTTATGATGTGGTTATGAGTTGTTTAAAATTTAGTTATGAGTGATTAGTTGGGTAGAAAAGTTATTTTTACCTAAGATCCTAATCGTATCTAAGCCACACATTAAAGCATCAATCATTTAAGCAACTATCAAAAGCATGCCATCCTAATGCATAATGTAAACATAACATCAAAACAATTATATAAACCATCATAAAAGAATAAAAGGTTGGTGTTGTCGAGTACCACCGTACAACCCGAAGAGAGAAAAGATGGGTAGCTGAGTTCTACCCTTATACAACCTGGAATATGAAAGAATAATTATAATTGTATTAAATGCTATGGGGTCTTTTTTCTTCATATCTCCATTTCTAATTTGGTTCCTTCTTTAATTTGGATGGTGCTTACTTTAAAAGCATCGCAGGGTACCCCAAGACAAAACCTTCTAGCCACTACTCTTCCTAATCCCCCATAGCACTAATCTTAATTCCTATTGCAAAAAATACATTTTTGTGAGAAAAGTAAGTCTAACTACACCTATAAAATAGAGGTTAACTATATATACATATAATCCCAAGCAGTTGTATTTGTAATTTAGACTTAGCACCCTAGACATGGGTAACTAAGCCCACGTGTCCTAACTTGGATTATGCTTAAGGATTTATGCAACCTGCAAAAAGAGCACTCACATTTATTTTTAAGCAACTCTTAAGCATTATCCCCTACAAAATACATGATTAGGCTAAAATTGGCCTATCATCCAACCTACGAAGAATACACCCTAACATTCAATCTAAAACAACGCATCATAAACAAAACATATATCATATCATACACCATCCTAACTTAGAGCTATAAGTGGTGACTTAATTCTGATGTGTGTATTTAGGCCTACGTGGTAAGTCTTGTTAGGCATTACTATTGTATTTTCAAAGTGTATAAGGATTCAATTTAACATGAAAGGCTGATTTCACTTGAAGTAGTTTAATTGATTTGATAATTTTAATTTGTGTTTTCTTTTATTTCATTTGATTACAGTAAATTGCAACAAGTGTTATAGAGAGGATAAGAGGATTTCTATCCACAATTTTAAGTCACTTTAAATATTAATTTGATTTAATTTCTTTAGTGTATGTCATAATTATAATTTTATGGACATATGAAATTAAAACATGCCAATTGGAAGTGGCTAATCAAATGACCTCCTTGGAGCTAGCTAAAGCCTAATATTCTCGGTATGTCCAACTTATATACCGATTCGCATTCAAACATATGTAAATTCATATACATGAACATACGAAGTAAGCTCCAAATCAAATGGCAAATTAATTTAACCACTAAGTCAATTATTAATGCATACAATTTTAATGTCAAGTGGGATTTTCATTTACTAATGAAATATACATATACATGTACAAAGATATAGGCAAGTATGTGTCTTTGTTAAACCACAAAAGTGAGGTAATCAAATGTCCTCCTTGGGGCTAACTAAAGCCTCATATTCCTAGGATGTCCAGACAGTATACTTGCTTTTCTTTGACACACATGGATGTATACATAAATGGGGGAAAGAAAACCATGCAAAGATTGTATATTTTTTATTGAAACATTTATATATATGAATTAAAGCACTATCCAAATTCTAATGTTGAAATACATAAGAATGAAATCAAATGGGTATGAAAACCGTGAGGTAATCAAATGGCCTCCATGGCACTAGCGAAAAGCCTCATATTCCCGGGATGTCCAGACTATATACCCATTACCATTCAATCTTATATAAATCAACACTTGAATAGAGGAAAGATAACTTAAAATTCATACACTTAAGCTTTAAGCACATGCATTTCTTATGTATTTATAACAAGCATCAGAACAAATTTAATTATTCATTTATAAGCTTTTAAAAAATACATTTGGATTTAATAGTGATAATAGCCACACATATATTAAATTAAATCAACACATGCAAGCTTACATAAAGGAAATACATTTTATTTTACTTGATTTTGAAAATATGGATGCATGAATTGAAATGACATACCAAATCTATCATGATTGGAAAAAGGATAATGAAATATAAGCTTGTGATTCATTCAACCAAACAAGTTCTTAAGGACAATCAAATCAAATAAGATTATTTAATGCAAACCAAATCTTCTTTATTAATTAAGTTTTAGATTTGATTTGATTTAAAGAGGAGAAAACAAATCATCACTAGCTATTTTAAACCCATCCCACATTAGTGATTTGATTTAATTTAAGTAAATGTAATAAATTTGATTTTATGGGTTAATTAAGTTGATACCTTAATTAGATGAATTAATTACCCTTACCTATGTCACCTAAAAGTAATTAACTAAATAATAATGAGCCAACATGATATGCATGAAAAATAAACTTGCAATGATCCTAGAAATTAAGGGACTTAACAAATGCAATTGGCTCATGATTATTAGTTAATTAGATTAAGGGACTTAATTAATTACTATTATGATTTTCCCACACATGTGGACTAACCATAATTTTATTAAATGCCTTTAGGTTATTAAACACCTAAAGAAATACCCCATGATTTAATTAATTAAGGTCTGATATGATTATGATTTCAATTTGATTAAGTGATTTAATTAATTGGTTAAATCTTAATTAATTTCATTTTAAAAAAGGATGAAATGAACATAGGGAAAGGGGTCCCATCCCTATTACTTATTTCACTTACTGTTGAATAATAATTAATAAACCTAATTAACCAATTTATTACTATTCATGAGATTAATTAATCATTAATTAACTTAAAAGAGTAGCTAAGGTTTAATAGGCAATTTCCCTAACTGAGCAATAAATGTAAGGAAAATCATGGGAGGTAGAGGTCATCCCATTAAATTAACCCACAAAATTTGGGATTAATTGCTCTAGTAATTAAGGAGTAATTAAGCTAATTAATTTTGCATTTAAACCTTAATTACTATTCAAAATTAGGTAAGATCATTTTTAATTGATTCCCCTTTGAAATACGTTCAAAATGAGTATTTATTTGCATTTTTTTATTTTTTTATGATTTTTTATTATTTTTAAAAGTTTTAGCCATTAAAAAACATAAATTAAGCCTGATTGAAGCCTAATCATGTTGGCGCCATGAGGCACGCTGATACAGTGTGCTTTCCACATGGTGCTACGGGATTGGCTACTTAAAACTTATCTGACTCTGTGCCTACATGGTGGCAATGGACGCACTTTCTCATCCACCATCTGATTTAAGATTGAATGGCTACAATTAATCCCATAGCTTAATAAGATTAAATCATATCGATCTAGTGGATCTTATCATGACCTTCCATTTTGATCACACAGAATAGATGGTGCGTGATCTAATGTCACATAAGTGTGGGAAAATGGAGCTCGTCTGTCATTGCTCACTTGATCTAAGCTTACCCGAGCTCGGATCAACTCCAAAAAAATCCCACACCTCCATGACATCGATCAGAGGGGATCCAACGGTTAAGATCACACGAGATGCAAGTTTTCTTCAAAAAGCTCCATCCCATTTTTTCTTAAGGATCAATTTTGGAAGCATACCTCACCAGAGCTCAATATCAGTGGCTCAAATGATTGAGGAAGCTTCATCTAGTGGAGATGAAGCCATTTTGACTAGCAATTGGATCAATTCCTTGATGTTCACTCTGAAGGCCATGAACTTACAATTTGGAGCTTGACTTTGATTGAAGTCCTACCTTTGATGCTTGGGAAGCTAGGGAGCTGATTCGTTCTTTCTCGATGAGGCCTAGGGAAGGTGCGTGCAATGTTAATTTGAGTTTGATGGAGAAATGGGGAAGTTAGGAAAAAAATGGGAGTGTTTTATTTCAGGATTGATGGGAATGGCATTTATTGATTGAGGAAAGATTTTTGGAGCTTAAGGAATGGCTCTAGCAGCTCATCCTGAGTAGCTAGGGCTCTTAGGAATGATTTTTGTGTGTGTTTGAGTGGAAATGAGTGTACCCCCTTCCCCTTAATCTTGATTGGATGGTGGGATGGGTTTGGCTTCTAATGGGCCATCTCTCGTGGTGTCATGTTAGGGAGGAGGTGAGTTGGCTCGGCTTGGTTGGTTGAAGGTGTGGAGGTGGTTGCCAAGGAGGAATCATGGGTGTCTTAAGGGTTTTAAATGCTCTAATGGGGAGGGTGAGGTTATTTCACCTCCTATGGGTCATGGCTGACCCAACCACCCCTTGTGTCAGGTTGGGTAGTGTCTTAGTTGCCTAAGTGGACTATTGCGAGAGTACCAAGTGGCCAATGAATGGAAATGACCACTTACATAGGTGATTTTTCTCATTCGATGCCCTTGACCCAAGGGTAAAATTATCATTTGGCATTGGATTTGATTTGGGCAGATTTGAAATGAGTGAAGAGTGGGTTAGCATAAACTTCAAGTCAATTGGAGTTGATTTCGTTAGGTTTGGCTTAATTTGTTTGATTTAGGTCAAATTGGGTTAGGTTTGGTCAAGTTGACCAATTGGTCAAATGAGGTCAAACCAATTGGTCAAATTCATATGATCATTTAGGATGTTTTGGTTCAATTGGTTTGGTTTAGTTTGGCTTAAATTTGATTTTGGATCATTTGAATTCATTTGGGTCAAATGGATTAGTTGACCAATTTGACTAAATTGGCCAAATTGGCTTGGGTTTGGTGTCAGTTTTGGTTGAGTTAACCAATTGAAGATGATCGTAAGTTTGGTTTCAATTAATTTGGATTTGGTTTTGATTTAGGCCAACTTGAACCTTTAGGTCAATTTAGCTAAGTAGTCAATTAAGTTCAATTGGGTCCAATCATGACTTTGGTCAAGTTCAACAATCAATTTGGAATGAACATGAGCCATTGGTTGCAATCAATTTGGTTTATATTTTCATTTGACTCAATTTGGTATTTTAGGTCAATTTGGGTCAACTTGGGTCAAGAGGCCAATTGGGTTTAGTTTAACTCAAATGAAGGTCAAGTCATATACAAATATTGATTTTGATTTGGTATGAATCATTAGTTTCAAAGGATTTGGCTTGGTTGTAATTTCGCTAGTTTGGGTTCATATGGGTTAAGGGGTTGACTTGGTTTGACCTACTTGATAATTGATCAACCTAGGGTGATCAACAATCATGATGAGGTTTTGATGGGCTTATTTCAATCCAATTTGGGTAGGATTAGAACTTGGCTCAAATAGGTCAAATTAGCCACTCGCCAAGTGGACCAATTGGGTTTAGTTGGCTTGATTTTGGGTTGTGTTTGATTTAGTTGAGTTTATATATGTATTTGGGATTGATAAATTCAATTGTATTGTTTGGGTTCAAATGAGTATTGGTTCATTTGAACATTTCAAGTCAAGAGGGTTAAGGTAGGTTTTACTTGAGTTGATTTTGGTTTGGCTTGATGAGTATAGAATTCATTTATATTTGTGAATATGATCGAAGGAATGATTGATTTATTAGAAAATCAATTGAATTTGGGTTTTAGAATGAAGGAATGTGGCTAAGTCCATGGAGTTTGGCCATGTGGCTTAGGTTTGGATTTTGTTTTTGTTTGATTTAGTTTTGATGATTTAAATGTATATTTCATTTAAATTTATGAAGATAATTGATAATATGATTTATTTTTGAGAAAATCAATTGAGTCTGAATTGATTTGGATTATGATTTGACTAAGTCCATGGGACAGGTCATATGGCTTAGGAAGGGTTTTGATATAATTTGATTTAGTTTGATTTAGTTTTGATCATTTGAATGGAGATTTGATTTATATTTAGGAAGATGATTGAAGATATAAATTGATTATGAGAAAACCAATTGATTTTGGATTTGGATTAAGATTTGGCTAAGTCCATAGAAAGATCATATGGCTTAGGAAGGGTTTCATGTTTGGATTTGATCAGCTTCAATCATTTGGTTTTGTAATTTGGGCTTGGATTTGGATTTGAATTTGTTTGAATTGAACTTGAGGTTTGGTTTGAGAAGGTGAACATGGATTGGATTTGGGTTGTAGGGTAGGTGGATTATCCTAATCCCTAAGGTATAACCTAATCCTATGGTTACCCCTTCTAAGTCTTTAGGCTTAGGTTAAGTGTTTACATATTTTTTAGAAGTGTCTTATGACAAGGGAAGTCTTTGTGTCAGGAGATTCCTATGTCTAAGGTAAGAAGATTGAATTTGCACTCCAAAAGTAAGGTCAACAGGCATTGGTCTCCATAGTGTTGCCCTTGGAGATAGATGATTGGAAGATCGAAGCCATGTTTCACATTATATACTGGATACATCTTTCAACACTTTTGCTTGTGAGAGACCATGGATACATGAGAACAACATAGTTCCATCCTCTCTACATCAATGTATGAAGTTTGTGAGATGTGGGATCATCTACTGTGTCAAAGGAGATCTCAAGCCATTTACAGTTCACGAGGTCGACATGTATGAGGATGCGGCTTACTACCTCCCTCAAAATCAATAAGTCTATTCTCGCAAACTTAGGCCAAGTTTAAAAAAAAATAAAAAAAAAAAAAAAAGAAAACAGAAAAGAAAACGGAAAAGAAAATAAAAGGAAGCAAAAATAAACTTGGAGGAGGAAGTGGATCTTAACATTAAATTTCACCCATAGTTCGTTACACCATTCAACATATGGGTAGGATGACCCACCTCCACAAAGCAAAGGAAGAGGCCGAGGCAATCTCGTGGGTGGAAAACCTTTATTGGCTACCGAAGATATGTCCCAACTACTAGACTACACTGCTATATCCATATAGAGAATCTAGTTCATAGGATGAGTCTTATATGGTTAGCATACTAGAAGCTCTTCTTAGTAGTAGATTCCCTTGGAGGTGACACTTGAGCTAGATAGCGAGGAATTCTGGGCTCTAAACCAAAGCATAAGTGTATCAAAGTCTATATGTGTAATAGTTAGGCATCAGTTGGGAACCTTGGCTCTAACCCCACTTTCCTCTCAAAAAGCTAAGGGTTTGGTAGTTAAGGAAGCCCCTAAGTCATCCATAGGTGTGAAGACTCTGAGGTTCTTTCGGGGAGCATCATCCTCAAGTCAAGAAGTTGATGTAGAACATGAGGATGATTCATATAAAGGTTTAATAGAATTACCTTTTGATTAGTACTTCCCTTGTGTTCATAATTTAGCAAAGAAAGGGTTAATCCCACATACTTGGTCAAAGCATAGGTCATGCTACTTGAAAAAATATGGAAGAACAAATGCAAAAGCTCTCAATCAAGACTAACACTAGGATTCGATACAATGAGTCCAGTCGATGATGATGATTACTGTTTAGTCATCATCAATCATTTGGAATCTGATAGGTTCTTTTCAAGTCACATTAACTCATATGAGGAGCTGTGCCTAGAAACTTCATATGATCTAGATGATTTTAAAGTCAAAGATGCACCTCCAAAGTTTGAAGAAGAGATAAAGTCCACAATTGATGAGCTCAAGAAAATCAACTTAGGAACTAAAGAAGATCCATGCCCGACATACATCCGTTCTTTATTGAATGAAATTAAATCCAATGACTTAGGCTATTGAGTGAGTTTAAGGACTGCTTTGCATGGAGTTATGAAGAGATGCCTAGATTGGCTCGTAACGTAGTTGTCCATAAGCTAATAATAGAGCCTACTACTAACCTTATCAAGCAAGCTCCTAGATGCATGTGATTAGACATAACAAGTCATGAAGTCAAGAAGATCGATCGCTTCATTGGAAGAAGAAAAATACCCTACCTAGTTAGAGCCATCCTAGTTAAGAAAATAAATGGCCAAATTCATATATACTTTGATTTACAGATTTAAATAAGACATGACCAAAAGATGAATTTCCACTACCAATCCTAGAGCTGATGGTGGACATTGCCTCATCTCATACAATCTTCTTATTCATGTATGGCTCATCTGGAAATACCAAATAAAGATGGCCCCTAAAGATAAAAAAAACACTAATTTTAGACCCCAATAAGAATCTATTGCTATAAGGACATGCTTTTCAAACTTAAAAATGCTCGTGCTACATACCAGCGGGTTATTACTCAAATATTTGATGAACTCATTCATCATCAAGTCGAGTGCTATGTCAATGATCTCATGGTCAAAAGTAGAGAAAAGGAAGACATCTCTTTGACTTGAGAGTAGTTTTTAAATAGTTAAGAAAATTTAACCTCAAAATGAACCCACTGAAGTGTGCATTTGGAGTAGCTTCAGGAAAATTCTTTGAGTTTGTTGTCCGACACTAGGGCATCAAAATCGATCCGAAGAAGATCAAGGTGAATTTAGAAATGCCACCCCCTAAAAGTTTTACTCAACACAGATCATTCTAAGGCTGGTTAGAGTATCTAATATGCTTTATATCCAACCTATCAGGAAGTTGTCAGCCATTCTCAGCATTTGTCAAAAAGAATGCCAAGTTCAAGTGGGAAGATAAGTATGAGCATGCCTTCGAATACATCAAGCATTACTTGATGATGCCGCCAATTTTAGCCACCCCAATATCGTGCAAGCCGATCATACATTACACTACTACATTAGATGACTCCTCTGATGCTTTGTTGGCCCAACCAAATGACAAAGGGAAGGAAAATGTACTCTACTTCCTCAACCATCGTCTAATCCCTACTGAGGCTAATTATCCACCCATTGAGAAGCATTGCTTAGCTTTAATCATTGCATCCCAAAAGCTACAGCACTACATGCTTCCTCATAAAGTGAACTTAATCTCTAGGATCAATCCATTATAATATCTCATGACACAGTCAATGTTATCCGAATGTTTGGCACGATGGTCCATGATCCTCTCACAGTTTGAGATCACCTTCTTACCCCTCTATGCAGTTAAAGGACAAGCACTAGGGGATTTCTTAGTAGGACACCCACTTTCTACTAACTATCCGCTTAGTGATGATCTCCTTAATGAACAAATCATGAATTTAGGGGATACTAGTATTCACCGCTGGGAGATGTATTGATGGTGTGCTTCCTCTCTCAAAGAGGAGAAGAACCACTACTATTCCGAAAAGGTGGGTAGAATAGTTCTCTTAACTCCAAACCGATGTGATGAGATTCTCATATCATCTGTCAAATCTTTGCAATAACAATGAAGGTGAATATGAGGCTTTGATTACCAGTCTAGAGTTAGTTGTTACTCTAAGCATCCATAACATCAACATCTTCAGGGATTTTAAGCTAGTTATCAACCAAATCACTGGGTCATATTAGGTTTTAAAGCTCAAGCTCCATCACTATCACAAGTACACCATGGAGTTGTTGGCCCAAATCATAGAGATTACCATTTATAAGATTCCTTGATGAGAGAACACCGTAACGTATGTATTAGCCAAGCTTGCCAAGGAGTTGGCAAGTTCGGAGGATGAGTCCATATTAATAAAGGTCCAAAATAAATAAGTCTTATCCCTTATTGATATTGAACTCATCAAAAAGTACTCTCTTAAAGGGGAGGTTACCATTGCCAAGAAGGATGAGGAGTTTGATTGGAGGAAACCATTCATAGATTACCTAAATAAAGGCAAACTATTTCAAGAGAAGTCCCAAGCCCATCGATAAAATAGAGCACTTTCCTATGCTCTTGTGGATGATATCTTGACAAGATCTTTCAATCAAATGTGGTTACATTATTTAGACAAGAATGAACGTAAGATCATGAGGTATACACATGATTATGTGGAGCCAACCAATCCAATCTGAAGATGGAAGCCAAGATCAAGAGACTAGGATACTACTGCCTGTCAATGATCAAAGATTGCATGGATATGGCTAGGCAATGCCACCAATGTCAAATAAACGGTGTGGTTCTGCAATAAGCACCCAACATTCTACATCTTACATTAGTTTCATGGCCATAAAATTCGAGTGTTTGGGTACCACATAGTGCGTCTGATTAACCATCTTTTATCCAAGGGTCATCGATTCATCATAGCTACTACTGAGTACTTTTGCAAATTAGTGAATGCAATTTCACTCAGATAGGTCATAGTTTATTGTGTGCTACAATTTTATAGGAACCATATCATATATAGCTTTAGAGTGCCTTGATGAATTATATCTGATAATAGTACTACATTCAAGAGAACCGAGATCAACAACTTTGCTCAAAGAAACAACATAGATTGGAGATATTATACCATCAACTACCCAAAGGAAAATGGCTTAGCCTTTCAACAAAACTATCATCTAAATATTGAAGAAGACACTCACAAGTGATAATGGCATTAACAAGCTAGTTGAAGCCTTGTGGGCCTACCGCACCACATATAGAACTCCAACGCCTACTCCTTTTTCTTTAGTATGGGTTTAAAAGTTATTCTACCATTAAAAGTCCAACTCCATCATCACTAAGGATAGTTGAAGGTAGCAAGATCACAATATAGTAGAATGCCAAGTTATGGTTAGAAGAGATCAAAGGTTTGGAGGAGAGATGCCTGCAGGTATGCTAAAACTCAATTTGTACAAAGCTAAAATGATTCAAGCTTATAACAAGTTGGTCCGTCCTAGAGCTTTTCAAGTAGGAGAGCTTATTTTAGTTCTAAGGACACTGATTGTTGCCCATCGTAAGATGGGAGGCAAGTTTGAACCCACTTAGGAAGGCCCTTTTTCCATAGAGAAGGCCTACTAAGGAGGATCTTATTAGCTTATTAATCATAAGGGAGAGCTCCCAATGCTTCCAATCAATGTGCTCTACTTAAAGAAATATTATAAATCATGTTTGAAAATAATTATCATCAATGAAAATTATATTTTGATTTAAATCTGTTCCATGTTGAAAGTATTTTTATTTATAAATCTTCCACGATGTGTTTAGGTAAGTGTAAGGAACCCAATGATGTTATATCCTTCATCGACACAACACAACACAACTACACATAAACATATAAAATAAATACATATATTTTGTCTCGCTACTCTAAGTTGAGATAATAACCCCAAGTGAATTCACTAATCGCTCTGTCGGCATATGTACCGCTATGTCACCCTAGTGGTCTTCTTCCTTTAAAGGATGTAAGTATGCTATGCTTTCCTTCTTTAGCCACACACCGATGAGTCTTGTTAGTTTGGTAGGTCTTCATATGGTGTAAGCTACCTCATGTTTTCATTTAAGAGGATGTGAGCCTACACTTTATTCTTGGATTATTTGTACCATCTGGGTTGAGTATTAAAGGTTTAGGATAAGTCCCCTAGTGGCTCCTTCCTCCTAAGCTTCAAGTTTGGTCCATTCTTCCTTGGGGCTCCCCACTTAGTAGTCGCTCTAGGTCGATAGCATCTTGTCACCAATGACTATCTGATGATCGCTTGAAAGAAAAGTTGTAAGCCTACATGCTTTCTTTCCATATTGATCATTGCACACTGACGAGCACCTAAGGTTGGTTGGTTCTGACTATGCTGATGGATACACTTTAAGTTGGTTGGTTCTCACACCTTATGATACACCACTCATGGCAGATGTAAGTCTGCTACACTTTCTCCTTGAGTTGGTCACCGTACACCTATAGGCTTTCTTTTCTAGGCTTAGATATTCTAGAAAGACCTCCCTATATATATATGGATCAGATCCTTTGCAACCCCATTTAGACACTACCTGGGTTACTATCGAATTAGATAGTTCCCCTTTCCTAGTAGCAACCCCTATGGTTGGAGAATCATGTATGGATGTGCATTCTCCATGGTCCAAGAATCGAGATAGGTCAAACAAAGTTCCCTTCGTGTGGTCCCTCACACACCAGGTCCATGCAAATATATAAACAAAAATATATATTCACTTGTGGATTAGAGGACACCCCTATGGTACCTTTTCCCAAGCATATCCTATCTTTAGGTAGTGTCGCAAAACTCATAGGAATTACCCGACTACTCTGAGATATAAGTCCCTCGCATTCACTCAAGTAGTCTCTCCTAAGTCGTTCTATTTGTTGTGCTACCAATTGGTCACCCTAGTATTCCGCTTTTAGAAGATGTAAGTGTGCTACACCTTCTTCATTGCACAACTATTGCACACTAAAAGGCAACCCCTTAGGTTCACTAGCTCTACCCCATGGCAAATAGACTATCCCTTTGGATTTATAAATCAGAGATATGACAAGTCTGATATAGCCCCTTGTTAGTGGGTCCATCGCACACCAACATAGACCATAAATTAAATATATCAAATTTGACTGAGGTCACATCTTCAATGGATATGCCCTCAATTCAAAATCAAACTAAACCGAACAAACCATAGCAAATCACATGAAGTTAAGATAAAATTAATCCTGACTACTTTGAGTTGATATAAGTCCCCAGCAACATTCACTTAGTAGTCTCCCTAGGCCAGGTTTGATTTGTTCTGCATCCAACAAGTCACCCCAGTGGTTGTTCCTCGCTTTGGAAGATATAAGTTTGCTACGCCTTCTTCCTAGCATAGCCGCACTCCAAAAAAAGGCAACCCTGTTGGTTTCTACCTCTACCTGCAGACTATTATCCCTTTGGATTTGTAAACTTGAGGTAGGTCAAGATATAGCCCCTTCTGTGGGTTCATCGCACACCCATGGTCCATACATTAACTCAGATTAAATTAAACCCATCTAGTTTTCCTGGAGTTAAATCACACCCTTCTCCTTAGTGGAGCAAAATCATATATAAACAAGTCAAAACAAATCAAATTCAAAACAAACCTCCTAGTGGAGCCAAATTAAACCAACTCTGTAGAGTTAAATCAAAGAAATCCAACCAAACTCTTATATTCCCAAGGATACATCCCCAAACAAAAATCAAAATCAAATCAAATCCCTAGAAACCGCTTCCCTAGTGGAAGGTTCATATACCCATCCCTAGACCAGCCCATATATCTAGCGATATGCCTCCACATCAATTAAAACAAAATAAATTAAAGTCATCTTAATCCCTGGATTATAGATTCTTATCCCCAATGAATCTTCTTTAAATCATATAATCAAATCAAATTCAAACCTTATCCTTTTAGATTTTCTTCTATGCCCTCGACATAGACCCTCACATGTCATGTCCAATGCATGTGTGATCCCCTAGATCTCCTCCATGTCCTTGACATGGAATTCTCATCAAATCTTATTTCTTCTCTTATGCACACCTTTAATACTTCAACCAAAATCCTAACAATGTATTCATTCAAATTACATCATCTTAACATTGTAATCAACATTTTATGATTTGTGATGGTGCAAGCTCAAACTAACTATACAATATCATGCAAAACATATATTTGTGAATTAACACACTATATTATATTATAATATATGATGTTATATTATAATTTGTTATAATATAATATATTGTCTAACATTACACCTCATTAGAAAATCACTTAAAAGGAACAAATAACAAAATTTTCAAAAATATGAATAATGTTCATTTTGGATGTAAAATTGTTATTTTTTTCTATTAGAAATGGTAAAAAATAGCATAATTTTGGTGTTCTTTTTGTGCCATGAATTTGGCCAAATTCTTCCATCTCAACCTTCAAATTAACATTTTGTGAGTTTTGACCCAATGTATTATAACAAAAGTAAAACATACTAAAATGTACAATAACATTTAGTAACACACCACACATATATATATGTGAAGTTATATTGTTATGTACATTATATTTTAATATGCTTTCATATAATATATTATCTTACATTACACCTTAAAATGAATCAAAGCAAAAAAATTATAAAATTTGGTTGAAAATGAACATTTATTTTGGATGCAAAATTTCATTCTTTTGATTAAATGATGCACCATAGCACACCCCCAATGATGTTCCCTAAAGCTTAACTTAAATTCGGTCAAATCCCATCATCTTAGCCTATAAATCAATATTTTTATGAATTATACCAATATAAACTCTACTACATCATACTATAACAAACTAAAATATGCTAAACAACAAGTAGTAATACATAGTATGCTATAATGCATGATGCTACACTATGTTATGGCATCCTATATTATAATACACTATAATATATTATATTATATTATATTGCACAAATCACAAGGGATTGCTTAAGATAAAATCATAAAATTAGTCTAAATAATAAAAACTATATATTTTAGTCATATCACTTACATATTTTAAATTGAAATAATATATTATGATGCCTTCTTTACTTATTATGAATTTGGCCAAATTCCACCATTTTAAAGTCTAAATCAATTTTTATAAATAATGCTAGTGTAGCTCAACCGCATGATTGTAAAATACTAAAAGAATTTAAAATGCATAGAATAATATATTATGATATATGATGCTATACTATGCTACAACATATAATATTTATTTTGAACATAAAATCTTTTCTTTTAGACTACAAGTGGTATAGCACACCTTGGTACTACAACCTAATTCCAATTTCAAATTCTAAACAAATACCATTCAATTTA